>BRKX01000009.1:48949250-49573531 GCA_026008535.1 Perilla frutescens | reverse complement strand
AGGCTTAAATTGACTTCCATGCACTCAATAGATAACAAACGATATATTAAATTTAGGTATAATTAATGTTAGAATTATAAATCATAAATTATAAATATAATATATATACATATAGGGGTGCACTATAATGAAAACTAGACTTTATGTGTAAATTAGGAACTAATCCTAGCCCTTTATTTTATATGAATTGATGGTGTAGATTTTAAATAGAAAAAGGGAATATTTATCATATTTTATTAAAATAGGAAATAAAAGAGTATTATTGGAATTGGATAAAAAATCTAATATGGAAACATGCTATTAAATTTGAAACAAGATACATATCTATATTATAAATCAGTCCATCGATATGAAATTGAAAAACCCTACATTTATTGCTTATTCTCCCCTCTCACATAATCCAATCGCCTCCTCTCTCAAAATCCCTTTGTAACAGTTCGGTCCTGAGATGGGGATTAATTAATAGGGACGGGGTGTTAATTAAGAGGATTAATGATTTGAGCGGAGGATTGATGAAGAAGGTTCTCAAACAGGGAATTACTTTTGAAAGATACGCAATGAATCTTTCAAACATTGCTAAGTGAACGGGATAAGGCTAATTGAGCAGATACCAACAAGTAATAGACCCATTCATAGGTCGAAGCAAATAAACAGAACCAATCATGCTCAAGCCTCTTCATAAGCGGAAAGTAAAACATGAATCAAGGAGCATTGATTTAACTTAATAGGCATCAATCATAATCATGTCTTTAGAAGATATTCATAGGATTTCAAATAAGGATAACAAGTTTAGGAGTTATAACTAGGATTTATCAGAGTAGCAGAATTCATAGTGGGGATAATATACTTAATAGCAAAATAAGATTCCGGCAGCCAACCCACATCCACAACAACCAACATCTTCATCATCTTAACGTGAAAATCATTTGAAAAAGAGAGCGTGGGCACTAATGTACTCAGTGGGTTTTAATGAAACTCTTTGATGAAAACTATAGAAATATCCAATCATTAATTGGCGGTATATGGAGAGCAAATCGCAAAAGCCCTCTCCGTATCCGCAAAACATTTTCCTTTCCTTTGGGCCCTTCCTAGCTCAAACTTGATGTCTACTGCACCCTTAAGCATGTCTTAGGATAAGAGAGGGGTTACCTCAAATATCCTACTGAGTATACGAAGGGGTTACACAGCAGTGACTCGAGTATGCGAGGGGGTTATCCAGCAGTGACTCCCTTAATGATCAAAGATCACATCCTAGCGATATAAAATCACAAATCTTTGAGATCATAATCCTATTATCAAATGATACAATCCTTCCTTCCTTAACTTTGCTAGCATAATCAAAGCTTAGAGTATAACATCCAGGACTAATCATTCAATCAAAAACATGATCTCATAGCCTACAAGGGGTTCTATCACTATCCTAGAAGACATTACTCATCTATACAATCTATAGCAAAATATCAACATCAATCTCAAGATCATGATCACATTTATATACTTATTGCAACAAATAAGCAATTCTCAACATCTCATACTAAGCATTCATATCATATCTAAACATGCTCAAGAGATCAATTAACAATAATCCTTCAAAAATAACTTCCTTCATTTCTTCCTTTGTATAGAGATCAATCAGGCAAAGTAAAACATTTAATCAGATATTTCATCTTGCCCTATCATTCTTCTAGAGCTTATTAGCTCAAATAATAGATAAGTATAGAATTACCCACCTCGATCACGGAGTGAAAGACGAAGCAACGAGATACAATTCCTTTTCCATGTTCCCTTGGGGATCGCCTTTTCCTACAAAAGCCGATTATCAACTTAGCAATCTATTCGAAGATCCTAAGTTCTAATGGAAACTTAAATTGAGACTAAACCCTTCTTCCCTTTTACTAAGACCTTATTACAGATTACACGACTTTAGAACTTCTATAATACACGAGAATTAATGGTTGGATGAATTTAAAAACCTAAAATTTCTGAAAATAGACTTGGAAACGAGACACCCAGTGCCGGTGGAGCTTGAAACACATGCCCCCACGCCGGCGGAGTAGCCCAGCGCCGGCGGGGCACTCCACATCCGCGGGGTGGTCCTGGCCGAGGGGACACCCCAGCACCGATTGGGCTCCCCACGACAGTTGGACCCTGATCAACTGCGGCTCCGATTTTTGCCTTAATCCGAAATAAATTTTAACGGAGATCGATAATCACCCAACACTTGTAAAACATAAAAACGAGCATGCTTGAACACTTAAAATTGACATTATAATGATATAAATACTATTAACTCTTTCGAATACTTGGAAATTACGACGGGAATGTAAACACGAAATTTAAACGGGATTTGTACGAAATAGAACGGAATTAAATGATATCAACACAATATAACAACGGGAATTTAAATACAACAACAACGAAAGATGGAATAAATTATGGAATTAAAATACAAGAAGAAAATGGAAATCAAGGTCGAGCGAAAAAGAATGAACGGGGGAACACTCACGAAGAATGCTCCTCTCAACTTCAAGCTTCTCTCTACTCTCCCTTACTCTCTCTCTTTCTAGAAATGGATGAAGAATGGATTTGGTGTGGAAAAAAAATGAAGTGGGGGAGGGGTCTATTTATAGATGGAGATTTGGCTTCCCCCACAAGCCACTGTAGTAGAAAAATAATGCTTAAAGTAATTTCGGATTAGGTTAAAAGTTTCTTTATTTGATGTCGAGGTCCAAACGACCCCAGACACGAAATCCAAAAATACCGGGAGACTCGTTGGCTCGAGTACTATTGAACCAACCCGACTCGGGATGAAGAAGAGGTAGTCTGAAGGAGAATGAGAAAAGATTCTCTTTTTAAAAATTACTTTACTATTCATTTAGACTGACAGATTTTACTCTCGAGCGTTCGATTGATCTCAGATTGGAAATCTGTGAATACGAACAGATTCCTTAGGTCATTTCCCATAAGATAGGCTCGACATAACAAGTCTTGGATCAACGAGGAGGATTTCGTAAATTTTTCAAATCACCAATGCACGTGAAAATTACTATTCATTTGGTTTCTTAATGCGATTTTCATCACCGAGACCTCAAATGACCTCAGATTAAAATTCTGAAAATACCTACGCACTCCTTAGGTCGATAACTTTCTAATAAGACTAAAATCGGTTATAACAAAGTTAGGATCAAAATTTTTGAAAAGATGATTTCACGAAAAATGACCCCTAAAGTCGTGACTTACATCTGGCTTCCCTTAAACCTTATTAAAATCTCTTCCTTAATTTCTTAATTATGCTTAAAAATTCTATAATCCTCATTCGTAAATCTAGGGTATTACACCCTCTCTAAAAGTGCCCCAGAAAAAAATGTGAAAAAGATTGTCCCCTCCACCGTCGTTAGCCATTCCCCAACCAGTGTTGCAACGTCTGGCGCCATCGTCCACCCCCAACCATCGAGCATCGTTCAACATGAATATTTTATTATTTTATGTATTTTTATTATTTTTTAATATTTTGGGTTTGGCTTGGCGCGCTTCCATCACTAGCTAAAACGTGAATTTTTTGTAGTGAAAGCCCAAAATGTAAGTATCAAAGTATAATTTCCTTTGATTTTACTTCACAAGAATTTAATTATGAAATAATCAACCATAATAATGAATTATTAATTGAAAACTGAACATTAAATATTAAAAAAAATTATAAATTCTAATTTGATGTGGTGAACCCTAATAAATAATATTGTTAAATTAAACTAAATAAAATTTTCCATTGTCAGAATCGACATTACATTTAACGGAAAATGGGTGTAGCAAAAACTGATAGTTCGAAACCTTTGGGACTAAAATCGACATCGATGAGACCAAAAGGGAGAGTAACGTGTCATATGAGATCAAAAGTGAAAATTTTCACACATCTCCGTTAATTCGTCAAAAAATCCGTTTAAATCGTGAGACCAAAATTGATAGCTCAAGTCCTATAAAATCACATTTAATATAATTTTTTAAAATAGAACGAAAAGTGATAATATAGGGACTAAAATCGGATTCTTCAGACATGTCTTATGGGACCGAAAGCAAAATTTTCTCGGAAATAGTAAAATGGGTAGTGCCAAATGCCAAATTATTTATTTTGGGTTTATTGGGCAAAGAGATATAATTGATAGGGGTGCAAAATTGTCAATATGTCTTTTTGTATTTAATAATTTTATCTTGTATCGACGTATCATCTTGCATGTACTAACCAGTTACGTGCTCTAATAAGATAATTTATGCTATAAAATAGATACAATAATATAATTTATGAAATGAAAATAGAAATTAATTAATGTGACTCATCATCTTCTTCTCAACTACGTGTCAGGACTAAAGCCCTTCTCACCTTCTGCCCAACCAGACTACGCCACACTGATGAACCCTTACCATTTTTTACATTCTCTCTCTCTTCTGTGTGTGTGTGTGTGTGTAGTCCACTACACACTATGTTCGTCTATTAAACATCATTACTCGTGCAGAAATTAACCAGTTCAGCCTCATCCCATGAATACTTCAAAGGTAAGAGTGTGTGTGTGTGTTTGAGGTAAGAGTGGTGTGTGTGTTTGAGCTGATTTTGGTGTTGTGTTTAGGGTAATGAAAGAAATAACGATGAGGGAGCAGCGGAGATAAAAGTGGAGACGGTGGATTACCGGAAGCTAGCGGGGCAGAAGGAGGAGGAGGAGCCACATCAAGAGAAGGTGGCGGTGACTCATCTCATTCACGACGACAACCCGCCGAGCTTTGTTGCCGGAGCAGCCGCGAAAGTGGCTGAGAAACTACAATCTTCGAAAGAGACCACTACCAAGACGCAATAGTAATTTAATTAATGAATAATTTGAATGTTTATCCTTAATTAATTATTGGCTGGGGTACTTGTATTTTGTTTTTGTTTTTAAGATTTAATGGGCATAAATCATAAATAAGCTCGAGTTAGAGCTTAGTTTACTAATGCGCATCCAAGGTTTACGAGTTTATAATCACTTTCCTAAATATTTGTATTTTGTATTTATGGTTACTGGTTGGTTACAAATTGACGCTCGGAACTTTATATAGATATTCGAATAATCGGCGAATTGAGGTTCAATTAACTAATTGTTGAAAAAAAAAACTCCAAATTTTATCTTTATTTTACTTTTAAACGACGTTCTGGTCTGAAACACTACAAGAAAATCATCAAATTTCAGCGGGCTTCATAAACGCTGGAAATTTTTGGATTCCAGCAGTTATTTCAGCGAAAAATATTTGTTGGAATTTTCCACTAAACATTCCAGTGAATTTATATCCGTTGGAATTTCTAGCGTATATTGTAATTGATTTCAGTGGAAAAAATCCGTTGGAATGATTTTTATTTACTTTTTTTCAAACTTTTCCAAATTCCAGCGAAAACATTACGATGGAATATTTTAATATTATTTTTTTTTTATTTTTTCCATATTCCAGCGGAAAAAATACCGTTGGAATGTTTTAATATTTCTTATTTATGATTTTTTCGAATTCCAGCTGTATTTTTTCACTGGAATATTTTAATATATTTTAATTTAAAAAAATTAACTAATTGTTGAAAAAAAAACTCCAAATTTTATCTTTATTTTACTTTTAAACGACGTTCTGGTCTGAAACACTACAAGAAAATCATCAAATTTCAGCGGGCTTCATTACGCTGGAATATTTTAATATTATTTTTTTTTTCAATTTTTTCCATATTCCAGCGGAAAAAATACCGTTGGAATGTTTTAATATTTCTTATTTATGATTTTTTCGAATTCCAGCGGTATTTTTTCACTGGAATATTTTAATATATTTTATTTAAAAAAATTTCCATATCCCAGCAGTATTTTTTCGCTGGAATGTTTTAACATATTTTATTTTTGCTTTTTTCGATTTTTTTTTCATATTCCAGCAATATTTTTTCGCTGGAATGTTTTAATATTTTTTATTTATGATTATTTTTGCATTCCAACGGTATTTTTTCGCTGGAATATTTTATTTTTGAATTAAATTTATTTAATTTATTATTAATCAATAAAATTCCAGCATTATTTTTTGGCTTGAAAATTTGAAATTTCAATATTTTTTTTAGTTTTTAGTGTATATTATAAATTAATATAAATAATACATTACAAAATAAAATATTAAAATGTACTTTAGTCTTGATAATAGAATATGAACTCGAGATTTATCTAATAATTGGATCTTGTTCTTTTAGAACTTAGAAAATAATTAATCAAGTAAAGTTTATAAAAGTAATATATTAAATTTTATATTAAGGTTAAAAATTATATATTGTAGTGAGTTGTAATATTTTTGAAGTTAAAAATCATAAAATCTTATAAGTAATTAAATGTTATATTGATGCAATATTATTTTACAATTGTTCTACACTAATAATAAGTTTTGTTCAATCTATAATCATAATATGACAATCTTATTTAATATAAATGTAATATACATGTACAATCAATCATTTAAAGTTTTATATAACTAATATAGATAATGTATTTTTAAAGTCTAAACTATGTATTGTAGCGAGTTATGAAATTTTTAAGTTATAAATCGTAAGATTAGTAATTTATTGTTACACAAATATTATTTTATAAATTTTCAACACTCATAATAAGTTTTCTTTAATATCTAATGACAATACAACATTTTGAGTTTGACAAAAACTTGTATGAGACCGTCTAACGGGTCACTTACGTTAGACGGGTCAAATAAAACCCAAACCCATTCCAAACTCGCCCAAAACCCGCCCCCAAGCCCAATTTCGCGCGCAGGCCCATGTCTTACCCGCGCTCCCATGCGCAGCTATTGGAGTATCACTAGATATAAGTAAAGTATCACTAGGTATAAAGTAAAGTATCACTATGTGTGAAGTATCACTAACAGTGAAGTCAAGTATTATTAACTATGAAGCGAAGTATCATTAGATGAAAATTTGACAAAATGCATTAACTAGTAAGTGAAGTATCATTAGATATTAGATATAAATTTGACAAAATATAATTAACTATTAATTGAAGTCACTGCAAATATTTGAGTTTTTAACCACACATAAATTTGCCACACATAATAATGTGTGGGTATTTAACCACACATAATTATAAAATATGTTGGTAAATGGACTCAACATTTTTATTCACCTATTAACATTTAATATATGTGACTAAAACATTTTAGTCACATTTTGCATTTTGGCGAATTAATTTCAAATTCCAGTCTAAAGTTTTATGTACATGTGGCATTTTACAATATATCTTTTTTTTCATTAAGTTTTAAAATAAATAATTAACCACATCTAATTTGAAATATATGTGTGATTGATAAGGCAAATGTAAATATTGGGCGCCATGATTCCCTCCATTTTTTTACCGACTTCGTACAATTTGTTTTCCCTTTCTTTGTTTTTTTCTTTTATTTTTATATAATATTTTTATTTGCAAAATTATGTACACATCCATAAATGATAGATACGTGTGGAAAAATATTATTGTAAAATTTATATTTTCAAATATAAAGAAAGCTGACGTGAAACCAAATTAAAGAATTAAATATTTATAATTCCTAAATTTAATTATCTTTCCATTCCCATGTTATCGGTTTATTCAATCAATACAATCCTCAAGACTGTCTAGTTATGATATTAAAAATTTCATGGTCAAAATATTTTTTTGTGATATTATTTATATGTAAATTAGTGGTTAATAGAGTAAAAATATATTAAAACACATAAAATGGTCAATAGCTAAACGTTTAAAATTAAATAAAAAAAAAAGAAAACATTTAACAAATAATATTATCCAATATCTATATGATAAATCATACTTTATTTTTAATAAAAAGCAACTGATTAAATGAATTAAAGAAAACATCCTAAGGATAAATCATAATCTTCATCTAATCTTTATATTTATTTTCAAGTTATTTTGATAAATTTATTTTATAGTTAATGGTCAAGGGCAGATCCGGGGGGCTTGTTCCCCCACCCCCACCCTCCATTTTTTGATGTATTTTTTTTGTTCTCGGTAAGTTTCGGTCCCTACTGATGACAACAATTTTTTTTATATACATATAGTATAACCAGGCCTTCCAAAGATTTTTGCCTGAATTCGCCACTGTTAATGGTATTAATTGGTCCATCTTTGTTTGCTTGTAAATTAAACACAAACTCACATATATTTACATTGATCAATTAAATTAAGCAAAAAAAAAAGTTCAATTATTAATTATGAAATGTGTTTTCTTCTACTAGTAATTTTTCCTTTTTTTTCGTTCTTACATTTTGAAGATTAAAAAACTTGATCTTTAAAATTATTATCATGTCTTTTATTTAATGATTCAAAATTAGACTATTTTTTTGGTTAAATTAATTAATTTTATAATAAAAAAATTGAACTATATTTTTATGCTTAATTCAATTAATTTTATAATTCAAAATTGAACTATGTGTTTCTACTTAATTCAATTAATTAATGTAAATATGTGTGAGTTTGTGTTTAATATAATTGTTCAAAAAAAAAAAGATTATGTGTGAAGATGACATGAATATGTAATAGCCATGTCAACTTCTATTAAATGGAGTTTTAGTGATGTTAAATCTTGGAGCCTTAAATCGATAGTTTTAGATCTTGCAACTCTTAAATTGAGATATATTCAATCTTTCAGGATCTAACTTGATAGATATTCATCTTTCAAACATTGAATTGATATTTCTCCTTTATTTATTAATTTATGACTCTTGTACTATTTTGCGAGTTTCAAGTAGGCACTAATTGAAACTTTAAGTTTAATTGGATACTCAAATCTTTTAAATTGATTAAACTGGAATCCTCCAGTGGCTCTATTACAAACATACATGATGTTAATCATATTAATACTTATCGTCAATTATCTGAAAATAAAATTGAATTGACGTTCGAATAAGCAAATCATGGACTTTAAAAACTCTCAATGAAACTTCAAATTAGACACAAAGTTCAAATAGAGTCGAACTAGATTCTAAGTTAACAAGAGTCCCAATTAATAACCCAATTAACAGAGAGTCGCAAATAAGATAATTTGAAATTCAAGATAAAGTTCAAATCAATATTCACTTGACCAAATAGTACAAGATTCTAAAATGACCTTGTTTATTTTATTATTTATTATAATTTAAGAAATCATATGATATACTTATAGTAGCATAGACGTATATTTATTTTCATGAATAGTTAAGTTACTAGTTAATGAATCAGATACATTTTTGCTATACCAAAACTGTAAATACGAGCATGCTAAATAGTAGTTGCTCTCTCTCTCTCTCTCTCTATATATATATATATATATATATATATATATATATAGATACACACACACACATTAAAAAGCAGTGTGGGAAAAGATACCGCCTTTTTTTAGCTGAATTGGAGCTAAAATTTCGTTTCCCTCCATAAACAAAAAAATATAAAAAATACTCCAAAACTGCTCTTAATCGATTCAAATATCCCTGTTCATTTTATCTTTTTCCTTTCTCATCTCAAAGCAACTTTAACCTTCTCATAACTAAACTCACTTCAATCTTTTAATCGAATTATACCGAACCATCAGAGATAATTGAGGTATTACTTTTTTTTCTATTTATCCTAAATTCTTTATATTATATATGCTAATAGATTGCTTTGCAGCGGAAATCAGATATGGAATCGACATTTTGGAAGGTGTGCGAGTTTGACAAAAAGTTTGGATGAAAATTGGCTGAAATTTTTATTCAGATAAATATTTGCGAGTTTGACAAAAAGTGTGCGAGTAAGAACTGATGCATTATCATCATCGGTCGCCCCTTCAAGGTTTGTGTTTTCTGTCCAAAAAATTGCATCATGATTTGAGTTTGTTGTATAAATTGTATACATTGGTTTGATTTCACATGCTATTAGACGATTTGTTTCCAGATTATGAAACTTAATTATGCATGCCGGTTGTTAGTGTTCTACAATTCATGTTGAATTTGTGGTTCTGGCTTGTTGACCTCTTATCTCCCTTTGTAGGAAGGTGCTTTTTGGACAGTCTTGCATCACTACGATTATTTTAAGTTTATCTCGAGCTTTTTATACATAAGGTATGAAGTTCAAACTTCTGGATGATATCGGTGAACTTTGGAAATTAGTATTTGATGCCAGTGATATTTTCTCCAAAGAAAATGAGAGTGTTGAAACTGATGCAAAGTGATAATAAATTTCTCTTTATGAGGAAAAGTTATATATATATATATATATGATGTTTAGCTTCTCATCCTTGTTCCTGGTTTGGATTTGCCATAGAAAATATATCAGTGACATTTGGTATGTTGTCCATCGGTCTTTTGTGAAATAAATATTTTGAATCTAACATTTGGTATCTTGTTCTTTTGTCTTTTGTGAAGGTGTCTAATACTGGATCACGTGTCTAATACTGGATCACGTGTCTTGTATTATTGAAGAAACCAATTGTGATCTCGTTAATATAATAATTTATCTTATTAAACAATATTTGCAAGTTAACTAATTGTTATTACTTTATTATCTGTATTTTAATTCTCTAATTAAACATTATCCGCACACTCCTTCTACAGTAAGACTGTAAGAGGAAATGTGAACCCTGTATCTTCACATTTTGCGTCCTTACATTCTCTAAATCTTAAAAGCACCAGTTATGTTAGCCATTGATTTAGAATTTTAAAAATTTGTCAATTACATAGAAACAATTGATTCAGTTATGTTTGAAATTCAAGTATAACTTTGAGTTTGTCTTACTATATAGTCTGGAATTATAATGTATTGTTTATTCTAACTTCTACATCTTGAATTTCTTTGTGAACTTCCAAGTATAGCATGCTTATCCCAAATTGAGGAGATTAGACTCTATTTTATATTTTGATGTTGTTGTGTGCAGACAACATGTTATCTTTATAGTCCGTCTCTCCACAAAAAGAGTGTAGTGGTGTATGCACTCTCGATTTTACTTTACAGTGATCCCTGTAATATGTGTTACAATTCCTGATGTTTATCCATCTGTTATGGAATTGCTACATAGCAAAGCAATTAAGCTAATAAAAGTGAGTTTTCCCCTGAGTTAAGACATGAACATGAGTTTTGAGTTTTTGTTGTGCTGATGAATGCTTGATCTAAGCTGAACATCATATTTTAGGATTTGTAAAAGTTTTAGTTTCATGTCTTACTCCAAATAATCTGCATCATTTACTTTTCGAAATCATGGATGGAATTTTTTGTTGGTCATCTATTTCATGTCATCATTTCAAAGAAAATGCTTGTGATCATTTCCCTTTGCTTGCTTTCATCCTTTAATGATAACTTGATAAATGGGATTTGGACCACAGACTAACCATGGCTTTGACTTAGATTGCTTGGCCAGTGAGGGTGCTTTAATAGCATAATTTTAATGTTGATGGCTTATATTGTCCAGTTGTACTGATATCTTCTCAAGAAGTGCAGTTATGATGCTAGTTTTTTTTCAGGTAGATCTAGGAGATTTTGAAGAGAAAGTGGTTTTGCTGAAGGAAAGGTGCTTGAACCTGAAAAATAAAAGGGAATTTTGTGCAGGGTGTTGCAGAGGCGGATGAAGATAATATGAAGTCTTTCCTTTACTTTTATAGATTCTGTTAAGAAATTAGGTTTAGAAAATGTTAGGAAGAAACTCAATGGATATTATAGTCTTGTTATATTTTAATGGGTTGTAATTATCATTTTGAAGTTTTGGTTCTTTGTATGTTAACTTTATGTTATATGTAATAACAAATTAAATTAGATATAAATTTTTATTGTTTACATATTCGTATACTTTTATTTAGAATATATATTGTGATTTAAAGATAAAAATATTAATACCTATACATATTTTACCCAACTAAACTATAATATATTTATTATATAAAAATAATAATAATTTTTTAATATTATTTAAAAAAAGAATTATTCACATATAAGAAATAGTTTTTACCCACATATAAAATTGTCACGTGTGAATAGCCACATCATCATCCATGTCATCATTACACTCTGGAAAAATACATTTAAACACACATAATTTACATTTTTAGTAACGCATGTATGTGTAGGTAAAAACATAAGGATTTGTCCACCCATAGATATATATGTGGCTATAACTCTTTTTCTACAGAAATATAACCACACATGTTAACATTTATATTATGTGTGGATAAAGAGTTATATTGACACATAAGCATAGTTTAGCCAAATTTGCATGTGTGGGTAAATTTTTGAATTCTTGTAGTGAGTATCATTAGATATATATCTAGTGAGTATCATTAACTGTCTGTGAAGTATCATTAATTATGGATGAAGTATTATTAATTCGGAAGTGGAGTATAATATGATATTATTGATGATTAAACATTAATTATCAAATCCAGAATAGATAAGTGTCAACTATGAGTGGAGTATTATTAACTCAAGTATAATTATTTATGGGTGAAGTATCATTAATTCACATGTGAGTATCATTATTTATGGGTGAAGTATCATTAACTCACATGTGAGTATCACTAATTACAAAAGAAAAGTGTCAGTTTAAAACATAATCTCAAATTGAGAATCGGGTCTATGAATAGAATAAAAACTCATTCTTGAGTAAAAAAATTATTTTATTATCATAGAGAAAAATATTATTGATTACAAAATAAAGTATCACTAATTACAATAAAAGTATCACTAAAAATCTCAAATTCTATAAATTAATAATTAAGGATCCAACTGTTGGGGTTTTTTCGAATTGAACCACCGCAGGATCTAATTGGATGTTCATTAATCCTAATGTCATGTAGATCATAATTTTATGTAGCACATATGTTTTAATTAACCGAGTTTAATTAACATGCAAATCCGGTTTTCGATTCTACTAAAGCGGAAACATAGAATACCGAAAAACGACTTACAAATTAAACGGCGGGTTGAGGACAAGATTAAAGGTCTAATCTTGCTGTTGTATGAATGATAATAGGCGCCCCTTGATGCTATTCCACTCCTTGATCTTCTGTTGTATTCCCGGACTGAATCTAGTTTCAGGATGGGTTGAAATCTACTAGATCGGTATGGAATCTGTGGAGGTCAAGAGAACACGAGAGGGCTGATATTTTATGATATTAATTTCGTGCCCTCCGCCCTCTTATTTATAAGGGGGTGGACGAAATTAGTGTCCCAGTTGAACTGGAATTCTATCTGTATCTCTTGTTCTATCTCCAATCCAATTCAGTCTCTTTTTGGGCTACAACAGGGATCTAGAAGAATATTAAATTGGCCCATTAATTTATTTAATATCCAATATCCAATAAACTTAGGATTTAAATTAAATAAATTAAGTATTATTTTTATTCCACTAAAGAAATAATACTGACCTACCAATTTAATATATATTTCTAAATATGCTTTCTCCTTTAGTCCAACCATTCCCCATGTTTAAGATATAATGCCCATTAATTAATTATGTAAGCTTCTGACAACTATAATTAATTAATATCTTTTCCTTGAGTAGTACCACACAAGCTTTACTCATGCACGGAATAAATTCCACATGCAGGGTTTCAGCATGAACTTGCATTTCCTCAAGGGGACACCATCAACCTGGCGCACCAGGACATGGTGCCCATACATAGTGCACGATCCATCATAAGTGTAAATGTCACAACCCAAGATATCGAGATTATTGATCTTATGAAAGAATCTCACCCTTTGAGAAATCAAAGCTGCAAACACTACACGTATATGTCCGCCAACATATAGGGGTTAAGAACCCGAACTCTGTGGATTCTTATTCTCTCATTTAAGGTCAGAATAGAGAATAGAATCCTAAGTAGATCCTCCTCAATACACTCATCCGTGTATTAGAATAATCAGTTAGTCAAGACAAACTAACTATCAGATTATTCTGCGGCGTACCGATAGCAGGTTCAGTGCCATCTAGACCGTGAGTCTTTTAATACATTACAAAGAACCAATGATATGATCTAATCATGTGTTTACCCACACCATATCATCTACAATGTAAGTATAGTAAACATGCATGTAAATATAATAATTTAAATGCAAACAGTGACTGCAATTGTATTCATTCTATATCATCATAAAACCATCATCAATAGTGTATACAAAAGACAGGTCTTCTAGTATACAAAACCAACACCAACAAATTACTAAATTGCAAAAAAAAAAAAACAATCAAGCAATAACATAAAGAATGGAGTCAGTAGATTCAATCTGAGCGCCACCTTTCGAACCAAAGAGAATCTCGGTTAAGGATCTGAGTGATGTTTATCAGGGCAAAACTTTTAATTTTATTGTTATGGAAATGGATCAAGAAGGAAATTGTACGGTGGTGGAAGATTTGTTGGAATCAATCACTCATTTGCTATGATTTCATCTTCATCAACCCAATTGAAGCAGAATTCCATTTACTTTACTGATCCAAACAGAGTGAGAATGATGTGCGGCGTCAATGATAATGGCATTTTCGATTATGAAAGCAAGAAGATTCATCCCTGCTGCCGATCATCGTGCACATAAAATCTGCAAGCAATCCTCACACCAACATCTCTCTCTCTCTCTCTCTCTCTCTCTCTCGATTTTTGCCCTAATTTTTACTCTCTCTGTAAAAAATTTAGCAAGGAAAATTGGAAGAAGAAGAAAAGGGAAATTTTTGCGGAAAATGTTTTTGATCCTGGAAATCAAAAACCGTCCCAACCCATAAAATCTGAGAAAAATTGTGTTGATAAAAAACGAATGAAAAACCTGTCAAATTAGATATTGAACATACGAGGAGATTCATGTAGTGATCTGTATCGAAGGAGGTGGTGTTGATGGTGTCGAGCATAGCAAATCTAGAAGCAGTGTTGGGCGGGCGGAAGAAGATTTGGAGAAGAAGAGCGACTGTGTTAGGATTTCTTTTCCTTTTTTTTTTTGCTTTTTATAATTTAATGAATTCGGGTCGGGTACAGATCCGTCTAACGTAAGAGACCCGTTAGACGGTCTCACACAAGTGTGCCCCTTTGAGTTTTAAGTAAGTTGATTTGGTATTATAGTTTACTAATAATATATAATATACTCAAATAATCAGTTAAAGTTTCTTAAGCTAATAGCAAATCGAATTTTAAGATAATGCAAGTTATGAGTTATAATTATTGTTACATCTCTATACAAATGTTATAAAGAATAATTATTAAAAATGAAATTAAAATTAATTTGTAATCTTGATTAGATTTAAAAAAAACTATTCAATACCACCAAATAAATAATATATCATTTGAACTTTCATAAATTAATCTAATGAATGTAATACTAAATGTTTATAAATCATGGATTATACGATAATACATAATATATAAGATATACACATAATATATAATAAATATAAAATATATAGCATAATTAATGAATTCATCACTTGGTGCAAGTGGCAAGAGCTTGCGCACATATATGAAAGATCCCGAGTTTGAAACTTGGGAGCAGCGTAAGGAGGGGGATTTTCGGCGGGCTTGGTGTGCGGGCTGAGCGGGCTTTCCTTGGGTGGGGGCTGGGCTGGGTGGGGGAGGGTTTTTTTAATAAAATAAATTAAACAATTCCAGCGGATTTTATGAATTGATGTGCTGGAATTGCGCTGGAATTTTTCAATTCCAACGAAAATCGGTGCGCTGGAATTTGTGGGTTTTCTTGTAGTGAAATGTGATTAATTACTTATCTCACATTATTTATATATATATATATATATATATATATATATATATATATATTTTGAAGTGGAAATACACCTTAACATCTATAACATGAGTTAGAGTTTTTTTAAGGACAACAACTTATGCGATTTGGAAAATAGGATAAATTTATTGCGGGCTGAAATTTAAGGACATTAACATTTAAGTATTGCGTCCGTAGGCTAATTTTGAGCCCGAATGGCCTACGGACACACACTTAAATGTTAATGTCCTTAAATTTCGGCCTGCAATAAATTTGTCCTATTTTCCAAATCGGCCTAAGTTGTGGTCCTTAAAAAAAGGCAGTCTATTATTTCTCCTTAAAGATCTCTATTTATATAGGGGATTGTGATATTTTCTTAATTAGGCCGATTTGATAAAAGAGGACAAATTTATTGCGGACTGAAATTTAAGGACATTAACATTTAAGTGTGTGTCCGTAGGCCAATTTTCAACCTGAACGGACTACGGACGCAACACTTAAATGTTAATGTCCTTAAATTTCGACCCGCAATAAATTTGTTTTCTTTTCCAAATCGGTCTAAATTATGGTCCTTAAAAAAACTCTAACTCTTTATAACATCCGTGTAGTTTTGGACAGGTGTGTAATTTTTCACAAGCCGAAATTTGGTTAATTTGTTAAATTGTAATTCGTGATATAAACCTTAATAATTTGTGAGGTAGTGTAATTTGTCATGCATGAATAAAGTATTCATTCTCTCATAAAATAAACTTGACGAATTCCATACACTAATAATTGGAATTTGGATACTAATTATTCAAATAGCACTGAGTTCTAAGCTGAAAATGTTTTTAAATTAAATTATGTACCTGCTACATTTTTCAACTTAAATAAACGTTACATGCAGTGAAACAAAATGTATTTAAAATTAAAGTTAATTGCAGAATTTAACGCTGCACTATTTGACAATTTTCGCACATCGATCATATACAAATTTGCGATTCATATTATAATTTTTAATATATTTGTAATTGTAACATTTTCAATATTAATTCAGTCTATCTATATATGCTACATATCTAATTTGTAATTCATGTGTACTGCTATTTCTGACTGTCTAAATGATATCATTATATAAATTCACTATATACAATAAGATTTTCCATTAGTTCCATCTCCATAAAACATCGTTTTATGCTGGATTAATATTGGAACGTTACAATTATAAAAATATTAAAGGTTGTGATATGAATTGTAAATTTTTAAACGCTGTACGAAAATTATAAAATGGTGTAAATATTGTGTTAAATTCTGCAATTAACCCTTAAAATTATATACCTAACTTTTTTTTTGAAGAAAAATTATATACCTAACTAATCATCATGATAAAATAAACTTGACGAAAATATTAAAGAAGGATATTCGAAATATTGTTTTTATAGAAAATTTGTTGAAAATAGTTTTATCAATTCAATTTCTTGAGAGACAGGCCGATGTTAAGTGGAAAACAAAATAGATATTTTTCGAGTGTATAATTGTGAATATTTATATTGTGAATATTTATATTAAGATAGATATTTACTGGATCACAATTTGAATGTTCCAGTTCACCCATGTCATGCTGAATATTTATAATTAATGCTCACATATCTATGTGCACATCAGATGATTAACATGCATGTTAATCGGGTCAATTTGCATTCATTCATTGATTTGGTTAACCCGTAAAAAAAAGGTGACATAAATGATACATTTTAAGGGTACATGTAATACCATTTGAATTTTGAGTGATATTTTTTAAAGTTATGGTTGATATTGATTTTGATCTTTTTTTTTACGGGTTAACTGGGTCAACGCGCATTGATTCACGTTGACCGTCTGATATGCACCTAATGCACACAAGACCACCCGGTGCATATCTGACAGGTCAACATGGGTCAACCCGCAAAAAAAGAGTCAAAATCAGTATCAACCGTAACACTAAAAAATACATATTACTTAAAAGCCCCCAAAAGTATTACCTGTATCCTTAAAAAGTATCGGCCAGAAAAAAAAGACAAAATCAGTATCAACCGGAACACTAAAGTATAACTCAAAATTCAAAATTCACATGTATCTTCAAAAAGTATCACTAGTTTTGACTCTCTTTTTTGCGGGTTGATCGAGTCGATCAACGCGCATTGATGCATATTGACCATTTGATGTGCACCTAGTGCACATGAGAATCGACGTTATATATACATTTTTTTTAGCGAAGGATTATGTATACATTTTGTAACAAGAGTAACTCGAAAACTGCTACTTAAGAGTACATATTGTGTTCGTACATGGTTTCAATGCATGATGCGTGGATAAATAACTCACAATAAAGTGAGCTCTCAAAGTTTAGTTTTGGGTTATACTCTAATCAAATTAATTGTCATTTTAGAATTTTTAACAATTGTAAGATGCACTAATTATTTTCACAAATAGTTCACACCTCTTCACCCGAGATCAAATTCTATTAAGATATATTGTCCTAAACAAAATATAGATTTCCAATTAGGATACGGTTAATGTTTATATATATGTGTGTTAAACGATAATTAATTTGTTATAAGTTAAAATTCTAAAATGAAGATGAATATATGTAGTGGTGGATCTGAAAGGAGCTCTCACCCGATTTCCCAAATATTTGCATTTGGTGGCGGATCCAAAGGGAGCACTCACCCGATTTCCTAAATATTTGCGTCTGGATCCGTCACCGAATATATATATATGGAACGAGGGAGGGAGTATTAGAGTGTACCAAAATTTAAAGATTAAGATTGAATACGATAACAAGTAGATTTTGATGAAATATATTATTATAAAATAATAGAGAATCATCATATTGCAGGAAAATTAAATGTACATGTATAATGATTTCCAAAGCATATCCATGGGCGAAGCGGAAGAAACGTTATTTATTGAGACGGAAATTGAAGGTAGGCATCTGCCATCATATGGCCGACTTTGATTGCGGAATCAACAGTGAGATGCACGTTGTCGGCGAGAAGTGAGACCTCCCACGCATCTACCTTCTTCAACTCCGGCAGCTTAACCGCCATCTGGCTTTCTCTCACTTCTTTTACGAACGGCCCATCTCCCGACGCCACTACAACCTACAACATCAACTCCAATATTTCAATTTATTTTGCATTTCACAAATAATAATGTACACGCATATATTAATCACCAGACATGAGACTCATCTAATAAATCGTAATACGTGACATAACTCTTTCCTTCCAACACAATAATACATTTTTTAAATATATATATAATCAAGGGTTAGGGTCACATAACCCCTCCATTATTTTTCAAGACTTACATTGCTTCCTTTTTTATTATTTAATTCATTTAGCCCCATCAACTTTCTAAAATAACTCGCATTGTTTCTTTTGTGGATGGAAAAATTAGCATTATTAATATACACAAACCAACGCACATTTTTCTCATACACTAGAATCTTTTCATATACTTTTCAAATACTTTCATACAAAATTTTACAATTAACCAAAATTACAATAAATTAATAAATTATGGTTAATAATTAAAATAATAAATACCAACTAAGTTATTAGTAACATAATAACCATGTAATAATAATAATAATAATATGAAAAATCCAATATTTATAATATATATATTGATATAATTTATAAAATTATTTTAATATAAAATTGATATCCACGTATTTCAAATTTACAATTAAGTATTCAACTCCATTTTCAATGGCAAAACGAATCCATAAATCAATTAATATGACTATATAATGACGTCTGAAGCTAATAATCTAATTAAATACGAAATTCTTAAATCTTCTCTTTTTCTAAAATATTAAATTACCAGTGACATAGAGACTTCTCCGTACGACCCAAACAATGGTTCGATCTCTATTTGTAAAATTCATCATCAAATTATCGAATTTCAAAATTCAAAATAAATTTATAAATTATCTCAATATATATATATATATATTATAAATATTTAATTTTTCATATTATATTATTACCATTCTAAATTTATTATTTTATCAATAAATTATTAACCATAATTTATTAATTTGTTGCAACTTTGGTTAGTTGGAAAAGTGTAGGTAAAATTATGTGTAAAAAGTATGTGAAATGATCGTAGTATGTGAGAAAAATGTGTGTTGATGTGTGTTTGTTAATGGCATTAGTTTTTTCATCCATAAAATGGGCAGCGTGAGCCATTTTTAAAAGAATTGGGGGCTAAATGGACCAAATAGTCAAATAAGGGGCAATGTGAGTCTTGGAGAATAGTCGAAGGGCTATTTGGCTCTTAACTCTATAATCAATTATACTCTACATGTATTGGACCGTTTCTATATTCTTTTAGTAAAAATACACAACTTAATTATATGACGTTATACCTGGACCACGGGCAACGTAGGTAGCTGCAAGTCACATCGGACATGAGCAATAAACTGTTCGAAGTGGGTGTTGTATGACTTAGCATTTTCTAAATTTGATGTGTCGGACTCGCCTTGGAACCACAAAAGAGCCCGGGGAGCTCCACCGTCTTTGAGGGCGGCCTTAGTCCGCTCGATCGTGTCATTGTAGAGTTTCCTTCCCCGGCTCCACTCGCCTAGTGTGGTCCCTCCAACAGCGCAAGGTACCAACCCGATCACTCCGATGCTTGGATCCTTGGCCAAAACAGTGTTGGCAAAGGACATCCCAGGCCCTACCCCACAAATTTTATGGTCCATCCGGGGAGCTCCACCGTCTTTGAGGGCGGCCTTAGTCCGCTCGATCGTGTCATTGTAGAGTTTCCTTCCCCGGCTCCACTCGCCTAGTGTGGTCCCTCCAACAGCGCAAGGTACCAACCCGATCACTCCGATGCTTGGATCCTTGGCCAAAACAGTGTTGGCAAAGGACATCCCAGGCCCTACCCCACAAATTTTATGGTCCCCCACTTAAGCCCAGCGTTCAACCGCATGATCTGCGGGCCGGGCTCGTCTTCTGGAGGAACCACCTCATCCCATTTATTGTTTATAATTCCGCCTCGCCCCGCCATATTGCTTTGTCCGGCCAGTATGAATATGCTGGTAGGTTTTTGGCTGCTCACTAAAGTTGAGCAGCACAAAACCATTAACCAAACAAGGGAACTCATTGTTTGGCCGGAACAAAATGCAATGAATTGATAGAGGCTTTGGAGCTTTAATCCTTGGCCTCTTTTAGAGAATGGCTTGGATAGTTTAGAATGAGGAGCTACTGGAACTCTCCTCATTATATACAAGTGGGGTTGTCATCCGCTTTTCCATCTATATCGGTAAATTATATTTCATCTCGTATTTTAATGATTCTGATACTTGCCACGTATATTTTTATAATTTTATTTGTGGTAGTACTAGAAAAATGTTGAGACACTATTGAAAATAGAGGGAACAATCATGTGTCACTTTTCAACGGTTCTCCTAGTAACCGGCAGCTTGAGGTGAAATATAGTCTGACGAATTATGTGATCAAGCAT
The DNA here is from genome assembly GCA_026008535.1 of Perilla frutescens. Classification (NCBI taxonomy): domain Eukaryota; kingdom Viridiplantae; phylum Streptophyta; class Magnoliopsida; order Lamiales; family Lamiaceae; genus Perilla; species Perilla frutescens. The sequence continues at coordinate 49,552,292 of BRKX01000009.1, read as the reverse complement.
AAGCTTAGGACATTTCTTTTGGGGGAGTTATACTTTTTTTCTGATTAAATTGAATTTAATTTATTTTTCTAGTCTCCATTGTATATAAAGCGTAATTAATTTGGTTGAGACCGTTTAAGCAAGAGAACGTGGGAAAAAAACCCCTAAAACACTATTTAAAAAGTAAAAACTGACCAAGTGACCATACCCACCCCTATATAACATATGAATAAAATTTGATATATTATAAACAACAGAAACTGAAATGTAATAAAAGCAAAAGAATGAAGAATATAATGAGCAAAGGGCCACCATCCATCTAACTCAAGCCCATCCATCTTGTCAGCCACAATTGATTCCTTCATGGAAGATAAGAGAAACCCCAAAATCTATTTGACGAAGAAAGCTCCAAACTACTAATGATACTTCTCTTTAATTAATTATTTAAGATCGAGAGATCGAGATTCAATCCTCAGAGAGAAACTTATCTAACAACTAAATAATTGGATAGAAAGGGTATTCAGCTCTAAAAACTAGAATAAAAAACTGCAAGGCACATCAATGATTTTATAGCTCATGTTACGAATTGAACAACAAATTTATTTTAGTGAACTGAAAATTGGAGTCAGTGGACAACCATCTCATATCTGATCCTTAGGGTGCTATTAATTAATATATCGATAATCTTAATCACTACTTATTAATCGATCGTCTAAATTATAAATCCGAACCGGTTATATTGAACTATTAAGAATATGAAATCATTCCAGAATCAGCTTTGCTTATCTGCCAAGGCTTCTTTTTTATTTTTCTTTTCACTTTAGTCCTTAATTAGCACATTTTTTGTTCCCACTTTCATTTTGCAAATTTCAAGATTATATATTTCGGGCCCCTATTAATTAATGTGGTTCAGAAATGACATCTAAGCTGGATTAACAAGAAAATGACAGTCCAACTTTTTGGCATTGTCGTCAAGTCAATACAAGTTATTGATCACAACTGTATGCCTACACAAGAAAGAACTCCCCCAACCACCTCTATCGTGTTTCATGTTTAGTCTTAATATTAATATCGTATTTTATTTTACCATAAGAAATTAAACACACATATTTAATTTGATGATATCTTGACGCGTACTAGTAAAATGATCCAATTGTGGTGGACATTAGACCATAATATGAAAAAAATAAAATAAAATTAAATCCTACATTCAATAATGTATAATAACAAAATAGCCCCCGTGAAAAAACCTATCTAAACCATCTAAGAAAGAAGTCCAAGAAAAAATTGTGGAACCTCTTGTTAGCACCACTGCTCTGAACTGGGAGAGGAGCCGTAACCTGGAGGAAGGCATCGGCGAGCATCTGCCCGAGCCGGACTTGGGCTTGGGTCGACAGATGCAGCCCATCGGGGTCGAGCTGGAGCCCATAGGCATCAACACATCTCACGTTGGGAAGATTAATTCCCAACTGAGCTTTTCTAATAATATCTACATAGGGTCCGGTCCCTGATGCTAGTGCCACCTATACGTACCAATCAAAAATATATTAAGTGTTATCGAGTCAAATTCAAATACAATTAAATTTCGTGGTACCTGAATCACGGGCAACAAAGGTGAAAGCAAATCCGACCTTACATGATTGAAAAATTTCTCCAATCTCCTCTTGTACAGTCTAGCATCTTCATAATTAATGGTATCAGACTCCCCTTGGTACCAAAGAATGCCCCGAATTAGTGGGTCGCCGCCGTGCAAGGCCGCCTGAGCTCGAGTGAGCAAGTGATTGTAGAGGCGGCCGCCCCGCCTCCACTCGCTTATATTAGTCCCTCCGATGGCGCAGGGGACCAACCCGATCAAACCAATGCCAGGATCCATCTTCAATACCGAGTTCGTAAACGCCATCCCGGGGCCCACACCGCACGTTTTCTGGACGTCAATGTCGCGGTGGAGGGGCTCCCGGGCCTCCTCCCACGCGAGGGCGGCGTTCAGCCGGAAAACAAGCGGATTGGCTTGGCATTCGGGCGGAACGACGCCGTCCCAGGTGTCGTTGACAACGCCTCCCCGGCCAGACATGTTGCTCTGGCCGGCTAGGATGAATATGCTTTTAGGTTGCGAGGCATTGGAGTAGGCTAAAAGCAACCAACAAACGAGGAAAAACATGCCTACGCTCTTACGCCCACACCCAAAATGCAAGAAACACAGACGCCTTTTATTTCTAATTAGAGTGTTTTGAAGGAAAGCAACACCATTTTCTCACTCATCGCAATTATTTAACAAGACAGACACTTTTAGGCTGTTTGTGTCTAAGAATCTTTTTTTTTTTTTTTTGCACTAGATTGCAACTTCCCTTTGTTTTAACTTTCGAATTTAGTTATAATTAATAGATAACATGATTTTTGGAGGGATTATTAGTGACGACAACAACGTTGTAGTACTGAGCTGGCCGTCTGAGTCTTGCTGGATTTTTTAACTTTCGTTTGGGATTTTTTAGAAATCTCGAAATAGATCCTAGTTCCAACAAATATAGCTGATAATAATTATTATAGAGGATTTAAATAATGAGTTATATATATATATATATATATAGGATATGTGAGATATTCTATTGTTCTATTAAATTTCAGCTTGTATTTCTATTTTATTACTACGTGACTATTATATAGTAGGGAGAAATATAAAAGTAGGAATGACAGCGTATGGACATATAGGAAATTTGAGTAGAGGAGATAACATTTGCATCATTCACAATATCTAAATTATTTTTATGACTTATGAATAAAAATATTCTCAAGATTTTTATTTCATTTATTTTGATTATATTGTTCCTTATATTTTAGAATATTTTCAAAGATAAGATCAAAAAGTTATCAGAATGTTTTCTTAGCAATCAGAATAGTATATTAATTATATATAGATCATTAAACATAGACTAAAGTTTGTTTTGGACCATCTTACGGATCAGTATCCATATTCAAATGTATATTCAGTAACATATTTATAATATTGTCGGTATTTCGAATCTAAATATGAATTTTATCCCTTGTTAATTTTAAATGATTTTCGCACAAGACTCCCCTCTTATAAGCATTACAAAAGCTCTTTAGTTATGCTCGATATCTAACTCCGTAAATTATATTGAAGTTTTTCTAACTTTGAACATATTCATTACTTGCGACTTAACAAAATGATTTTTGGAGGCTTCTCGAAAAAAAAAAAAAGATTTTTTGGAGGGATTAATAATTCAACATTTTTGGACCATTGATTTTTGGAGGGAATAATAGTTCAAGATTTGATGGATCATAAAAAAATAGTTGAAAATTTGTAATCAATGGTCCAATCAATATTTTCGCAGTTTTCGGCCCAACCCACAAAGTCTAGCAGGCCTAACAGCGCCACTCCAGCAGGAATTTGAGCTCGGTAAAGTATTAACTTCATTTTTATTCTTTAAATAAATTATATAAATGTTTATTGGTACATTTACTTATTCAGAGTAAGTAGATAAAACAATAGAGAATTATTTTTTAAAAAGAATTATCTATTTATTATTTTTATTGTATTTTTTATAGTTAAACTATAAAGCAGCAAAGAATATAATTATAAAACAATAATTAAACTATGCTGATCGCATGATATCAAGCTTAATTAGTCCGAGGAAATTTGATCAATCTTAGCATTTGATTATTAATTTTGGTCATGTGAACTTCTAATCAAATATTAAAGTAAATTGATGATTTAATCCTTCTTTTTCTATGTGCGTATGATGAGAGAAATCCGTAATCGCTTCCTGAGAGTGTGAACTAGGTAAATATCGCTCATACGCAGTATTTTATAAACCAAATGACAGAAACAAACGACACTAGGAAAAATTGATGTTTTTAATTCTAGTTGGATGAATGAACGCTACTATTGGAACTTCAAGCATTTATCTTCTTTTCAATTTGAGCTTCATCTCCCAAGACAAAAAAAGAAAAAAAAAAAAGAAAAATTGTCTTGATAAATAACTACAAAAGAATTGATTGTCGATTAAAATTCAACAATTAAATTATCTCATATATTCGTAAGTTTTAGGAATGTGATCATATAAATCTAACTTGGTAATGTCCTATAAAATATTTTAACTAAGGGTTAGATTTGAGGGTGGTATAGTTCATCTTCACATAATCATCATACCCCATATTTTAATTAGCTAGCAATCGCAATCCTCTATTACAAAGTGATCTTAGATAATCAACACGCGCAAAGTGTATTTTTTTATAAAGTCGATAAATACATATAACATGTGTGTAATTATTTTGTGGGAAGCGTCTATATTTACGTATACGTATGATAATTGGATGTCATCCTTATATAATTGTAAGGATGATAATTTGATGTCATCCTTATAAATCTAAATCATTCTCTTGTGTGTAAATTGTAAACCCATTCCCCACCATCCATACATTAAAAATCAATGATCTAGATTAAATCCATTTGAAGGTGGCATTATTATAATATTTAACTTATTATATATATATATATATATATATATAGAGGAAAGATCAAATGTAAATATTGCTCTAGTGTATAATTTAGGGATTGATCTTATCCATTGTATCGTGATAAATGTATGGCCATGATTAAATTTTTTTAATTTATATTTTACTTTAATTTTGTGAAAAAGGTCATTTTTGTCATGCATTAAATTAATCCATATCTTAATTAATATTTATTCCCTTGATCCATGCCTCTTTTGATTTGTACAAATATATTTTCCATTAATAATTTGTTCCCACTATCAACATTGCTTTTACTTGAAATCAAAATTTTAGAATTCTTGTTTTTTCAATTAATCGTGTTTCTCCAATCTTTTGAATTTCATTGCTTTTATTTTTTATTTATTTTTATTTTTTTATTCAAGATGGTTAATATTTTGCAAGATTGATGGGTTTGGATGTAATAAATATTTTGAATTGAAATTGTCTCGTACCATTGAATCTAAGTTGGAGTACACCGACATATGATTCATAAACTAATTATAATTAATTGGACAAATTTTTGTAGTGCATTTAAGTTTTATCATCCGTTTTGGTTTAGTCATAACTCATACTGAACATGAGAGTGTTTTTTTTTTTAAAATGCTATTTTTGTTGTTCACGATACTTGAAAATCTGTTGATAATGCTATTTTTTTATGAAGGCTTTGGATCGGTGTGAATTTTAGTGTTCTTCGAAATATCACAAAAATAGCATCATGAGCTATCAATTAAAGCATTATTATAGCATTAAAATAATATTACTAACTATCAATTAGCACTAAAAATAATAGTATTAATTTATCAATTAAAGCATCAATACTACACAAAAACAACATTATCAACTATCAATTAAAGCATCAACATGAAATACAAATCAAGCATTGTTACACATAAAAAAAGCATTATATTAATAAAAAAAATCATCTTGGATGTTGTATAAAACACATTCATATAACCTAAACACATACTAATCATATAATAAAAAAATAAATAATAAGATAAAGTAAATTTTTTTTGGAAAACTTTAAATTACTACGAATCATATATAAAAATGCACCAGAACAAAGCTTCTCCAATAACGAAAAACATAATTATTCCAAATCAATATGTAAAGCATTACCAACCACAAAATAAGCATTCATATTCTGGAAAAAAAAAACATTAATACTGAACAAATTACACGATATTTTATTTATTTAAAAATATCCGATACTTTTTAAATTAATCACTGTGAAATGCAAAAAACAACATGAATAAGAAAGCAACTTAAAAAAACACAACATAATTAATAAACAAGGTTATAATAATAAAATACTAACAAAATCCTCGTAAACAAATCCTAAGAAAATGTGGGTTACTAATCCACCTCCATCATCGTGGGTGGACCTTTTTTCTTAGGGTGGACCTTTTTTCTTAATTGAATTAATTACCAAAAGTAATAACTAGATTCACGCTTGAATAAAGATATGCAAAATAGAATTGTACAAAATTATCCTTTAATATTATTCAACATTTAAAAAAATATCATTAATCATTTTATTAAAATAAAATTTAGATAGTCTAGATTTCAAGACTAACGGATAGGATTAATCTCTAAATTACACTAAGGACATGTATGCATACTAACCCTTCCCTATATATATTTGTGAATTTAAACTTGGACGATAGCTAGCAACTAACTGGGCATGACGGCCACCCTCGTTGCAAGACTCGATCAACATTTGAAGCATCTTATCCGTGCTTTTGCACACTCCAACTATTCAAAATATTGAAAATATTTTTTTCGATTCTATATAAACCCAAGACTCAATAATGCCTCTTTTATACATTTCTTATCTTATTACTATTAGATTTAAATTTTTTGTTACACTCTGTGTTTCACTATAAAATTTACAATTTTAATAATATTTATTATAAAATAAAAATAAATTCTAATAAAAATAATCATAGTCAACATTCATCAACAAAAAAATAAATTAAAAATATAAAATTTAATTTTGAATTAATCAACCATAATAATGAATTGTTAATTGAAAATTGAAAATTAAATACTAAAAAATAATTATAAACCCTAATTGGTGATAAAACCATAGAAATCGAATACGATAGGAAGAGAATTCTGCATATTATTGAAAATCATCTAAAATTGTTTTGATACAGATTGTGTGTTTCTAAACTTTTATAGTACAAATAATAGCGCGAAAAATATAGATCTACGGCTATTACATGAATCCAATCCTATCTCTATCGACGGCTACAAGTAACTATTTTGTGGTCCTCGGATTAGTGACGTGGCAACTTGCTATGCATGCATGCACACATGCATGCGAATCAAAGACGTGAGCGTGTAGCTGATCACTCGTGTGTCGTCTGCATGTGAACATCTAACACCCCCCGTAGGCCCGACGCGGTGGAGATCACCAAGACGGAGGCTGGACAGAAGTGACCTGAAACGAGGCCTCGACAAAGACTTGGTAAACAAATCTGCAAGCTGGGCATGAGAGGAAACATAAGAAGGTATAATAAAACCACGATGAAAATGAATTCGAGCAAAATGACAATCAATGTCAAGATGCTTCATCCGCTCGTGGTAAACCTGGTTCTGTGATATTTGGATTGCGGCTTGATTATCACAGTGGACCCGAATAGACAGAGAGAGAGGAATACAAAGATCTTTCAGAATATAAGAGAGCTATAACAGCTCACGAGTAGTATAGCTTAGACTCTTATACTCTGCCTCGGCGGTGGATAGAGATACGGTGTCTTGTTTTTTACATTTCCATGATACCAAGCACAATCCCAAGGTGATACAATATCCCGTGAGTGACCGCCGTGTGTCGGAGCAAGAGCCCCAATTAGCATCACAATGAGCACTCAACTGGAATTCACGAGAAGAAGTATATAGGAGACCAAGAGATGGTGTCCTCTTTAAGTATCTCAAGACATGAGTAGCTGCATTCCAATGGTCGACAGTAGGTGAATTAACAAACTGGCTTAATTGTTGCACAGAGTATGAAAGATCTGGTCTGGTCAGGTTAAGATATAAGAGCTTCCCTATGAGACGTCTATAAGAATCTGGATTATCAAGACGATCGCCATGTTTTTGGAGGGTGGGACCAGAGGGAAAAGGTGTGCTAGCAGGTCGACTCCCACTAAGTCCTGCAGTATCTAAGAGATCTAAAATATATTTCCGTTGACAAAGAAAAGTGCTAGAAGAAGAACGAGCAACTTCCATGCCAAGGAAGAATTTTGCCTCGCCTAGATCTTTTATGGTGAAGGCTGCATGCAGAGAACTTTTGACTGTAGAAATCAGCTCGAGGGAGGGACCTAGAATCAATATGTCATCCACATATACAAGAAGGCCAAGAAAAGTAGAGCCTGAACCTTTAATATAGCAACAATGATCACTAGGCAATTAAGTAAAACCGATGGAGAGAAGGTGTCTACCCAGTTCATGATTCCACTCCCTAGATGCTTGCTTGAGTCCATACAAGCTCTTTACAAGCCTGCAAACTTCCCCTTCCTTCCCTTTGTCATAGCCTTGTGGTAGTTGCATGTAAATTTCATCAGTTAAATGGCCGTGGAGGAAGGCATTGTTGATGTCTATTTGGTGCAAAGGCCAAGAAAACTGAGTAGCTAAGGCAAAAAATAACCTAACTGTCACCATTTTTGCTACAGGAGAAAAAACTTCATGATAATCAATCCCAAATGATTGATTATATCCTTTGGCAACCAACCGAGCCTTATAGCGCTCTATAGAACCATCTGAGTTGAGTTTTACCTTAAACACCCATTTGGAACCAATGGCAGTCTTGCCTGGAGGCAAAGGAACCATCTCCCAGGTGTTATTTTCTTCAAGAGCATCCAATTCTTTCTTCATAGCTACAACCCAGTGTGGTGAGTTACAAGCTTCTACATAAGAGGTAGGTTCCTTTGCAAGCTGAACATTCATCAAAAAAGCAGTATATTCAGGAGTGAAGGCATGAGATATATAGTGTGGAAAAGTTTGAGGAGTACAGCTGTGACTGGGATCAATAATCTCTAGAACTGAAGCTGAGTTACAGATATAGTCCTTCAAGTAAGAAGGAGGGTGAGAGGGTCGACTACTCCTTCTAACCACCAGAACAGGAGGAGAAGATATATCTTGGGAACATTCCACTATAGGTGAAAAAGAAGGAGACTGATTTGTATTTTCATAAACAAGAGACTGATTAGAATCTTGGGATATAAGGTCTGTATCATTTTGTGATAGAAGATCTGTATTATGGTGATTAGCAGAGACATTTGGAGATTGTGAAGATTCTGGCATTATACAAGTTGTATCATTAGAAGAGAGAGATGTATCATGAATGGGAGGATCTGTCAAAGTCATCATGACTGGAGGTAAATCAAAACTTTGAAATGGTAATGTAGGAATATGCTTCTCCTTCAGAGGAAAAATTGTAGGCATAAACACAGTATCCCTACTGATGCAAATCTTAGAACTCACCATATCATAAAGAACAGAACCTTTGTTATGAGATGAATATCCCAAAAAAATGCATTTCCTGCTCCCGGAATCAAATTTCCCTTTTGATGGAAGAGTATTACCCATAAAAACCAGACAGCCAAACGGCTGTAATTGATCAAAATGTGGAGGATGTCCAAACAACACCTCATAAGGTGTAATCCATCCTAACACCACAGTAGGTAATCGATTGATGAGCCATGTGGCATGTAGAATGGAATAAGGCCAAAAATGTGCAGGCAATTTGCTGTGATACATTAAAGCTCTTGCCACCTGCAAAAGGTGTCTGTGTTTTCTCTCAACTACACCATTCTGTTGAGGAGAGTATGCACAAGTCCTTTGATGATGTATTCCATGTTCCTGCAAAAGCAATTTGACAGTATGACTGATGAATTCACCACCATTGTCAGTTCTGAGAACCTTAATTCTTTTATCAAACTGAGTATGTACCATCTGAATAAAACTCTTGATAAGATGAGACACTTGCAACTTGGTTTTGAACAAAAAAGTCCAAGTAACTCGGCTGTGATCTTCAACCACAGTCAAGAAGAATGAAGTTCCTGTGACATTCTCTGTATGACATGGACCCCAAACGTCCATATGTACTATGTCAAATAAAGACTCACTCCTCCTGTGTAGTGGAGGAAAAGGATTCCTCTGTTGTCTTGCTTGATAACAAATCTCACAGGCTTTGATGATTTCCAAATCTTCTTCTCTGAGTCTCTTCTTGCTATGCATGCATGCACACATGCATGCGGATCAAAGACGTGAGCGTGTAGCTGATCACCCGTGTGTCGTCTGCATGTGCACATCTAACAATTGGGTGGGGTGATCGAACCCTAAAAAAATCTTTAAAATATTAAACTAAATCACAAAAAAATATAATTGAAGGGAAAAAAATATAAAAAACACATAACTAGAAAATGTAACATGAAATATAACACAAAGAGTATAATAGGAAATCTCAAATGATTATTATTTGCCGGTGCTTTAGAAGAAAATGTGACTATTTTCAACTCTATAATGCAACTAAGGCTGGCAAATCGGGCCGCCCGGCCCGAAAATTCAGGCCGAGTCGGGCCGGGCCTGAAAATTTTCAGGCTTATTTTTGTGAGGCCCGGCCCGGCCCGAAAAGACGGGCCGGGTCGGGCCGCCCCGCGGGCCTAGTGTATTTTTCGCTATTTTGGGCCAAAAAGCCTGGCCCGTTCAGGCCTCTCTTAGTTTCGGGCTGGGTCGGGCCGACCTGGAATTTTTTCGGGCCAATTTTTTTTAAGCCTGGCCCGGAATTATTTCGGGCCTAATTTTTTTGGCCCAGCCCGGCCCATCGGGCCAGGCTAAAATTGCCAGCTCTAAATGCAACACAAAAATGTATATTAGGTGGAGGAGAGCGCGGTCAATTCCATTCTTAAATTTTTTCTCTTTTTTTATTTTTTTTCATTAAATTTTCAGTTTAGTTTTTTCATTGTTTAAGTTTTCCGATTGATGATTATTGCTTTCGTTTTATATATTCATGTTTTCTCGTTCAAGTTTAATAAATAATTAAATAAATAGGTGAAATATATATATATATATATATATATATATTGTTTATGAAAAAAAGTGGCAAATTATCTACGGCCAAAAAATTATTAGAACGGTCAAGATTTTTTGAAGTTGTTTAGGTTATATGGAGAAGGATATGGATCATATGAGAACACTTTGTTGGTGTGAGAAATGAGAACCCATCTTACACCATCCAATTTAATGATCCAATAGTTGAGATTTAAGGTGACAATTTCGTAAATAATAGGGCAAAAAATAAAGGAAGGGAGACTATTTTCGTCCAAACCCATTAAAAATGATGATGTCAGCAATTAAAAAAAAATCTTAAAAACTTTAACCGACCATAACTTGCTCGTTTTTAATCCAATGTACACAAAAAATATATCAAATTAAAGCTCTCTTCATGCTCTTTCATTTAAGATGTCGAAAGTCTATATTTAGATGAAAAAATATGAACAAAAAATAAAAAAGAAAAACTTTTATGCGTGCCCAAGTTGTAAATGCTTTCGTTAGCATATAATAATTCTTCGTCAGCATTATGATAATATATGATAACGTATGCTAACGAAGCATTTGTCATATGCTAACATAATGTATTCGTTGTGGTAACAAATAATTATCGTAATGCTAGCGTAGTATAAATTTATTAGGGTTTATTAAATTTCAATTATGGTTTATTTAATCTCGATTATGGTTTATTCCATCTAATTATCATTATTTTTTTTAAATTTAATTTTTTATTTATAGTCCTTAATTGATTATTATGGTTTATCCCATCCAATTATGGTTTATAAAGTATGTTGACAGAGTATTGTCATATGCTAACATAGTGTATTCGCAATGCTAACGAACCAAAATCATAATGCTAATGTAGTACAAATATATTATTATTATGATTTGTTCCAACTCATTTAGGGTTTACCACATTCAATCAATGTTTATTTCATCTAATTAGATTTATTTCATCTAATTATGATTTTTTCCATTTAATTATGGTTCATTAAATCAAATTAGGTTTATAATTAATTTTTAGAATATTTTTCGCTAATAATATTTGAAAACTTTAATTGGCATAACTATAATGCTTCGTTAGCATGATGATAATACTTCGTTAGCATAACGATCTGTTATCAAATCCTCTGCGATTTTTATAAGAATTACCAAATTACATTAATACTCCCGCGCGAAATTTTTTTCAGATATTACAGAATTGCCACCGCCTTTTTCAGCAAATCTGAACCTTTAGTTTTTTATGGATGTGTGGTGTGAGATGTATTCTCATTTCTCACACAAGGGGTTATTTTTATATAACCCCACCCTATATGGAGAAAATATGCAACCACGTAACGAAAAAGTGAGAAATAGCTTAATTGAATAGATTATATACTAAATTACTAATATTTAGATGGTTTTTTCTGGGTATATAGGAGATACCAGTGGCAGAGGGAGCATGGGTCTTGGGGGTTCATGGATCCCCCAGGAATTTGGTAAAAAGGTAGGGGTATATTAGTAATTTCATAATTTTAATTAAAATAATAAAAAAAACATAACAGGCTGTATTTTATTAAAAATATTTGTTCCCAAAATCGTATACTTCCGGCTGCACCATCTCAATTCTCAATTCTCAAAGTCCCAAATCAAATACTTCCGGCTACACCATCTCAATTGAACCTATTTGCCGGCGATAACATCACAATAAGTTTCTGGTTATCTGGATTCCGGTGAGATTTTCTTCCTCTTTTCCTTCCATATTTTATTTTTATTATTTTTGATTTCGAATTTCTAAATTTACTTCAACCCTCTGTAGAAACTCGACGTGACTTCAGAAAATTTGGGGGTTCTTGAAAGTCAACTAGAGAATTTTATTTTTGATGTGCGCATGGATGAAATGTTCTCTAACATATCAGGAATCGGAGGTCTTGTTCAGAAGATGATTTCGACAAGAAAACATGAAGTTTTTCCTTTGGTTTATTTGCTGGTGAAGTTGTGTTTGGTTTTACCAGTTGCTATGGCAACAGTAGAGCGGGCTTTTTTAGCAATGAAGATCATCAAAAGCTCTCTACGCAATCGTATGGGAGATAAATTATTGAATGATTGTTTAGTTCCATACATCGAGAAGGATGTGTTTGTAAATGTCACCAATGAAGCTATTATACAGCGATTTCAAAGTATGAAGAATAGAAGAGACATGCTATGAGCTGATTGTACTTATCTTTTGTTATCTAAACATTAAATGTTGTTATTTAATTCTACTTTTGTTTTTAGAAATCTGCTCGTGAATTTATATACATATATAGTTATGAATCTTATGATAAGTTAGACCCCCACCCTAAAATGTGTGGCTCTGCCACAGGGAGAAACTATTGGAAACAAGTGTATGTATTAACTAAGAGTTAAGTTTGTTGAATTATGGGAGAAGAAATTTGAAAAGGGCATATTTGATTAAATAATGAATTGGGATGGGAGATAGTACAGTTAGTCGGCCCATGCATGAAACACAAGTGCAGAGCAACATGAAGGAAAAAAACACAAAATTATTAAGTAACCACACCACACCACCCCAATCCAATTGTTTAAAAGTCAAAAATTTCAGCCATTACACTCTCAACGGTTATGGATTTTTGTGAGGCATTTATTTCAATGAAAACCCCACATTTCACAAATTCCAACATAAAATTTTGTTGTTTGTTGGACAAGTTTCTGCACCGTAATGTCCCATTTCCTTCAATTATTTATCAAAAGTCCAACTTATCAATGTACCCATTTTTTGAATAATTAGTTGTATCATTTATTACATCAAAGACTTCCATTTTGCCCCTATCTATCTATGTATCCTCTGTGTAGTGTGTGTTTAATTATTGCTAGGACTATAGCTGGCAACTAACCTTACACTTTGGAAGTTTGCAGTTGGGAGATTATGTTACATTTTTTCGTCACAAATTAAAAGATGATATTATGTAAATCATTGATGTCGTTATCATCCTAATAAATAAAGATAATATAGCTACAGATTTAGACATCAATAGAGGACGTTAGTTTTTAGAATCACATAATTATCATTGATATTGTTATTTTGTGACTTTAGATATACGCCTATATCATTTATAGAACACCAAAACTTCTATACATCACCCTAGGCCCAATAAGGCCCATACATCCATCATATGTGACCGGCATTGACCCGCAAAAAATAAAAATAAAAATCAGTATCAATCTTTACACTAAAAAGTACTACCTCCGTTTCGAAATGTTTGTTGGTTTATGTTTTTTTTTTCAAAATGTTTGTTGTTTTATATAATTTGACGTCCTCTTTCCCAATTTTAATTAACCCTCTTAAATCCTACAAGATTTCTTGATTCTAACTTACCTATAATATATGAAAAGAGAAAAATATATGGAGAGAGAAAATATTATTTTTTTTAGGAAAATATAGATGAATTAGATTTCATGACATATATGAGGGATGAGTATATTTGTCCACAAAATTAATTCTTAATTCCAGATAAAAAAAAATAAAACAACAAACATTTCGAAATGGAAGTAGTATTATTTAAAGTTAAAAAAATATCACTTGTATCATTACAAAGTAACTGGTTTGCTACTTATCTTAAATGAGTTTATGTAGTTCGAATTGTAATTTTTTCCATTCCAATTAATGTTTAGAGTTTTGGGGGAGTTTAGGTTTTTTTAGGGTTCATGATTTTTAGGGTTCATAGTTTTTTAAGGTTTTTTAGGATTTTTTTTAGTATTTTTTAGGGGTTTTTAATTTGTTGTGTTTTTTTAGGGTTCATATTTTTTTAGGTTTATTAATCTCAATTAGGGGTATATAATTATTTCAAAATTATGTTTTTTCAATTACCATTTATATTTATTTTGAAAAATTAAATTAATTATCGAGAGCGATGCACGAGCCACGCGTTAGCGTCGGGTGAGTGTATTGCGTGAGTCACCGAATTAAAAAATAAAAAAATTCATTCACTTTAATTTTAGGGTCCATTAAATCAATTTTATGATATATATATATATATATATTTCTTTTTAAAAATTAAATTAAATTATTTCAATTTTTAGGGCTCACTAATTGTATTTTAAGGTATACAATTTTGGGGGAAAAACAAAAAGAAAAAAAGAAAAATAAAAAAAAATCAAAAATCAAAAAATAATGGAAAAATCGAATAAATAAATAAAATAAAATAAATTTCTGGTGCGTGGGGCCCTGAAATAGAGTATTTTGGGAGGGGGGGAAGGGGCATTGGACTTTATTAGGCCAGGGCCAGTCTGATGAGCCCAGACTCATACATCTTGTGCACAGAAGGGTGTCCCTTTATAGAAAATGTGACCATTTATGCATAGGGCTCATTTGGCACATATCACACACTACACCAAAAATGATCTTTAGAGACAGTATTATTAGAGACGACAAATATCGTCACTTATAATAGACTTATTTAAGTAACGATATGTCGTCTCTCATTACCACATGTTATCTCTAACAAAATTTTTGTTGGTCCCGGTGCGAGTCTATGCTAGTTTAGAGAGGGGGTGAATAAACTGACTTAAAAAAACTTTAAACGGATGCGGAATAGATAGGGCCCTAACTCGCTTTTGATATTTTATTTGTGCTTCTTGATCAGTTGAGAAGGCCTGACTGAAGCTTAGCTGGTGATCTGATCAGTTTACAACTGATAGCCTTGAAGACTTAGCTAAAGCTCGTCAGTGCAGTCTGTGTGTGTGAAGGTGTGCAGTTTAAGAACATGCAAAGCTGAAAGCAATAAGAACAATACACACATGAATTTATAGTGGTTCGAAGCTTCCTGCTTCTACGTTCTCTCTTCCTTCCACAGAAGGGCAATCCACTATGCAAGTGTAAAGTTTTTTTTTATTACAGTTACACAGTGAAGAATTCATGTTGGACCTGAAAACGACACCTTTCAACCCAAGCGCGGCCTCCTTTCCAACTGTTGCTGTCCCGGAAGAATGGACCCGTCGGTACATGCTCTTCCTCAACCGGTTTCTGGGTCGACAGCTCACAATTACCGGTCCCAACTGCTCGCTGAGACTTTAGGTGCTATTGCTCGTCTTTACACGATTTTAGATCTCGCTCGATCTTCAAGAAGGCAGTCTTGAATCTGTTATCAACCTGGAATGCTCCTTTATCTTTGTGGTAGCGCATCATCATTTGGAAGATTCATCATATCTCCAGGAGCTTGCTCATTCTTAGAACAAGTCCTACTTTGGACTCAAATTTCCCAGTCCTCTTTGAGTCGGCAGCTTTGATGACTTGATGCTTGAATTGGGAGAAGACAAATTCTGCCCAATTAGTTTCTAATCCTTCAACAAGGTATATTATTACCTTGTATCTTTCTTGAGTCAACTGACTCAAGCTTCCAATTGTGCCGAACATCATTTTGTTCGTGATATCGAACATGACTCCATACTCAGGCTTCAGATCAGTTTTAGCTGTGGTAAAACTGAATTGCTTGGAACAATTTGAAGCACACCATTCTTTCCAGTATGGTTCAGCTGAATCTTTCAGATCTTGAACCCTAGAGCCTTTTCTGGGAAGTTGAAAGATTTCTGCAATCTTTCTTTCAGTTATTTGAAGTTTCTTTCCTTAAATCACTGATTGTATGACCTTCCCATCTGCAATGACATTTGCTTGAAGCAAGAACTCACTTACCAAGTTTTGTCTGAAGAATCTTGGAGGAGTTTCTAGGTAGTGTAGAATTCCGGTCTTGTGAAGATTGACCAGAAGAAAAGGATTGTTTGATTCTTTAAGAAACAATTGAAATTTCTGTCTTTCTAGAAATTTATCTCTCATCATTTGCTCTTTGAAAGGAGTGAGAGCTTTGAATGGTTCAGCCATTTTTGAAAATATTGGCTGAGTTTGAATTGAAGCCCCCCCCCCTTTTTTTAGAGAGAAAGAGAGAATACTCTTTTGAAAGATGATTTTCTTTGAAGAGTATGAGATTTCTCTTCTGATGTTGTTTTTGTTGTGGTGGTGTTGTATTCTCTCAAAATTTTGAGCAAGGGGTTTTTATGAGTGAGGAAAGAGACTCATAAATTTGTTAGTTGAAAGAATTAAATGCCCCTTGTCATTTTTAGTCGTTGGTTTGAAATGACCGTGAAACATGTCATTGGTCTGCCAACGGTCCGAAATTTCAAAACAAATGCTGACATGTCATTTATTTTGCAAAAACAATTTTATTTCTCAAAAGAAATTTTGAGTACACAGAGTCACAAGATAATAACTAAAGAGTCTTGAATCAGCTTTGTTTGATTAGGCTCTTAGTCTCGCCCGTGTTCAGTTCTTCTTCTCTTGGCGTCAGACAAGGTGTGGCTGCTTTTCCCATCATCAGAGCTAGAGGAATCACCTTTAGATTTTTAGAGTCCGGTGTGGGATTGAAGCTTTCTGATCAGCTTCTCATGCCGCTTCAACTGTTGTTGAAGGATTTGAAGCAGCTCTCATTGATGAGCTATTAATTGGCCTAGTGATTGCCTGGACTGATCGTCTGCTTGGATTGTCCCTGCAGAACTGGACTGATCAGTTGCAATGGTTAGCTGCAGATCATCTCCCCTGGATGATGCTTCATCTCCATCTTCAGCAGCTTCAAGTTCTTCACAAAGAACTGTTTTGGATTGATCAGCTGTTTGCTCAGCAGTCTTGACCACTAACTGATCTGCACCTCCCAAATCAATTGTATCATTGTGGCTTGATTCAGAGGGAGTCTCGGGATCCACCTGAGCTTGAAGTGCGATCTGGACAGAATCAGCAAAGATCACTATAATCTGCACTTTAGGGACAGTTGCCAGCTGAATTATTTGGTCAGCTGGATCTTCAGCAGCCGTTTCTTTTTATGCTGGTGGAGAAAAAGGCTCTGTTGGGGCTGCATGAGATTCTTCTGGAATGACTGAAGGTTTAATTGGTTCCTCAGTTGGTTGGGGCATAGCTGTAAGATGAGTATCTATCTCAGGAATTGATAGTGGTTCATCAAATACCAGCTGTTTTGCCACTTGATGAATAGCAGCTTGTCTTGATGTGGAAGCATCGTTAGTTACTCCATGGCGAATGTGTTGCTCTTCTTGCCTGATTGCTTCCAGAGTTTGCTGCTTGCTCTATTCTGATTCTCTGAATTTCACCTAACACCCAGTATTGATGAACTTGAGGATGTTTCCAGTTCCTTTGCTCTTCCTCAGTGCGTAGTTCTAGAATATCAATGTTGGTTGACTTGATGAGGTCATCCATTACATGAGCTAATGTTTGCTCAGCTGGATGACTATGCCATGGTCGAATATCCAGCATTTCCTTTGGCACAATGATTGGATTCTGTTCTGGAGTGCCCTGTCCTGACCATAATACTCTCCATTTTTCTTCTCTTCTCCAGAAGCTCATTCCATGTAGGGCAATCAGAAGAAAATGTGCTTCTGAGTTGAAGCAATGTCTCCACAGATACCAGTAGCAGTATCTTGCAAATACTTTGTATAGGGCTTCTGATCCAACCAAGTCTGATGCGAAGTTGGTTGTTATGAATTATGTGACTTTGGCATCTGCCCAGCTTTTGATGATTTCAGCTCTTAGAAGAGCTCGAATATTTTCACTTGTTTTCCCCATTGGTGGACATGTCCTCCTGAAATATTCAGCTCCTGAGTTGTGTGGAGGGATGCCTCTGAAAGGCACCATATCATCATCAATGTCAAATATTTTAACATTTCATGGTGGCAGCTTTGGAGGCCGAGGTGGATCAGTTCTCTTCTTTTCTTTGCCGGTATCCCTAATTCTGTCGCCTGCACAACTATCAACAAAGTCTGTGCCTCTGGGATCAAAGGTATATATATTCATCGAATTAATTAAGTCATCGATCAAGTGTATATATGTGTTTGTACATGATTTCTTCTAGGCCATCTTCTTTGGTCGTGTGCTAGTTCTCTTTTTGGCTTTGGTGCCCTTAACTGATCCTTTTGCGACCCGAATCATTTGATCAGCTTGACTTTCTGTTGGGGCTGATGCTGACGTAGATTCTGGAAGTCTTTGTCGCAGCGGTTGAGCCTTGATTGGTGTTCCAATCAATTGACTGATTGGTAGGCTATCTTCTGGATCAGAGTCTTCTTTGTGAGACTCTTTAAAAACGACCTTTCCTTTTCCCTTGGCATCCTTCTCGTTCTTCCTTGTTTTGATGCCAATTTTTATGCTAACAGCTTCAGGACCTCTTGATCACTTTTTAGATGATGGAAAGTAGTCACCCTTGTCCATTGGCAGTGTCTCAGCTTTATCTCCCAGAAGATTAAATGTGCATTCAAGTAGTTTGCTGATTCTGCTGACAAAGCACATCTTTTGATGAAAAGCCTTTTCACTCCAGTGCTTTTCCAGGATGTCCACGAACTTCTTGATCTGGTCGAAGAAGAATCTTGCCCAATCAACCTTGATGCTCATGACATATTTTATACTTGAGCTCTGTCATTTCAGAGTGATTCCCTGCCACTCCAACCATCATTCTTCCAATGATGTCTGCCAAGATTTGATATTCTTCTTGAAAGCAGGAGGTTGATGTTGTGATTCTGTAGGGATCATGATAGTGTGCTCTTCTCCATCGATTGTAAGCTTCTAACTGATTGACTTCTACGTCATCTATTTTTAAACCTTCATTTGGCAGATAAAGAGCTTGTGACAGCAGTTCTGGAGTGATCTCAATTTCTACTCATCTGACTTGAGTAGTAATTTTGTCGTTCTCCCCTTTTGAGTTCAAATAGAACTCGCAGACTGGTTCAGGATACTTCTTGGAGGGTGTCTCTTCAAGAAATTGTAAAATTCCTGCCGCTGTTATCTTCTGAATAACTTCTTCAAAGAGTGGAGAGTTGGAGCACCTTTCTCTGTAAGCATCTAGAAGGAGAAACTGATCTTTGAAAAGGTTAACTTGAAACCCTTGAGAGGATTCACCCGTTTCTTTGAAATTGAATTTTCATCGAACAGCTGGTGTGTTTGTTTTGGCCATGATATTTATGATGATTTCAGTAGGGAGAAGTTACACGACAGATCGTGTTATTTTTTAGTGGATTGCTGAGGATTTGAATTGACGATGTGAGTGACTGTTTTTCAAGAGATGAGTTAAATCAGTGAAGACAAGAATGCAGTTCAGGTATCTCTTAAGTAGTAATGATTTTGAATTAGAGATAGGTTGAAGGTTTTATTTTCAACGAGTAGATTCATTCAATGAATCAGTCGGTTTGATTTCAAATCTATCTGTTGAAAATTGATGAGGAGAGAGAAAGGGTAGGTGGGGCCAACGGTAATATTTTGAAGACACATCATTTTACCGTTCAGTAATAAATTCAACTTTGAACTTATCTGATATTGGCTCTCCTCTAGTCTCCACGTGGCATTGAGCTACTGACGTTATCGGTTGGCCTTACGACTGATGATCTTCTTGGCTTGGAGTGATCAGTTTCAGCTGGAGTCTCCTCAGCTTTGACTCCTTGTCAGCTTAAGCTGTCCTCTTCAGCTTTGCTCCGCCTAAGCTTATCATCCGCTTCCTTCAGCTGAAGCTTTGCTTTCTTCAGTCAGTTTTGAATTCAATTTCTCTCATCAGTTGAATATGACTGGTTGAGAACTGATGCCTTCTACGATCATTTTACTCATTTTCATCCGTCAGCTTTCTTGTAGCCTTTGCCATTCTTTTAGAACTGATACGGGCTCATCAGTTTAAGCTCCAAAGCTTAGTTCACTGATGCCATCTTGGCTCAGTTCTCATTATCAGCTGGAGTGCTCATCTTCACTCCTTCTTTTGGCTGATCATCGTCTTCCTTTGAAGCTAGTTCGAGCAATCCCAATTGGATGCATAACTCAACAAATCTAGCTTTTGGCAATGGCTTGGTGAACATATCGGCTATCTGCTTCTCCATGTTGACATATTTGATGCATATGTCTTTCTTCTCAATGTGATCTCTGATGAAGTGGTGCCTGATATCAATATGCTTCGTCCTTGAATGCAATACTGGATTTTACGATATTGCAATAGCACTATTGTTATCACAGTAGATTGGCACTTCTCAGTCTTCACCTTATAATCCTTGAGTTGTTGCTTCATCCAAAAGATTTGAGCACAACAACTTCCAACAGCTACATACTCGGCTTTAGTTGTTGACGTGGCAACTGAGTGCTACTTCTTGCTAAACCAGTATATCAGTTTGTTCCTAAGGAACTGACATGTTCCACTAGTGCTTTTTCTGTTGATTTTGTATCCTCCGAAATCTGAGTTTGAATAGCCGGTTAGACTGAAGCTATCATCTCTGGGATACCATAACCCAAAATTTATAGTTCCCTTGAGGTACTTCATGATCTTCTTTGCTGCTTCGAGATAACTTTTCTTCGGGTTGGTTTGGAACCTTGCACACAGTCCGACTGAGTAGGAGATGTCTGGTCGACTGGCGGTCAGGTAGAAAAGGGATCCAATGATTCCTTTATAGTGCATCTGGCTAACTGATTCTCTTTTTTCATCGAGAGTCAGCTGCACTGATGTATTCATTGGAATCTTGAGAGATTTTCCCTTATTAGTTCCAAACTTCTTGACAAGCTCCTTGGTATATTTGGCTTGACTAATGAAGATTCCGTCTTCAAGCTGCTTCACTTGGAGTCCTAGGAAAAATGTCATTTCTCCCATCATTCTCATCTCGAATTTGCTTTGCATCAGTTAAGTGAATCGAGTGCAGAGATCTTTGCCCTTGGATCCAAAAATTATGTCATCCACATAAATTTGAACCATCAAGATCTCAGCTGATCATTCTATTCTGAATAGAGTATGATCAATGACTCCTTTCTGAAACTCATTCTTTAGGAAGAATGTTGTGAGGGTTTCATATGAAGCTCTTGGCGCCTGCTTCAGGCCATATAGAGCTTTCTTCAGCTTGTAGACTTGATCTCCGATTTCGAAGCCTGGAGGTTGCTCAACATACACATCCTCTTTGAGCATCCCTTGCAAGAATGCACTTTTTATGTCCATTTGATAGACCGTGAAATTATTGTGAGCTGCATAGGCGAGGAACAATCTGATGGCCTCCAATCTTGCAACTTGAGCGAATGTCTCATCAAAGTCGATTCCTTCACTTTGAGAGTAACCTTTGGCTACCAGTCTGGCCTTGTTCCTTGTGATCACGTCTTGTTCATAGGGCCTTGAATAGCTCGTAGGGAACTTTGTCATGGCTTATGACTATGGCACTTCTGTTTTGTGTGTGGCGGGCTGTGTTAACTGCCTCTGCCCAATACCATTCAGCTATGTTGGCATCTGCTACCATTGCTCTAGTTACCTCCTTTAGCTTGTGATTTCTCCTTTCAACTACGCTATTTTGTTGAGGAGTTCTTGCAGCAGAGTGTTCATTAGTGATTCCCAGTTCACTCAGGAACTTGATCATTTGCTGATTGACAAATTCAGTTCCATTGTCGGATCTTATCCTTTGAACTGATTTTCCCTTGTCAGTCTGCAATCTTCTGATCAATGTTGATAGCTTCTCAAAAGTCTCATCCTTACTTTTCAGGAACTCCACCCAGGTATAACTTGAGTAGTCATCTACTACTATAAGTGTAAACTTTTTACCTCTGGGGGTTGGTGGCTTCACAGGTCCAACCAGGTCCATGTGTAGCAACTGAAGAATGTCAGTTGTTCCTTGATGATGACTTTTATTTTTGAATGACGACTTCACCTGCTTCCTTTGCTGGCATGGTCCGCAGACGTCAGTTTTCTTGTAGATCTCCTTGGGAAGCCCATCAACTAGCTCCTTCTTGGCTAGGTAGTTGATAGTTTTGAAGTTGAGATGGTTCAGTCATCGATGCCATAACCAACTTGCTTCAGTTGATCCTTTAGAAAGAAAGCAAGCTTCTAAATAGCCGGTTGACCAGTCAACTACATACATGTTGCCCTTTCTTACTCCAGTCAAGAGTATGGCTCTAGTTGACTTGTCTCTGATGTCACATGAGCTATTGCTGAAGTTGACTGAGTATCCATTGTCACAAACCTGACTGATGCTCAACAATTTGTGCTTCAGTCCTTTAACATGTGAGACGCCATTTACAATAACTTTTTCTTTGACCACGAACCCTTCTCCAATGGTTTGGCTCTTTGAGTTGTCTCCAAAAGTGACTAGTGGTCCCTTAACCTCTTTATAACCGTCAAGATCATTCTTGTCTCTGGTCATGTGTTTTGAGCACCCGCTATCTAGATACCAAGTATCTTTGACCCTTTTCTTGGATAGGATGCTCTTTCCCTGTAAAGCAAAAGTCAAGTTTTAGGTATCCGCATGATATCGGGTCCTGAGAGGTTAATCATGTGTTTGGGAATCCACATATGCCACACTTTTGGCTTTTCTTTTCCAAGAGATCCTTCCGAATTAGATCTCTGAATATGCATTGGACTTCTTGTAACTCTTCGACTGAGAGTTGAGTCCTGTGATCTATACCTCCGATGAGATTTAGGATAGAAGACTTCAACTAATATCCTCTCATCTTGTGACCTTGTTGCTCTCTGTCTTGGCCAATTTCATTTGACCTTTTGACTCTTAGCTTTTTGGCCTTTGTGGTATGGCCAATTTGCAAACCAGTTGTAATTGGGATTGAATCTTGATTCATCCCTTGAGTTTAAGAACTCATTGTACTGCGTTGCAAGATCACTTGGAGTGAACTCTTTCAAAGAGATTGGATTATGCTGTCGTGCATAATAAAATCTTGTATGTACATTTCCTTTAGGGTTTGAAGAACTCCAAGGCTGAAATGTATTGGAGGAGTTTCCAGATCGTTGAACTAATGACCTATTTTGAGTTGATGCTCTTGTCTGAAAGACTGACCTTGGGTGAACTTCAAGTCTTGGTTGAACTGATGACCAGGAATGGAATGGAGGCCTCCGAAGATTTGTCCTTTGATGAGCTTTAGATTTTGATCGAGTAGTAGATCTGGACTGCTGAGCTGATCTGTGTTGAACTGGTGGCTTTGACTGAGCACTAAGCCTTTAAAAGACCGACTATTTTCGAGTTACCCTTCTCAACTGATCAATCTAATCTTTGGGCTGAGCTTGAGGAGTTTCCAAGATGCCCTTGTCATTGGACTCCTCAACTGGGGGGGGGACTGAGCTGATCTTGTGAATCCTCTCAGGATTCCAGATTCACAGCTCTGTACAACTGCCTTGTCCTTCTCTACGGTAGTGTACTTACTATATCCTAGCCCAGGACTCCCAGATTTAGTTCTCTGATGACTTAAGATTTCATCTAGAGTCTAGGATCCCTTCTTGAACTTGAGGGATAATTCCTCTTTTTCAAGAATTTATAGCTTGAGCTGCTCATTCTCAGCTTTCAGTTCATCATTTCTTAGCTTCAACTGATCCATTTCTATTGACTCTTCATCATTGTCGGCCATGAGGCATAGTAGAACTTCATCATCGGAGCTATAGCTGTCTGAGTCGATTCTAGATGGGTAGTCTGAATCGTCAAGCACGGTATTCTCAGAGTTTGCGATCATTGCTTTCCTTTTGAAGAAGCTTCTCCTCACTTTGGCCTTTTTATTTTCAGGAAGCTTTGGACACTCGTATCTGTAGTGTCCTTGCTTATGGCAGTGGAAACATTCTTCTATGTTCATGTTTGCCATCCTGAATTGTTCAGTTGGACGATCAGCTGGCTGCTGGTTCCTCTCACCTTTAGTAGCTTCATCAGCTTGGGTTTGAGCTGATTGTTGATCTCTGACTTTTCTCAGCTTCTCCAGCACTCTTATCATTGACTGGATTTGCTCATTTAAATCCTCAGTCAGGATCTCCTTTTTGTCGGCTGACTCTCTTATTCGATCAGTCACTGATCCCCCTGGATTCTCTTTGACAGGCAAGCCTCTTGGTCGGAAGTTATTTCTTCCGCGGGCTTCTCTGAATCGATTTCTTTCAGCATATAAAGAAGTATCATGAGAAGAGAAAGTGAATGGTTCTCTCTTTCGGTTCAGGCTGTACTCATGAGCTTTGAGAGATCCAAATAATTCTCTAGGAGTAATGCTATTTAAGTCTCTCGACTCTTTAGTAGCAATTACTTTCATGTCCCATTCATTAGTGAGATTGTCAAGAACTTTTGAGTTCATCTCACTGTTGGGATAGTTTCTTCCTAGATTGTTCATCTCGCTTATGATGCCAATAAATGTTATTTCTAGGCTCGAGATGATGTCTTCCGACTGTATTTTAAAAGACTCATACTTGTCAACTGTCAGCTGGAGCTTGTTTCCTTTGATGGACTCAAACTCTTTGCATAGATCTGGAAGTAGGTCCCAAATCTCCTTTGCTGTTCTGCAGTTTTTTGTGTTTTTCATGCAATCCTCATCTAGAGTTTGAAAAAGTGCTGCTTGAGCAACAAACTCTAGATTTTTCAACTTCTTCTCTTCACCCGTGAGAAGATGAGTTGGTTTTGGGATCCTGGCCGGTTGGTTGACATCCATGATGTGAGCTTCATTGTCCATCATGATAATGATTGGACCGTCTTCAATCACCTCCCACATATTCTCATGGATGAAGCATAGATGAGCTTTCATCCTCCTGCTCCAATTGTCATAGTTCTCAACTGCAAAGAGAGGTAGCTTATGGTTTCCCATAGCTTGAAATGTTAGCACAGATAAACAGATCTGATTCAAACGATTTGCAGAAACGGTTGATCCTTAGAATTAACCGCTCTGATACCACTTGTTGCTCCTGGTGCGAGTCTATGTCAGTTTAGAAGGGGAGTGAATAAACTGACTTCAAAAAACTTTAAACGGATACGGAATAGATAGGGCCCTGACTCGCTTTTGATATTTTATCTGTGCTTCTTGATCAGTTGAGAAGGCCTGACTGAAGCTTAGCTGGTGAGCTGATCAGTTTACAACTGATAGCCTGAAGACTTAGCTAAAGCTCGTCAGTGCAGTCTGTGTGTGTGAAGGTGTGCAGTTTAAGAACATGCAAAGCTGAAAGCAGTAAGAACAGCACACACGGGACTTTATAGAGGTTCGAAGCTTCCTGCTTCTACGTCCTCTCTTCCTTCCGCAGAAGGGCAATCCACTATGCAAGTGTAAAGTTTCTTTATTACAGTTATATAGTGAAGAATTCTTGTTGGACCTGAAAACGGCACCCTTCAACCCGAGCGCGGCCTCCTTTCCAACTGTTGCTGTCCTGGAAGAGCGTACTCACCGGTACACGCTTCTCCTCAGTCGGTTTCTGGGTCGAAAACTCACACTTACCGATCCCAACTGCTCGCTGAGACTTTAAGTGCTATTGCCCATCTTTACACCATTTTAGATCTCACTCGATCTTCAAGAAGGCAGTCTTAAATCTGTTATCAACCTGGAATGCTCTTTTAGCTTGAGCTGAGTGGTTGATATTTGAGGGACTGAACTGAGAAGCTTTGCTCTTGCTGGAATTCTGCGTCAGCTTAGCAGCCTGCTTTGGACTTGAAGCACACCTTCTCAGTTGAGACTTTTCGCACTTTTAGAGTATTAAGCTTTGAACTATGGGGAGGGAGAAAGAATAGATCGTTTTGCAAAATAGCAAAGTTAGATTGTCGAAGGTCTTGGCCAAAAATTGATTTCACCCTCTTTAAATAGATGAGTGATTATTGACCGCTATGATTGGTGATTGTTTAGAATTCACCGGCGGCATTTTAATGTCTGTAGCCATTTGAAGCTCTTAATGAACTAGCTGTTTGACTTTAATATCCTCTGCTCTAAGATTATCAGGATCTTTTAAAGATTTTCTGTTAAGATCTTCATTGACTGCTTGTCAGAAGGAGCAGGTGATTCGGCTATCATTTTTTAGATATTCAGCTGATGGGCTTTCAGCTATCTCGGCTTTCAGCTTTGAGATTGTCCAGGTGGCAGATCCTCAGCTGCCTTGAGCTTCAGTCCTGATATAGTCCAGTTCAGCTGACTTGGCAGCTTAGCTTAAAAAGCTTTCAGTTTTGGACTATCAGTAGGCTACTTGACTGAGCTTTTTCTTTTCTCCTTGAACTGATCTATGGTCAGTTCAGTATTGACTCAATGCTTTTAGAGCAATTCTCCCAGCTAACTAATCTTTGATCAGTTTAAGGTCAACCCTTTGTGACTAATTGATCTTCGATCAGTTCAGTTTCAGCTTTCAAGCTGGCTCTGTTCATCAGTCTATCTTGGCTTTCTGCTAAGACTGATGATTACTCATCTATGGATGCCTACCAGTCTCCAAAGTTCTCTTCCCCCTTTATAGCTTTTCATCAAAACCATCATTTGGGATTTTCCCAACAATTTTCCTAACAATTTTTGTGACGATTTTATAGTCACTTAAAATGATGTTTAATTTATTTGGGACGAACTTTTAAGAACACTCTATTTGAAATGGCATGACATCATCGCAAAAAATACTTTTAAGTCATCTCTAATGATATTTTTGTGAAGATATTATTCACTTAAAATGATATTTAATTTATTTGCGACAAACTTTTAGGAACGCTCTATTTCAGACCACATGACTTCGTTGCAAAAATTATTTTTCAGTGACAATAATATATTTACAAAAATATCATTAGAAATAATATATGGTAGTTATAGACAACATGTCGTTACTTAAATCGTATTATAACTGACGATATTTGTTATTTCTAATAATATTGTCTTTAAAGACTATTTTTATTATAGTGATACGGGCATATTATAGATTTATTTATTAGTCTAATTATTATTTGCTTAGTTAAGATCAAAAAGGTCGTGCGAGAGGTGGGCGCTACAAATCCCCATGAATTATAACGTGCACCAAAGTTTTTATATCTACATAGTATTTTTATTTTATTTTCAATTTTCACATGAAATTACATGAGTGGATTAAACAAAGTCTTTTTTTTAAAGTCCAAGTAAATTATATCCCATTCCTTAAAAAGCGCTGCTTACAATTTGGAGTTTTAGGGTATTAATTAGGCAAAACATTGTTTGAGGTTCTTGTAATTTTCTTATTTTTCGGATTGGGTCCTGTATTTTATTTCGATAAAATAAAATCAATGTACTATTATCTATTAGTTTGGTAAAATTCAAGTATTTGTACTATCAATTTAAATAAAATTAATTCCTTGTACTATCAATTCGGATCAAATTTATTTTTTATTTTTATATTTTTTTTAAATAAATATTTTGCTTAAAAAATTCAATTTGTATTTATTTTTATTTAATTATTTTTTCAATTTTATTTGTTTGTTGCAAAAAATGAATTTTTATTTTTATTTTCTAATTGGATCCCTATATTATCAATTTGGTTAAACTTAAGTTCATGTACTATCAATTTGGATAAAATTAAGTCCCCGGGAACTTGATTTTATCCATATTGATACTGCATAGATCTCATTTTAACTAAATTAATAGTACAAGGATCTCATTTTAACTAAATCAAGTAGAGAGATCCAATCCGAATTTTTTTTAAAGTAATGGGACCCAAAACATAGTTTTGTTTTTTTTTCTTTCCTTTTTGCTTGTTAGAAGACGCCGGTTTACAATCTCTAGAAACTAAATCAAAGGTAATTTTTTATATTAAACATAATAACTGGTTTTTTTAATTCATTACATATAATAAAATCATTATAATATGTGTTATATATATATAATTGTCTTATTTATTAATATTTTATTAAAGTAAATTCATCATTTTTAATATTTGAACAACATGACACTTAAAATGCCAGGGTGGGCATTGAAAAACTTACAATGATATAATGGATAATATAAATCTTATTCGTAGTAATAAGAGCTAATTGCCTTAAAATACATAAATTTAGGTGTGTTTTTGGTTTTCCACACGTTTTAAAAAATATAGTTTTAATAACATGAACTTAACATTTGTTTGATTTTTCACATAATTTTCGAATTCGGACACTCTAATCCGATTAAAATCGATCAAAATTCATGTATTTTAAGATAATATGATACCCACATAAATGTATACGTGGAAATCTTCGACAATCAAGTCATTTTCATTAATTGAAATTTGAAAATCATGTGAAAAATCAAACAAGTGTTGAGTTCATGTTATTAAAATTATGTTTTTTAAAACGTGTGAAAACCAATAACACATCAAAATTGATGTATTTTAAGGCAATTTACCCTAGTAATAAATATGTTCATACAAATATGTTCATACAAACATAAGACTGAGTAGGAACATGAGATACGTATATATCAAGTGACAAGTATTAACCATTAAATGCTTGGAAGTCAAACATAGAATTGATTAATTATATCCGAACATATAGATCCTAGTAATATTCACATTAATTAATTTGTTTAACGCAAAAACTCATGTGCATAAGATGTATATGAGACGGTCAACGTGTTGATTGGATCAACGCGCGTTGATTCGGTCAAAACATTGACCAAAAAAATTGTGAAAATTGGTAATACTTTTTAGGGATACAATTGATACTTTTTTTAATTTCGAATGATACTTTTTAGTGTGTCAATTGATACTGATCTTAACAGTTTTTTTCTTTATTTTTTTATCCTGCCCAATACTTTTTATTGATACAAATGATACTTTTTAGCCTTTGAAATGATACTTTTCAATATTATGAGTGGTACTAATTTTGACGGATTTTTTGGTCAAAGCATTGACCGGGTCAACACGCGTTGACCCGGTCAACGCGTTGACCGTCTCATGTACATCTTATATACAAGAGACTTGCCCTTTTTGTTTAATCATATAATTTATCGAGAAACCCACCAAACAAGCCCTCGCGATAAAAGTGTCACCTTGTTTCTAGAGTTACTACTCATCCTCTAAAAAATATTGTCAATGTTTATAATTAATTAGATAGTACCGGATCTGGGGGGCTCCAGCCCCCTCTATTTTCCATATGTATGCTGGATTCCCCCGCCCCACCCTACCCCCATCTTGATGTCGGGCAATCCAAGGGACGACGAGTGCTGTTAAAAATAAGAAAGAGAAAAGAGGAGAGTAGTAGGTTGAAAAAAAGAAGAAAATGAAAAAATTCAACCAATACCACAGATGGCGGCGGCGAGAGGTTGAAGATGAAAGAAATTAAATGTATAATAATATAATTTATCAATACTTTAATATAGTTAGCTTTTCAAAAATTAAAGCGAAAAGTGTTTTTCTTAATAAAAGCGTTTCCCTTATAGCAACTCCAACAGTTGCCCCCGCTTCGGCAAAATCAATAGAAAATGTCTCCAACAGTTGGTCCCTGCCTTGGTAAATTGATGTTGGATGAACTGATTCAACCGATGCACTGTTCATCATCGGTAGTTTTTTTTTTCTTTTTTGTATTCTTTATATATTTTTATATGGATTTCTTTATAGTATTTTATTTATCTTCTTTCTTTTTTCTCCTTTTTGTGTACAAATTTTATAAAACATATTTTCATTACTAAAATTATTATATATATTAATTAAATAAATAGTATTACATTAATTTAAACACAAAATATATAATACATAATTAATAAAAATATAAATACATAAACATTACAATAACATTAAAAAGCCACAAATATATTATAATAAACAATACAAATACATAATTAATAATGATAGAAACACATTATGATAACAATAAAATATTGAAAATGCAACACCTTTATTTTGTAAAACAAATATGCGTATTTATTTATTAAATAAAAATAAAATATATTACAATATATATAACCATATATTCAATTTAACAATTCAATATCAAAAATTAAATGAATAGTAGTAAGTATAAAAAATGAATATTCTATTGTAGAGTGAAATGTAGACAGGTGTTGATGGAGATGAATATTAAAAATATGTAACTTTAACTGTACAATAATGTAAAGTTAACTGTATTGTAGTGTTTGTTGTTGGAGATGGCCTTTAAACAACACATTCTCTATAGAAAAAAAGTAAATTATAAAAAAGGCTAAAAGACTAATTTGAAAAAAAAAAAAAAACAAATCACACACTTTTTCTCTATTTGTTCTCAGTGTGAAATTGCACACCTATGTGAGAAGTATCTGTCTGCACAACGTTCACAGAAAAGTACCTGAATGTTTAAAGATGTTCACAATAAAATTCAAGAACGCTATTGTGAATGTTATGTTGTTTGCAGAAAGTAAAATGCGCAGAGGTTTGATAACCATGTTTGATCAATCGATCTACGTCACGGGTATTTGTCAAGTCCGTGAAAAATAATTCACTACTCTTGTGTCACATTTACTGAGGATTTTACATGACGCTGACCTCCTGTCACTCGAAAAACATGTTCTACCCGTACACCTTCTTTCGTTGAATTGAATTGTGAGATCCCCTCACAACCTAGATGTCTAACCTATTTAGTTTCCATATGAAATCTCTCCCGAGACTCCTTTTGACAGTGTATGAATTAGTGTGTTTCAATACACGTTGACTAGAACACTAAAATCTCTAGTCTAAATCACACTCGAAACAATGTGGCTCAAAAGCTGATGCAGAATATTCATGGATGATTCCAAGCTCTTCGCAAAAGTCATCAAATAGTTTATTTTCAAATTTCTTCCCATGATCACATATGATTCTCATAATTAGAACACCTTTTCAACAGAGAGTTTTGTAACAGCCCGATCTTGAAAAGGGTAATTAAGTGGGGACGGGGTGTTAATCCAAAAAGGATTAATATGTAGAATATAATTAACAATCGAGTAGGCTAAAGATAGGATATGCCCTATGGAAAATTGGACAGCCTAACCTCTTTAACTAGAGCAAATCTCCGTTTATAAATGGCTTATAAGAGAAGAATGGAAGCTGTAATAATCAATAAGGCCTTTCATAGGCCATACGGAAGCAAATAAATAGATACCAACAGTCAATAGACCCTTTCATAGGTCGACGAAAGAAACAAACATCAATATACTTAACAAATGAAGCATTTCCATAGGCCAAAATAAATGATCAAGTAGGCATAACAAAAGACGTGGCTTCCTCCCCATTAGAATAATTATATAGTTAAGCATATAAGACATGCTAACTAGGAAGTCAACAAATTTTCAAAATCAGAGAAGCATAATCATATCAACAAAATACCATAACTCATCAGAGTAGCAAGAAACATAGTGAGAATAATATTGTAGTAATAAAAAATGATCTTAGCAGCCAACCCACTTCACAGCCACCATCAACCTCTGCATCTCAACCTGAAAACATTCGAAAAAGAAGGCGTGAGTACTAATGCACTCAGTGGGTTTTTATAACAAAACTCTGAAAAACTTTCAAAATATCCAACAACAACTGGCAGCATATGGAAAGCAAAATGCAAAGCCCTTCCCATATCTGCAAAACATTTTTACTTCCTATGGGCCCATCCTGGCTCAAACCTGATATCTACTGTACCCTAAGACATGCCTTAGGATAAGAGAGGGGTTACCTCAAATATCCCACTAAGTATGCGAGGGGGTTACCCAGCAATGATTTCTTGGTGATTAAAAGATCACAACCTAGTGACCCAAAGGCCACAGTCTGGTAACCCGAAAGTTACAACCTATAGATACGAGTATACAAGGGGGTTACCCAGCAGTGACTCTGAGTATGTGAGGGGATTATCCGGCAGTGACTCCCTAGTGATCAAAAGACCACAACCTGGTAATCCGAAGGTTACAACATGATAATAATCATCGTACCTTGAGCTCAATATCCTGATTAACAATCCTTTAATCTCAACATTCAATCCTCAATATTCAATCTTAATAATCAAACCTCAATAGTTAAACATGCTAGCATAGATCATAACCTAGAATGAATCATCTAGGTCTAATTCGTCAATCAATGCCATAGCCTCAATGCCTATAAGGGATACTATAGTCAACCTACAAGACATCATTCATCTAAATAACATTTCCTCATCAACAATATCAATACCAAATTTAACTTATGATCATGATCATCTATGTCTCATAATGACCATGTTATATCATATCACATCATGCTAGCATCCATTACATAACATGCTCAAGAACTCAAACAACAATTCACATTATCATATCTCATAGCATAATAATTTCCTTTTATAGAGACTATTCAGGCCGAGCAGTAAACATTTTATTGGATATTTCAATTTGTCCTAACATGCTTCCAGAGCTCACTAGCTCAAACCATAGATGAGTATAGAATCACCCATCTTGATCACTATTTTTTTGAGGTGAAGCAATGGGCTGCAACTCCATTCCTTGATTCATTCGGGGTTCGTCTTATCCTACAAAAGTCGATTATCGACAAAGAGATCTATTCGAAGATCCTAGAACCCAAAATTATAGAAACAGATCAAAATTTCTTGACTATGTTATTTGTAGAAAGTAAAGCACGCAGAGGTTTGGTAACCCTGTTCGATCAATTGATCTACATCAGGGGACTTATCAAGTCCGTGGAAACTAATTCACTACTCAGGTGTCACGTTTACTGAGGATTTTATACGACACTGACCTCCTGTCACTCGAAACATGTTCTATCCATACACCATCTTTCGTTGAATTGAATTGTGAGATCTCCTCACAACCTAGATGTTTAACCTATCTAGTTCCTACATGAAATATCTTCTGAGACTTCTTTTGATGGTATATGAATAACTGTGTTTCAATACACATTGACTATAATACTAATCTCTAGTCTAAATCACACCCGAAACAATGTAGCTCAAAATAGATAGAGCAGAAAAAAAAAACTTAAAAATTGTGAAAAACTAATATTCCCCCTATTTGTTTGTAGATTTAGACAAAGGAGTATCAGCTGTAGAGCTTCATCTTCAATCAGCCTTGTCTGCATCAAATTGTGCACACTCAAAGTCTTCTGCCTCTTCTTCCTCCTCTTTCTCTTTCTTCTCATCTTCTGCTTCTTCTTCATCCTCTCCTGAATCTTCAGCTGCTTTATCATCAGCATTGCCACCTGCTTTTTCTTTTTCTTTCTCCTCTTCTTCCATACCATGCTCCTCTTCATGATAAGTCTCTAATGTTTGCTCTTCAGTACGGGCCGGTGTGCTGAGATGGCCTTTCTTTGTGTGTCTTCACCCTCCTTGACTACTGTTTCAGCAAGGGTGTGAAGAGGCTAATTTTTTTTCTGCAGCAGGCCTTGAAAACTTGATTAGTGTTTATTTATCCTATTTTATCATAAGAATTTAGTATCTTCAGTATGTGTTTTTCTTGTGTTTTGTGTGATTTTTATGTTATTTCCTTCACTTTCACTCTTTTGGTGAGTTGGGCCAGATTTGTGCAAAACTTGAGCTTTTGTGTCAAAAAGCAGGATTTTATGGTCAAAAAATGGCTAGGAGGAAAAGCTCCAAATTGAAGCTCCTAACTGAAGCCTCAACTTGTTGACAGGTCATGAATCAACTGTTTCATTGAGCTGATCGGGGGTCTCGCTATCTGGTCAGTGAGTTGGGGGGTCAATGGAGCGACGTCCCCCTTATCTGGGGATCCGGAGGGGACGGAGACACTCTCGGCCCGATGGTAATGGATCGAACTGATGGCCGAGGTCAAGTCGTACCCTAAACTGATCAGTTTTGGGGTCAAACTGAAGATTCCAAGCAAGAGCTGAGAGCTTGGAGCTAAGCTGGAGCCACAACTGATGGGATCAGTTGAAGTTTCCCAACTGATAAACAAAACTGATATGGCCAAGAGCTGGGAGCTGCAGCTGAAGAACTGGAAACTGAGCTGAAGTTTCCCGGCTGATGAGCTCAACTGATGAGAGCGCCAACTGAAGAAACCCAGCTAAAGACACAACTGATGAGCTCAATTGATGAAAATCAAGCCAAAGCTGGAGCTGAAACACCCCCACGCCGCGGAGGCACCGCGGCCGCAGCAGGAGGCCTACGGCCAAGAGGCCACACGCACGCGTGGCACTCTATCAGTGTGCGGTGTCCGAGCCTCGCGAGCGCGCCACACGCCGCCGGTGTGGGGCGGTCAATCCAAGCCTTCCGCGATCAGTTTTATGTTGTATTTTCAGAAGATCTCTTCTTTAATGCTGGCCAGCTGGAGAATAAATGCACACGGTCCTAGCCTAGGAGTAGGAGAAGTTGGGAGAACCATCAAGCAATAACTCCACATTTTACTTTTCTTTCTCTTCAACAAATAAATCGTCCGCCATTTCCATTCATGGAGACAATTCCACTTTTGGGGGACACTTCTTCTCCCAGACTTCGTCCCCTGCTGGGAGGGGGAAATTGACAACTTCCCTCTCCAGACTTCTCCATCACTTCACCATCCACCAACACCGTCGTTCCAGAGAGAGAGAGAGAGAAGAGACAAGAAAGCTTAAGCTCAAGGAAGAAGGCGCGAGAGGAGGAGCCCAACTTCAAGCTGTCTGCGGAAGCTAGGCTTGCTCAAGGACTTTTACTTTTTGGTATTTCTTTCCTTAGCTTAGCTTATTTGTGGGGATTTGTCCCAAAACACTTTCGAGACAACAGTATTGTAGGAGTTGTATTTTATTTATCTTTTGATTTATAAAATGGAAAACTTTTATGATGTTTGTGTTATCTTGAGCATGATGAGGGGCTAGTCCTTTACGTTAGGGGGGTAGATAATCAATTTGGGTTCAATCCATGCTTGTGATAGTTGGTTTCTTGTTGTTGGAATTGTTCTTGTTTATGTTGAGTAATTGGCCACTACTTAGCATTGCTAGGTTCTAGATGAGACCGAGAGAAGATTCTAGAGCCCGACTTAGGTTCCTTCAATGTTAGGTGAATCGGGTTTCATAAGCTTAATCGTTAGTCTTTAGGTGGACTGGGTACATAAGCCTAATGGTTCATATGATATAGCTGATGGGGGTTTAACGGATAGACGGTGACAGTAAGTGAAGTTAAACCACTTGAAGGGGTCTATTGTATGTCCAGGATTAAATTAATCAACTTGAATCAAGTTAGGAGAGAACCAATGAGAGAGTCTACACCCTAATGCTCTTTTCTTAATCTTTCCCTTCATCTTTATTATTGTTTGTGTTGCTTGGTTAATTTTATTTGCTTTAAAACTGGTAGTTTAGTCAAAGCCATCCAACCCTTGTTAGAATGTTTAGGTTGTATTTAAATTCATGTGCTTACTAGCAATTGTAACGTAAAAAGATAGTCACCCACACGAAACTTTCCTCGAGAGACACGACCCGAGTTAGCTCTCCGCCCTACAATCGACCCCGTCCTCTTATGGGTCCGGATCAATTGTAGTTTGCATAGGACAAACCGGAAGCAATCAGAACTCTTCTTCCTGAAGAAGTTCATGAAAAAGTTCTTGAACCTTCTTCATCTCAGCAGCATGGTCCAGAGTTTTCTGGGCATGGAAGGCTATGCAGTCTCTCAAATGATTGATAATCTTTTCACGCGTAGAGACTTCAGGAGTAGAGGATGTTGGTGCATGATGTGAAACCTTCTTCAGCTGATATGTTTGTGAAGTGAAATTCATAGCAGCTCTTTTATTGAAGATGGCAGATCAGAGGAGACTTTTATGCCAAGAGACTTCTTGGGCTTGATGACAGAATCCATTTTGATTGTAACATTCTTCCTTTGGCTTTTGACGATTCTATAGATCAGCACCGGGTAGATAATTGGAGCTTTGATCAGCTCACTCTCAGCCATGCTCACCACCTTGTTGAACACAAATTTTCCAAAATTAAAGCCCATGACAGTTCCTATATGAAACAGAAACCTTCCTTGATTTTGATTAACACCTGTCTGATGGGTGGTCAGCACCTAGTTGTGGATTGCAATGCGGAACAGGGCCTTATATGTTGCAGTCAGCTTACTTGATGGGATGGTTTGGGGATTTGTCAGCCAATAATCGTACTCACCTCCTGTGAGTTCAGCAGTGATGAGACCCTAGTCCTCTACTTCCTCAAACTCCCCCTCAATTGTGGATCCAATTATCTGATTAATGAGACATGAAGAGAATTCCATCATCTCTTCCCGAACAAAAACTTTCTTAAAGTTCTATAATACAGGATTATCCATGTCTTTAGTTAGGTTACAATAGAACTCACTGACAACCATAGACACATACTATCTGACCTTCAACTTAATTTGCAATAAACCGGCATCCTCAATCAGGGTGTCAATACCCACCTCCACCAATACAGATGTGTCTACCCTCATCTCAGATATGGTATTTCTCTTTTTAACTCTATCCAATAGAGAGGCATGAAAAACTGATCTAAAAAGACCATAAGAAGTACATTCTTCTTGAATTACGTCCAGCTTTAGGAATGTCCACCAACTTATTCATGAATATCTTTACGAACTTTCTTCTTCTCGGTAGTAGCCTTAGTTCTGGTCTGCCTTCCTGCTTGTGATTTCTTCAAGAAGCTTCGCAAAATTTCTTCTGAGGCTTGGCTTCTGTTCATTGGAGACTTGGTGGACACAGATACTGATCCATTGGTAGATTTCTGAGGGACTTTCTTCTTTAGGGATACTCTGGATGATGGAGATCTAATAAAAAATGGCTCGATGGTATATTAAGCACTGACGAGTAGATTTTCTCCTTACGGTGTCGGGGCTTCCTTTTCAGAAGATGGAGCTTTGTAATCTTCATCTAGTTCTTCAACGACCACAGATCAATGGATGATCTTGGAATTTCCTTTCTTGACAGCAACCTTCTTGAACTTCTTTGTTAGTAACAATATCTTTGGCAGGTTCTGCATCAGCATCAGGCACGGTTTCCTCCTCAGCAACAACATGAGCTTTCTCAAGTTGATCACTTTGAACAGCTTCTTACTCAAGGTTCTTGGAAACTTCTTCAATTATCTTATTGGATTTCTTTGTAGTAGCCTTCTTCTTGATACTATTCTTCGTTCTAGCTTTTGAGATAGAGACAGGCTTGTAGGTCTTTGTAACCTGCTTGATAAGATCATCAAGTTTCAAGGGTTTGCTCTTCTTGACCTTCTTGGAAGAAGTGGCCTCTGCTTCTTCTTTTTTCTCAGAGATGACTTTATCATCATCACTTTCATGATACTCTTCAATGTATCGGTCTTCAGAGTCACCAGACTTATCTTCTTCGTCTCAGAGGTGCCTAGACACCTTCTGCTTCTTAGAATCAAGTCCCATGACTTGTCTATCAGAATCATCTAATCCCGAGTCTTCATACATTGTTCTCCCCACATATGTGACCTGTCCAGGTCTCTTCCTAGGCTTAGAAGGAGCTTTTCTTTTAGGTACCATAGAAGGTTTCAAACAATAGAAAGAAAGTTTAGAGATGTAAAGAAATTTATGAGCAACGGTAAAAATTTACAGAGAGAGAGAGAAAAAAATAAAGTCAGAATTTTAGAATGCAGAATTGTGATTCTAATCCGGGCATGGGTTCTTTTAAATGGACTATCTCTTCTCTCTTATGATGTCATCAATAGTTCCATTAGACACATAAATTTGGAGCAAAATCCAACCAAATTCATATTTTTACGATTTAAAGTTGCAGAGATATTGACTAGATGTTACTAACAAAGTACATGATCATCTTTAGAATGATGTTCATGAACTTCTTTGGCGAGCTTCATTCACAGATTCTCCTATTCAGCTCATCCTATTTGCAGGTTCTTCTTATAATCTGCTGAGTGTGAAATACACACACTCACATACCATTAGGCTGATTACTGGTAAATGCAAAGACCCAATGAGGATCTCAGCTTCTCAAATATTTTAGTATACAATCCTTTGGTCAATAGATCTGCTAGTTGATCTTATGTGTTGACATGCTCCATCTTCAGAACTTCTTCTTCAACTAGACTTCTGATGTAGTGATGTCTGATATCAATGTGTTTTGTCCTTGAATGCTAGATTGGATTATTTGATATGTTGATGGCACGTATGTTGTTACATAATAGAATAGAGACATCATGTGTAGCTTCATAGTCTTTCATCATCTGTAGAATCCATACGATTTGAGTACAGCTGCTTCCTGCTGCAATGTACTCTTCTTCAACTGTAGAGAGTGATATGCTATTTTCCTTCTTGCTAAACCAGGAAACAAGGTTGTTTCCTACAAAGAAACAAACATCTGGTGTGTTTTTTCTGTTATCTGGGGAGCCTACCCAGTCAGCAACACTATAAGCCACAATGCTTGAATTTGTATCAGTGGAATATCAGAGACCATACTCAGTTATCCCATTGACATATTTGATGATGTTCTTCATAGCATTCAAGTGACTTTCCTTTGGACATGCTT
Source organism: Perilla frutescens (assembly GCA_026008535.1). Taxonomy (NCBI): domain Eukaryota; kingdom Viridiplantae; phylum Streptophyta; class Magnoliopsida; order Lamiales; family Lamiaceae; genus Perilla; species Perilla frutescens. Next base: position 49,513,627 of record BRKX01000009.1, on the reverse strand, counting down.
GATATCTAGCACATACTTCCATACTGTATGCTATGTCAGGTGCTGGCTGTTAGATATAGCAAGCTTCCAATCATGCTTCTGTAGAGGGTCTGATCAACTTCAGTGCCAGCATCATCTTTTGTGATCTTGGTTGTTGTCCTGATTGCAGTCATCTTATGTTTGTTGCTTTTTCTAATCCAAATTTCTTAACAATATCTTTGGCATATTTGAACTGAGATATGAAGATACATTCTTCTATTTGGTTGATCTACAACCCTAGAAAGTATTTTTTTAAAGATCTTCAACCGAGCTCATCACAAATTCAGTCTCCATGTCCTTGATGAAGTTCATGACCATTTTCCCTGACTTTGATCCAAATATGATGTCATCAATATATAATTGGATAATGATTACAGCATTGTTCTCTTTTCTGATAAACAGAGTCTTGTCTTCTCTTCCTCTTCTGTATCTTTTGCTTAGCAGATAATTTGCAAGCCTCTCATACCAAGCTCGATGAGCTTGTTTCAGACCATAAAGAGCTTTCTTAAGCTTGTAAACATGGACTGGAAAGTGAAGATCTTTATACCCTTTTGGTTGAGCAACATACACAGGTTTGTTGAGGAAACAATTGAGGAAGGCACTCTTCACATCCATCTGATGTAGCTTGAACTTTAGTTGGCAGGCTATTGCAAGAAATAATCTTACAAATTCTAGTCTTGTCAGAGGAGCAAAAGTCTCATCAAAGTCAATTCATTTAGTCTGAGAGTAGCCTTAAGTAACCAATCTTGCCTTATTCCTTGTGATGTTTCCTTCTTCATCAGATTTGTTTCTGAAAATCCACTTAGTCCCAACAATGTTAACATCATCTGGAGCTGAAACTAGATCCCAAACATCATTTTTCTTGAACTGTAGCAATTTTTTTTGCACGGCCTCGATCCAGAATTGATCTTGCAGAGCTTCCTTCACATTCTTAGGCTCAATCTTTGATGTAAAGCAGACATTAGAAATTAGCTCCTGAACTTTTGCTCTACTTTTTATTTTCAGGGAGTCATGCACATTTTCTATGATTGCAATTGCTGGATGACTCTTAATAATATGTTTATATGTCCTTTTAGGGGTCACAATAGGTTCTACATTGGCTAAGTCTGACTTCTCTGAACATTCTTCAGAAGGTTCACAGGCATCTTGATGAACATCTTCATCATTACTCTTGAAGACTTGAGCATCATCATATTTGACATTGGCAGACTCAATAACAGATCTTGTTTTAGTATTGAAGACCATGTAGCAGTTGTTATTCCTTGAATATCCAAGAAAGATGCCTTCAACTTCTCTATTCTCTATCTTGTTTAGATATTCTCTATCATTGAAAATGTAGCAGGTGCAGCCGAATATATGAAAGTATTTGACAGTGGGCTTTCTTTCCTTCCATAGCTCATAAGTAGTGGCTAAAAGTTCTTGGTCTACAGTGAACTCAATTGTTGATATGATAAACAGTGTTGATTACCTCAGCCCAGAAGTGGGTGGGAATGTTGTTTCCAGCAATCATTACTCTTGCCATCTCTTGAAAAGTCCAATTCTTCCTTTCTATTATTCCATTTTGCTGAGGAGTCTTTGGTGCAAATATTCATGGTTGATTCCAAGCTCTTCACAGAAGTCATCAAATAGTTTATTCTCATATTTCTTCCCATGATTACTTTCGATTATCATAATTGGAACACCTTTTTCCATAGAGAGTTTATAAGCTAATTTCATGAATGCTGTAAATGTTTCTATCTTGTCTCTCAAAAACTCAACCTAGGTAAACCTAGAGAAATCATCTATGCAGACAAACGCATACCTCTTTCCACCATAGCTTTCAGTAACCATTAGTCCCATTAATGGTGGTGTGTTGAACATCCTTGTGTTGAGATTTGACTTGTTTGCCTAATTGGCAGGGGCCGCAGACTTTGTTACAGTTGACCTTGATCTTTGGAATCCCTTTAATCATATCTTTGTTGATCAGCTTTTGAAGATTTCTAAAGTGAGTATGGCCAAGCTTCTGATGCCCTAACTCAATTTCATCCAAGGATGTTCTCTGACAAGTTATTGAAAGTTCAGTACAAACATTGAATCTGTAGCAGTTTTCAAAGGATCTTTTTTTTCCATGAAGACTTCATTGTCCTTCTTGTAGACCTTGCAATCATCTTTGGTGAAAACAGTCATATCTTCATCACAAAGTTGACTGATGCTGATCAGATTGGCTTTCAGTCTATCTACCAACATGACTTTCTTTAAGTTAGGCATACCTTCAACATTCAGAACTCTTTTGTCCATGACTTTGCCCTTCCTTCCATTTCCGAAAGTAACAAAGATGTGCAGGTCTTCAAATCTTTCACTGCTGCACTGTCACCTGTCATATATCTTGAGCATCCATTGTCAAAGTACCAACTATTGGTACTTTCTGCTCTGAGAGATGTGTCTGCTATCATGCTCACATATTGCTTCTTCATAACCCACTACTTCTTGGGTGAGCTTTGTTTCTTTCTCCTGTTTTGACATAGTGCAACTACTTTGGTCTTGGCAGGAACAAACCTTCTCCTCATTCTTTTAAGATCTCTGAGATAATCTTTACAATGAGGTTTGATGTGTTTTGCGACCTCACAATAGTGGCAGATAATCTTCTTTTACTTTGACAAACTTGATCTCTCCTGAGTTTTGTCCAGAATACTCAAGGCGATGTTGAACTTTTATGGTCTGTCTTGAGTTTAGAATCTCATCTAGATTGTTAGTACCATTGTTGAGCATCCTAATTTTTCTCATAAAGACCTTCAGATCTTCATTAGATTGCTTAATCTCCTTCTTCTGATCACATATCTTTTCTTGCAGAGATGCTTCTTTGATCATCAATTGACTATTCTCTTGACTGATCTTCTAATTTTGTTTAACAAGTTGTTTGTTGAATTCCACAACCTGAAGCTATTTGTTGAACATCTCTTTATAGGTGTTTTCAACGTCTGAGTCACTGACATCATCATCATCATCATCATCTGATTCTTGGTTGATTGCAAAAGGATCAGTATGAGATGCTTGTTTTTCTCTGGTTGTGAAGTCATGGTTTCATCTTCTGAATCTGATTCACTGTAGTTTGATTCTACATCACTCATTGAAGTGTTGTAGCTCCTCTTCTTCTTCTTCTTCTTCTTCTTCTTCTTCTTCTTTAGAGTATTGGCACATTCTCTCTGAATGTGTCCATAACTTTCACATTCTCTGCACTTTATTCCTTTGCCTGATCTTCATCTTGATCAGGGTTGTTCCTGTTAGAAGACTTGCGAGAAAATTATTTTTTGTTGTTGTTCTTGTTGAAGCCTTGACTTCCAGCTCTTCTCAGTATCTTTCTAAAATTCTAGGTAATCAGAATCATAGAATTCATTAGTTCTTCATCAGGAACATCTTTCAGAACCTTTTCAGGAACCTTTTTTGATGTTTCAACTTTTAAGATAATTCATTTACCTATCTCCATGTATTTGTCTTCTTCAAGATTTATCTCAAAGGTCCAGAGGGATCCCATTAGTTCATCCAGTCTCATGCTTCTAATATCCTTAGCTTCTTCTATGGTAGCGACTTTGTACGTAAATCTTTTGGGTAAAGACCTTAAGACTTTCCTTACCAACTTGTCATTTGTCATGACTTCTTCTAATGGAAAACTCTAATTAGATATAATCCTTTATCGAGTGTTGAACTCACCAATTATTTCAGAATCTATCATTCTCAAATTCTCAAATTTGGAAGCAATATTCTGAAGTCTTGAAAGTCTGACAGTGTTGGTTCCTTCAAAAGTTGTCTCCAGTATATCCCAAGAATCTTTAGCAGTCTCACAAGTTGATATTAGGCCGGTTTCTTTTTTAGACTTAGACAAACAATATTTCTTTTATTTTCTATATAGCCCGGAAATGTAGAACAAAAATTTGTTTATGAGTTAGCATTGAACCATCTCATTTGTGGTTCAATCCGTTCTTTTTCTTCAATGAGAGTATACATATCAAGTAACTGTAGGTTGGATTCATCTTTCAGTGACACTCTTCCATGCTTGATGATTGATGAACATGAGAAAAGTATGCATCATTGCTTTCCAGTAAGAATAGTTGTTGCCTTCTAGAAGTGGTGGCCTGACAGTGGAACCTCATTCTTTAATGGAACTCATGACTTTAAAACTAAATACTTCAGACAGAGATGTACTTCTCATGATCTTTTCATTTTGAACACAAAATGACCTGCTCTGGTGCCTGACAAGTCCAAAGTCTCTCGTATTTTTGTGTCTTTTTCTCATTTTTTTGTCCTTTATTTTTTCTGTTTTTGAGTCGGAAAGAGCCAGAATGAGCACAAGGGCAGCAGGAGGCAGGAGAATCACTTCTAGAGGGCACAAGGGTGCCAATGATACTAAGATGGGCAACAACTTCTCAGCAGAAAGCTCTCTCTCGAGCATGGCGGAAATCACCCACCATTCCAGCAAAACTTGAACGAGAAGTTTGTGATCGTGCCCACAACAACCCCTGAGTGATTGAGAAGAGAAGGAAAGGAGACTGGGCACAAGGGAAACTAATGCCAACTACAGTAGGAGCAATGCACCCTAGCCGCCGAAGGAAAGAGGAGCCGCAGAAGGCAAGTTGACACTTCCAGAAGGATGCTCGGTTCTATAAGGAAAGTTACTATGTCGGCGCAACTAGAGCACGGCAAGTACAGAATCTGCGACTCATAATCTTCTAAACAAGGAAAGAATCTGCCAGATATGGAAAGCTTTGGGCATGGCAGCTGCCCCTGTCGGGGAGTTTACCTAGTGTCTTTGTACTCCTATATAAGTAGATGCATAGTAGAAAACAAACATCTCTTTTTACAAACTTTTACACACTCTTTTTACCGTTATTACGCACAAACAATTTATTTTTCCGCACTAGTTTTATGTTCCTAAATCCAGCGTTGGTGTTGGATTCTTTTGCTAATTCATATAAGTAAGTTTTTCATTTATATTATGTTTTGTTTTATTTCTTTTATTTATTATTATTATTCTAAGTCTAGCATGAGCGGCTAAACTCGTTATTCTGGATTGAACAAGATAAGAACTTAATAAACACGTAAGAACTGTGAGGCTTATGGGCATAAACCGTGTGAATCTGGTTCCGTCGTGTAGTCATTTTCTTTGTTGCATTATACAGTGGGCTAAGCCAGTTAATCGTGGCTGATCACTCGTTAATTAGAATTGTGTTCACTACCTCTATAAATGGTCCATGAATTGTAACTGTGTATTGGTCATAAAGGGATAGGATGCATCACAGGTACTGAGGGCATAAGAGAGATCTTTGTCTAGGTAAATCTGGGTCTGTCTAGATCATAATGTTGCTTTGTTGCTTACAATCATATGAGATATCGGGGTTGGGTAACAAGTTAGGGTTTAGGGGACGAGAGATCACCTCTAGGCTAAACTGAAAGGATAGATTGGGTACGTTGAGAGAGATTTGGTACCTATAACCAGATAATTAGTTTTGCATAAGTAATCAATGTGCCCATGATCGGTCAAGTGTTTGTTAAGTTCGAATCTAAGTTCTAATCCGAAATATGTTTACTACTAATATTTTCCTTTCCTGTTTTGTGTTATTTTGTTATTTTATTTTACAGTATTTAAATATAAGTACGGAGACCACAACAATCCACAAACCGTTAGGAAAAGTGATACTGAACATTGAATTTGTAGCTCCTCGTGGGATCGACCCTTACTCATATAAGCTTGCTAAGCCTTGCTGTGGGCATAAGGATAACTCTCTCTTGAGAATTATTCTGACCGCGAAACGACCGCGAGTCAGAATTGGCGCCGTTGCCGGGGAGCTGGTTCTTGAAATTCTATTTTCCAACTTGTTAGCCTGGCCGGTGGATGCCCAATACCTCTGAAAGAGATTGCTCGTACGATCCAGAACCTGAGAAGACTCTGAAGAGAAGGAGAGCAGAAGCACGAAGGGCACAACAAGCAGAGAGACTTGCTCGTGAAAAAGAATTGGAGCAAGAAAGAGCACAACTGGAAAGGAACAAATAACTAAGGTTAGCCCCGATAGCTGAAGAAGAAGGAAGAACGTTGAGGCAGTTAGTCTTTCCGACTAACATGAATTTACGTCCCATGGGCATAACACTTCCAGCAATTACTGGAAGCTGGGAGTTGAAGGCAAATTTCATCCAAATCTTGCCCAAATACCATGTGATGACTGGAGAAGACCCTCAGAGGCATATTCAAGATTTTGAAATGGTGTGTCAAACTCAACCTACGGATAGGTGAAAGGAATAATATGTGTGTCTTATCTCATTCCCGTTCACTCTTCATGACGGGGCACGAGACTGGTTATACACCCTACCAACTGGCAGTATAACCACATGGGTACAACTGCAACAAAAACTCCTGGAGAAATATTTCCCTGCATCCCGAGTCCAGGAAATGAGGTGAAGAATTGAAAGTCTGAAGATGGGCATAAATGAGAGTTTTTATGACTACTAGTGTCGATTCCAGAGCATGTTGACAAAATGCCCACAACACCAAATCACAGATCACGATCTGATCCAATACTTTGTTTCTGGGTTGAGACCACAAGACAAGATCATCTTCATGTGGAGGATCTATCCTGAATAAGCTACCAATTGAAGTCTTCCGAATTCTAGCAGAAATGGCTGATGAAAATGGAGATGAAAGTGCCGAGGGCACAAGGACAGTTCCAGATGCTGGGAAGTCAATGCACCTTGAGGTCAAGCTGGAAAAGATTTTAGACCAAATGGAGAAAGTGATGAACCATACTGGAGCACCAAAGAAAAGATTGTGTGGAGTATGCAAGAGTGTGGCTCATTTCACTAATGAATGCCCAACACTGCAAGAGGAGGACGTCGCTGAAGTCAACTCTCTTGGTGGGCATAACAACAACAACAGGCGATATGATCCCTACTCTCAAACATACAATCTTGGATGGAGGGATCATGAAAATTTCAGATGGAAGAGGAATGATGCCGACCAACCAGATTTACCACTACCACCGTCGAGGACGCGAGAAGAACCCAGCCTGGCCGAACTAGTCCATGCCATGGCCAAAGAAAATGTGAAGTCACAGCAGGAGAATGAAAGGTTCAAACAAGAGACAAGGGCTGGTCTGCAACATGTGAGTAAACAACAAAAAATAATTTTCTCGCAAGTTTGGGACCACTCAAGGAGACGAGGGTGATCATCCAATTGGCAGATAGATCAAATGACTACCCCGAGGGTCTAATAGAAGATGTTTTGGTGAAAGTGGGGGAATTAATTTTCCCAGCAGATTTCTATGTCTTGGACATGGGTAACACGATACCGTCTACATCCGTTCTACTGTTAGGGAGGCCTTTTATGAAAACTGCTCACACTAAGATCAATGTTGATGAGGGCACGCTGACATATGAGTTCGATGGCCAGGTAGTTGTGTTCAACATCTATGAAGCCATGAAGTACCCACAAGATACGGAGTCAGTCCACTTTGTGAACCATTGCTATGCCCAATCACAAGCCATTCTGGGTCACATGAACAACTAAGAACCTTTGGAATGGGCATTGCAAGCTAGGTTAACTGACTACGATGCCCTCGATGAATATAAAGATACCGGAGATGCCATCATGATGATGTACTCTCTGGAAGAATTACTGCATGGAGTGGTGGATTTCAATTTGCCCATAATGACGCAGACAGACAGGATGCTTCCATCAGTGCAGAGGGCATCAAAGCTAGAATTGAAGAATCTCCCTGACCACTTAAAGTATGCCTATCTTGGGGAGAATGAGACATTGCCGGTTATCATAAGCAAAGGACTGAACCTTGTTGAAGAAAATCGACTATTGAGGTTGCTACGAATATACAAAGAAGCAATGGGATGGACTTTGGCTGATATCAAGGGCATAAGCCCTGCAGTGTGCATGCACAGAATTCTCTTGGAGGATGATGCCAAGCCAGTACGGGATGCCCAACGCAAACTGAACCCCGCAATGAAGGAAGTCGTACTGAAGGAGATACTCAAGTTGCTGGATATGCGGATCATATACCCCATTTCAGACAGCAAGTGGGTGAGCCCGATTCATGTCGTGCCCAAGAAGTCAGGGATCCAGGTGGTGAAAAATGAAAAAAATGAGCTTGTGCCCACGAGGCTACAAACTGGATGGAGAGTCTGCATAGACTACCGGAAACTCAACACCGTCACAAGGAAGGATCACTTCCCGTTGCCGTTCATAAACCAGATGCTAGAGAGATTGGCTAGAAACAAATTCTTTTGTTTCCTTGATGGATATTCAGGCTACATGCAAATTGTAGTAGATCAAGAAGGCCAGGAAAAGACTACCTTCACGTGCCCATTCGGCACATTTGCTTACCGGAGGATGCCTTTGGACTCTGCAATGCCCCTGGAACTTTTCAACGATGCATGATGAGCATTTTCTCGGATCTTTTGGAGAATTGTATCGAAGTATTCATGGATGATTTTACAGTCTACGGAAATTCATTCTACGCGTGCCTCGACAACATTGAAAAGGTACTAAAAAGATGTGTGGAAAAATGCTTGGTGCTAAACTATGAAAAGTGCCATTTCATGGTTCGTGAAAGGATTGTTCTGGGGCATGTTGTTTCAGAGAGATGCATAGAAGTGGATAAAGCCAAGGTGGACATCATTGAAAAGCTATCCTACCCCACTACAGTGAAGCAAGTTCGTGGTTTTTTTGGGCACACTAGGTTCTACCGGCGATTCATCAAGGATTTTGCAAAGATTGCTCAACCAATCACGCATCTTTTACAAAATAATGTGCCATTTGTCTTCGACGATGCATGCAAGGAAGCCTTCAACACTCTGAAGAAGAGGCTGATCACGGCACCCATCATTCAACCTCCAGACTGGGGCATGCCATTTGAAATAATGTGTGATACCAGTGGATACGCTGTGGGCGCAGTGCTTGGACAAAAGCGAGGTAAAGAATGCCATATGATTTACTATGCTTCCAAGACATTGAATCATGCCCAAGCCAACTACACCACGACTGAGAAGGAATTGCTAGCGGTAGTCTTCGCCTTTGAAAAGTTTTGATCCTATTTGCTCGGGGCTAAGAGTGTTGTTTACACCGATCACTCTGCATTAAAGCACCTACTTGCAAAAAAAGAATCGAAGCCAAGGCTCATCCGGTGGATACTACTGCTACAAGAATTTGATTGGGAGATCAAAGACAAGAGTAGAGCCCAAAATCAGGTGGCCGATCATCTTAGTAGAGTACTCAATGAAGAGAAAGATGTGGTGCCCATCAAGGAGGCTTTCCCAGATGAGTATTTATTCCGTCTCAAGGGCACAGCACCCTGGTACGCTGACTTAGTCAATTTCATGATCTCTGGAGAATTACCTACCAGACTATCGACCTACCAAAGGAACAAAATCAGAAGTGAGAGTCGATATTATATATGGGATGAGCCCATACTATGGAGAAGGTGCGCGGACCAAATCATTCGTCGCTGCGTGCCCATAGAAGAAGCGAAGAGCATTCTAGATCACTAGCACTTCGAAGCATGTGGAGGGCACTTCGGTGCAAAAAGAACTGCAAAAAATATCCTCGGTTGCGGGTTCTTTTAGCCATCACTTCACAAAGATGCTTACGAAGTATGCTGACGGTGCCCACGCTGCCAGATAACTGGAAACATCTCCAAACGCAATGAAATGCCCATGGTGCCTATCATGCCGGTAGAAGTCTTTGATGTTTGGGGAATTAATTTTATGGGATCCCTAACTAAATCCAATGGACATCAATACATATTTCTGGCTGTGGAGTATATATTGAAATGGGTGAAAGCAAAAGCAACTACCACTAATAATGCCCATGTGGTCAAGAAGTTTCTGAAATCTAATGTGCTCAGCACGTTCGGTGTGCCCAAGGCACTGATAAGTGATCAAGGATCCTACTTCTGCAACATGATCATCAAGAATTTGCTCAAAGAATATGGGGTGAGACATAAGGTAACCACTGCATATCACCCACAAGCGAATGGACAAGCTGAGGTTTTAAACCGTGAAGTAAAGTCCATACTTCAAAAGGTAGTAAACCCCAATAGCAAGAATTGGAGTTTCAAGCTGGATGATGCCTTGTGGGCATATCGAATTGCCTGTAACACCCATTGGAATGTCTCCGTTCTGCTTAATCTATGGGAAGAATTGTCATCTTCCCGCTGAGATTGAACACAAGGCTTTTTGGGCAATTCAGAAGCTGAACATAAAGCTTGATAGAGTAGGGATCGAAAGAAAGCTCCAACTTTAAGAATTGGAGGAGATGAGGCTGGAAGCCTATGACAATGTTGCTCTCTATAAGGAAAGAATGAAAAGAACCCATGACCAACTCATTGGCCACAAACCGTTTGAGCATGGGCAAAAGGTTCTTCTATATAATTCCAGACTGAAACTATTAGGAGAAGGACTCAAGTCCAAATGGTCAGGACCTTATGAGATCCAGACCGTGTGCTCAAATGGAGCAGTGGAATTATTAGATTCAAGCACTGAAGAGACATTCAAGGTCAATGGCCAGCGGCTAAAATATCTCAAGGAACCAATGGTTTCATCTATAGAGGCTCTTGGGCTCCAGCTCGTTGAGCCTATATACATGTAAACCTAAGGAGTGTCGTGCCCGCGATAATAACTGGGGCGCTGACTGGGAGGCAACCCAGGTTTATTTGTTTTTTTTATTTCCTTTTATAGCTTTCCGTATTTATTTATTTCCTTTTGAGTGTTTATTTTTGCCATGTTAGTCTAGGAGTTAGATTTTACGGTTGTATTTTGTTTTTGGAGTATTTTAGGAAAAAAAAAGTCAGGTGAATTTTTCATGGAAGGAAAGAATCTAGCCAATTTGGATGCTTCCAGCATGGAGGGTACTAGCAAAGGCAATTCCGGGAAATTCGGGATCTCTCTGCCCCCGTGGGCGCAATACAAGATTCCGTACAAGGAAACCCTAGAAGCCCAAAGTCGCCTGACGACCTGTCACATCAACCCAAATTGAGTGGCTAGGGTGAATCCAAGTATAAACCTCAACCCTTCCTTCCCAAAATTCACTCGTCTATTTTCACTCCCAAAATTTCAAAAAATTACAGCCTCTTCTCTCTCTACAAACTCCCTCTCTCAACTGCCATAACCACGATCACCATAGCCCCCAAAACTCACGCTGCCAAGTCCACAAAGAAGAAGGTGGAGTTCACCCCTTCCACTTCACCGGAAAATTCCAGGGAAATGACCACCGACGCCGTTGCACCAACGAAGCCGTCGAGCACTGCAGCCATGAACATTCAACTCCTCGCCACTGTCGAACCACTGCCTTCACCTATTTCCACCCATGAGCCCGAGAAGGTTGACGAACCCTCTCTGAAAATTGTGGAGGAAACCACCGACGAGATCGACGACTAAGAGGAAGCCAGCATGCAGCAAGATATGACGCCTGAGCCGATGCCGGAGCACACTCCTGAGCTCTCTGGAACTGAAATGTTGAAGAAGGTAAAGAAGGAGAAAGTTGCCTCCACGAAAGCTAAGTCACAGACCTTGAAGAGGAAGAAGCAGCCATCGCCGACGCTGTCGGAGGACGAGGAAGCCGAGGAGGAGGCAGAGGAAGAAAAAGCTGAAAGCAGTGGGGAGTCGCAAGCCCATAAGACTCAGGATGACCAGTTTCTGTCTCTGAAGGAAGCTGCTGAGGGCACAACAGATGCGCCCTCTGTATCTGCCAAAGGGAAAGAGAAAGCTGCTACCAAACCGTCTGCAAAGAAGGGCAAAACTGTGGTTAGCCCAACCTCTGGAAAATCATGCCAAAAGGAGAAGGCGTCTTGCCCACAAGGGAGATCGTGCATAGCAAGACCATCCACTTCACCTAGCTTGCTGTCTTGGGCATCGAGCCAGAGGTAAGAGAACTCTTCTCTAATGTTGGCTGGTCTTTCTATATTGAATGGGACTATTTGATTTTTCCTAAGTTGGTCTATAAGTTTTTCCATGATCTTTCTGTGAAAAGTAAGGGGAAGGGAGGTACTTCTGCAAAAAATTTCAATTTTAAAATTTTTGCTAAAAATTTCAACCGTTCTGCTGATGAATTGAACATGGGTCTGGGAATTGTTTCGTTTTTGGATCTGAATGATGATGATTATAAGTCTGTTGTTGTTGTGGTGCCCACGGATGAGAATGTGGAGGAGAAGTGGGCTGAGTTAGGTGACGGTTCCAAATTCAAGTCTGGAACCAGCAAGGGATACATGCTTAAAAGCAATGCCCTTCGCTTTCGTCACCGAGTGATTGCCTACAACTTCTTTGACTGAAAAGATAGCTCCAAATCCATTACCAATCAGGAGTTATTTGTCCTCTAGTGCATGTTGCACAAGAAGAGGATAAACTTTGGAGCTGTGGCCATCACCCACTTCAAGGACACTGTGGCCCATTCTAAGAATCGCATCTTCTGTGCCCAACTGATTACTCATCTTGCTGAAAAATTGCGTCTATTTGATCCTTCATCCACTAATCTGTATTGCAAGCATATTGAGTTGTTTGATTTCAACTGCTTGAAACGTATGATAGATGTTTTTGACGATGAGGAGGGGAAACACGTGTTTGGCATACCAAAGCTAGAAACTTCGAGTAGCCTTAGTTTTTCTCTGAATGCAGGTCCCATCAAGAGGCCCTCGAGGGCACAGCAGTAAGAGCCAGCAACCACCACCATCATTTCCAGACTAGACCAATTGGAGACCGCCTTGTTCGCCTACTTCAAGCACGTCGGATTCAATTATCCGACCCCCTCTGATGCCTGAACTGGTACTCTTTCCCGTAGATTAGGTTTTTGTTTTTTGTGTTTTATTTTTGTGTCTAGATGTCGCCCCATTCTCACACTTTGCTCAGTGCAAAGTGTGTGGGTGTGGGCACTAGGGAGTCTTTATTTTTTATGTTTCTATTTTTGTTTTGTGGTTTGTGTGTTTTTTTTATTTTTGTTTTAGTTAAATGACCTCCGTACCGACCCACTTGTCTAAGGCAAAGTGTGTGGGTAGGGGTGGCCATTTAAAGTTTCGTTGAGTTTGCGGTTCGTAGGATAACCCTCTCGCACCCACTTTGCCGAAGGCAAAGTGTGTGGGTGGGGGTTACTCTGCCTTCTTTGCGTTTTTTTTAAGTGTCAAACATGTGTAAATATTTGAACCTAAAAGCATGGAGTCTAGGGTCTTGTGACCATAAAGCATCATATTTTACTGTATTTTCATTTCAGCATGCCCATGCTACTGCTTATACGATGAATGAACTAAGTACCTTGTGAGGAATTGAGCCTGAATTCACGATGCATGTGATTATTCTTTCTTGTGTGATTTCTGCATTATTGAATTTAGCTGAACTAGAACTTGCTTTTGCTCTATTCTGAGGTCACAAGGAATTTTGGGTATGCTACTGAAATGCTTAGGTAAAATTTCTTTCTGAGCCCACAAAGCCAAATAAAACCACCCTGATATTATCCCTTCCAGCCTTTTTGAGCCGAAAGTGAATAAAACCCTGATCATGTTCTTTCTTGAAAACCACGAAAAAGAGACTATGGGCATGAAGGGAGGATAAATTTGGTGTGTTACAAGGCATAAAATGCCAAGAGAAAGAAAGAAAAAGAAAAGAAGAAGAAAAAGGGGGGTCAAAATGAAAAGAAAAAAGGAAAAAAAAAAAGAAAACCCCAAGTACAAAAGGTCCACTAAATAAAAAATATGGGCATGTACTTAAATAAAATGGGCGTGATGGCAAAGGCCAATAAGAGTCAAAATGAGTCTCTTAAGGGGAAAATTAGACTAAAAACTGAGCCAGATCCAAATACTTCCTACCTTGAACCCATAGCCCTATTACAACCTTAAATACCTTAGCATAAGTATGCCCATTATACCTACAGTGGTGGAGGAACAAGAGCACTTGCAAGCCTATAGTGACCCTCGGTTCAATTATGTCTTTCCTTGAGCATAAACACTTGAGTGAGGAAAGCATGAGCGAACCAATAACTTAGTCGTTTTGATTTGCAGTGGGCAGTATGAATGTTTTTACTATTTATATGGTGTTGAGTGTGATCAGGTACCTAAGACTCTGTGCCCGCAAGGGATTTGCTTTTATATGCTTGATTTATCGTGTCTCTGTCTTGAGTCTGTCTTTTTCTCTTTTTATTTTCTATTTTTTTTCTTTTGGGCACGTTGTACCCACATACTTGAGGGCAAGTATGACTAAAGTGGGTGGGTGTGACAAGTCCAAATTCTCTTGTATTTTTATATCTTTTTCTCATTCTTTTGTCCTTTGTTTTTTCTGTTTTTGAGTCGGAAAGAGCCAGAATGGGCACAAGGGGCAGTAGGAGGCAGGAGAATCACTTCTGGAGGGCACAAAGGGTGCCAATGATACCAAGATGGGTAACAACTTCTCAGCAGAAAGCTCTCTCTCGAGCATGGCGGAAATCACCCACCATTCCAGCAAAAGTTGAAGGAGAAGTTTGTGATCGTGCCCACAACAACCCCTGAGTGATTGAGAAGAGAAGGAAAGGAGACTGGACACAAGGGAAACTAATACCAGCTACAGCAGGAGCAATGCACCCTAGCTGCCGAAGGAAAGAGGAGCCGCGGAAGGCAAGTTGACGCTTTCAAAAGGATGCTCGGCTCTACAAGAAAAGTTACTATGTCGGCGCAACTAGGGCACAAAAAGTACAGAATCTGCGACTCAGAATCTTCTAAACAAGGGAAGAATCTGTCAGATATAGAAAGCTTTGGGCATGGCGGCTGTATGTTGGGCTGAAGACCCCCGACCTGTCGGGGAGTTTACCTAGTGTCTTTGTATTCCTATATAAGTAGATGCATGGCAGAAAACAAACATCTCTTTTTACAAACTTTTACACACTCTTTTTACCGTTATTACGCACAAATAATTTATTTTTCCACACTAGTTTTATGTTCCTAAATCCAGTGTTGGTGTTGGATTCTTTTGCTAATTAATATAAGTAAGTTTTTCGTTTATATTATGTTTTGTTTTATTTCTTTTAGTTATTATTATTATTCTAAGTCTAGCATGAGCGGCTAGACTCGTTATTCTGGATTGAGCGAAAATAAGAACTTAATGAACACATAAGAACTTTATGGGCATAAACTGTGTGAATCTGGTTCCATCGAACGAAGATAAGAACTTAATAAACACGTAAGAACCGTGAGACTTATGGGCATAAACTGTATGAATCTGGTTCCGTTGTGTAGTCATTTTCTTTATTGCATTATACAGTGGGCTAAGCTAGTTAATCGTAGCGGATCACTCGTTAATTAGAATTGTGTTCACTACCTCTATAAATGGTCAATGAATCGTAGCTGTGTGTTGGTCATAAAGGGATGGGATGTATCACGGGTACTGAGGGCATAAGAGAGATCTTTGTCTAGGTAAATCTGGGTCTATCTAGATCATAATGCTGCTTTGTTGCTTACATTCATATGAGATATCGGGGTTGGGTAACAAGTTAGGGTTTAGGGGACGAGAGTTCACCTCTAGGCTAAACTGAAAGGATAGATTGGGTACGTAGAGAGAGATTCGGTACTTTTAACCAGATAATTAGTTTTGGATAAGTAATCAACGTGCCCATGATCGGTCAAGTGTTTGTTAAGTTCGAATCTAAGTTCTAATCCGGAATATGTTTACTACTAATATTTTCCTTTCCTGTTTTGTGTTGTTTTGTTATTTTATTTTACAGTATTTAAATATAAGTACGGAGACCACAACAATCCACAAACCTTTAGGAAAAGTGACACTGAAGATAGAATTTGCAGCTCCTCGTGGGATTGACCCTTACTCACATAAGCTTGCTACGCCTTGTTGTGGGCATAAGGATAACTCTCTCTTGAGAATTATTCTGACCGTGAAACAACCGCGCATCAGTGCCAATTGAAATTGCACACATGTGTGAGAAGTATATGTCTACACAACATTCATAGAAAAGTTATTAAAGGTTTAGAGATGTTCACAATAAAGTTCAAGAACGTTATTGTGAATGTTATGTTGTTTGCTAAAAGTAAAGCACGCAGAGGTTTGGTAACTCTGTTCGATCAATCGATCTACGTCAGTGGGACTTATGAAGGCCGCAAAAAATAATTCACTACTCCAGTGTTACATTCACCGAGGTTTTTACACGACGCTGATCTTTCATCACTTGAAACCTATTCTACACGTACACCCTCTTTCGTTGAATTGAATTGTGAGATCCCCTCACAACTTAGATGTCTAACCTATCTAGTTCCCATAGGAAATCTCTCCCGAGAGTCATTTTGATAGTGTATGAACAAGTGTGTTTCAATACACGTTGAATAGAACACTGATCTCTAGTCTAAATCACACTCGAAATAATGTGGCTCAAAATAGATAGAGCTCTTAAAACTATTCTTGTATAGTGCTTCAGCTTGGTGTGTGATGTGTGAAATTTTAGTTTTAAAACTCGAATCAACTTGCAAGTGAACAAGCAAATGTAGCACAGAGTGAAACGAGGTCGAATCCACAGGGAAAAAGGAAATTAAATAAGCACGTACTATGAAATTGGCTCCTATTTGTAATCTAGACGTCAAAATGGATAATTGTTTGATTTAAAACTAACTAAACAATAAAGCAAAGTAAATAATTATAATTAACAAACGAGTTGGGCAATTAAGGAAAGGAACACTCTAGGGGTTGGTTTTATTGGATTATTTAACACAAAATCTAATTATAATGGATGCTTAATTTCCGATTCAAGATTACCAAGATGATCACTAACTTGTTCTAAATCTTCTCTCGAAGCATTTAGAATGTGGAGCACGTGCATAGGATTATTGTCTTCAATTAATATCTAAGTGTGCTTACCAAGAGCACCAAGGATCTATGCCTTAACAACTATCTCAATTAAACCTCTCAATTTTGTTGGCAATTTCTCTTTGAATTCTAGGTTCCTATGTTGAAGATCATCTCTCAAATTTTGAATCAACATAAATAATCATGCTAATTAATTAGCAATTAGTTCTCACTAATCAACAATACATAACACCCATACAAAACAAGAATCCAAAGCATAATCAAGAACTATTAAACATCCAAAAAATAAATTTCATTTATATCTCATAATCCAAATAAAACCAACACCCAAGAGTATCAAATATTTAGCTCCTCATAATTACATGGGTAACTAAAATCTCTACAAGAAGGAACATGATTTTAACAAAATTAAAGAATAAAAGAACCCGGATGGATGTCTTGGCCTTCAAATCTTGCTTCAACTTTGTTCTTCTTGCCTAATCTTCAATTCCCTTTCTCTTCTCTTCTTCTCCAAGTATTTCTCTCTCTAAAAGAGGCTAAAGGTGGAATGGAATGACCTAATTTCAAATTGGGGTTGGTTTATATAGTGGAGGAATAAAAGAATTAAAAAAATCAAAATGGGCAAAAAGATGAAAAATCAGGAATTTAGTGCACGGGGCGCGACCACGGAGGTCGCGCTTCCTTCTTCTAGTACGGGTCGTGTCCCAGAGCGACTTCTAGGGCCTCTGTGTCGACGTCCACTCACACCGCTTCTGTGCACGTCGCACTGCACTTTGAGTTGGTTGGGTCGCGCCAAACGGCGCGAGGTCGCGCCGTTTGGCGCGAGTGATCAGCTCGGGTCGCGCCTCCGTCCCTGCTCCGACACCTCTCACGGTTTTACTTCTTTCTCTCTCGTTTCTTATCCAATTGAGGTGATTCAACTTGTAGTGTGCTCCCAATTAGATCCTCTATCTTCCCATTTAATTAATTTTCTCAAAATATCTTTTATTTATCCTTCATTTTCTGTACAACTCAAATAAGAAATAAAACTTTCAAGCCGGGAGGTTAAAAGCGCAATTTAGGTTAAAACACATGTAAAACTATCCAATTAACTTCATTAAACATCAAGATGTTGTGACAAAACACCTCTCTTCAGTGTGTGTGTCACCTAACATGTTTGTAATCCAGGATATTTATAGATGAACAATGATAGCGTAAACATGGGAACGGATGTCCTAATTTGACTCTGAAATAAATAAGGAAACTTTCTTTGTTTTAAATCAAGACCATGTTAGGATTTCTTCCATATTTAGGAATCTTCCTTTAACTTCACTCACAATCTCTTCAGTTTGAATATGGCAGGTTCTAGATAGATATCTGAATATCTCCTTGGCTGGAAACCTCAAACAGCTTCATTGATCTTGGAAGAATAATCTGGACAAAGAATGTTCATGTAAATGTTCACGAACGTTACAATGAACATTGTTGATCTTTGAGTCTTCTCTTCGTGCAGACATTCATGTACTTTGAAATGTACATTGTTGATCTTGAATCTTCTCTTCAGGTAGCATAGCAGAATCTTTGTATGTTCACAGGCTGACTTCAGCCTATCACTCAAGCTAGCTGGCAGTACTCAGCATGTTGAACAATCTATGTTGTGGCACGATACACAATAGTCTTCTTCTCAGCTCAATCCAAACTCCTTGCTTAAGCTATCTTCAAGAAGTTCAGATCACGTTCATGTACATTGTTATGAACATTGTCCAGAACAGTAGAATTGTATTTGGAAAAACCAAATACTAAAGCGATTATCAAATGTCATAAAGATGAATGATAATTAATCACTTATAACAAGTGCAATGTAGAGCACTTGATAAACAACCATAGTACAGTGTGACACCACTGAAATATTCTAAAATAAATTTCTTTAATTGGTGTCACATATGGCACTAACACGGTGGAATGCTCTTCCAAACTTCTCAAAAGTATAATATTAATCTTTCTTACATTTAATTATTTTATTCTATTTTCAGCTCTTTAAATTTTCAGATATATCATTTTCTATGTATTAAACTTGTTTGAATATATGAATTTTTTTATATACATTTTTATCAAAATTATTATTTTGATTTTTATTTTATTTTATGTTGCTAAATTTAATATAAATATTTAATAATGTGAAAAAGAAATTTACACTGCAAAAATAGTGTAGTACTTAGGAGGTGATTAGTATAGTGAAATGGAATGGAATAGAATATTCATTTCTATATTCATTCACATTCTGGCCATTGATGTAATTTAAAATTGGGAATCACGATTCCCGAAAGAATTCCTATTTTCAAAGGAAGGGGAATAGTTATTCTACCCACTCCTTGGGTTTAACTATTTTCATTGACCAAAAAAATTAATATATAATATATTTGTACATAATTATATCTTATAATATTATTTTATCATATTAGAAAAATAAATCGAAAACTAGATTAAATAATTTATTATTATTATTATTTAGTAAATAATATTAATTAATTTTATATTATTAATTTATTTTCAAAAAATAATTTAAAATATATGTTAAAATCATTTTTTAATTGCTTTTATAATTTTGTTGAAGAAAAATGAATGTGATGCCAAAATAAATATAGCATAAATACTTTATAATACCATATAAAATAATTATGTAAATGAAAAATTGAAATGATAGACTATTTTTCTATGAAGCAAAAATATTTTTATTAACTTATACAAATTATTATATATTGATTATTAGATACTTTAGAATAAAATTTTTCAATAAAATAAATAAATTATAATTTGCTAAAAAATTAGAAAAAAATCACATATTAAAAAAGATAAATGACGTTTAGAAAATTATAAAAAATAAATTAAGGCATGTGTTGATATTTATACTATTACGTACATCTTATTGAATTGTAAAAAAAATTGAAAGTACATAAATATTCATGTGGAAATATATAAAACTACCCATATTTCTTAACTAAAAACCCCATTTACCCACTTTCTTACCCACATCCAACAATTACCCAACTTTAGTGTAAAGTCCCTAAAATACCCTAAAAAAGGTGTTACTTACACATCTCTTACACAAGTGTACTTGATTGTGCTAAAAACCAAGGCAAATCTACTTAGAAATGTTACAGAGACATGTGACAATGAAGACTTCTCATTGGCTGAAAAATCATTGCACAGATCCCGAATGAAAAATTCTTATCAGTATTCCAGCGGTATAACATCATACCACCAGTACTCGGGCGGTATTGGAGATACCGACCAGTATGCGAGCAGTATATTTTATACCGCTGGACTACAGGATCAATACCGGCCGGTATTCCAATGGTATTACATAATACTGGCCGGTATTCACGCGGTATTACATAATAACGGGCGGTATTCAAGCGGTATTACATAATACCGGCCGGTATGCGAGTGGTATATTTGATACCGCTGGATTACAGGATCAATACCGGCCGGTATTCAAGCGGTATTACATAATACCGGCCGGTATTCACGTGGTATTATATAACAACGACCGGTATTACATAATACCGACCGGAATCTGTGCAATGATTTGATACCGCTGGATTACAGGATCAATACCGGCCTGTATTCTAGTAGTATTACATAATACCGGCCGGTATTCAAGCGGTATTACATAATATTGGCCGGTATTACATAATACGCGAACGGTATCAATGTAGCCTAGCGGTATGTGAGTGGTATTCGTACGGTATTCGATTTTCCTCACTTTTGAAGATTGTCTTGTTCACATGTCTTGTTCAGAACTTTGATTATACTTTGATTCATAACAAAGTACTCTGTTTTCTTACACGAATGTACTTTGATTTATAACAAAACAATTGAAGAAGTACATGGATGTAAAAGGGGTAGGTCAGATTGAAGACATGTCATATTTACACCATAGGATATCAATAAAATCCAGCGGTATTCGACCGGTATCACATGGTAGACTGAATAGTTTGTACATTGAAAATGACATATCATATTGTGCATACTTTTACACACATGCTGGATGTAAGAGAACGGTGAGATTTTTTTCATATTCAAGCATTAATATACAGGATATACTACACACATCAATTTCAAACAAACACAAAACACAACACAACACAACAATATCTAGCAAAAAGAAAAACAATCCTCGTGCAGTCTAACACAAATTCATCAGGTATATTTTGAATCTTTCATGCAGAATATATACCGTTCGAATACCGTTCAGAACCCTATCTAAAAGGTATTCGAGCGGTATCGTCATTGTAATAGCGATAACGAGCGGTATCTTAAGTGAGTAATGTTTTCATTGACATTATATTTTGTTGGGTCTACAGATGGATCATTGGCAAAGTATCATTGTACAATATGGTGGGCGATGGCAAAATTCCGACTACGAAGGCGGTGATGAGCAACTTGTACACATTTCTGTTCAACCTATATCTTTGGACGAGTTAATCCAGCACATCAATTACATCATGCAATCCAATTCACTAGGTGCAGATTATCTTCTCTATTATTTATCGCGTACTCGAAATGGTAGATTATTGAGGTCTCTCTTGAGTATTGATCAAGATCTGCAGGGGTTGTGCATTCGAGAAGGTGAACCGACAGTGTATGTTGTTCACAAGATACAAAATGACATCAGGACAAGCCATCAGCAAGATCCATATGTACCATCAGTGGATTACTCAAGTCCTTTGTTTGATAATTATGGCACACAATATTCACAGTTTGATAATTATGGCACACAATATTCACAGTTTGATAATTGTGGCACATAATATTCACAGTTTGATAATTGTGGCACACAATATTCACAATTTGATTGGTTTAGTGACCCGCATTGTAGTGTTAGCCGCAGTATGCCAACTACCACATCAAATCATGAACCAGTAGGCTCACATGAGTACGCGGGTGATTTTGGAGGCAATGGTGAGGAAGATGACGCTGGAGGCAACCCCTCACAGAATATAGATGGTGACGGGAGAGGCAATGGTGAGGACGATGATGATGAAGATAAAGACGAATATGAGGCTGAGGCTGAGCGACCGGAAGATGATGATGATGATGATGCAGATGAAGATTATGATGAATATGAGGATGAGGATGAGGATGATGAGGAAGATGAAGAAGCTGATTTTGCCAATAGGTTTACACAGTCTACATTTGTAGAGTTTGCTGCATGGATTCGCAGAGAGGGTGGCATAAACAAACTGTTGTCTATGTTAGGGATTAGCAACCCTTCACCAATACCCGAAGAGTCAAACCCAACTAAAGAGCTAAAAGAAAATTGGTTAATACCGATGATTCCCATTGATGTTTCAGATTCACTTCTGATATCTGATTTGGAAGGGGTACCAGACGACCAACTCTGTAAAGGGTCCACCTTTTGGACCAAAGATGTTTTGTCAATCATGGTGGGATTATGGAATATTCATCATCGTGCTGAATATAAAGTGGCTCGTTCAGATTCAAAGCGTCTGATTATCGTATGCAAACATGAAGATCGTTGTCCTTTTGAGGTGCGCGCCACATTGAGAAAAACATTTTGGATTGTATATAAGTTCACGGCAGAACATACATGCATGAATGACTTGAGTCGTGTCGCTCCGAGACAAGTCCATGCAAAAGTGATTGCAGCGTATTTTGCCAAAAAAAATGCGCGGTGAGGGCCAGATAATGAAACCAAAAGACATTAGGGCGAAAATATTGGAAGAGTTTGGTATCCGAACCAGTTACAGCATTGCACTTCGTGCCAGAAATGCTGCGATCGAGATGATTTATGGTGGGCATGAAGATTCTTTTAAGATGCTCCCTAGCTACCTATACATGTTGGAACAAGTCAATCCTAGTACGTTTACTGACTTAGAAGTTGGGCCTGATAACCAATTCCAACACGTGTTTGTTGTTCTTAATGTTTGTCGTACTGCATATGCCATGTTTCTAAGACCGGTGATAGTTGTGGACGGAACACAATTGAAGGGAAAGAACAAGGGCATTTTATTTCTTGCAGTAACGAAAGACAGAAATGAGCAGTGCTTTCCATTAGCAATTGGTATTGGAGCAATCAAAAATGATCGGTCATGGACTTGGTTTCTGAACAGGGTGAGACTAGCATTTGGATGCAATCCCGAGACATTGATTGTCTCTGATGCTCACATCAGCATAAGTAATGCCGTTCAAGAAGTATTTCCCGGCACACCCCACGGACTTTGCTACTATCACCTGTTAAACAAGTTCACGCGGTATGGCAAAGGAGTTACAAGCATGTTCTACAAGGCTGCATACAGTTATCACCGAACAGCATATGACAAGGCAATGGCGGCTATACATGCTCTAAGCCCAAATGGAGCTTATACAAAGTTGATGGACATTGGACCAAAGCGATGGGCACGATCAAAATGCCCAGTACGCCGTTATGGTTTTCTTACGTCCAATGCAGCGGAAGTTTTGAATGCACGTTTGTTATGGGCAAGGCGTCTTCCAATATGCTCATTAGTTGAGTGCATCAGACATGTGATCGAGCAGTGGTTCGATTCTAGACGAGCATGTGCAAATGCGCGTGATAATGCTTTGACTGAAGAAGCCTTAAATAAACTGAGTATGGAAGTGGAAAAATCTCGGGTGTATACCGTTGTCCCAACCTTAAATTCAACATTCAAAGTTCATGATGGCAGGCAAACATTCATTGTTGATCTTCATCAGAAATCATGCAAATGTCGCGAGTTTCGGCTGGATTTGATGCCATGCTCTCATGTAGTTGCTGCTATTATGTACAGATTATATATTTATTATGCACCAGTACATCGAATATTTACATTGTAACGCTGTTTAATTTTTTATTATTATTTATGCAGAAAAAACGGTGAATCAATTCTTGACTATGTCTCTTCATACTACACGACGGATAATTGGCGTGAAACATACGAAGGGTCAGTAAGGTCCCTGCCTCATCAAGATGAGTGGGTGGTACCAAATCACATTGCACAGCAAAAGGTGACGCCACTTATAGTGACCCGTCAAGCTGGTCGTCCCCCAGGACGTTGCCATCCATCTGGGGCGGAAGCAGCTAATCGCAGACGTCGAGGACCGAGAAAGTGCAGCATATGTCGCGATCCAAATCACACAAGAAATAATTGCACTAATAGAGATAGATGAACCACATGTCGTATTTATTTCTTGCAAAAATGGTAGACATTATTAGTTAATTTGGTAATCAGTTGTATGAGAAGTATTAATTATTGTTTGCTTTGTATTGAAATTTCTTTTTTGTTTAGCAAAATTTAATGATTTTCTAAATAAATAAATATCACAAAAGAAATAGTCAATATGGAAAGTGAAAATAAATTGCAAGTTATATATAATAACTAAAGAAATAGTCAAAATGGATCCACACGACCGGTACACATCTCGAATATCAACTGTGCAATGTACCGCCGATATATGGTTAGATTTTCGACCACATTCCCCCAAGATATAGCTGGTCTACCACTGATTAGGCGCTCAACGTACATACACGAATAGGGGCGACAACTATGTTCATCGACTTGCCAAAACTGCTCTAAATCATTTCCCATCTTAATTCCCAACATTTTCCGAGGTCGCTTAAACGACCAATGGTTGATGTCCCAATATAGACTCACCTGCAGAAGTCGTTCCAGCAATCGAAGTAATGGCATCAACTGAGCTTTCCTTATCTTGAGAGCCGACTGCTCCAGTGTATGTGCAAGCGAGTCATATACTACCACACGCCACTCACTCAAATTAATGTGCACCGTTACAAAATGCCGACCAATGAGACACAAGGTGATAACCTAAGTAAAATAAA
Organism: Perilla frutescens; assembly: GCA_026008535.1. Lineage (NCBI taxonomy): Eukaryota > Viridiplantae > Streptophyta > Magnoliopsida > Lamiales > Lamiaceae > Perilla > Perilla frutescens. The sequence continues at coordinate 49,488,975 of BRKX01000009.1, read as the reverse complement.
AAAAGTTATTAGAACAAATAAAAGAAACCAAATTGGGAGGTACTGGGACCGGTACCGGCCGGTATCGCTTCGGTATTCGACCGGTACCTGGCGGTATCCGAGCGGTACCTGACCGGTATTCCTGCGGTATCCAATATTTTCAATATAGTGTTGAAAAATCTTACATTAGTTGCACCCCACCAAGGTTGTGAGGTAGCGGACTCGGATCCTTGGATAACTTGAACCAGCGATTCCGTCAGACTCCATTCTGCAATTTTTAATTTGCCGGTTCTCGGATCTTTAACTTTGCGTAGCCATTCAGATTCTAAATTGATCTGTAATTTGAATTTGAAATCTAGTTATAAACATATTCATCAAAGAGAGATTTAGACAAAAAAAAATATACTAGTGACTTACAAAGAATGTTGGGCTAACGATAATTGTGTTAGTGACATTCACATTTGGCAAGATATGGTCCCCATCTACCAATTTCTTCTTCATCACCTCCATCATGATAGCAACCGTCTGTATAGAAATTTTTTTAGAAAAATTAGATGAGAAAAACATTTGGTTGAGATTTGAGAAAAACTTACATCTAACTCCATATCGGTGTTATAGTCTTCCAACCGGGCGAAAAACACTTGTCTGAGTGGGTGACCACTGTATTTCAGATTGACCGACACTCTTGCTCCAAGTTTACGGAACTCAATATATGCAATCCGGCGTTCGATAGGGAGCATCGGAGGCGCGACATTAGCGAAAGGTATGGTCGGGATATCATAATGGAAAGGAGCAGGCTCAACCACTTTTTGTTTTCCTTTTGCTCCCTCCTTTTTGACCTTAGTCCGACGTGTGAATCGTGGCGGGGGCTATTTTCCTCAACCTCAATCACCTCAATATCCTAAAACAATGATATAAATTAAATTAACAATTTGCAAAATTCGGACGGTACCCGGTGGGTAGCGCAGCGGTACCCAGCAGTAGGGGAACGGTACTCGACCGGTATCTTAACAGTATTACTTAATACCGGTCGATATTACGAGAACGGTATTACGGTATACCACTGGAATACCGTTCATGATACCGGCAAAAATCCAGCGGTATTATGGTATACCGACCGGTATTCCTGCGGTATTATAAAATACCATCCGGTATTCAAACGGTATTACAATATACTGACGGTATCAGTTAACTAAATTACTAATTATACCTTATGAGGTTCCTCCACCTCAATTACTGTGTGAGGCGTATGATCCGTCTCCTGTTCAGAACCAAATACTACATCCTGACACAATGATATAAATTAAAATAAGAAATTGCATAATTGAATTAATTAAATGGGCGATAGCCGAGCGGTATTGCATAATTAAATTAATGAAAATAGAATCTATACCTTATGACCATGATCTTGTATATCTCTAGAGAATGTATCAACACCAGGCTCGTATTGTAGCTCGAGGTCTGGACAGAATGATATAACCTGGTAACATGTAAAATAATTTAAATTGAGCGATTCTTAAATTAATCAATCGTAAAAATAAAATATCACGTGTTAGAATAGTGCCTGCAATGGCTGTGCTGTCATCAAAAACTCATCTATATCCATAGGTGTCGGCATTACTTCAATCTGTAGAGAACTCCTCCCAGGGATATCTTGCTTTGGAGATTTGCGGCCAGAAACATATGATGAGGCACGAGCGGGGATGTGGACAAAGGGGAGTGATCGAGCTCTCGAGGATGTGCGGTGAGTATGATGACCGCGATGCGACTTTGATCGTCTCGAACCAGGCCAGATAGCTCTGATCATGTCCTTCATCTCAACCTTTATAAAGTCCTTCAAGTCGGGTAAAAACTCATTCTTAACTCTTGAGATGAAACGAGCCTCACGTTTCTCCCATCTGTGTGAAGATGAGAATGTTTTCTCTTGATGACGGTTTTCATTATCCTCTCTTCTCTTGCGTCGAACTTCGACATTTTCCGCAAAATAATGAGGATCATTTTTTTTTTCTCCTGCATGCACTCTAGCCGCCATCTTTCTGGATCGAATCACCGGGGGCTGGAAATGAACACCAAGTGCATTTGGGCTCTGAATGCTGATCCAGTAGTCGCTTTGCTCTTCATCGGGTTCTACCTGTAATGTTTGCTGACACGGATGCGCGAACTGTAATGATAGGAAAAACTATTCAGTAATTATACATACCAAAAAATTTGAATTTTTAAATGTACTTGTTTTTACCCCGGCCTTGAAAAACGCATCAAAGTCATCAATGGAAGACTGCGCTAAAAGCCATCTCAAACACTTAGGCAAAGCATGCGGGTCAACGCATTGTGCAATCTCACCGGCAAGATCTGGAATGGCCTCACAGGCCCAAATCTACAAAATATATGAGAAAATTGTAAATAATATTGCTATTATTTACTTTGCGATTTAAAAACACTAAATAATTGTAAAGTACCTGTAGAGCCCACACTGGTCCATAAAAATGATACTTCGAGCCACACTCGATAGTTGTGTTCGGCAATAGAGACATATAGTTTAGTAAAGTGGGGTATATGTAGGCACCCCAAGGGAATCTGTCCCACTCTCGTAGGTTGTCGACCAAAACCCAAACAAAGCTCTCAACTTGTCGATGAGGGTCATATCCCAAAGCAAACATATATAAGGCCAACACATTAGCAACTTTCAAATAATCATCTTCTGTTGCATTAGCCACATCGCTTTCAAATTTGGTCAATAAATCTTGAACTCTTATCGACTTCCCACCACAAAATCTCATAAAAACGCCGATATTAGAACAGTCGTGGTAAGCATTTGGATCAAAATTAGATGTTCCAAATCTAAATCCGGACACGAGCGCAAACTCGGGGTATGAAAATCTAATATTATTCCCACTAATACGGAACCATACCTCATACTTCGAAGCATCTCCAAGATTTATTTCCCGCGAAATCAAAGCATGTAGTGCTTTGCCGCAACTCCGACTCTCCCTCCATCTCAAGAGATGGCCGAAACAACCTTCCTCAAACCTTGGTAGTAGGCCCAAACGACCAACTTTTAATAATCGTGTTCTAATTTTGTTCAAAATCTTTCCTTTGCAGTAAAGATTAATGACGGGATCCATTAATTGCGTTTCAGATCTCTTCCATGTCCAAGAAGGCTACAAAACAAGCGAAAGACAATTGAAAAATGAAAAATAAATAGAAAAATCGGAAGAAATAAAACATACCGTCGGTACCGCCCGGCGGTATTCAAATGGTATCATCTAGTACCGTCGTCAACCACCGGCGGTTTCCGAATGGTATCGGTAACTACCGCTCGCAAGAGTCCGACAATTAAATACCGCTACAAGCCGGTGAATCACGATTGGATACCGTCGGGCGGTATCCGGGCGGTACTGAGCCTCCTCAGCGGTATTGTGAATTCTAGAGCCAATTATGGCCGCGTTGGATTCGATTATCCATCATATATGAATTGAGTATCAAATTACAATGTAATCTTTCAACATATTATGGATTTCGCACTTGTGAGGATCAAGCCACTATGCACTCGAGGCATTAGCAATATACACTAGGGACATTAGTGTAGTATTGCAAGTGATCATTGGCAATGTGATCGAAATCTTGAATTGTACACTCGTGAGTCAAATGCTTTTATAATTATGCGAAAAGAGGTTGAGAATGATTAATTACTTTGTAAATTACATAGTCCTTCCTTTCCAGGTGTTCCTTGGACTGAATTTACACTTAAACTATGTAGGGACAATTAAATACCGCTACAAGCCGGTGAATCACGATTGGATACCGTCGGGCGGTATCCGAGCGGTACAGAGCCTCCTCAGCGGTATTGTGAATTCTAGAGCCAATTATGGCCGCGTTAGATTCGATTATCCATCATATATGAATTGAGTATCAAATTACAATGTAATCTTTCAACATATTATGGATTTCGCACTTGTGAGGATCAAGTCACTATGCACTCGAGGCATTAGCAATACACACTAGGGACATTAGTGTAGTATTGCAAGTGATCATTGGCAATGTGATCGAAATCTTGAATTGTACACTCGTGAGTCAAATGCTTTTATAATTATGCGAAATATATTCATTTTACAAGACTGTCAAATTACAATGTAATCTTTCAATTGAAAGCTTGAATTATACACTCGTGAGCCCACTACTTTCGGAAACTGCTCGTTGTTTCTCTAGCCATATGCCTTGGTCTCTCCTAGATCAAAAAACTTCTTCTCCAATTTTCTCTACCCCGAAGAACTTCTTCTCTAATCCGGACGGTATACGGGCGGTACCTTCGTGAGTCCACTACTTTTATAATAAAATATAAAAAGAAGACGGGGAAATGATGAGGTTGGGAAATGATCTTCTCCCTCGTCTCTCATTGCCCTTATCTTCGGAAACTGCTCGTTGCTTCTCACTGTTACAACAAGCCAGGTTTCCGGAGAGAGAGATTTGGTGTGCAGGGCAGAATCCGGGCGGTATTCGCCAACTTCTTCTCCAATTTTCTCTACCCCGAAAAACTTCTTCTCCAATTTCTTTACCCCGAAAGCTTGACACAATCAATAAACCTTGACAGTCATCAGCTTTCGGGATAAAGAAAATTGGAGAAGATGTTTACCAAACTCGGAATAAGGTTTTCAATTCTTATTTATATGTGAATAAAATTGTGCACTTGAAGCGGAGTTCGTAAATTTTCTTCACCAATTTCTTAACACCGAAAGCTTGATCAATAAACCTTGACGTTCATCCGCTTTCGGTATTAAGAATATCGGTGAAGATATTTACTAAGCTCGAAATAAGGTTTACGATATGAGGACTCTTATTTATATTGTGAAGAAATACATGTCATTACATTATTTTCTAATGTGGACAACAAATATGAGGACAAATAGTAAACTATTTAAGATTCCACACTATTTATCACATAAAAAAATAAAACTATATTAGTTATGATTGGAAATGACAATTCAATGTAGATTCTCCATTAATTTTATAAAGTACATATGAATACCGTTGGATACACGGTGGTACCGGGCGGTATGGATTGGTATTGCATGTCTTTATGTGACCGGTACCGAGCGGTATCTTCCGGTATATAAGATTCCACTCTTTATGTCACATAAAAAAAACAAACTATATGAATTGTGATTGGACATAACATTTCAATAGTGAAACCACTATATTGCACGTCTTTATACGTTGTTTCGCAAGAAAACAAGGTGTTGAAGAGACAATTCAATGAATAAAGTCACTATGAGTAGTATTCAATGTATAATGACTTTATTTATTTAGTGTTCCGATATTGATTTGCATATTTAATTGTAAACGGTAGAGTTTTACCGCTCGGTATCCGACCGGTACCGAGCGGTATAGACCGGTACCGAGCGTTGTTTCCCGGTACCGGACGGTACCGAACAGATACCTGCTACATGAAAATCAAAATTTTGATTTAAATATTTATGGAAATATATAGTCATATATTTCGGATTCCACTATGCATGTCACATAAAAAAAACAAACTATATGAATTGTGATTGGACATGACATTTCAATAGTGAAATAGTGTTGCACGTTTTTATATGTTGTCTTTATATGAATTGTGATGTTGAAGAGACAATTCAATTTTCAAAGTCATTATGAATACTATTGAATGTACAAAGTCATTATTAATACCATTCAATTAATTATTTAAACGGTACAGTTGTACCGAGCGGTACCGCTAGGTATCCGACCGGTATTGACCGGTAACGGGCGGTACCGAGCAGATACCGAGATACCGCGATTTGAAAATAAAAATTTTAATATAAATATTTATGGAAATACATAGTCATATATTTGGAATATAATAATATTCAATAAATTGAAGAACGAGAACGAAAATTAGTCTGATTCTAAAAGAAATGTCTCAAAGTACGTTTCTACTGAGAACACAAATCAAATATTCTAACTGCCATCTGAAAACGATAATCTCTTACGTTAGCAATTTTGTTCCCCCATTTAAGCTTTGGCGAATCTGTGATTAGTCGATCAATATACATGCACGCATAAGGCCCGCAACTGACATCATCGCTTTGCTTGAAATTGCCGGTCATGATCCGGCAGGGCAAGGAAGGTGTTTGGGGTCTCCTAATCTCATGTACATTCTGCACAAACCAACCAGCATAGTGCAAGACTTGCTTCATCAACTTTATCAGTGGCCTCACTTGAAGTCCTCGAATTTTGTTGTCATCTGGGTCCAACCTATGAAACATGGAGTCGTATACGTCGACTCTCCATTCGATCAAGTCAAGCAACATGGTGATCCAATGTGAACTAACGTTGCACACGAAGATTATCTACATTGAAAAAAAAATACATTATATATCAAAATATAAAAATATAGCTGTATTTCGATTGTCGAGCGTTATTTACCTGTTTAGCATCCCACCACGGTCGAGCCCCCGGAACGTCTCGCCCTTGAACCATTTGAACAATACTGGAGACAGGACACCACCAATAAACGTCTGCATGTTCACCTCTCCAATGCCCAGAGTAAGGTTGGTCGACAGTCTTCTGCCATTCTTTTTGTAACTGTAACTGTTGAATACTTGAAAATTAGATTACTAGTATGGTAACTATATATTAAACAAAAAATTGAAAATCAAACGGTATAGGGAAATCACTGGACGATACCGCTTGAATTTATCAAACGGTATAATACTATGGACAGACGGTATAGCAGAATACCGTTCAATACCGCCCATTGTTCGAGCGGTATTCGATGATAATATCGAACGGTATAAATAAATACCATTTACTACCGCTCGAACGGTATTAAACGGTATGAGCGGTATTTTAATGAACATCGAACGGTATTTTAATAAAAATCAAACGGTATTATTAATAAAAATAAATACCGTTTAATACCGACGGTATTATTATCTTTACCAAAAAAAGTTGGATACTCACAAAGAATGAAGGTCCCACGATGCGTGTACTCCCTGCATCTACTCCATCTAATAGTTGTTTGCCCCTCTCCAATTTGGCAACCATAGCTTCGCAGAAGAGATCAATTATCTGTAACGTTATGTTTAATTAAAAAGTTAATTCAATTCGACATAGTTCCCATATTTGGCACGGAATAATAATTACATAAAAAATATATAAAGATTTACCGTGGCATTCATGGCGGACTTGACGTTCTCCACTCGATCAAAAAATGCATGATCCAACTCAAAATTAGTCGCGCGGGTACGGACAAATGGAGTTGGTATTTTCTTTCACCAATTTATGTAAGCATTACAAGCTGCAGCTTTGATTGGAGTCGGCATCGTGCTTACGTATGGCGTACGAAGCGCGGCGGATTGCTTTTTCACTCGACGTGGAGGATTATCGATTTCTACAATTTGTTTCCCTTTATCCGCACGAGTGAAACGGAGTGGACTACCCTCGTCCGAGTCAACACCTACATCTTGAGCGGGACCATCAATCTGAATTTCCTGAAACAAATAAAAATTAAACCAAAAATTAAAATAAAAATTAATGTTAACACTAATTTAACAAGTAATAACAATAATAAACAAATTAAACTATAATTTTGAAAAAATTCAATACTTTACCTCGTTATCCTGGTTCAGGAAAGCAGAGGCGGTAGGCACCGCAGTAGGATGTACCCCCACCATAGACCTCCAAAATGATTCCATGTCAATTAGCTCACGGGGGTCTATCTGCATCTGTAGTGATCTCCGAGTAAGTCCTCCATCTACAGATGTGCGGTCTGCCTCTTGTATGTAAGACGAGGCACGATGACCAGTGTACTGATAGTTCTGATCGAACTGATCCCACTGATACGAATAATGGGGCTGATCTGCAGAATGATCCTCCGGCTCTGGATGATGAGAGTGGTGAGACTTATGGGGATGATGAGAGTGGTGAGACTGATGGGATTGATGGGAGTGATGGGACGGCTCTGGTTGATGAGATTGATGGGAATGATGAGCCTGATGGGATGGCTGGGCAGAATGATGCGAATGATGACTGTGCCCGGATCGTGATCGACGGTCTCCATGGTAAAGTGATTGCATCCAACTCTTCAGATCAGGAAGCAACTCATATCTCATGTAATCTTTCAAATCTGGCAGTACTGCTTCCTTCAACTTTGAAATAAGACCGCGTTCACGTCTCTCCCAAACATGACTCCCTGAAGAAGACGAGCTCGATTCCCTAGCCCGTTTTCCCGAAGTTGGTGGAGGAGTATGCTTCTTCCTTGCCTCACTCACATCACCATCAGTCTCAGTCTCCGGATCTGATTCTGGTGGAGTAGCCTGCTTCTGCTTTTTCTAGGGCTGTCGTTTCGGTACACTTATTGAAACTGAAGCTGCAGAGCGACATGATATATTTCGCACCCGTGCTGCAGTCCTCACGACGCGCTACACGACATCGTCGCCGCCGCGTTGTGCCTTCACAGGGTTTACCGGTGCACGGTAAACAACACCTAGTGCATCGGGGACCAGAACGCTGATCCAGTAGTCACGTACTTCTTCATCCGCGCCCGCATGAAGCGTTCTAGGCACTCACCCTACAAAATAATCGATGAAATATTAATTATTAAATTGAGCGGTATCGAGCAGTACACGGCGGTACTAGGCGGACCGGGCGGTACACCGCGGTCTTACGCCGGTACCGGGCGGTACACCGCGGTATTGGGGCGGTACCGGGCGGTATTGCATATTTAGTTAATTAAAATAGAAAATTAATATTTTTATCGTTAAACTACATTACCGCATCATTCAATAGTGTATGAAAATCTTGCACATTTGAAGGAGTAAAAAACCACTTCAAGCAACGAGGCAACGCCACTGGTTCCGCAACCTCCGCAACCTCTCTTCCAAGGGCCGGTATAGCTTCATATGCCCAAATCTGTAAAAGTGATATTAAAATCAACCTAATCAGTATAATTAATACTAGTATTATTCTCAATATTTTTTCATCAAATTATGCATACCTGTAGAGCCCACACAGGGCCATAGAAATGATACTTTCTAGGAGTCGACCTCGGCAATCGACCAATGTAATGGAGTAAAATAGGATAGGTGTAGGCACCCCATGGAAATCTGTTCCACACCTCAAGGTCATCGACCAACACCCACGCAAAACTATCAACCTTTCTTGGAGTGTCGTACCCACAAGCAAAGAAATAAAGGGCTAAAATATTAGCCACTTTCAAATAATCATCTGGGGTAGCCTTCTTCGAAAGTTTGCGATCCTTTCCATCAAAAATATTCCACAGCTCCAGAATGCTGACATCCTTGCCACCACAGAATTTCCTAAACACTCCCACGTTGGAATGATCGTGTTCGGCATTCGGATCAAAAGCCGATGATCCGAATCGAAACCCGGTCACCAGAGCGTACTCGGGGAACGAAAATCTGATATGGCTCTCATTAATACGGAACCATACTTCATGAGCCGGAGCACCGGGAATAGTGATCTCACGAGAGATCAAAGCATGCAAGGCTCTACCGTTGCTCGACTTGCTTTTCCATCTTATGAGGTGACCGAAGCACCCCTCCTCGAATCTCCCCATGAGTTCTTGCCCACCAACTCTCATCAGTCTTGTCCATATCGACGTTAATACCTTGGGCCTGTAGTAGAGATTCACAATTTGGTAATAATTTTGCATCTCTACTCTCTTCCAACTCCAAGGCGCCTAAGAAGGAGATAACCGCCCGTCTCAAAAATTATGGGTTTCGAACGGTATTGCAGTTTTCGAGATTTGAGCGCACACGTAAGGAATAACTTTACGTATTTATGAGTCTGATTTGAGACAGAAAATGAGTATTTTGTCTTACAATTTCTAAAAAATGAGAGGGCCCACGTCTGATTACATTGAAAAATGAAAAAGTATGGATATAATAGACATAGTGGGTATTTCTTGAATGTGTGTAAGAAAGTGGGTAAAGGGGGTTTTTAGTTAAGAAATTTGGGTAGTTTAATTTTTCTCTCAATATTCATTATATAAGATTAAAAAAAATGATATCCTGTTCCATTTTTCATTTCATAGACACTGTTTACGCTTTACCATCCAAACTCCTTCTCAGTGCACACTAAGGTGCTGTTTGTTTTTATTTTCAAAGCATAACTTTTAATGTTCTACTATGCTAGCCATTAAAAAACATGTTTTTTTTTATTTGGATTTCAATATTATCTATACTTTTTCCAATCTTATATTATCTATTTAATTATACATACATACATTACGTATGTATTTACAGTGGAACCCAACAATTAAATATTCATATATCCATATTAATTACAAAATTCGTCATTTCATATCAATCACAAATTCATAGTGACAAAATTAAATGATCAAACAGAACATATTTCATTTTCCAAATTTGTGAATCTATATTACAATTTACAAATCATCCATCACACCAAAATTATTACATTCTTGCATATAAAAAAACACTCCTAAATCGAATCAGAAATTCGGAAAATTAATTATTATTACGTTCTTACAAAACACTCGTAGATTGAATTGAAATTAAGGAAAAGTAAGAATTGAAATTGGAAATAATTAAACCAAACATCCCCATCATCTCAAAAAAAAAAAAAAACAAAACATTCCCACATTTTGCAAAATTTAATTTCAGTTTACAATCTGAACTTTTCTCCCGCCACCTGGAATTGACGATATTACCCTTCAAAATTGATTTCTAGCGATAAAAATATTGGCGGAAAAAATCTCGGAAATTTGGAGAAGCTTTAGCTTGCACATTTTACACCAAAAAATAAAAATAAAAATTCGGATGACTAAATATAAAAATGCTAAAATTGGATGGGAAAGTGCAAGTATATTGAAGTTTATCTTTCTTTTCTTTATTACCAAAATAAAAGTGGATACTTATTTTTGTTGCGATCGAATTGAAGGGGCAGAAACGGTTGCACCTTAGGCATGTGAAATTGGACTTTTGGATAAATGTCCACGTGGCCCGTTTGGTCTAATATTGATATTTCAAAGGAGCTACGTAGTCAAACACATGCAGCTGCTTAATCAAACACGTTTACTCCTTTAATTTAATGGGTCAACCCATAATCTCAAACCACCTCTTTGATATGACCCCATTTGACCCAATTACCACTTCTTTATTCACTAATTAATTATTTTGCTCTTATTCTACATGCATTTTACAAGACAACAAATAATTGAACGACTATTCTAGAAGCGTAGGGTTCTATGTTTTGCCGATTTGTAATTCTACCAACAATTTATTTTATCAAGGCTACAAAATTACTTTGATCTAGATGTCGCTAAACAAAATCACCAATTTTAATTTCTTTACACACTTGTTACAACCCGACTTGACCTTGATTTTAGTCATAATGAATAGCGCGTTAGTGCGAGAGGGTGAATTATATTGATAATTAAAATCAAATAAATTAAGTCTTATTGCATAAATAGATCTCCTAACTTATCCAAGAATTAAGCAAATTGGTAGTGCCTTGGCGAAGCCAATTGATCATCTTAGTTGAGTATTGGATGCAAAGAATATTAATGCGGTGTTGTCTGACACTGACTGGATTGTGTTTGCAAGAGGGCTGTGTTCCGTTAATTTGTTGTATATTCAGATTTGCTTTTGGATATTTGACACTTGATTGATACTCATAAAGATGAATCATATGTGAAGAGGGAATTGCCATTTTTCGCTGACACGGTGTAAAGCAAGTTTTGTAATTGATTTTCGTCACATGTATAGGGAGACTAATATTATTATTCATTCACTAGTTCAATTTGAAACTGAGTGTGTTGAGATGATTACTTGGAATCATGTAATTCCTCATTAGTTAAGGAAACTGATTTCATTAATAGAAACTTTATTTACAAAAAAAAAAAAAAATCATCCAACCCCAGGAGGCCGTTGGCTCTCAGTTATCAACATGTCAATTCTTAAAATGATTGAGATTTTATTTTTATTTTTATTTTGAGTTAGGGGAATTGGAGATTTCACCTCAATCCCTCACCCGTTAATAAACTATTAAGCCACAAGGGTAATTGTGGTCAGATTAGTCAGCACTGGATTGATTTTTTTTTCTCTGGGAAATGACACACAGTTATTGGCTTCACAAAAGGATTAGATAGCAAACAATATATCAATATAGTATATTATATACACATATTGAAGTTCAAATTACTCCCTCCATCTTTTGTTGTTTTAGAGTTTAAAAAAAAAAGATGTAAATATGTTGACTAATATATATCTCCTTCTCCATATTGAGTGACATCAAATCCTATTCACAAAATTCTCTCCCTTCATATCTTTTGTAAGGTTTTGATAAAGTTAAAATTGGGAGTGTAGTGTGATAATATGTTAACCTACAAATATTTTAACAGAAATAACAGGCAATTTGAAGCAAAATGAGAATGTTATAACCGTGTTTTAAAAGAAAAAAGGAAAGCATATATTATGAGGGGAACGGCATTATTCTTTACTGAGGATCTCCATTTCTGAAATCACACTTATTTTTGTTAGCTTAAAGTATGATGACTAATATTATTATGGGTTAATCGTAGGACATTAGCTGTTGCCATAATTTCTTAATTAACATTTAGATTCTTGGATAATCACCTAAAAATGTGGAGTTTAATTAGTTGAAGTGACCGGTTGACGAATGATGCGGTAATTAATTAGACGGAAACGTGTGGGACTATTGTTCCCTCGGAAAGGTTGATTGAGTTTGAACGTGGTACCGGCGCTACCTGTAATCCACTCAACAATTAGTTGATGGTTAGGTTACCGTATATATTAATCCCATTTTTCGGTAGAAGATTAGTAAACGGATTAGACCCCAAGGCCCGATTATTCCTCCCCTTTCGGCCGTTTGTTTAATCACTCATTAATTTTTATAAAGATTTTCAAATTGTCAAATCTTAGTGGGCCCCCTACGCCACTCTCATACGTTGTAGTCTATTGCCTTACCCGATTTTAGTTAAATCATACCACGAGAATCATGCGTTTCACATTATATGATAAACAATTTTTTGACGGTGCGACTTTTACAGTTCAAAAGGTAAAAAAAAATAAAATATAATAAGACGGCCAGAAAAACATGAATTCGTTAGTTTTAGAATAAAATTATTTTTATTTTTCGTAGAATCAGTGACCGAGCTACATTAATGATTAATCCAGTGGCGCATTGAGTCCCCTAAATTCTAATTAATAGGTTTATACAGTAGTATTTTTTTTATTATATTAATAGATACTGTGTAGACTAGGAAGATTTATGATTTATGAGGTAGTTTACATTACAAATTCTTATAAAATCTTTAAATATTTTATTTTCTAATTAATAATTTGAAAATTCCTACCATATGTTTTCATATATTTTGATATTATTTTATGAAAAAAATATATTTATTTTATTATCATAGTTTAATTTACTCTTATAGGTGGTGTGGTTTGATACTTACTCTTTGTGGGTTTTTTGTCTTCAGAATTTTGTATCTAGAATATTAATGCATGTCGAGATTCAACCAAACACACTCAAAACTCCAGTCCTTTATTCGAAATATACCCTAAACCCATATGGTCTATGAAGTAATGTTAGATTATAAGGAACCTTCAATTAAGACCTTACGTTATTCTATGAGCTTGTGCCAAAATCATAAACGACAAATATAGTCTCTTTCTCTACACCCCATATTGAATTATATTAAGATATATTTTTTTTTCTAATAAATATTGGGTTCAAATAGGAGGAAGACTTTGAAAATATGTTAAACAACACTTGTTTTGTTACAAAAGCTAAAAACTCCAAAATGAAAATTAATTTGATACGGAGGGATTAGGTTGTAAGATGGATCTAATCTTGACGATCTGAGTTGTCATTTGTCCATATAAATTTTGGATCCTCTACAGCGACCGGACTCGACGTGGATCAAAACCTGAACTAACATTTTATGCAATTTGAAGACAACGCAATCATATTTAAGCAAATAAAGTTTTTATTAGGTATATATATCAATGTATATTCCCAATAGCTAAATAATTATATTAGGTAACAATCCTATCAAATAAATAATCACCTCAATAGACCATACGCTGCCATTTCATCTACAACCTCCATTCCAATGGTCCCAATTTTTCTATGAAAGACCAAGAACTCATGGACGAGTAGAATTTATTGGAATTTATGGTTTAATGATTAGTTAAATTGTAGGTATTAGGAAACAATATTAATTATTAGAGAGAGAGAGAGAGAGAAAGAGAGTCATATATATATGGTTTTGTTTTTTGGTTGTGTTGAGAAAGCAACTGTTGTGAAAACGAGGAGAGAGAATTAAAAAACAACTTCATGGTTAAGATTGCTCATCTTGATCTTATCTTTTGAGAGAAGTCTTTAGTACTAAGACAGATGTTGACGTTTTTGCCTTTTATTAAGGTTAAGGGTAGGTTTAGTTGGAAACTCTCCACTTTTCAAATTTGTGGTGCAACTTTTACCATTTGCCAACCTATTATGTCAAATCTTGGGAAATATCTAAACACTGGATCTACTCCTCGCCCTCGATCGCCAATTATTTTGATTGCAACCGCTATGGATATTATACATTCAAGTATGTATATGTACGTGTTATTGAGCTGCACATGATATTCATTTCGGTTTCACTATCAAACCATTTCCTCCCTTTTTTTTAAGAAAAAGGATCTAGATTTTTATTAATTAGCCAAGTTCCTCACTTTTATCCAATGTTTCAGTTTATTTTTCTAAATATAGATACAAATATATACCCCCAAACATCTACACTCACCTAACATTGTTCTTTTAGCAAATACACCAGAAAAAAATGTTTTTTTAATCCTCTTCCACAATTAATGGGAGAAAGGGGTACATAATAATAATAATAATAATAATAATAATAATAATAATAATAATAATAATAATAATAATAATAATAATAATAATAATAATAATAATAATAATAATAATTCTGCCATCATACTTTCCAATATTCCTAAAAAACTAGTTCATTTTTTTCACATAATTCCTCACAATTCTTAACCAAAAATCACATTTATTACACGCCTAACATTTAGTACTATTTTTTTATCAGTATTGAGCTTGTATTTTGTGAATGTAAAATCTTGCATATATTTCCTTATAAGCATATATCTCTTACGGAGTGTATATAAGTTATTGGTTTTTAATTTTCAATAAATTAATTAACTTAAATTCTAAAGCGACATTCGTGAAGAGGTTCAAAATTATATGTACATCAATAGCTCAGATATACATTTGGATATTTTGTCCGGAGCATTGATGTCTTATTTAAAATAATTTAGTTTGGATATCATGTTATTTCATTCGGAATAATGATAGGATGACTAATTCTGCCATTCTAAAGTTTTTAATTAATTCACGAAAAAATCGCACTAAAACTAATTAATAAAACTTTTTTTTTTAACTTATCCACTAACATAATGTGATTTAATCCATACATACATATATATATATGGCAATCATACAACAGCAATCTAGTATAATAGAAATCGGATGAAACTAAAATGTTATTATAATGTAAATAAATAAATTATTAATCACCGATTTCTGCTGACGCGGCAAAGAAGCATTATTCCGCAGATTGTGAGTGTGAAATGCAATTATGTATCGTCTCGAAAGGCAATATATACATTTGATGTCACTTTCTAGTATTGAATAAGCAATAAAACTCCCATCATTTACTAACAACTGTCGTCATAATTAAATCAAACAATCATTATATGGCACATCATGAAAAACATAGTCTAAAATTTGTGCCAATACTATATTTAACTCTAGGGGACTCTATATTGATATGATGCATTAATACTGTAACGAATAACAAACGTAACGGGCATAAATTCTATAAGTTTTATGTTTGTCTTTTGTTCTAATATATATATATATATATATATATATAATGAATTGAAATATATTTGTCAGATATAATCTCAATAAGCACGTTTTGTTCTAGATAATTGAAATAGCTAGCATGTCCCCTTACCCATGGTTTAGTGGAAAATTATAATAACTAGCAAGCTATTGATTTTTTAGATGTGATTTATGGATTAATGCACATAAGAACGTATAGGTTTGCCGGTTACCCTTGTTATATATATGTATATATAATATATTTACATCGATTTCTCTCTAGTCACAGAAATCATTTATATGATTAGCTATAAACAGTCCCAAAATTGACTCAAGCAATCAAATTAAAATTAAAGCCAAAAGAGTCTAACCCTATTGCCTAAAGGAAAGTCGTGAAGAATCAAAGTTAAAAACAAATACTTTTCCATCTCATTCATATAGATTTATTCACTTTTTTAGATGTTTAATATATAGACTGATTTATATATATATATATAGTTCATTTATTAATATATTCCCGTATCAATATGTTTACATTAAATATTAATTCATTATCAAAGAAAATAAATATGAGCATATTAGGAAGTTAATTGTTTAATTTTTTTTTTTCAATAATTTTTCTTATTTCTATTATATTGAAAAAATATAATCATCATTTAATGTTTATTGAACTAAGCTTGCTCAAAAAAATGAATGGTCAAAGAGACTCGACCCACCAAAATGTGACAGCTATTTTATTTCAAACCATTTGAAAATATATGTTCTGTTACTAGCTAGCATTAGTTTGTTCAAACTTTTATATTAAAATGGTACCAACCTAGACGTCAAAATATCTACTCTTTTTTTTTTCAAAATGGAGTATTGATATATAGAATAATACTGTATAAGTTCGAAAATGATTGAGGGCACCTTCCATTGATGACATGTGAAATGCATGAATATGATAAGTAACAATATACTGAATGCTTAAGTAGATAGAATTTATTTGAATCCTCCTTCCTTTAAAAACATATAATTTTGCTACACAAACACAATATGCTTTAGTTAAGAAAGTAAAAGAAAAAAGAAGAAAGATGGGGTTTGTGTATTGGGATTTGCAAGTAGTGGCGAGAGAGGGAGTGCGTTATAGCTGGCAAAGATAGGTACACAAACACACACATATAATATAATATATAATATATAATTGACAAAAGTGTGCGAATTTTCAAAGCTGCGGTTAGGCCAGTTAGAGCAACAAACGGACAAATAGGGTTTAGTGGGGGCCCGCCTAACAACCTATGACGTGGCTGGATATGGGTCATGATTGAGCTGCGAGCTTGTCGGAAGTTCACTCATCAACCCGCGGTCCACGTGGCTGATGGGCCCCGCAACACGCGCAGCTGTTTTGTCGGAAGCGAGAATCCGGTTAACCTTATTTACGTACACCAATAATTCAACCTCGAATCATTGGACTCGCACCCGCTCACTGATTCTAACGCTTCACCCTTTCTTTTCCCTTCACTTGTTATTTTACAATGTGTCTTGCTATTTTTAATTTCTCTTCTTTTTTTATATCAAAATTTTAATATACTTTTTCCAACAGTTTCTTTCTCCCGCAAATCTTGAAGATACTAATTTTAAATCATTAAATCAATTCGTAAACGCAAAACTCGTAATTCTGTGAAATTTTCAAACTAACACCCTCTTTTATTCTTTTGATTTTTTAGTGCTTGATATTTTATAAGTAAGGATATATTAGTAAATGAGTTAAATAAATATAGAAATCAGCCTATATATTGAGATATCTAAAAAAGAGAAATAAGTATGTATAAATAATGTGACGGAAGGAGTATATTGTACTCAATAATATATAGTTGTATAATAAATTTTGAAACTTGAGACATATGATCTAGAAAAAACCGGTAAACGCATTCAGTCATAATTTCTAGTTAATGTAATTAATCGAAAAAATAATGTAGTAATGTGGAACAAAAATAAAGTATTATTGATGTATGATGTTTTTGTACGTGCATAGATTTTTTCCCCCAATAAGTAGAATTCAAATTAGAAGCATAATAATTTAGATCAACAATTTTGTAAATTCCAGCTCATAATGAAGTGAGACAAAAGTAAACCCATAATTAAAACAGACACCTACCCCGAACTAATTGTATATAACAAACCACACGAATTGGAAGGGAATCAAATTTAAGATCTTAACATAACAAGAGACATGAATTGTCAATATTGAACCACAAACCTCTTTAGATACATGCATGTGTATCTAATTTAATACACTATAATATATGCATTCTATATATATGTTAATTAATATTCTTTATGAAGAGGATTCTCTTCAAACTAAATTATCATATCTTATAGTGATTAATTAGTTAAACATATATAATATAAAATGTAGGATGTGCGACATGAATATTGGTACCAATGAGACAGTACGAGCAAAATAAATTTATATATTCAAGAAGTATAATATATGTGACACAAGCTTATACCCCTCTCTATGTAATGGTTTAATTATTTTATGAGATGGAATAAGTGGAGCACAATGTTTTTGTGTGCCCCAAGAAAGCAACAAAAATAATTGAATATTTTAGTCTCGTATAATATAGTAATTGTTATTAGATCGAAATATTGTACTTGAGGAGGCATCTACGTGAACTTTTGCTTCTGGAATATATTATATAAAAATTATGCCTGGTTATTTAAATAATTTGTTTCATGTGGATCTAAGTTAATCTATTGGTGTTTAAAAAGACAAAGCTGCTACTATGAACAATTTCCAAATAAAA
The DNA here is from genome assembly GCA_026008535.1 of Perilla frutescens. Lineage (NCBI taxonomy): Eukaryota > Viridiplantae > Streptophyta > Magnoliopsida > Lamiales > Lamiaceae > Perilla > Perilla frutescens. The sequence goes on along the minus strand of BRKX01000009.1, from coordinate 49,470,307 downwards.
ATGGAATCGGAGGAAGCATCCTCTATCCTTCCACACCATGTGAGTTATTTATTTAAATCCATATATTTGCCCAAAAATCAAAACAAGAATCTTTTCAAGAATAAATAATGTTTTCGATCAAATAAATGGAATTATTCCTTGCTTTGCAGTTGCTCAAAAGAATAGATCGACTATATATACACTGCATTATTTTAATTGTGAAACCATTTTTTTTGCCTAAAGTCATGGCTAGCTTTCGAGGGGGAAAGAGCATTTGAAGGCTGGCAGAAAGAGGTTGGAGTTGTAGGTACAAACGGCCGTAAATCCGTATAACAAAGTAGTAGAATAACATATATATTTAAAAAATATTAATTTTACCTTTTTAATTGAAATTTCAATTACACCATATGTGTGTGTGTGTGGGTATATATATATATTATATATATAATATTTATTTTTATCTTGTTTTATCCATATGCATGTATGATGATAGGGCATGTGGTATATATATGTATATAGCTAAATAAAATGAAATATAAAATTAGTATAAAACAAAATATCAGAGCAGATTGAATTGATTTTTAAAATATAATAGTATATTGGATCACAAATCCTAAAAGCTTAATAAATCAGGCATGAATTTGAGGATGATTTGGCCACACCAAGTGCTTAAAGTTTGCAGCGCCTTTATTAAAAAATTGTAATTGTTTGATTATTAAATGGAATGATATCTTGAATAACTTTTTAGGTCCAACCATTAGTATCATGTGATTTACCTCTTTTTTTAAACAAAAAAATAAACAAAAAAAAAAAGTTTTAATTTCGACCCACTGAGTCATACTCGTTCATTGAGTTTACAATAATTGTCTAATTTTTTCAACAAGTACAAAACGGTTGCTCATCATTAATTTATTAAATTCAATTAACTGTCAGATAAAATATCCCTTTCAAATACGATTTATTGTTATTGAGTGGTAATTTTAATACTCCATCCGTTTCAATTCGTTTTGTTAGTTTTAGGTTTTTTCTTTTGTGTCAAAATGTTTATTATTTTATATATTTTGACACTCTTTCTCTCAAATTTAACCTTATAAATATATGAAGAGAGAGAAAATTTTCAACTTTTTAGGAAAATATAAGTGAGTAAGATTTTATTTAATATAAAAAGGAGGGATATATATCATATATTAGCCCAAAAAATTAATTATTAATTCTAAATTAAAATTCTAAAATAACAAACAAAATGAAACGGAGGGAGTATTATGGAATGGGCCAGAGCAGCCACTTAATCTTTTAAAAAAATTATTTAGTCACTAATTTTTAAATATATTTTTAGTCAAATTACCAAAATACCTTTATATTTATTTTAAAAAAGAAACTCAACTTTAAACTCCCCCACAGCCGCCCATATCACATTTTTGAAATTAGATTTTGAAATTTTTTTATCTCCTCTACAATCTCATCTTTTTCACAATCTGCAACAATATTGGAATCTAGAAGAAATCGTAAACCACTCTAGAAGATTTCTTCATATCATCGACCACTCTGGAACATTCTTCTTCACAATCTCATTTTTCTCTCTCCAAATTTCTCCACCAACGAGTCATTGTCAACCTCCGAAAATTCAAGAGAAGAAATAGAAAATCATTTCCCAACTCGTGTGTGCTTTCAGATCTAATTATTAATATTGTTAGATTGTTTGGTCTTGTTTAGTTTTGAAGTTTGATTTGGGGGAAAATTTGAGTGGAAGAATTTTCTAGACATAATAGACATGTTTTGACATTACAAGTATTTAAAAATTATCTATAATATAGTTCATTTATAAAAATCTGAAAAATATGAAGTATTTCTACAACTTTCAAAAAATCTGAAAAAGTGAAGTTCTTAATTGCACACTGGAAGTTGCGCGCCGAGACTAGTGCGTGATTGATGTGCATGCGCCGATGTATGTCGATATTTGTTCATGCGCGCATGCCTCACCCGAGCTTAAATTATTACCCAATGTCAGTCAATGTTTGTTGTTGCGTACGGAGCCATCTTGTACATGCCAAATTGTCAGCCGATGTTTTGCCGATATCTGCTCATGTCTTGTCAATATTTATTATTGCGTGTGTAGCCATCTGCGCACGCGCACATGCCTTGTGTGCGCACGCTTTGTGCCCGCACGTGCGTACCTGAGACTAAATTTTCAGCTGATGTTCTACCGATGCTCGAAAATTGTCAGTCGATGTTCTGTCAGTGTCTTTCGATGTGCTACCGATGTCTGTCGATGTTTGTTGTTGCGCACATAGCAATCTGCACGCGTGCATGCCTTGTGCGCGCATACCTTGTGTGCGCATGCTTTATGCCCTCATACATGCACCCGAGACCAAATTATCAGCTAATGTTCTGCCGATGCTCGAAAATTGCCTGTCGATGTCATGCTGATGTCCCGCCGATGTTCTGCTGATGTCTGCCGATGTTTGTTATTGCGCGCATATCCATCTGCGCGTGCGCGTAGTTAAGAACAGTTTAACACGCAGTTAAGAAGAAAAATCATGCGCATGCCTTGTGTGAGCATACTTTGTGCCCACACGCGCGCACCTGAGGCCAAATTGTCAGCTGTTGTTCTACCGATGATCGACAATTATCAGCCGATGTCTGTTGATGTCTACCGATGTTTGTTATTACATGTGCGCACGGCTTGTGCGCGTCGGGTCTTAAGCGCAGTTAAGAACAATTCAGCGCGTAATTAAGAACAAAATCACTTTTTTTTGTAAAAGTTGAACTTGGTTGCTCGCTGCACTAACTCAGCATGGTCGAACTATGACGAGAACTATGATCCAAGAATATTTTCATAAAGATGAGGTAGGTTAGGGTGGGTTGTGATAGGGAAAATGAAGATCAACGATGAAGATGAAGATTGAAGATGATGAAATGATGAAAAATAGATCTGAGGAAGACGAAATCGAGTTCGACGATGAAGATGATGAAAAGTAGATCTAATGGGGTAGGAGGGGTAAGTTAGATTTTTCAAAAAAAAAAAATGTCGAAAGGACATTTTGGTCCAAAGTGACTAAAAAGTAAGTTTAAAAGTTGGTGGCTAAAAAAATATGTTTAAAATTTTAAGTGACTAGAAAAAAAAAGTAGCCTCTTTAATATTTGCTATATATAGATTATTTATTCTTAAGAAAGTTTTTCGCAAATGAGAAATTGATCTATTTGTTTGAGTTCCTTGACGTGATATCACAAAACTAGATTACATAATTAGTATTTGGGTGAACTATTAATTATATCCCAAATTATTAATTTTATGTTTTTTTTGCCATTTCTTAGACTTGACTTTGGCCGGAAAAGATTAGATTTTATTAGTTTTTAAATAGTTGAAGTATTTAATTGATAAAGATGTTAAATTGTTAAAGATCATTAAAAATTTAAGTTAATTCTAATTAGGGCTGTCAATTTTTGACACGACACGATAGCAAGACACGAACACGCACGAAATTAACAGGTTAGTGTTTAGTCTTATCGTGTTTGTGTCCTTATCGTGTCAACACGATAAGGACACGAAAATTTCGTGTCATGTTCATGACGGATTCGTGTAACCCCTTAATATTATGTAAATACATAAATAAATATATTAATTATATATAATAATTTCACATATTTATTTAATCTAAAATTTTAGTTAAAACTCAATTATTTAATTTAAAATTTATATATTTAAATTAAAATTTATTTATTTAAATTATAATTCTAATTTAATATGTACTAATAGTTATTTTATACCGTGTCGTTGTCGTGTTTGTGTTCTTATCGTGTCGTGTCGACACGATAATAAATCGTATTTTTCATGTTCGTGTCGTGTTCGTGTTGTGTTCGTGTTTGTACATAATGGATCGTGTTCGTATTCGTGTTGAGCAGATTCTCAACGGGTCGTGTTCGTGTTTGGGCTTATCATATCGTGTTGTTATCGTGTTGACCCTTTAACGACCCGACACACATGAATTGCCACCCCTAATTCTAATCAATCAACTTACGAAACAAGAGTGTACATATATGCCTTTGTTTGATTAGATTTTATCAGTATTGCAGAATTCGGCCTAGGCGCTCCACGGTATCCATCCGAGGCGAAAACACGGTATTCAGCCCTCTTATGCAGAGGCGCCGCCTAGGCGGAATTGTTTGGCGCCTAGGCGGCCACATTTCATTTTTTTAAAATTATTTTTTAATATAATAATATTTTTATTGATGAAGTTGGAGATGAGTAGGATGGGTATTGTGTCATGAAATATTTGAATGTTTGAACTTAGAATGTTGAATTCTTTGGAATTTTGTTCCATTTGAACTTTGAGTATTATTTTGTCATGAACTTCGAATAACTTGAACTTTCAATTTTTGTTTTATCTTGGATTGTGGATGATTTAAAGTTTAATTGATATTATTTGAAATGTTAAGATTTATGAATTTATACATGAATTTTTTTTATATTTGTTAAGAAACATATAAAATAATAAAATAAAAAAACGTTTAGAATCCACCTAGGCCCCCCACTTAAGCCCTGTTTAATGTTTAATAACCTGAAGTTTTAACTAAAGAACATATCATGAAGTTGCCACAAAAAAGAGAAGGTACAAGAAGGGGTCAGTTAGCGCTCCAGAAAGTGATGCACTTAATTAGGCAAAAGAAAAAAACAAAACATAAACATAAACATAATGCTGCAAAAATCAACTTTCTTTCAAGGATTTAACAGGCTTAGTCATTTAGATAAGATTAATCCTCTTCTCAATTTATGCGGTTGTTCTTTTAATGATACAATGGAAATTTTGGGTATGTATAATCTAATAATTTGTATTTGGTGAATAGTACAATATTATAATTATAATATTTTGAGTATGGTTATAATATTTGGGATATCAATCGATGAATAGTTGACACAGGTCAATATACTATGCATGAATGGATGAAGTTGGTTGATTTATTGTTGTAAACGTATTGATGACCTCAACATATTAGTTGATGTAATCAATTTTTTTATGTTAACATCAAATTCTGAAATTTAGAAACGAATTGGTTTATAAGTAACAATTTGCTAGTATGTTGAAATTATTTGGCTTATATGTAACTAATAATTTACTAATATGTTTACAATATATTACTTTTATGTCAATATTATATAATTGTCAGTTGCTAATCAATCCAACGTCTTGCTAATACGTTAACATAAATTTTGAATTTTTGTCTCAAAAAATGGCTTTAAAGATGCATCACAATTTGGTATGTGATGTTTAAGTACACTGAAAAATATATACATTTGCACGACAATCTCATTGTTCAACACATGAGTACCTGTCAATTAAATACAAAAGTGTTAACATGAAATCACATTGATATAATAAATGTCATGATTCAAACTTATTAAATTTAATAACAAAATTCGGATTTCTGTAATTATGTTTGATCTAAATCAAGGTATGTAATATTTGCTCCAGTACTTTACAATGCGCTAATATTGTATTATATTGATGCTAATGTACAATATAGGATTTACTAATGTCAGAACTGGTAATACTAATATAAATGCACCTTCTGCATCAACAAAAAAAACATTATATAAAACATAGCATGATATACTACAATAATATATACGAAAATAATTAACCTCCATAAATTTAACAAAAATAAATAGGAATTTATGTAAATACACGTGGTCGAATCTAATAAAATAAAATTGATCACACATAATATCTGCTTGAACGCAATACCACATATGCTAATATTATATTATCTAATTTGCTCAGGTATAATATAAAATGTGCTATTTATCGAATTTATTAAATATTATAAGTAAATATGATGTCCCGCCATAAAAATAGTTAAAGTTCAAGTCATATAAAACATGAATGTGAAAACTTACCGCAATATATCGAAGAGCTTGGAGGGATGAACAAGAAGAAGCGCGTCTTCGTCATTGGCACTTGGTCGCACTTATACAGTGGCGACAACAGCAGTAGCAGTATCCGTTCAGGAGCCACCTCGCAGCCTGTGTTTACGGAGGAGGCCTTCACGCAACGTGTTGATGAGATGTGGGTCCAGATCCGGGACGAGGTCAGGTCCGAGATCCAGCACCTGCAGGCGCAGATGGAGGCCCAGATGCAAGCTAGAATGCATGCCCAGTGGGCCCAGATGTTTGCTAGAGTTGACCAGCCTCCACACGGACCACATCCCCTGCCCCCGCCCTCTGATGACTGATACGTTATTTATATTGGAATAATTATATTTTATTTGTGAATTTGTGATTTAATACATTGGATTTTTATTATTAGTATTTGATTTATAATATTCAATTTTAATTGATTTATATAATATTAAAATGTGAATTCAAAAAAAAAAACTAGCGACAAATCATACTTCCGACGGATTAAAATCCGCCGATAGTAGCGACACACAATTCCGTCGCTAGTCCACCGTGAGTTCATCGCTTGACGTCTGGGCGACCAGCCGGCGACGATACGTTAGCGACAGACAATTCCGTCGGTAATCCGTCATTATGATAACGCCAGATATATATTCCATCGCTAGTTTCCTGTAACAACTAGCGTATCGGCGACGGACGTGGTCTGTCGTTAAGACATTATAGCGACGGAAATTCAATGTTCAGCGACGAAATTTTTCGTCAATAAACCAAGATTTTTTTATAGTGTAAAAATCAAAATGTCACTCAAATAGTCCAATGTCTTCTATATATGAGTTTGATATATGTGAAAGAGACTTGGTCTCACGTTGTCCAAAAATATATAGTGTAGAAAAATAGTTTAAAAAGCATAAATTGTAAGGGCTATTTAAATCTTAGTCATTCATGTTAAACCAACATGAAATTCACACAACAATTCATTATAAATGAGAGAAGAGGAAGATAGGAAGAAAACTAATATGTTGAATAAGCTTACAAGGTGTGGAGGCAAAAGTAAGTTCTCAATACAAGCATGCGACAACTAAAAAGGGAAAGGAAAATCTAAGACAATATAAAGGACAATAGTGCCCTTAATAGTAAAACAATATTATATATATATATTTCTAATAATTCATTTCTTTAATTTCTATGATTGAGATTAATTTAAAATGGATGCAATTAATTAAGAGTTTTAAATATTAAAGGTATTTAATTAATTTAATTTTATATGGAGTATTAAATTTTAAATTTTATAGTATATATATTTTCATATAATATACTTGATTATTTACTTCTTATTAAATCTCTACATACATACAAAAAGAGATGTCATTATAACTAATCGAAACAAATGTAATTAATTACTTTTGTTAGTAAATTAATTGAAATTTGGGAATTAATTCGTGTTTTCATAATAGCAAATCTTATATGATTTAATAACATCTGAAATATTTCATATTAGCAGTATTTCATTTGCGTATTAACTTGACCAAATTGACTATATCTGCTTGGTTCGTATTTAGCTTTTATGACTAGTTCATAGTAGATTTTTTTTTATTGTGTGTAAGCAACTACATTTGATCAAATTAACAACTGAATGAGTTTTTAAAAATCATACGATCTATTTGTTTCCATTCATAATGTAATTGTTGGATATTTCATATGAGCAATTATTGTAATACTAAATAGCAATACTTTATCAAAATATTATCTAATTATAATTTGACATAGTTATAAATATTGTAATATTGTGTTGTATTTCACATTAGCAATTCTTGTACAACTTAATAAAAATATTTTGTGAATGTATTTTATCAAAATGGGTCAGTTCATATTTATAGTGTGAAAAAGAGATATATTTTAGGTTAGCAAATATTGTATTGCTTGCTAGCAATATGTTGTTAATTTAAATAATACTTGTTTATAATTTTAACAAAACCCAACAAGTTTAAATTCATAATATAATCATTACGTATTACATATTAGAGAATTTTGATACATATTAGAGAATTTTGATGTTTGTACCAAAATCTTGAATATAATATATTAGCAATGATTTATCATCATATTAACTTGATACTATTGTTAATAATTAGCAACTATGTTTTTTTTTTCCAATATCAACATGAAATTGTTGGTGAAGAAGATTGGTCAAATAAATGTGTATGTGTGTTAATATTGTATACATGTTAATATGATATATCAATATTGTTAATAGCATAATAGTGAGGTGCCAATATGACAAAGAAGATTGGTCAAATAAATTTGCATGTGTGTTAATATTGTATACATGTTAACATGATATATAGATATTGTTAATATCATGATAGTGAGGTGCCAATATGACATAAATATTGCTAATTTCATAATAGTGATGTGCTAATATGACATATAAATATTGCTAATATGTAACTTCTACTAATAATAACTCTCTTTTTTGTTGTTTATTAAAAAATTGAAAATAATTAATATTGGTAAAAAAAAATGAAAAAACAAAATTAATGATTTTCAGGATGAAATTTGTAGTGAAGATTAAAGATAAAATCATAATATATTGCATGAAAATAGAAATTCCATAAAATAAGGGATTTGATAATTCTAGAGATATTTGAATTACTACTATACCCTTAAATTAATACTAAAAAATTACAATTTTGGTCTCATTTATTTGATATCAACCTTGACCGTAGAGATTAAATAAGTGAATGACTAAAAACTTTATCGTTTTTACATAGTGATGAGTTTTTTCATTTTAACCATTTATATATATATATATATACACGCGCGCAACTTCTAAAATAGTAAATATAACAGTATTAAAATTTTAAAGTTTTAAAACTTAATTTAAAATGTAAAGGAACATTTCTCTTTTTTAAGTTCAACGCCTCGCTTTTTTCTAACCGACATTGAAGTGTCAACATATGGTCTATTATTTAATCCGGCTTGTGACATAATTCTTTATTAAAAAAACTAATAATATTCAGAACCTATTAATTTATACTAATATTTACTATTAGCCCAAGAGTTACATAAATTATTAATTAAAAATCATAGTGATCATGTAACTAAAATTATTCTTAAAAAACCCAATGAAAATTTTTAGAAGTAAAGCAGAGAAATAGAAGGAAAAAAAATCACAGGGGAAAAGCACACGTGCGGAGCAGTACAGGTCACGTGACCAAGAGGAGAAAACGCACGTGCGGGAAATGGAAGAAAGGACAGAAGTAGGTGGGGATGCGGCAGGTGGCACGTGACAAGTCCAGGGCATGAGAGAGAGAGAGAGAGAAAATAATAACATAGTGGGCACAGCTGTAAACGAGTAGCAACGGCTGCTGCAGAGTCATAATCATGCATGCGCAATTTCAGTTTGCTTCTACCCCCCTAAAACCCGGCTTTCTTTTACGTTATTTTTTTCCTTATTAAAAATCTTCTTCAATGCACGATTCTAATCAAATGAGCAATATATTTATTTAATGTTGACGGTAAATATATACACATGATGGCAAATACTTCTCTGCAGCGGATACAAATACACTATTTCAGATGGATCGGGTCAAACCCGCATTTTGACCCGGTCAACGCGGATCAATCCTTATTGATTGGATCAATCCGCAAAAAATAGAAAAACGGTTAAAAGTATCACCAAAAATTTGAAAAGAATCATCTGTACCATTAAAAAGTAAGGGGTCTGCTAGTTATTTTATACTTATTTATTTAATTCAAATTGTGATTTTTCCTATTCGAATTAATGTTTAGAGCTTAGTAGTTTAGAGTTTTTTTAGGGTTCATGATTTTTTAAAGGGTTCATGTTTTTTAGGAGTTTTTTTTAGGGTTCATGGTTTTTTAAGGTGGTTTTTTTAGTTTTTTTAGGGGGTTTTTTTAGGGTATATTTTGTGTTTTTTAGAATTTTTGGGGGGGGGGTATTTTTAGGGGTTTATTTTGTATTTTTTAGGATTTCTTGGGGATGTTTTTAGGGATTTATTTTGTGTTTTTAGGGTTTTTTTGGAGGTGTTTTTAGGGGTTTATTTTGTGTTTTTTAGGATTTTTGGGGGGTGTTTTTAGGGGTTTATTTTGTATTTTTTAGGGTTTATTAATTCTATTTAATACTCATTTCAAATAAATTAAATCAATTTATTTTAATTTTAGGATTTACTAATATTTTTTTAAGGTATATATTTTTTTGGAACAAATAAAATTGATAAAAAAAGACAAAAAAAAGTACAAAACCTGCCAGAAAAATGCAAAAAAAAGAGAAAAAATCAACAAGAAAAAAAATAAGACGGGCACGTGGGCTCCATGCGCCGCGCGTGGGCGTGCGTGGCCCCACGCGTCGTCTGAAATAACACTATTTCAGGCGTTGGTGCACCGAATACCAACTCACACTTGATTTAGGAAGTATTTTTGGAATTTTAAATTCATTATCTTTCACTCGCACTCTTCAGCAGCTAAATCAGTCTAAGAGTACTAACCTTTTAATCTTTTATGGTTTTTATTGCATTTTCTTGTATCATCATGTATGCTGAGATCGTGATTTTATACTTATTTATGTTAGTAGACCCTTTTTCGTTGGGGTATATTGTTGGATATTCTTTTTTTTTTTTTTGACTGGGTGATGATATAATATAAGTACATATTTCCTTCCTAAATTTTTATTTGTCGTTTTAGGTTTTTATAGCTTGTAAAAAATTATTTGCCATTTTACATATTTTCACAAACTCTATCTTTCAATTTTAACCATATCACATCCCTGTAAAATCTTTCACTTTTAATATAGGGAAGGAGAAATCTTTCTATTTTTAGAAATATATATCTTAATATGGTTTTATAGGGAGGGTATATTAGTTAAAAATATTTATATTTTAATTTTGTTGAAAATTTTCTAAAATGACAAATAAAAATTTACGGAGAGAGCAGTAAAAAGAAAAATACTAGGCTAGTTATTCATTCCAGACTAAAATGTGAAAACTATCAATTTTTCGATTTTAATTAATGACTAAAACTAGCAATCTAAAAAAAATATGTATTTTTTATAATTTTTAATCAATTTTAATAAGTTGTTTTTTTTAATTCAATATATATATATATAAAGAATGAATTTCTTTAAAATTTAATATTAGCAAAATGGAAACATGTGTTTTAATTTGGGTCTTAGAATGATAGTTCATTTAGGTCCTAAATGACAGTATTCACATCTCAAGTCCCATATCCATAGCTAACATTTCTTCCAAGGGATAAATAGATAAAACTTCTAAAATAAAAGTGAAGTTGTTTGGATATCAAAGATCACGGATTCAAATCTCCTCAATATCACAGGTCGGATTTGTGAGTTAAAAAAAAAGGAACTTTAGACATACTCGTGTATTAATTAAGAGCGGACAGGATCATTAAAATATAATATACAGTCTGATGTGAAAATTTAAGTTTTTTTTACTCACATCCGACCTGTGATATTGAGGAGATTCGAACACGTACTTTTTAAAAAAAATATAATTTTAGAACATAATCGTAGCCACTTAGAAAATTTAAGTTTAAATATATGCACACGTACGAATATCTTACATTAACTTAAAAATACATCTTTCAACAAAAGTAACTATATAACTATAACTAATAATATTTTATAGGCATATATATGCACATCAGGGGAAAGATTATAACTTATTTATATATATATATATATATATTTTAGTAACAAAAAAAATATAATAAACCTAAGATTAGAGAGAGAGAATAATCAACAATATTCTCAATATGGAAAAAAAGGCATTTAGAATTTGATGGATTCAAGGTCTCGAGCTAACATTTGATTCAAACAAAAAAAGACAAATAGATTAATATTGGATGTCGATAGACAGACAAAAATGTTAGGTTGGATAACATTTTATTTGTATGTATCCGTTAGGTAGTTAGAGCATCTCCAATGCTAATTAAACACCTATTGACACAAATTCTGCATTAAATAGGTGTAATTTCAACATTAATTTTTTTTATAACTCTAATGTTCTGCATTAAATTTTACACTAAATAAAAATATTATATTAAAGATTCTATTTTGTTTTTTAATTGAAATATGAATATGTTTAATGATTTAGTATTTTTCTAAAAATGATAATTATCAAAAACTAATAATTTTTAATTATATACTTTCAAAAAAAATATACTATTAAAAAATAATGTACTATTAAAAAATTATAACATACAATATGCTTGAAATAATAAAAGTACTTTAAATAATCATTAACGTGTACAATTAGTGAAAATATTACAAAACCACAACACATATGAAAATACATATATTTTGGCTTCAATACTCATAATTAGATATTGTTGCCACATATGTTTCACTAATACATTTTTGAAGCGCAATGTAAGCAAATGTCGAAACTTATTCGGTTTGAATAGCGAATTGATTGCAACATTGAGGGAAGGAAATGTTGTTGCGAACTTGAGGGAAGAAAATATGATTTTATTCAAAAATTTGGATTCTATCTCTGATGCCAATACACGTGAATACATTCGTGATGAACAAATTAGAATTATACAAAAAGGAAACCAAGCTTGTGAATTTCAATCGTATCCTCGTCAAAGAGAATTTTCACAATTCAATCAATCCAGAGGTGAAGGACATGGATTTGAGAAGTCTTCAAACGATTTCAGTCAATATTATAATTATCTTAGAGGATCTATAAATGATTTGTAATCAATGAATTTTTTCAAGTATTTTTGGTTATTTGTAGTACGTTTTTTAGTTAATTTGTAGTAATTTGTAATATGTGTGACTTCATTCTATCCACTATGTTTAATTAATTGTGCTTTTATTAAAATCATTTATTTAGATGATTTATAATTTAAATTAAGTGAATATATAATTATAAATTAAATTAAATTTATTAGATAATCTATTTAATAATGATTTTAAAAAATAAAATAATTCATTAAATGTTATGGGATCCATCAGCACCAATTTGGGGCAACACCAAATTCGGCTCCAAATTTAGGACAAGATTTGCTGTTGCGCCAATTTGAGGCAGGATTTAGGGGAGCATTGTAGTGGACTTTTACACCAAATTAGTGTTTTAGTCCAGATTGGAGATGCTCTTAAATGCAATTAGACTGTATTAATTATGATAAAACTCGTGTTTTAGAGAGAAGTTGAAAACAACAAAAAAAAAAAGGTTTAGAAGATAAAAACATAATTAGAATGTATTGATTATAAGGTCCATTAGGATATCTATATATATATAAAAACAAAGTAGTGGCAACAGTAATCTGTATGACTTTTCCCGCCTAAATCCCATGCAGATATAGTATGAGCCCGCCCAATTATGTCAAATTACTAATCAGAAGGTTAAATTCATCTTATTTTCAATTTTCTGTACAAAAAAGTCAATATCCAATTAAAAATGTCTGCCAAAGGACATCAGATACATCTTATCATATTGGGACTTGTTTGGTTTCCTTGATAAGGTAGGATTGATAAAATTATCACATCTAATCACATGTTTGGTTTGATGGATAAAAACCCGGGATTGATGAGAAGCCCATGATTTGAGTTGCATTTATCCTTCATTTGAATGATAAATCATCCACCCATTTTTGGGTGGATAGAAATTATCCATCATTCAACCAAAAAGAAAATTACTTGAATAACCTTAAATACATTTGATTATCTATGTTTATTTTCTTAGTTACTATTTTCTCTTTTTTTAGAATTTAATTTTTTTAAAATACATACTTGTTGACTCATTCAATTCTATTAAAATTAGTAATAAATATTTTAATTAAAAGATGACTTGTGACGAAGAAACTATTTTCATTAATTATTTTTGTCATTATTTCCCAATGTGTAGTAAATTATTTTTGTGTATAAATTATTTTCAATTTCATGATTTCAAGCATTTTTAATAGAAAAATATAACTCTAATAATTATAAATAAACATATTATATGGAGGGGAATATATTATATGAAGGGCAATTCAGGCATTTCCTAACATTTTAATCATAATCATTCAATCCAAACAAAATATTGACAATCTATCCTACATTAGTAAAATTATAATCAGGCAATCCAAACACAAAATTATTTTTATCCAAACAGTACAATCCTACTTTATCTTATCAATCTTATAAATCTCATCATTCGAACCAAACGGGGCCTTGGGGTTCTCATACCATGCAAAATTTGAAATTCAAATTTTAAATTTTAGATTGGAGCCATTCAATTTATTGCCTATATATACAACTTTAGACTTTTTGCTATTACATTTTTTTATTGCTTTGATTGTGTATGTATATATATATTTCATCTTATAATTTGAAACATTACAAAAAAAATTGTGTCCCCGCTGATTTTGCATATTTTTCTTTTATTGATACAGTAGATAACCACGTTTGAGGCTAAATGAATTATTTCTTGAATTCAATTGAAGACATCATCACAATATTCAAGATTATGGTTCTCCAAGCTCTTCTACGGAGTCTTGCGCATGGAAAAAAATTTGATGGTCAACTAAGAATATGTTTACAAATGAGGTATGTATTTTTTTCCAGTATTCATTTTTATATAAACATTAATATATCAAACTCCAAAAGATGGTTTGTAATCTCAAGTTAAAAACTCAATTTTCAGACACGAAAAATGTGGTTGCCTGAGCGCAAAGGTATATTCACAACAACAATAGGAAACTTATAACAAATGCAGATTACAAGATTCAAAATTCAGAACCAGTATTCATCACTCATGCAACATTCATCAATATATAAAAAGGATGCACATATACAAACATATCATATTACTAACCAGTAAGTGCAACGACATAAAGAAGATTAATCAGTCAACTACTATAATAACTCAAGTTTAAATTAGTCTTCTATTTTCGGGAATTTGGACAGTATGTGTCATATTATGCATGCTTCCATTATATATAAATATGTTGGAATGCATTCCTAATAGCTATATAGAAAAAATTCCCAATACTAGAACATTTTATTATATCATTTACGTTTTGAGTTTTAACTGTAATCAAAATATCATAACTCTTAGAAATACCATCTTATTGTAACTTATGCTATAGTGATGAAACTCATTTAATTTAAATAAACATAATTAATGAAATGAAGTCACATTACAAATGACTGCAAACTAACTTAACAATGCACTACATATAATTTAACAATTAATTATTTGAAATAATACATTGATTATAAAATATTTTCAGATCTTCTAATATAATTATAATACCGATCGAAAGTATTTTAAGAATCTTCAAACCCTTGTTCTTCACCTTTAGATTGATTGCCTTGAGAAACTATCCCGGATGCAGAGATGATTAAGATTTACGAGCTCGGTTTTTTTTTTTTTTTTTTTTGCATAATTCTAATTTGGTATCACAATATGATCATTGAAGATGAGAATGATATACGTGTTCCATTTTGAGAAACGAGATGAAATACCAACTCCAATTATTGAGGAACCGACAAATGTTAATGTTTGGTTCGAAGAATTTCTTGAAGTACTTTTATTATTACAAGCACATTATATATTATCAATATATTTCAATATTATATTTATGTATATATATATAGATGTTTTAAAATTATATAGTTAATAGTTATTAATATGAATAATCACCTTTTCTTAGAGGAGTACTCTTTTTCCAAAATGGTTTTTCTTTCTATGGGTTTTTCATTTTGGTTTTGATAAGACTCCAATTCCCTGAGTTATCATAATGTGATTTCCAGAATTTTTAGGTTTGATCTTATTTTATTTTATCTACACTTTTAAAAAAAAAATTGAATAATCACCAATGTAAAATGCACTAAATTATTACATTTGTGCATTATTAAGCATGTTGATATTTAAATTATAAAATAAAATGATATTTTTTCTAAAATATATATTTTTATTTGGTGTAACATTTGAGTAAAAAGTTGGAATGGACAAAAATTTGATGATAAAATTGCAGTTATGTATTGCAGAATAAACCTCAAATGGACAAAAACTATACTCATAGGTTGTTTGCCGATGGTCTAGGCAGTTCAAACTTCGATATAAAAGTGCATAATTTGTGTATTTTAATAAATAAAAGTGCAAAAATTACAAAAGCACACAAACTACACACAAATATAAATAATATCGAAACACGCACATAAATATAGTTCTTACTAAGCCTAAGTAAGTTGCACTTTGTTTATGAAAGTAGATACTGTATATTGATGTAATGTTAAAATCTTAAAAAATAAGAAACGAAAAAATTATTTCGAAAATGAAAATAGATGTTACCTTAGTATATTTTATCGTATATACAAGAATATATACTGATGCTACCTTAAATCAAATAAACTGGAAATTAAATAAATAAAATATCAGTATTTTAGCGAAACTGAAAGTTGACCTGTTTCACTGATAACGAATAACGAGTAGATTAGTTCGAATCTTAAAAAACATTGACAATTTCATACTTCAATTAATGTATCCCACTTTCAAAACTATATTCTAAAGTCAAAATTACGTCAAGAAACTATTTAAAGTCGTCAAGAAACTATTTAAAGTTGACATTTGTATTACTTTTCGAAGAAAAACATAACTAATAACTCTTAATGAGAAAATAATTTATGTTTTCTCGTTATAAACTTATAATTAGGATGTGGTGGCATTTTAATATAATTCTTACAAACCCATGCGACTGTATATATTAATGCCGAAATAAATAAAGAACTTAAATGCTAGGGGACCATTTAACATTTGCTATCGATGTTGCTTTTTTTTCTTTTCTTTTTTTTCCTTTTTTTATCAAGATAAAATAATGAAGGGTAAAATCATAAAAACAAATTATTGGTTAAAACATAGCCGCCAGAAAACAAATTTCCTCCCGAAAATTTTCAAAAATATGCTTGAAGTGGAGTGTTTGTTGGGTTCTAGATCTGCAGTAATTTAGTGCACTTAAGCTGTTTTTTACTAGTTATGATTTTTTAATTTAATGTATCTCTTTAAAAAAACATTAACTTGTTTCCATTTCGTTTTTTTTTATGATTTTTTAAATTTTGAAACGTTTCATTTTTTTTTGTTTATGTTTTTTTTTTTTCTAATTTAATGCGCTTCAATTTTAATCAATGTATTTATTGAATGATTTTTAATTATTGTATTTATTTAATGATACATTTTATTGTTGAAATAACTTTTCAACTTCTTTCCCCACCATAGAATCGATTCAACTCCTAAAAATCGAATAAACTCTTGATTTCTAATAATAAAATGGTCGATTCTGCTTCTAAGAATTAAATCGGTTCATGAAAATTGATTTATAATCGTATAAAATGGAGCAACTTATCTAAGGATGACAATGATTAGGGTACTATGGGTACATTGATACATCACATGTTCTCATATCCACGTTTTAAAAAAGTACATGTACGCGTCCCCAAATCCGCTGGGTAGCAACTTTTATGCTCATTCTCATACCTTTTGGGTACTTAACTACACATACCCGTACGGCCGTATCCATTACATACCTACACTTCAAATAAGTAGTATTTCTCTTATGTGATACATGAAAACATTTTATAATATTTAATAAATTTTAAAATATATTTATAAATTCAAATAAAAAAATTCACAGTTATATATATATATATATTGTGTGTATGCTTTAAATGCATGAAAAATATTTTTAATACGAAAGATAATTTATATAGATGATGGAGTAATATAATTGTTTGTTTTCAAAAAGAGATAAAAAAATGACTAAACACAATTTTTAAATTCTCACTTTTTTTTTGTTACATAGTATTTTTATATAATACTCCCTCTATTTCCATTTGAATATCATTTTGGATGAAATTAATAAATTAATTGAAGTACCTAATACTCTTGTATGAATACATTAAATTTAAATATAAATGTTTGAATGCATTAAATGAGGGCAGATGTGACAAAAATGTGAATTTTCTATTTTGAATTTGTAGAATGACACTTTTTTTTGAAACAAAATTAAAATGCTAAAATGACGACATTTATATAGAAACGGAGGGAGTACATATAATACATTACTTCGTTGACAAATTTAATGATCATCTTCTTAAACAAAGACCATAAAATTAATAATATATTACTTTGTTGACAAATTTATTGATATTTTTCATATAATTATTCAAATATACTTATATTTGTATTTTTTGTCGTATATTTTTATTAAAAAATATACATGATTATATTTTATGTAAGATATAATTTTTTATAAGCATTATTAATTTTGCAATATATACATATGAATAAATAACATAAGTTACAATTTAATATTTTAGCTAGTCTAAATTTTATTCATGCTCAATTATCATTTTATTTCTAACAAATGTCATATTTTTAAAAAATATATATACATGCAAATTTATTCACCATAAACTATTTATTAAATATTTAATTTAGTAATTATTATTTATTGTAAATAATTCAAAACTGAGATTAAATAATTAATAATTTTAAAAAAATATTGATTAAAACTAAATCATAGTTCGATTTAAATATAACTCAGCGACTCTTCATGAAATTGTGATTATATAAAAAAACTACAAACATAAATGCTATGAAATCTTCAAAAAAAAAGAAGAAGAATATATTAATACAATTCAACACAAACAATATAATAGTAGTAGTACCAATAGTAGTAGTAGTAGTAATATTATATATATATATATATATATATATATATATATATATATATAGTTACGGGGCGGGTTTGGTACTAAGATATCCGTATCCGTCCCCGTCAAAATTTACGAGTAATTACATCTTTCCATACCCGTACTCATTAAGTCAATAATTTTCTCACTTATCGTGGATAATTTTTGTGGATGTTCATATATATAATCCGTTATCCATTGTCATCTGTAAAATCATCTGGTGGCCACCTGGAAATTAACCCAGACGAATAGCTCTTTTGATCTTCTATATCTATGTGTTGTACTCATGAATTTAGAATTGCTTTAATTTATTTTTTCTAATTCTTTATGATATATTTGATTTGATTTTTTTGTTGGTTTTACAGACAGGTGGTGAATAATTTATGAGATGATTTTGGAGTGTTTATCACGTGAAGTTTTGAGAAAACATTTCAAATTTTTTGTTACCTGAATATGCTAACTTTTATTCTCGTGGTTATATTTATTGAACTCTAGTAGTTTTGCTGATTAAATGTATTCTAGATTTGTTATTGTTGCTATTTTGTATTTTCATATGTACTAAAATTAAGTTTAGAAGTTTGATGATGCATGATAATAATAGTGTTTTTTTAAAAGGTTATTTATCATAAAAATCATGAATTTTTAATATAGTTATAAATTTAACACAAACTTTAAAAGTAGACAATCAAAACTCTATTTTTTTTTATGCTATTCAACATCCACAATTTTTTGTAAGACAAGTAAGTTGTTGGCTGAATCAGAAATTAATTTATTTTGCAAAAATTGATGTTTTTAATTGCATACTTTTAATGCTCATGTACAATTATACTTAGACAATGTTTGGTAGCCTGGATAAAGGCATATTAGTATAGGTATCTAGCAAGAGCCATGTGTTTGGTAGCCATTATTCGTTCACGCGAGGTCCGGTCTTAACGCGAGGCCCGGGGTGTAATTTACTGATTCGGCTGGATAATATATCCGACGCCCCCCCTCGGATACAGTTTCTGGCATAGCAATCTTAGTATATATGTCTTTATCTAGGCTACCAAACATTGTCTTAACTAATTTACTCATTCCATAACTTAGTCTACTAAATAAAACAATGTACCAAACACATGTGTGAAACAATCTTAGTATATTTATCTTAATAACCAAACACACAATTAAAATAGTTAATACGCAATTATCTTTCAAAGCAATCTAGATTTTATTAATGTGGGTATATCCGTACCAGTATACCAAACATTACCTTAAAATTAATGATTTTTAAAGCATTTATAAAAAAAAAATCTGTTATGAAAATGTAACATTGTATATTTAGTGGTAGATTTTAAAGTCCTTACTTTATCTAGTTATGTTAATATTTTACAGAGTTATGACAATACACAATCTCCATCGAACTGCAACAAGTTTATTTTGCAGTTTGGAGTTTATGGATGGTAGGTGGTAAGTGGTTTATTTCTAGATCTTGAGAAAGATGAGTTATATAGGAATGTTCTGCAGAAGATTTTTGTCCCTTTTAATTATATTGTAATATAATTGGTGTTTTATTTTCTTCTTATTATTAATTTTATGTATGGGTCCACAATTTGTATATTTCCCTACATATCATTGTTACAAATTTTAAAATTACTTATTATAAAAGTTATATAATTATTGTTATTTATAATTTATTTAATTTTGATGCAAGTACGCACATATATTTTCACTCAATAAAAACCAGTTTTGAAAAATTTAAAATTACCAAAATTATCTACTTCACACGTAGATTAATTGTATAAAATTTAATTCCTCCAAAATTAAATATTTTAGCCACAAATTATAGGATAAAATGAAACATAATTCACTTTATTAAACCAAATTTCCAAATAACATGTCATTCGAGCTCAATTCTTTTGATACAACAAAAAGTCTGAACGTTTACTTTCCATTGAATATTCATAAGTAAGGTTACATGTATAAGAGGACCAGCCAATTAATAAATTCAAATAATCTAAAACAAATTGATCTACTATAATTCATTTACATTCCAATGAGTATATTTAACGTGGAAGCGTACAGACATTTTAAAGCCAATCTCAATTAATTGCTGGATAGTACATTTATTTTTCTCCTAAATGTGTCGCGCATCTGCATTTAATCACATATTTATTTTAAAATGCTTTAAAATAATTAGAACATGCTGCCTTATCTTAGATTTATTTTTTTCTTTCTAATTTAGTGATTATAATGTAAGATACTACATGCAATTAATGTAGATGACATGCATTAATTCATATACTGTATGATATTAGATTTTCTTTTTTCTGATATATATATATATATATATATAATATAACAAATAAAAGATTAAGAAAGACTAATTTATAACAATAGTTAATGCCCTTAAATGCCCCTTAAATGAACTGTACCTTGTATTCTTAACAGGCGTCATTCAATAACTAATTTAAAATTCAATATTCATGATGTGCTATTTCGAAAATCGCTTTATTGGTAAGTCGTTTTACCAAAAAAAAAAAAAAAGGGTATCATCATATTTTTGCCCGACTTTTCAAGTAATTCACAAAAATGTCCTAAACTTTTATAAATAACAATTCAATACCTGACCTTTTGAATATATAACAAATCTAGCCTAAAATTAATTTTTGAGCTTTTAGTTGCCATCGTATATCTTTTTTCCAATTTTTTTACTGGCGTGAAAAATACTTGTGCCACGTCAATTGATCAAATAAAATTATATTTCACTCAAACCGTATGTAAAAAGATATATGTTGGGGATTAAAAGCTCGAAAATTAATTCTAGGTTAGATTTGTTATAAATTCAAAAGATCAGGTATTGAATTGTTATTTATAAAAGTTCAGAACATTTTTGTGAATTACTTGAAAGGTCGGATTAAAATCTAATAATACCCCCCCCCCCCCAAAAAAGAAGAAGATGGATACCACTATTTTACCCCACAAATTTCGTATGGAAGGCAATTCGATTTTATTATATTAGAGTGAAACTATTTCCCAACAGAGTATGATGAATAACATCAATTTATATGAAACGGTGTAATGAATTATAATTTTTTAAATGGGTAAAATCAATTCAGTGTGTGTGTGGCTCGGTAGTTTTTTCCTATTTTTTATTCCAAAAACTTTTATTTTGTTGTTTATTAATCTCAATTATAATTTATATTAAATTTTAAAAATTAATTGTCGAATGTGCTGACTAGCCTTCAGAAGAAAAAATCTACTTTAATTTTAGGTTCACGAATTCCATTTTTGGGTGTGTATATATATATATATATATTAAAAACATTAATTAACAAGCGTAGTGCAGGAGCTTGCGTGAGCCATCGACGATTCAATTTTAGTGTTCAATAATTTCATTTTTAAAGTATATATTTTGGGTAAAAAAGTAAAGCAGAAAAAAAAATCGCCTTAGATTTTGTATTCACATATTTTAGGTTCAGGTGATCTGTATTTATTCATAATACCATGTATAAAATTGTATTTTATGTATTTCAAGATAAAAAATATGTGCCTAATACGGAGCACCATCAAGGATATATATTCGTGATTGAATTAATTGATTCGATTTTCTCAAAATTATTTTAAACGTTATATATGAAATATGAAACATAGTATTAATCAATTGTTCTACGCGCAACGAAAATATAGCTGAGATATTGATATATATTTCAACCGAAAAGATCAACTACCAACCAATAAACACGTCAATATCTACAAAAATAGTAATTTCTCGACAAAAAAATAAAAAAAAAAGTTTGAAGTAATTTATCTCCCCTTCTCTTTTAATAATCTAAAAAAATTCAAATTTAAATGACCGACACGTGGACGTCAGGCGAACGGCCGTTGGGAAGTGTCAGGGTCTACAGCTGGATTTTGCCGTTTCCTCCCCGTTTGCTGGTCTGGTTTTGTCGTGTTGTGCCAGCTCACCTCTCTCTCTAAATTCCTTATCAAGCTTTTTCTCTCTCTAAAAATATCAAAGCAATCCGTTAATGCTCGCCAGGCTGGCTGAGTCAAACCCTTATTTCCCCAACCGTAACACCCCCTTTCATTGTATTAACTTCCAAAACGGTCGGTGATTTGAATTTCCGTAATCAAAAATTCCTCTTCCATTTTTTAAGAAAAAAGAAAAAGAAAAATACCCGGAATTTATGAAATCCCGATTTCCATAGGTGTCTCGTCTAATCCCCAATTAGCCGACGCGTGTTCGATGCCAGCTACACACTAGTAACTGCCCTTCAGCCAGTCATTTCCACCGACTCAGCCGGTAATCCCTATCCTCTTCCGCTCTCTTTGTATAAATACCCCTCTCCTCCGCCCCTCTCTCTTCTCATCGCTAAGGCGAGGCTCCGCCTCCCAAACTATTTAACCCTACACATACCAGTTAAATATTGTATTTATATATTTATATCTGTATCACCACAGATTCAAAAATTCGGGGTTTTTAGTTTTTTCTAAATTAAATTCGGAAATCTAGGGTTTTCATTTATGGCGGCGACTTCCCAGAGAAATGATGCCGATCGGATTAAGGGCCCGTGGAGCCCGGAGGAGGACGAGTTGCTGCAGAAATTGGTGGAGAAGCACGGCCCAAGGAACTGGTCCTTGATTAGCAAATCGATTCCGGGGCGCTCCGGTAAATCGTGCCGTCTGCGGTGGTGCAATCAGCTCTCGCCGCAGGTGGAGCATCGGGCTTTCTCGCCGGAGGAAGATGAGACGATTATTCGGGCCCACGCGAGGTTCGGCAACAAGTGGGCCACCATAGCCCGACTACTCTCGGGCCGGACCGATAACGCTATCAAGAACCACTGGAACTCGACGCTGAAGCGTAAGTGTGTTTCTATGTCTGAAGAGTTCAACAACTTCGATCCCGATGCCCGGCAGCCGCTTAAACGATCCGCTAGCGTCGGGCCGGGTTCGAATATATCTGCTTCGGGCTTCTATTTCAACCCGGGTAGCCCTGATGGGTCGGACATGAGTGATTCGAGCCATCCCGTCTACCGACCTATAGCCAGAACCGGCGGGATCTCCCCGCCCGATCCACAACCCGACCCGGTTACATCACTCAGTCTCTCACTTCCCGGATCCGACCCGAGCTCTAGTCCTTCAACTGTTTTGGAGCTAGACCCGAAAATCGTAACGGATTCCGCCGTAAAACCCGTGCCCGCACTGCCGATGCACTCAGTTCAAATGTTGGCATCCCATTCACCGCCGCCACCACCTCCACCTCCACCTCCGCCAGTCCCTATACAAACTCACCCATTTTCGGCGGCGTTGGCTCAACAGTCGACGGTGCCGGAGAAGCAGTTTTTCAGCACGGAGTTTTTGGCTGTGATGCAGGAGATGGTGAGGAAGGAGGTGCGGAATTACATGGCGGGAATTGATCAGAACGGTTTCTGCATGCAGAGCGAAGCGATTAGGAATGCGGTGGTGAAGCGAATGGGCATTAGCAAGATTGACTGATTTTGAGTTTGATTGATCGAACTCAACGGTGGAAGAAGAGGAGAGGAGAGGGGGAGATGAGATTTAAAAGAAAAAAAGAATCTTTTTTTGGGCATATTTTAGTTTATTTTCAAGATTAGTAGAATGAATTTCAATCTTTTAATTAGAGAGAGAAAAATAACTTTGGGGGTTGTACAGATGAGAAAGGGGCGGTGGAGAAGCAAGAAATTTTCATGTTGGAAAAATTGCAAAATTAAGAGGTGATCGAATTTTGCATGTGTTGATGAATTGGGGAAAAACAAACGTTTAGTTTGGTTAAATGTTTATATTTTCTGTTATTGAAATTGATTAATAAGTGGTGACATCAATTATTGGCTTTTGCTTAAGATTTGAATTGAAATTAATGCCGTAATAGGGGTACGAAATGGAAGTGCTGATGAACACGGAGACGTTTTGACTTTTCTTTTTAAATATATTTAGTTTGAAATTTATGAATTTGAAGACTCATGCTCTTTGGTTTTGAACTTAAATAAGTTTTTATAATTATAGCATATCTGAAAATGCAAATGATGTTTTCTAGATAATAATGGGGGTAAGATATTAAAAAATTCAATCGTACTTTTCTTTTATAATTATTTTTAAAAATCGAGCTTTATTAAGTTTCGTTCATTTATAACTTTTTAATCATTTAGTTTTTTTTAGTTAAAAGTTATCCGTTAACTAATTTTTCTTTTGAATAAATTATTAATGCTTAAAGTTGCATCTTAATGGAAGCGGTTGGATTTTTGGAACTAGCGGAAAATGATTTTCTTAGTAAATATAGTTAAAAACTGTTTTCAAATTTTCGTAAAAAGCTGTTTTCAAATTTTACACACAGTGAAACCGATCTATTAATCTGCCTTGGAGACATTCAAATAGTGCAGATTAGAGATGATGATGAGTAGGGTATGTGTATAGGGTATTACACTTTTATATGCGCGTTTAAAAAATTATCCATACTTTTAAATCCGTACCCATTCTCATACTTGTATGAGTAGCAATTTTTATGTTCATTTTCATTTTCCTATATCCATACTCATTTAAATCCGTACCCATTCTCATACTTGTATGAGTAGCAATTTTTATGTTCATTTTCATTTTCCTATATCCATACTCATTAGTCAAATTTTCAGCTGAAATCCCCTATTGTATTTTTTGTGTTGCATTTCCTATGGATTTTTTTAATTTTTATTTTTTCTTCAATTTCATTTTTTTTATACTTTAGTTTAATTTTACACTTATCATTTAGGATTCATCATACCCAATTAGAATGCATTATAGTTTTTTAGTATTTAATTTTTAATTTATAGTTATTAATTGATTATTTAAAAAATTAAATACTAAAAAATTATATTAAATTCTAATTGGGTAGGATGAACTCTAAATAACAAGTATAAAATTAAACTAAAGCATAATAAATCAAATAAAAAATTGGAAAAAATAAAAAATCGAGTGTGCAATAGGGAATATAACACCAAATGTGCAATAGACGATTTTGTATGCTGTATTTTAACTAAATAGCACTTCTCATATGCAATGCACGAGAAACGCTTTATGATATTTAAAATATATTTATAAGTTCAAATAAAAATTCCCCCTCCCTCCACACATAGATACGTGTGTGTGTTATGTGTATATTTTAAAATACATGAAAAATATATTGAATACCAATATGTAATTTACAAAATTAGTCACATCTAATTTTTGTGACAAAGTTAATGATATTTTTTTTTTCTAATTATTCAAATATACTTATATTCGTATTTTTTATTGTATACTTTTAAAAAAAAAATTATATGTACATATTTTATGTAATATGCAATTTTTTATAAGTATGTATTTATCAAGTTTGCAAAATATGAATAAATAACATTGGTTACTGACGCGCGGTCGTTTCGCGTTCAAAAATTATTTGTAACTCCTGTGCCCACAACGAGCGTAGCCAGCTAATGAGTATGGGTCGATCCCATAGAGAGCTGTTGTGATTCCACCTTCAAGTAACCAATCATAAAAGGGGGTTTGGTTTGTTGTCACTACTGAAAATTAAAATCTGCAAAAGAAAGTAAAGGAGATATCAAATAACAACAGTTCTGGCATTTGAACTTGAACTTGGTTTAAATATATATCAACTCGATCATGGGCACACCGATTTTCATACATGATAAATCACCTAGTTATGGAGACTGGATTCCTCTCTGCGTCTCCTCATTCATCCTTTCATTATAGACTTAAAAGCGATTCCTCGTCAATTAAATCCCTAATCAGTCATCCACTCCTCGGTTCTCCAAAGAGATGTAAGTGAACAGACAACAGTGTGCCCTAGATGAATCCAGACCTGTTGTGTTTACCGATTCCTCATGTGCCTACAACAACCCATTGATTCCCTTATTACTATATGAACCAACACACAGTCACGATTCGCCAATTCAATTAATAGTGGTGTGCCCTCTTTACCTAACGAGTGATCAGCCACATTGGGCATTTCAGACACACACTCATGTGGAACAAGGCACAAGAATCAACAGAAATCTATCATGCATTACTATGCCCATTTTGGCCTCACGAGTCCAGATTTATATTCAAACCATTTTCATTGTTCAATCACCAGAATAAAGTGTCTAGCCAAGCATGCTAGACATAGTTAAAATAACAAAAATGAAAGACATAATATAAACGATAACTTACTGAATTAATTCGCAAAAATACTGAACATAAACGTTGAGTTTAGAAGCTTAATCCTAAATCCCAAAGGCTTAAGGTCAATGGATTGTTTCTTGCTGCAAAGCAGCGTACGGAAAAGTAAATGCAGAGAATTAGAAATTGTAGCAATTGTTTTTGACTGCCCAAAACTTCTGTTTCCAAAAAATAAAGTAGCTTAAATAGTTACATTTCCGAATTAGAGTTCCCCCAACAAACTGGGGTCTTTATTGGATTTCCGGAACCAGCGTGCCCTCCCTGATCTGTATGGATAAACTTAAGTTTGACCAAATCCTTATTTTTTAAGGATTGGGCTTATCTCTTCATTGAAGCGCCTTTAAGAGTCCAGTTTATCACCAACTCTTCTTTGAATAATGCAGCTATCCTTCTCGTCTCTCTCCTCCAACTAAATCCTAGGTTTTTCGCGAATGCCCCATTTCAGCATGTTGTCGAGTCTGTACGAGCAATGTGGGCACGACATCATCTGGTTAGCTCCATCTATGTTTGATATACCTATTCTGCCTCCCGAATGTAGGATGGATGTTGAAGAAGTTCCTTGTGCCTCTGAATGAATATTTAGCTTTGATTTTGCTTGAATAACCGGGCATAAAATGCCCCTTTCGCCAGACTCGACCTCCGCAATGCCCTATGACCTCATCCTGGTTCTTTTTTACTCAAAACCAATGATGAAAATATCGCCATCGCAACATATATCGCAACTTCAATTTTACGGATATATCGATGGATATATCAATATCGCATATCGATATCGCAGAAAATTGAAAAAAATGACGGAAATCATATTAAAATCTTGGAAATTTAGCATGAAATTTTAGGAACTATTATGACATATTATTATGCACATATTCCACTAATTTTTTTCATAAAATTGTATTTTTAAAGCAAATATATGAATAATACATTATATAAATACCGTCTGAGACAATACATTTGACAAAATAATACATAATACAACATAAAATGACTAAATAAACATTATAAAGTACAATTAATACCAAAATGAGGATCTATGAGGTTCAAATATAGTAGATGGAATGCCATCTTGTTCTAAACAATATTGGTACCAACTTATCACGTTCGAGTAATTATGGATATAATTATGCACATGCGCTTGATATGTTTATTGATTTATTCCAACAGCTTCACCATGAATTGGATAATGCCGACTGACCCAATTATTTTGTTGATACACATTTTGAGTAGTCCAATCAATTTGTGAACTCTCATATGTGTAAGAAGCATATGAATCTTGGGACATATTACTATGATCAGTGCCACCCATATTCATAGAATCAAGATTGGCAGAAAGTTCTTCAATATCAGTCCTTGGACTTTCTTCTTGAGTCCATGCATGTCTCATTATGTATTCATTTCCTATTGCACCTATTCCAGAACCTCTAACTCTACTTCCGTGGTTCATATCTTATGTTGCATGAGTGAAGTTGGCCTCACAACTGAATGGACTCAATAACGTATGACTTGAACCATAATCGTCTTGATTGTTCCCACCATTTCCACCACCATCATCATTTCCGCCACTTCCATCATTTCCTCCATCACTATTTCCCCCATCCTCTGTTGAGCTATCTGTTCTTGAATCACGAGAAGTATTACCCACTTCTATTTGTAATACTTGATTCACATCAATGCCATAATCATGAGCCATAGCAGCTATTTTTGGATCAAGATTTCCCTCATTATCGCCTAAGTGTGTAGGGCGGACCTATCGAAAAAGTGGATTTCCTTCTTCATCATTTTCATCAGTTGTTATATCTACCAGATCTAGATATTCTTGCTCTGTAACCTTATAATTTGTTGCAAAACGTGTAGCTCCTGGGCGTACAATATCTCCTTGACACATCTCCCGCATGAGTGCAAGTAGCCAATCATGGTTATAAATGTAATTGGTTAATTGTCTAGCCTTTGCAATAACCTCTGCAACAGTCTCTTTTTTTCCAATATCTTCAAATATTAATTCGATACAGTGAGCAACACATGGTGTCCAATACAGATCATACTTACCCATGAGTTTTTTTCCTGCTTTCACAAAAGCGGAACCATTATCAGTAACAATCTGTACAACATTCTTAGAACCAACCTCCAGCACCATATCCTTTAGGAAACCATATATATACTTATGATCCTTGATTATATTAGATGAATCTCACTTTCTTTCTAAGACATTCATTGATTTCCCGGTCTTCTTTCTCTTATATTTTTTTGCAAAGTGAATGTCTTTATAAAACAAAGAATATTGCAACTCAAATAATTACATTGAAGACCTAAGAAAGATCACAAAAATATATAGTATTAAATAAAAATCAAAATATATTATAGAAATATTAAAAAAATCGCGATATATTGCGATATTTTGCGCTATCTTGCGATATATTGCGATTTCTCGTCGATACTCGGGAAAAAAGATATTCCCCCCAATATCCGTATCGCAATGTCAATATCCGCGATATATTCGCGATATTTTCATCCTTGCTCAAAACACACTAAAAAGGACATTTATAACGAAGAAAATGATAATAAAAACACAAAATAAATGGACTTATCAGTTATTGTAGTGGTCATTTTCGTCAACCCGCTACATTGGCCCAAGAAGGTTGAACATTGTTGTTTGACCTGTTTTCAAATAGATAACCATTCAAATTGAAATTTGAATTAACGTTGATAGTTCCGTTTTATCTGGAAGGATTGACGGGTTCAGAAAAGTCAGCACGTTCTTCAACAGCCTCCATGATCCACGTGAACCCTAACTGCTACCTCCACCTATAAAAGGATGCCCTCCTCATTCAGCCACTAGACAGACATAACAAAAGTTTACCTTCTACCCTAGAACGTGCTAAACATCGTCTTTCTTTAGCCCGATCCCTCACTGACGACCTAATCATACAAGAAAGTTTCTACGTTTATTCTATTGATTCCGTATTTTACTGCATTCTACCTTCAATCCTTTCCTGACTTGAGTGTCGGAGACCCAATGATCATCATCGCCCCGACGATCCTTGGCTCTTAATGTATTTTTTCTTGTTTCTGTTTCATAGATTGTAACAGCCCGGTCCTGAGGATGGGGACGGGGTTGTTGTGCGTAAAATAGCACGAAAAATCGAAAATCCAGGGGGGTGTTTTTAGAATTAAACTAAGTTAGAGCCTTAAGAACTTAGGTAACTTAACTTTATGACTTGGAAGAACTATCGTTTTCAACGATTCAAAGGGGTCAAATGATTCAATCGAGTCAAAAGAGCGCCATATCATAGGCCAACCGAAATTTAAACAGAATTCAAAGACAAACATGATAGGAGTTTGACTTTTCAAATAAACGTGACCTCATCATAGGTCACATCAACTAAGACCCATAGATAGGTCGGAGTCAAATATATCTTATTGTCCTATTCATAGGATGGATCAAGAAAACAACTTAAGATTAACTTGAACGAACAGAATCATGCTTGAAAGAAAAAGCCTCTTTGTAGGCGAGCAGTAATAATAAGCATTCAAGACTTATTCATAAGTCAACTAAGAATCAATAAAGGCATAGACGGGTATGTCAAAAGATCATGCTTCAAAGACTTTATTGATAACTAGGATTCATAGCATTTAAAACATGCTACTATCAAGAATCAAGTTACACATCTCAAGACTAAATACTAACATCAGAGTACTTAGTAGAAACTTAGCGGAATAAAACATGTAACTATATAGAGCAACAAACTTGAAACCTCAGACAACCCCACCAGCAACACATCACCAGCCTCAGCATCTAAACCTGAAAACATTTGAAAAAGAGGGTATGAGCACTAATGTACTCAGTGGGGTTTTATGAGAAAACTCTTTAATAAACTTTGGAATATCCAATTTATAAACCGACGACATATGGAGAGCAAAACGCAAAAGCCCTCTCCGTATCTGCAAAACCTTTTACTTCCTTTCTAGCGCCTTTCCTGGCTCAAACCTGTTGTCTACTGCACCTTTATGCCTTAGGATAAGAGAGGGGTTACCTCAAGTATCCTCTGAGTATGCGAGGGGGTTACCCAGTAGTGACTCCCTTTACTTTCAAATGTTCAACATTAGTGACACGAAGGTCACAACATGATAATGCAAATAAACTGTTCTTTGAGCTCGATAACCTGCTTACAACAGAAGCTATATCCTTCCTTAACTTCCTTCCTTACTTAACCTTAACCTTCCTTAACCTTACTTGACTTAGCTAGCAATACCAAGCCTAGAGCAATCATCTAAGACTAATTTTTAATTGAACATGATCTCAGCCTATAAGGGATTTATAACTTACCCTAAAAGGCAATCCTTAATCCTTAACTATACGAGCTTTTAACAAAGCATAAACATTTAAATATGAGGAAATGAACACGGATAAACATCGATTGTAATTAAAGTAATTCTAGATATCAGGCTAGCATCAATTGTATTTAAACAATTCTAGCATATCTAAACATACTTGAGAGCTCACTTAACTTATAATAACTTCCTTTACTTATCAAACTCAAATAACAGTTCAACAATATCATGCATATAACTTCCTTTATTCCTTTCCTTTCCTTGTACAGAGACTAAACAGACAGAGCATAAAATATTTTAATTGGATATTCATCATGTCCTATCATGCTTCTAGAGCTTAATAACTCAAACCTTATACTTGGTTTAGAACCACCCACCTCGATGATGAGTATCTCGAACACGAGCACGTAGACGAAGCAACGAGCCGAAAATCCTTCCTCGGGCCTCCTTGGGGTTCACCTCCTCTTTACGAAAGTCGATCAATGATTTGAAACCTTATTCAAGCTCCTAATAGGACATCGAAATGATATCTAAACCCTTTCCCCTTAACTATAACTTAAAACATGAGAATTAAAAGGATTAAGACATTCGAAATTACCGCAAAAGGAGACGGAAAAGCTGACTCGAAAGATCGAGATTCCAGACGATTGGCCACTTTTACGTCATAGATCTTCGAAAGAGCTTCGATTTGAGTACTCATGAGCCTCGTAACTCCAACCTAGGCGAAAATTATGGCCTCTGCACGAAAACGTGCTGGAGCTGCCGAACAGCACTAGCGCCGCGGGGCTCCTTGTGCGCGCTGGCGCTACCCAGCGCCGCGGGGGGGTGGGGGGTGGGGGAGGGGGAGTGCGCGCCGGCGCTCCCTAGCGCCGCGGGGCTCTCCTACCGCCGCAGGGCTCCTTGCGCCGTGGGGCTCCCTACTCCGCTCTTCTCTCAACTGGGAGAGCCCTCTCCTCTCTCTCTACTCTGCAGAATTGGGGATTTAAGAATGAGAAATGAGCGAGTAAAAATGAAAGGGGAGGGGCTCTATTTATAGCCAAAAATATGGCTTCCTCGATACGCTTCTGCGGTGCAACAATACTGCTTTAAAAATATCGGGTTCGGATAAAAGACGCTTTATTCGATGGCGAGGTCCAAATGACCTCGTTTATTAAATCCAAAAATACCGGCAGGTTCGTTGGCTTGAGTACTATTGAACCAACTTGACTCGGAATAAAGAACGAGTCGTTTTGAAGAAAAATGAGAAATTAATCTCTTTTCAAAAATAAAGTTACTATTCCAGGCAAGGGACAAATAAAATTCCCGAGCATTCAATTGATCTCAGAATGAAAATTCGGGAACGCCAACGGATTCTTTGAGAAATTTCCTATAAGATAGGCTTGAAAAATCAAGGCTCGGGTCAGCACACAAGATTTTACAAATTTCTAACGATCGCGCTCCTACGGAAAAACACTATTCATAACTTCTTTAAATGCGATTTAAATCACCGGGAACTCAAACGACTTCAGATTCAAAATCCGAAAGCACCGGCATGCTCCTTGGGTCAACGCCTTCCAAACATGACCAAAATTGGCTGCGACTGAGCTGGAATCGAAATTCTCAAAAAGACGATTTTACGAAAAATAACTCCTAAAATTGCAATTTAGGGCCAACACATCCTTAACTAGGCTCTAATTAATTTCTTTAATTTTCTAAATGAACTCTGAAAATCTGGGATGTTACATAGATAGGCCACTGTTTCTAATTAAATCAACAATTGAAGATTTCTGGATCTACAATTTGGCGCCCACCGTGGGGCAGTGATCGTATTCGTGAAATGAAATGACAACATCTAATGAGAGTTGCAGAGAAGGAAAAGGACCCTAGAAGATGGGAGAACCGCCACACCCTCGCTTGATGTTGATCTGTCTCTAGCTGATATTCTGAGGAATATACAACATCAAATGGAAAATACTACGGGAGAGTTGGTGCTTCTGAGATTAGAGAACGCTTCACTCCACAGTAAACTTGAAGATTTGACCATCAATGACAACACACGCCATCAGAACTACATCAAACCCACCAATATGTTCGGCGAACCAAATTTGATATACTATGAGCGATATCATTCTGTTACTTTTATTGATCCATTCATTGCAGGTACTAGTGCTTCAGCACAAAAGATAAGATGCTAGACAACAAATTAAGGAAAGCCTGCTAAAGCCACCCAGGGTTTGAGTATCACGCTTTTGAGCAGGAAAGGTTCTGACATGAGATCCTTGAGCATGAGAGGGTTGGATAGCAACGGATGTTTAACTAGGGATTTGATCAGAGAAGGATTGATCATCCAAGTGAATTAGAGCAACGACTGCCTGGTATCGAGGTAATGATAACATGAATTCCAGGTGTACCTCTACCAATCCGTAAGGTTGCACTACATAGCTTTGCTGACTCACTATTCGTGGATGAAATGGGGTTAATAGAGATGCCTTCGAAGTTCATCCTACCATCTATGAAGTTTTTCAATGGAACTTTAGATCTAGATGACCACATTTCTCAATACAAACAAAAGATGTTCATCGCAGCAATACCAAAGTACCTTAGAGAAGCCTGCATGTGCTAAGGTTTTGGGCCAAGCTTTTTAGAAGCCGTATTGTAATGGTTCATAAACCTCTCTAATGCTTCGATTGGATCATTTGCGCAATTAATAGACCTTTTCGTAAAACAATTCACTAGCAGCTGAAAAATTGAGAAACATTCTGATGATCTCTACGTCATTATCCAATACCCAAATAAAACACTTAGGAGCTACATCATAAGGCTCAATGGAGAGAAGGTAGAGATACCAGGCTACAACGCTGTCACCGCCATGTCAGCCTTCAGAAAGAGGCTCAAGAGGGATTCAGACCTCTTCAAAGAACTCATAAAATACCCGTGCAAGATAATGGATGATATTTCAGCCAATGTATAGGCACAAATTAAGTGGGAGGAAGACGAAGACCAGTATTATCGACCTAAGCTAAAAGATCGAGATGAAGGAAGAGACTCCTATAGAAATGATAGAAGAAGAGCCGACCCTTACTCTGGCAATGATCGCTACAAACCTCGAGATCGAGAAGACATTTTAGATCTATATGATCGACGTTTGCTAGAATACAACCTATGTATCACACCCTCAGAAAGCCGTTAATACCTTGAAAGAACTCGGTAATACAGTGAAGTGGCCGCTTAAGATGAGGAGCCCCAGATCATGAACGTGCCAGAACAATGTACTTTGAATTCCACAAGGATCACGACCACAGAAAAATGATTGCATCGTACTACATCGCGAAGTCATCGACTTACTCAGACGAGGCCATCTAAAAGACTTATTGACCAACAAGGGAAAGTAGACCTCCAACAAAAATTGTTAGGAAAAACTATCAAGAAAACCCTAATGTTGGTTTTGATGAAATGTTAAAACATGTAGAAATTTTTTCTGAAAAACTGCAGGAGTTCTAAGTTGGAAAAAGTAAGCTGACCGAAGAGAGACTCCAAAAACAGCTCAACTGAAGCTAGAAAGCAACTCTTTGGAGCATGGTCAACCCAGCTAAAGCAATGCATCAACCAGTCAGGAAATAACCCAACTAAAGGTTAAAGTTCAAAAGTCAACTCAGCTTGAATCAAACTGACAGCCAAGTCAGTTGGGTTAAAAGACAAGTCAAACTGATTGAAGAAACTGACATCATGACAGTTTATCTGAAGACTGGAAGCATCAAACTGATGGACAAAAATCAAATATCAGCTGAACTGAAGCCAAGAAGACAAGTCAACTAATAATGGCCAGAACTAGAGTCAGCTAGCTCAAAGCTTGAACATGAGACAAACTGCTGACCAAGCTAAAAATAAGACTAGTTAAACTGACAAACTGCTAATCAGTTTGTGAACAGTTGAACTGGAAAATAAGCTCAATATAAGACCAAACGAACTAACCAACCATTTAAACAGTTGTGATCATTCGAACTGGCAAAAGAGTGTGGAAAATCAGCCAACTAAAGCCACAGCCGAACCAAGCAGCTAGAGAACTGCCAACTGGACCCATCTAGAACTGAAAGATGAGCAGCTGGAGAACTGCCAACTGGAGTCCTAAACTGGAAGCTAAGCAGCTGATGAGTCTGCCAAACTGAAGCTTCCCGCATTTAATGCTCAACCAGAAATCTTGATATTAATGAAGAAGATCTTAGAGTAAATACTCTGTAGAGATCGAATGGCTGAGCAACGGCTAATTCAAAAAGGCTTCAACGGCTATAAGGATCAACTACCATCGATAGTTAAACAGAATTAATGATTAGTGAAACCCAACGGTCACATAGGTCGCTCCTTTATTTAAGAAGCACGAATCTCATTTGATTTAAGACTTTCAATCCTAAGACTTTCTCCATTCTAACTCTTGCTATATTGCAGATACTGAGATTTCTTTCTTTCCCTTTCACAGCTTAAGTTCTATCATCATCAAGTTGTGAAAGTCCCAACTGAGAAGAAGACCTTAAAGAGTCAATCAACTAGCTATTGAAGAATTCCAGTAAAAGCAAGCTTCTCAGTTCATGAAAGATAATGATCAACCACTCAGCTCAACTCAAGGAGCAATACGGTTGAAACCAGTTTAAGACTGTGTTCTTGAAGATCGAAAGAGATCTAAAATCTTATAAAGATAGGCACTAGCACCTTATCTCTCCATCCAACAGTTGGAGATCACAAGTGTGAGTTGTCGACCTACCGGCTGAGGAGACTGTGGATCATTGGAACTGCAATTTTCGGGACAGCACCAGTTCAAAAGGAGACTGTGACTTGTAAAGTTGCCGTCAACCAAGTTCAACAGTTATCTTTATAATTTAATTGTAATAAATGATTTTTACCATTACATAGTGGATTACCCTTCTCAGTAAGGAAGAGAGGACGTAGAAGTTTAAGCTTTGAACCTCTATAAACTGCTTGTGTGCTGTTCTCATTGCTCTTTGTCTGCATATCTTAAACTGCACACTTCACTCACACAAGCTGCACCTTTGAGTTAACCGATCATCTCAACTGACCGTGTGCATTGATAAGTTTTTACTCACGAGCCAAGGGCTCTATCTATTCCATATTCAAGTTAAAAGTTTTTGAGTTAGTTTATTCAGCCCTTCTCTAAACTAACTTCGATTCGCCCGGGACCAACAAGTGGTATCAGAGCGGTTGATTCTAAGGATCAGCCGTTTTTGCAGATCAACTGAATTAGATCTACTTATCTGTGCTAATCTGCCAGCTATGGAAAACCATAAGCTATCTATCTTTTCAGTTGAGAACTATGATAACTGGAGCAGGTGAATAAAGGCTCATCTCTGCTCAATACATGAGAATATATGGGAGGTGATAGTAGATGGTCCAATCACAATCATGATGGACAATGAAGCCCGCATAGTTGATGTCAATCAACCAGCAAGGATCCCAAAGCCAACTCATCTTCTCACCAGCAAAGAGAAGAAGTTGAACGAACCTAGAGTTTGTAGCCCAAGCTGTACTTTTTCAAACTCTAGATGAGGATCAAATGAAGGATACAAACAACTGTCAAACTGCCAAGGAGATATGGGACTTGCTAGCAGATCTGTGCAAGGAGTCCGAAGCCATCAAAGGAAACAAGCTCCAACTGGCGGTTGACAGAAATGAGTCCTTCAAGATGCATGTAGAAGAAACCATCTCAAGCCTTGAAATGAGAATTCTAGGCAATACCAGCGAGATGAACAACCTGGGAAAAAATTATCCCAACTGTGAGATGAATTCCAAAATTCTAGATAATCTCACGGAAGAATGAGAAATGAAGGTAATTGCTACTAAGGAGTCGAGAAATCTTAACAGCATTACCCCTAGAGAACTCTTTAGCTCTCTCAAGGCTCATGAGTACAACCTAAATCGAAAAAGAGAAGCATCCACATCATTAGCTCAGGATGTATCTTTCTACGAAGGAAGGAATCGATTTAGAGAAGCTCAAGGAAGAAACACCTTCCGACCAAGAAGCTCACTAGCCAGAGAAAATCTAGGGGGATCACTCACTGATCGAAGACAAGAAGCAAATGAAAATAAGGAAATTCTGACTGAAGATATCAACGATCAAATCCAGTCAGTAACAAAGTTGCTTGAAAAGCTGAAGAAAATCAGGGACCAACAATCAGTTTTATCTGAAACTGATGAAGTCCCGAAAGGTGAAAGAAACCAACCAGCTGAACGATCAGCTAAACAGTCTAGGGTAGCCAGTCAAAGCACCAGTGAATGCTATCACTACCATAAACAAGGACACTACAGATATTAGTGTCCAGAGCTCCCTGAAGACAAAAAGGCCAGAGTAAAGAGAAGCTTTTTCAAAAGAAAAACAATGATGGCCAACTTAGAGAATGCCGTACTGGATGATTCAGACTATCCATCTTGGATCGACTCAGACAGCTACAGCTCAAATGATGAGGCACTATTCTGTCTCATGTCATACAATGAAAAAGAGCTTAGTACAGCTGATTCTCTAACCTCATTCTATCATATTCACGAAGTATCTATCTCTAGTAATGAACTAAATGAACAATTAAGAATGCTAGAAGAACAGTTAGCTTCTATATCCTGTCTACATGTTGAATTAAAAGAAGAAAATGATGATCTAAGGGATAAAGTTAGAAAACTAAGTATTGATCATGAAAGAATAAAATTCCTTAAAGCTTAGTCATTTGAATTTGAAAAGTTAAAGCCGAGAAATGTTGAATTAGAAGCTGAGAATGGTAAGCTCAAGCAAGAGATTCTTGAGAAAAAAGAAAAATCTCTTAAATTTAAGAAATGATCTCAAACTATAGATGAAATCTTGAGTCATCAAAGAGTTGAGTCTGGCAGTCTAGGGCTAGGGTACAACAAGTTCACTACCGCAGAAAAAGGAAAGACAGTTGCCTAGAGCAGCAACAAAGGAATTTTAAAAGGATTCATCAGTCCAGTTGAAACATCTCCAACTGAGATAGCAAAAGGCAAATGAATCCTCAGAACTCCTCTAATCCAGCCCAGATAACTCAACCAATCCTTTTAGCCAAGACCATCAACTCAAAAGAAACCAACCCATCAGTTAAGACCATCAGTTCAGTCTAAACTCTCAGCTCATCCAAGGCCATTTTTTCAACAAAGACCACCAGTTCATGCTAGGTCATCAGTTCAAATGAGACCTACAAATCAACCAAGGTCAACTTACCAGCAAAGGCCACCTGCAAATCAAGCTAAGAGATCTACTGATCCCAGAAGAAACTTTCAACCCAGATCATTTCATCCTCATAAGCCTGGTCAAAGCTCTCATGGAAGAAAAGTTGAAAGCTCCTTTATGTCCCAATATGATGAATACCTGAATTATAGAGATGATCCAAGGTATTATCCGAGCAGGAGCAACACCAGAGTTGTGAAGAGCACAAGGAATTGGCCAGAGCAAAGGGCACCAAACGTTCAAAATGAAAGAATATTGATTGAAGTGTTTTATCCTAACGTACATTGCAAGTACCGATCAATGGACTCAATAAAAAAGAAGAGTTAACAAAAGTCCAAGGTTGATCAAAAGATCTAGATCTGAGGGATCACTGACTCATGAAAAACCAAAAGTTTGGAAAATATGGATCCTTAAATATCTGATTAACCATACAGGACTTGATATTATACGGGGACCTAAAAACTAATCTTTGTTTTGTAGGAAAAGAGCATTCTATCTAAGAAAAAGACCAAAGATATTTGGTATCTAGATAGCGGGTGCTCAATACACATGACCGGAGATAAAGAAGATCTAGAAGGTTATAAAGAAGTCAAAGTTCCATTTGTTACGTTTGAAGACAACTCCAAAAGCCAAACTATTGGAGAAGGGTTTGTAGTCAGAGGAAAAGTTGTAGTCAATGGAATATCTAATGTGGACGGACTGAAGCACAAATTGCTGAGCATCAGTCAACTATGTGATAATGGTTATTCAGTCGACTTCAGAAAAAGCTCATGTGATATTAGAGAAAAGTCAACTGGAGCAATACTGTAGCGCCCCGGTCCCAAAAGACCGTGGAAATGAGCGCCACGGGGGTGGGGATTACGAAGAGGAGAAAGAAAGGGGATTTCGAGGATAATTCTCAATAAACGATTCCAAATTAGTTCAATAATAAAGTATGATCATCGTAACAAATTCAGAGTTATATACATATATATATATATATATATATATATATATATATATATATCCAAAACATGAGTTTTTGCTCTTGCGGAAGCTATGATGTATAAAAAGAAATAATACGATGATCAGAGATTAAGACGAGCCAAGACAACGGAATAGCTACAAGAGTACACATATAAGCCCCTCCACAACTCATCATCTTCACGCTCCATCTCATTGTCCTGAAAACATTTGAGAAAATATTTGGGCTGAGTACTAATGTACTCAGTGGGTTTTCTGAGAAAAACCGAGTTATCAAAAGCATTTGATAAAATAATTATCTGTGTGTATGCAGATGAATCTTAGAAGGTTTTGTAAAGGGAAATGCATCTAAGTTCATCAAAACATTTTACATGAATTTGTTCACCAGTAAGCCCTGAAGTGAACCTGATCCACTAGTAAACCCTGAAATGGACCCGCTCACCAGTAAACTGTGAAGTGAGCTAAGTACGACACCCGCAACCACCACTACATCATCATGCGCAATTACCGAGTAAACCCTCAAGGTAATTAAAAGATCTTTTAGCTGAGAACAACAAGGGATTGGGTGCGACTCAAACCAAGCAAGACTGTAGCTACTCACATTGACACAGCGCTGGTATATGAGACTCCAACAACCACATCAAGCAGAACGAATCATTTTACACAGATAATCATATATGCACATTTGTTTCAAAATGAGTTTAATAACTCAAACATAGCATTTTGAGAAAGATAGTATACGCCCATCTTTTGACTATAATAGTCGAAGCTTTTCAGTTTCTACGGAATCGAGCAACACCACAATGATTACGTATTATGGAAAATGATCTACAAGTATCAAAATTCGTCTTAGAACCTTCACGAGGTCAAGACTATCGCAATTACATAGTTTCACATGCTCATCGGTTAAACCGACTCAAACTAAATCTTAATAGTTTAGCAATTGTCTACCCCGACAACCAATAATGACTCAAATCTCAACAACATCATAGACCTATGGGAGTTTATTAAAACAAAAAGACCCTTTTAAAACACATTTATCTCATTCGAGCATAAATCGAACACTTGGCGTGCGATTATAAATGACACAATTTAAATCCATCGTTAAAACCGATCTTAGCTCAAAGTTCCTCACAACCCTAGATACTAACTGATAAGGACACTCCTTAGCATCATTCAAGGAGTTAAAAGATCCTTTTAAAACTGATTTCGGACAAGAACGATTTGAAAACTGAAAATTTGTTGAGCAATCTGCACAACAACTGACTTTGATGATTTATCAAAATTTACTCAGGAATAATTAGGGGCTGGACCCTATACCATTAGAAAGCCACTTAAGTCTAGTTTCTGGAACACTTTTCGGTGACTCCATACGATAACTAATGAAAAAGTTATGACCGTTTTACTAGAAGGTGGCAGGACTGCCAGATTTTCTGAAAATCGAAACATGACCCAACTTTTCCGATTTTTCATAATTTACTCAGAAAGAATTAGAGATTGAGACATATACCATTGGAAAGCCACAGAAGTCTAGTTTCCGGAAAAATTTACGGTGTCTCAATCCGACGTATAACAAGGGAGTTATGTTCGTTTTACCGAAGGGTGGCAAAACTGCCGACCCGTGCGCGCGAATGCGCGAATTCAAACGAAACTCCATAACAATTATCATACTTGATACACAAGCTTTCACCAAACCAAAACACATCTCAAAACTCAATTAACATGCTTTCATATAACCAATTCATTTCTAAATCATCAAACATCATTTGAAACATCAAAATCCACACATAATTCTTAAGCTTAAATATATCATCATTTTCGAAAATACCTTTGAACAACAATGGAGAGAAGCTTTAGGAGGTTGAAGATGGTTGGATGAAGCTTTGATTATGGCTCCAACTTGAAGTCCTTGCCTTAATTTCTCTCAAAAATTTGTGTGGAAATGAAGAAGAAGAAGAAGAAGAAGAAGAAGTGAATGGAAAATGATGAAGTGAAGCACTCTCTCTCTATACTAACCCGGGGCCATTTTGAGTTTATGTTTTATTGGAGAGTTAGCTCGTGTGTTGTTTATACTTGAAAGACATGATTTGAGTATAAGTGGGAGATTGTTGGTTTTGTATACTGGAAAGCTAGTCTTTGTATACTATTGTTAATTAAATAATATTAAGATGATATAGATTGAATAATTATTGCAGTCACTGTGTGCATTTAATTATTCTACTTAATTGCATGTTCCATATACTTACATTATAGATGATATGGTGTGGATCAACACACGGTAAAGATCATATCATCGGATTCCTTGCATTGTATTAAAAAGCTCACAACTTAGATGGTCCTGGACCTACCATCGGCATACCGTAGAATAATCTAATAGTTTATTTATCTTGAATAACTGATTATTCTAGTACACCGGCTTGTGTATAGGGAAGGATCACGATGGGATACTATTCTCTATTCTGACCTTAAGTGAGAGAACAAAGATCCACAGAATTCGGGTTCTTAACCCATATATATTGGCGGACATATATATGTTGTGTCGACCGCTTTGATTTATCAATGAGTAAGATTCTTTGATATGATCAACAATCTCTATATTTTGGGCAGTGACATTTACATATATGATGGGTTGTGCATTACATATGGCCAATGTGTCCTGGTGCGCGAGGTTGATGATGTCCCTTTGAGGAAGCACAGAGATCATGAGAAGCCCTACAGACAGAACATTAATTTATTCTTAACATGATACGGAAGTCGTGAAGTACTACTCTCGGAACAATATATTAATTAATTACAGATGTCAGAAGCTTACATAATAAATTAATGGACATTATATTCTACACATGGGGAATGCCTGAGCTAAATGAGAAATAATATTCGTAAATCTATATTAAATTGGTAGGCCAGTATTATTTCTTTAGTGGAATAAAAATAATACTTAATTTATTTATTTATATCCTAGTTATGGATATTAGAAATTAAATAAATTAGTAGGCCAATTTAATATTCTTTTAGATCTCTATTATAGCCTAATATGACCTAAGTGGACTGGAATAGAACAAGAGTTGGACGCCCAAACCCATTAGGTTTTGGAGGGGGGGGGTAATTTATCAAGTTAATACAACTCCTCACTATGCTCTCTTGATCCCTAGGGTTTCCACAACTGTTTAGTAGTCTGCAGCCCACCCTGCATCTAGACCAGGTCTGGGAATACAACAGAAGATCAAGAAGTAGAATATTGGAGCTATAAGATTTTGAAAACTAAGGAGAAGTAAATCAACATCCATGTGTCCTCCATCAACAATGGGTTCAAACCTTTAATCCTGTGATCAACCCGACAGCATTTGTAATTGTAATTTCGATAGATTCTATTTTCTTCCGCTGCAATAGATTCGAAAATTGAACTGGCATGTTAATTTAATATAGGATTATTAATGTCACACATAAAATTGTGATTTACATAAGCTTAGAATTAATGGTATCTAAATAGATCCTGTAGGGATACAATTCGAAAATATCTCAACACGTTCATCTCTGACTTTTTGTTCGGGCACTAGCGGTCGATCTTACATCGAGCGTCGTATGTTTTTGTTTACATTCTGATTTATTACCTAACTCCTATACTGGAACTTAGGAAATGAGGGGCTAACTGTAGTGGTCATTTTTCGTCAACTGCTACGCTGGCCCAAGAAGGTTTCACGTCATCGTTCGACTAGTTTTCAAATAGATAACCGTTTAAATTGAAATTTAAATTAATGTTGGCAATTCCGCTTTATCCGGAAGGGTTGACGGGTTCAAAGAAATCGGCACGTTCTTCAACAGCCTCCGCGATCAATGTGAACCCTAGCTGCTACCTTCACCTATAAAAGGAGGTCCTTCTTCTCATTTGGCGCTACGCAGACATACCGCAAGTTTACCTTCTACCCTAGAATGTGCTAAACATTGTCTTTCTTTAGCCCAATCCATCGCTAATGATCTAACTGCACGACGAAGTTTCTACATTTATTTCATTGATTCCATATTTTACCACATTCTATCTTCATTCATTTCCTGACTTGAGCATTGGAGACCCAACGATCATCACCCCCCGACAGTCCTTGGCTCTTATGATGTTTTTTCTTATTTATATTTCATAGATAGGCCGCTGTTCAGGACTACAGATTTCTGGATCTACAATTACAATTTAAAATTTCATGTACTCCAAATTTTATTCTTATTCAATAATCATTTTATTTGTAAATAAATTTTTTTTTCAGATAATAATAGTGGTCATATTTTCTTTAAAAATATAAATAATTAATTTATTTATTTCTTATAAACTATTTATTTAATATTTAATTTAGTAATCATTATTTATAATGAATAATTACAAAATAAGATTAAAAAATATTGATTAAAACTAAATCATAGTTCAATAAAAATATAATACAAAGACCATTAATGAAAAGTGAAAATTATAGAAATGCTATGAAATTTTCCAAAAAATACCATATTACAATATAATTAAACTCTAATAATAATAATAATAATAATAATAATAATAATAATAATAATAATAATAATAATATAATTATATATGTATGGGTATGGTGCGGGTTGAGTACTAAGGTACCCACACCCATCCCCGTTAAAATTTAGGGAGAAAAGTTTATATAGACAATTTAATTTTAAATTTTATTTAGTTAGACAAGTTTTAAGGCTATATGAGTTATATGGGCAATTTGTACTACATTGACCAACAAAATCAGAATATTCTCCCACTTTTCTGAAAAGTGTCTTACACATTTGTACTTTCCATGCAAAAAGAATAAAAGATTTGTTTTGAACAAATCTCTCTCTCTCTCTCTCTCGTCTATCCAAACTCAATTTTAGTTTGAAAAAAAAAAACAGACGTGTGGAATCAATTCCTTTAATATCGGAATTCAATTTTTGGTAACTACCCTATTTACTCTCTCTCTCTCTCTCTCTCTCTCTCTCTCTCGCATCTCCTCTCTTTCATCTGTATCTCTCTCTCTCTCTCTCTCTCTCTCTCTCTCTTTCTCTCTCGCAAGTTCTGCGTTTAAAAAAAAATACAGTCGCCGTCCGGACTCGACGAGAAGAAGATGAAAGAACGATGGAAATATGTACGCCAACCGTCGTCTGAATC
Organism: Perilla frutescens; assembly: GCA_026008535.1. Taxonomy (NCBI): domain Eukaryota; kingdom Viridiplantae; phylum Streptophyta; class Magnoliopsida; order Lamiales; family Lamiaceae; genus Perilla; species Perilla frutescens. The sequence continues at coordinate 49,425,876 of BRKX01000009.1, read as the reverse complement.
AAATGAGGCTAGAGCTGCTAACATTATAGTTAATGATTAATGAAGGTTAATGTTACAGTTTTTTTGAACTAATGCATAACGATATTCACAAAAAATGTTAAAATAGTTGAACGATAGGTAGAAATTTTCCATAACGATAGGCTAGTTCAAGATCTATAATGATAGTGCATAAATATAACAATAGTTGAATTCGATAGACCCGATCTCCCATAATGATAGTTTATCTTTTGTCATAACGATAGTTCAAATTGCCCATAACGATAGTTCATAATTTATAACAATAGTTGATTTATAGTTAGATATGGTATAAATATGCTTTATAATAATCGTTATGCCTATGTTTTTGTTTGTAATAGCATAACGATAGATAATTTGGCTATAACGATAGTTTATATGAATCGTTATGCCTTTTCGTTATATATGAATCGTTATGCATGTCGTTTAATATGATCGTTATGCCTATGTTGTTTCTTTAATATTGTTACGGTATAATTATAATTATAATATATATAGTTATGCCTATTTTATGCCTATCGCTATTCATTTTGTTTGCTGTTATGGTTTAAATTTTATGTCGTTATGCCTATCGTTATGGTTTAAATTGTAATGCCTGACGATAACCTCAATCGTTATCCAAAAAGGGATTAAAATTTTCATTATTCCCAAAAATAATTAAATATCATATCGATAAGTTTAAGTTAATTATAATTGAATGATAACTTTAATTTAATTTGAATTAAGTTAATTATAATTGAACGATAGCACCTTAATCGGCCACGCCATAATTATAATTAACTTTAACGATAATCTTATTGTTATGCCCTAAATTTAATGTAATTACATTAAATCATGAACTATAACCTTAATCGTTATGACTTAGTTTAATATAGCATTATCGTTATGCCTTAATTATAATTTAATATAATTTAATTAAAAGTAATCATTAATGATAACCTTAATCGTTATACCTTATTTAATTATAGATATCGTTATCACAAGGTGATTAACACTATCATTATTCTAAAAAATAATTAAATAAGTTTAAGTTAATCATAATTGAACAATAAACTTAGTTTCATTGTAAAAAAATGTAATAATAATATTAGTCTGAATAATACTATACTAAAAAAAATACAGAAACAATTAATATAAATAATAACAATAATACTATTGAGTATGACGTGTTCCAGATGATGTTATCACTTCGCTGATAACATCGCAATCAATATCGTATCTAATGTTGTCCGTCATTCTCGTCACATTGAGTATAACACTCGGAACTTTAATCTTATCCTTTCCTAGTATTTTGGATTAATTTATTTTAAATTAATTTGAATATAGTGTGATATTTATCACACTTTGATTTCCACATTTTTAGGGATTTATTAGATATTTTATTTTGATTTAATACGTGGATAAAGTTTGATTTTAACTTTTTCAAAATCTGTTCCAGATTTTATGGGGACGTGAATTTCCACTCCTTCTTAGACACTAACTGTTGTAGGAGATCATGGGTCACTGGAATAACTGCTACTATTGCACGATGTTGAAGAACGTGTGCCATGCAATGCAGAAGAAAGTTATCTCAAGTCCACATTCAGCAATGGGTAGTGGAAGACAGTTGAAGTCCAAGTCATTTAGGATCGTGAAGCAATGGCCAATATAAGATTGAGAAAGTATTTAAGGTCTCCTTAGACCTTAAAATCATTTATGCAAGCAGGTTATCATCGTGGTTTGTGAGAAGCTCTGAATCTTGCATCTAGTGTCATCTCTGAAATCCAAGACATCTTCCTCGACATCTGCCTAGTGTCTCAATCAGTTGGAGACTTTCATTCCAGTTGTGTGTGTAGGTTAGATAGTCAACTTTGAGAAGTCTAGGATTTAGAGTGACTTGTTGTAATCTATCTATGTGTTTAGATAGGTTTGTTTTGAGTGATTATTCGAGTGAGTGAAGCTAGGATAGTCCTCTGTATGTTTTATGCAGTGTTGTCAAGGAAGTGAACCGAGACAACATCATCATAGTTTTTTTATTTCACTTGTGATAGTGAATTTTGCCTTGAGGTAATCACACACCATAAGGAGTGTGATTTAAAATTTATTTTGTGCAAAGTTTCATTTACGTTTCCGTTGCATGTTGAAGGCAATGTGGTAACACTAGATTCAACATTTCATTTAACTTTGCAATTTACATCCGAATTCACATTATTTCAGGCAACAAAATCTAACAAGTGGCATCAAGAGCCGGTACTTAACACACTAAGTACTCGATCTGGTGTTGCTTGAAATTCCGTGATGGATATCCAGATTAATCAATGTCGTCCTTCTGCTCTAGACAATAATGGTGGCAACTATGTCATGTGGAAATCTCGAATGAAGATTTACATCAAATCTATTGATGAAAGAGCATGGATGGCAGTTATTGAAGAATGGAGCCCTCCTAGAATGGAATGTTCAAATGGAGATTTTGTGTTAACTCCAGAATGTCAATGGACAAATGATGAGAGAATAATCTCAAATTTTAATGCTCGTGCTCTAAATGCGATTTTTGTTTCAGTCGATGTTACATGCTTCAAGATGATTTGCAATTGTGTTACTGCATATTAGGTATGGATCATTCTCCAGGAACATTATGAAGGATCTGCCAGTGTAAGGAAGACCAAACTGAGGCTATTCATATCAAAATTTGAAAATTTACGCATGTTTGAAGATGAAACTATTTCATCTTATGCTGAAAAATTATGTGAGATCTCAAATCAATCGACCACTCTTGGGAGTCCAATCTCCAATGAGAACATGGTTAGCAAGTTCCTTCGAACTCTCCCAGAAAGATTCAATATGAAAATTTCTTCAATAGAAGAAGCACATGATGTGGGAACCATGAGTTTGAGTGAAGCAGTCAGCATCTTACTAACGTTTGAGATGAACCTGCAAAACCAGAAGGCAAACTCAACTTCAAAGGGAATTGCCCTCCAGACAACAACTGTGTCATCTGATGTTCATAATGATGTTGACAGTCTTCAGGAAATCAATGAGGAAGAAAATCTAAGTGTTGCACTCTTGACAAAGAAGTTCAACTCACTTGTTCGGTCCATGAAGAAAAGCCCCCCAAATATCAAACCTCGACGGCTGTTTGACTCTCCATCCTCATCAACATCAAACTCTGGAAGATCAAATGTTAAGAAGGAAGTTGCTGACACTGGGAAAGACATTGATTCAGTTCAATGTAGAGCATGTTCTGGATTTCGTCATTAGTCATTACTCCAATGAATGCCCAACAGCATGAAGAAGACAAAGAAATAATTTTAGTGCTCTTCTCAGTGATGAGTCTGATGCTGAAAATGATTCAGATCAGAGAGTATTGTTCATCAATGTCATGGAGGAAGATGACCAGATTATTGATGCCCTGAATGGTATTGATGAACTTGACCAACTGGACATTGAAGAATGTTAAATTGAAGATGAGGTTCTCCTAGATGTTGAAGATAAAGCCACTGAGATCTGTCCCAATACTACTAATTGGTATGAAATGACTCTACTGGATGAGTTTAATCATACTTCCGAGATCAGAGAGGTTGATCCACAAGATGAACGCCCCACTGCCTCTCTTGAAGAGCTCAATGATGTTGTGAATGAAGTCTGCAGTCAATGTTGGGGTTTTTCCGAATGAAACCACCACATGATCTATTTGATTGTTCGTTAATCCATGTTTATGCAAATCATAATTTTATGTATCATGCATGTTTATCACGTCATGCACAAAATCATGCAAAATGAATCTAATAAAGTGGAAGACATAGATTCGAATTACTTACAATTGTTAGACGGTCTGAGGACAAGATTACAGATCTAATCTTGCTGTTGAATGAATACAGAAACATGCGCCACCTACACCTCATAATCGTCCACCAGCAGATTCTACTCCAAGATCTTCTGTTGCATTCCCGGACTGTATCTAGATTCAGAGTGGGCTGAAATCTACTAGATAGGGTTGTGAATTCTGTGGATATCTGGAGAGACAAAGAGGGGCTGATATATTATGCTCCAAAATTTCTTCCCCCCTCCCCTATTTATATAGGGAGGTGGGTGAAATTTACATGTCCAAACCCTACTGGGTTTGGGCCTCTATCTCAAGTTCTATATCCAGTCCACTATCAGTCAATTGGGCTACAATAGGAATCTAGAAGAATAAATTAAGTTTTACTTTTATTCCACTGAAGAAGTAGAAACTGACCTACCAATTTAATACATATTTACGAATATGTTTTCTCCTTTAGTTCAACCATTCCCCATGTTTAAGATATAATGTTCATTAATTAATTATGTCAGCCTCTGACAGCTATAATTAATTAATATCTAAAACCTTGAGTAGTACCACACAAGCTTTATCATGTAAGGAATAAATTCCACCTGCAGAGTTTCAACATGAACTTGTGTTTTCTCAAGAGAACATCATCAATCTGGAGCACCAGGACACAGTGCTCATGCACACTGCTCGAGACACTATGTATACATTGTTATTACCCAAGATATCGAGTTCGATCTATGAAAAGATCTCACTCATTGATAAATCAAAGTAATAAACAACGCACACATAAGCTCGCTAATATCACATGAGTTCAGAACCTAAACTCTGTGGATCTTTATTCTCTAGTAACTGGTTCAGAGATAGAGAACAACATCCTATCGTGATCCTCCTCAATACACTAACAAGTGTACTAGAATAATTAGTTAGTCAAGATAAACTAACTTGTCAGATTATTCTACGGTGTACCGATGGTGTGTTCGGGACCATCTAAGCCGTGAGCTCTTTTAATACATTACAAGGTTCTAATGATATGATCTTGCTGTGTGACTCCCCACACCATATCATCTACAATGTAAGTATATGGAACATTACATAGAACAATTATAGAACATAATCTAAATGCAAACAGTGACTGCAATAACTTTCATTTCATATCATCATATCATCAGAAAGGTATACAAAGACAAGTCTTCTAGTATAAAAAACCAACAATCTCCCACTTATACTTGAAGCATGTCTTTCAAGCATAAAAACTAACAGGCTAACTCTCCAATCAAAACTATCAACTTAAACTGTGCCCCTAGGTCTGCATCACACTCCCATTTTCTCCACGTGACCATCAAAGGTCTTAGCCGGCAGGCTCTTCGTGAATGGATCAGCCAGGTTGTCCTCCGATGCAATCTTGACCACCACCACGTCTTCTCTCTTAATGATTTCTCATATAAGATGGTACTTTCTCTCTATGTGTTTACTTACATTGTGAGCTCTGGGTTCCTTCGAGTTTGCCACTGCACCAGAATTATCACAGTATATCGTGATAGTCTTAGATAAACCAGAAACCACGCCCAAGCCCTCTAGGAACCCGTGGAGCAGACAACCTATTTTGCAGCCTCAGAGGTAACTACATACTCGGCTTTCATGGTGGAATCCACAATACATTTCTGCTTAATGCACCTCCATGCGATGGTTCTACCTCCTAATGTAAATACATAGCCCGAGGTAGACTTACTCTAATCTTTGTCAGTTTGAAAATCTGAGTCCGTGTAACTCAAAGGTACTAGACTATCAGAGTGGAAAACCAACACATAGTCTCGAGTCCGTTTAAGGTACTTGAGAATGTTTTTGACCGCAGTCTAGTGACCTTGTCCAGGCTTAGACTGCTATCTGCTTACCATGCCTACGACATAGCATATATCAGGCCTAGTGCATAACATAGCATACATCAAACTTCCCACAGTCGAAGCATATGTTACTTTTTTCATTTCCTCTATCTCAGACTGTGTTTGGGGACACATTTCCTTGGATAGATGAATTCCATGCCTGTAAGGTATAAAACCTTTCTTGGAATCTTGCATGCTAAACCTAGCTAGCACTGTATCGATATAAGTCATCTGGGACAGACATAACATCCTTTTCTGGCGATCTCGAATGATCTCGATGCCAAGAACATGTCCGGCTTCACCCAGATCCTTCATATCGAACTACTTGGACAACCACACCTTAATGTTTAACAACTCTTTCTTACTGTTTCCAATAAGCAAGATGTGATCAACATAAAGTACGAGGAATGCCACCACGTTTCCATCATATTTCTTGTACACACAACTCTCATCCGGACTTTGCACGAATCCATATGACTGGATAACCTCATCAAATCGGATGTTCCAAGATCTCGATGCCTGCTTAAGTCCATAAATGGATCTCTTAAGCTTATACACCAAGTGCTCTTGGCCTTTAGCAATGAATCCCTCTGGTTGTTTCATGTGAATGTTTTCTTCAAGACTTCCATTTAGGAAAGATGTCCTTACATCCATCTGCCAGATCTCATAATCCAAATGAGCGGCAATTGACAAGAGAATCCAGATTGACTTAAGCATGGCTACTGGTGAAAAGTTTTACTCATAATCGATCCTTCTTTCTGAGTATACCCTTTCGCCACCAATCTAGCTTTGAAGGTTTCAACCTTCCCGTCAGCTTCTCTCTTGTTCTTGTAGATTCACTTACACCCAATGGATTTAATCCCATCTAGTGGTTCTACGAGCTCCCAGACTTGATTGTGATCCAAAGATCCAATCTCAGATTCTATTGCAGTTTTCCAAGAATCCGCATCTTTATCTCGAATTGCCTCGTCATATGTCCTGGGATCCAATTCATTTCGTCCCTCTGGAAAATCAAAAGCCTCTCCTAGACCAATGAATCTATCAGGTTGTCGTACAACCCTCCCACTGCGATGAGGTAGTTCATGTACTTCTGTGACACATTGTGCAGTGTTTGGTGGTTCCTTTTCTTGTACAACTGGTGTAGGATTCGATCCTCCCCTTAACTCCTCAAGGATGATTTGACTCATTGGTTTGTGGTTTATGACATAGTCTTCCTCTAAGAATCGAGCATTTGTGCTGACAATGATCTTCTGATCCTTAGGACTATAAAACAAACCACCTTTCGTTCCTCTAGGATATCCAACGAACAACCTTACATCAGTACGAGGAGCTAGATTATCAACTTCCTTATCCAACACGTGTGCCAGGCTACCCCAAATCTGAATATGGTTGAAAATGGGCTTTCGTCCAGTCCATAATTCTGTGGGCGTAGAGGGAACTGATTTTGATGGAACCAAGTTAAGAATATAGGCTGCCGTTTCTAGGGCATATCTCCAGAACGAAATGGGCAAGTCAGAATAAATCATCATCGATCTAACTATCTCTAACAGTATATGATTCCTTCTTTCCGCCATGCCTTTCTGCTGTGGCATTCCAGACGCAGTCAACTGGGAGGTAATTCCATTCTCTACCATGTAATCCCTAAATTCGCTTGAGAGGTACTCACCACCACGATCAGAATGTAGTGACTTGATACTTCTGTCTGTTCGTTTCTCCACTTTCGCCTTGAACTCTTTGAATTTCTCAAAGCATTCAGACTTGCGACGTAACAGGTAGATATAACCATATCTAGAGTAATCATCAATGAGAGTGATGAAATACTCGAACCCTTCTCGAGCTTGAACTGTCATAGGGCTGCACAGATCAGAGTGAATCAAATCTAATATCCCTTCAGATCTTTTGACCGGAAAGGACGCTTGGTCATTTTACCTTCCAAACAGGATTCACACAAAGAAAATGATTCTAGTACTAAAGAAGACAATGGTCCATCATTTACAAGCCTTTGTATCCTCTTAAGGTTAATATGACCTAGCCTTAGATGCCAAAGATAAGTTTGATTCATGTTTGAAGGTTCTTTTCTCTTGTTAGGGTTTATGATCGATGTATTCAACAGTTGTCTTTACGTAGTGTTTTCAATTGGTTTAAGAAATTATAAGTGTCCATCCAATATGCCAGAACAGATAAAATGTTTACCACTAAAGATAACTACTTTGTTATCAAAAGAAACAGAATATCCATCTATAATCAATTTAGAAACTGAAATCAAATTTTGCCTAAAACCAGGCACATAAAGACAATCTTTCAAAACCAAAGTTCTATCACTACTGAAAGGTAAAACAACATTTCACACTGCAACAGCCGCCACTCTTGTAGCATTGCCCATGTAGACGGTGATCTCATCCTCACTCAGCTGTCTTTTTACCAGGAACCCCTGTAAAGACATGCAAACATGATCAGTAGCTCCAGTATCTACTACCCATGACTGGGTAGAACAAGTTGCTAAACATGTTTCTACAACCAGAGTGTGAGATGTACCTCTCTTCTTCTTCTTGCTAGGACACGCCGCCTTCCAGTGACCTGGTTGGCCGCACTTGAAGCACTTAGTCTTCGACTTGAATTCCTCAGGAGGAATCTTTGCCTTTGGCTTCTTCACCTTAGGCGCCTCATCTGAAGCCTTTTTAGGTGCGTTTCTCTTCTTCCTTTTTCCACCAGAAGAAGACGCCCCCTTTTCAGTTATGTGGGCCTGAGGATCGCTCTTTTGGAGCAATTCAGCCACCTGAAGATCTATGAGCAGTTCAGTCAGACTGACATCCCTTTTAATCATGTTAAAGTTCTGCCTGAACTGCTCAAACTTTAGGGACAAGCTATGAAGAACAATATCAATTTGAGACTTGGCGTCCAGTTCTCCACCCAAGGTCTTGATCTCAGATAAATACCCCATCATCTTGAGAACGTGATCCCTAACAGGTGTGGAGTCAGCCATTCTCGTATCCATTAGTTTCTTCATTTCCAAATAACATGCCGAGTGGTTTTGATGACCGAATAGCTGCCTAAGGTTGTACATGATATCATAAGCAGTTTTCAGAGGCTCATGCTGATGTTGCAACACATTCAACATAGATGCCAGAATATAACAGCGCGCTATCTCATTAAAGCTAACCCACTTATCATATGCAACCTTTTGGGCTTCGTCAGAACCTCATCTGGCGTCTGAGGACAAACCTCTTCAAGTACAAACTTGTGTCCCTCAGCAACAAGAACTAAGTTAAGGTTACGAATCCAGCCATTGTAGTTTTCACCGACAAGTTTATTTTCTTTGAGGATTGAGGACAGATTGGAGAGTGCTATTGATGATATGAAATAATTGAAATTAAAACATGCAGTACAGTCACACATCTATTTAGGATAAACAGTATATAATCGAAAACCTCATAAAAGATTATATACTTTTCCACCGACACTTTAAAAATGATTTCTATAAGCCACGATCGTGTGGACATTTATAAATCTCATTTTTAAATAGGTTAAACCTTTAATTTACCTCCAGTTGAGTTTCCTTATAACAAGAAAATTAATAGCCGAATAATAAACACGGTCATGTAATTGTCTAACTGATAAGCCATGATCGTGTGGACGTTTATCAATAAATCACATCTAAGTGTACACACCATTATCTTCACACCATATCATTATTCGAATTTAACCGCTCCAGATGGAGGAGTCAGTTAGTTCTAATAGTGTTCTACAACTATCCATTTAGGAGATTTAATTTCTAGATAAATTTGTGATATGACACATTTGATATGGAGGAAGACCGATGTCAACGCGCATGCCCATCACTTCTCAATTAAACCAGATTTTAATGGAGACCGTATGAGATTTCTACATACTTTGGTATGAATCTCTCCCACTTAGTTATTTATGTTTGAGGTTTCATTTTATCCCATTATCTAACATGCAAACATCACATAAAATGATAAACATCCATTGCATGCTTCAACATAATAAGCAATAATAATAATCCAACTATCATGGCTTATATCTCATGTTGATTGATGAGATAAAACTGAAAAGACAGCTCCGAAAACAGACTTACCACTGGCCCTTTCACCGCGCCTCGCCGAGAAACCCTAGCTCCATTTAGGGTTTCGGGATGTGAACCGGTGAATCTTGGTGCTGAACTACTTTCTTCTTTGAGTTGATCTCCGATCTTTATTCAATACAGACTATCTATTCCAAAAGGAAAAATCTAATATTGTTAGAATAAAAATTACAACTCAAAACTCGGTCTAACAGCTTTATATCTATTACATTAAAACAACGTAAAATAAAACATAAACCTAATTCATGGATTTTCTCATGGATTAAAAATCACGTAGCCAAACCGGCATACGGCCAACATTCATTCAACATAAACATACATCACATAAAATAAAAGAGCCATGATAGTTGGTAAACCTGCAAACAAACACAGTCTACAAATCCAACAATCATTTATTATATGATCCACATAAAATAACATATGATATCTATGCATGAATATTAAATAATAATCGAATTTTACAATTAATAAAATTAATTAATTTGATATTATCCACAAGATAAAAATTGGAAATTAAAATAATTATCCACCAATTTTAATCTTGTATATTTCAAAAATATCACATAAATAAATCTGAGAATTAATTGTAATTATCCACCAAATTTATTTAATATTTTCAAGCCACCCTAATTAAATAATAATTGGATATATTGATATAAATCAAAAATCTAATCCAAATATTATCCATAAGAATCTAAATCTTTAAGGATAAAGTTTGAAGATTTGATCCACTTCAAAATCTTCCAAATCCTATCCAAAATCAAATTCGTATCACAATTGGATTTTGATAATTATTTGTATATATCCAAAAATCACCTTAACCAATTTTAATCCATAAATTTTGAAAATACCAAATTAATAAATCTGGAAATTTGATCCACTTCAAATTCTTCCAAATTTAAAATTCTATTTTCAAATCTATCTAGATTAAAATTAGTTAAATTAAGATATACATCAAATAATATCAAATCTTAATCCAATACATATTATTTTTGATCCATCTCAATTAATAAATCTGAAAATTTAATTTTCATCAAAATCTTCTCCAAATAATTAATCAAGATCGAAAAATAGTCCCTATATTTCATATTTAGAAATTTTGACATTAATAAAAAACAATTCCAAATAATATAGTGTAGGTTTTCGAAATTTACAAGAATTAAAATCTGGAAATTTTGATCCACTTCAAAAATTACCAAATTTAAAATTCTAATTTCAAACCTATCAAGATTAGAAATAGGTAACTTAAGATATACATCAAAGATTATCTAATCTTTTTCTAATCCTCAAAATTTTTAAACCCTATCCTAATTAAATCTGGAAATTTTGATCTTGATCAAAAATCCATCCAAATTCAATCATAGTGGTCGAAAATTTAGATAACAAATTAGGGAATTTTTAACTTCAACTTTTCGAAAATCGAAGACCAATATTTTCGAACACCATCATAAAACAAATCTGGAAATTTGAATAACATCAAATATCATTCCAAATTTAATCTTATGACTATCAAAAATACTTCATAATTCAAAACTAAAAAATTTCGAATTTTAATTCAAAAATTCTTCCAAGTTTTGAATGCCATAAAATCGACATACATGCATATTTAAATCTGAAAATTTAAGAACTATAAATTTAACATCAAATTTAAATATATATATATATATATATATATATATATCGAATTCATGCTCGGATTAATCCTAGAACAGTGCCAAAACCTGTCTCTGATACCATTGTTGGGGTTTTTTTCGAATGAAACCACCACATGATCTATTTGATTATTCGTTAATCCATGTTTATGCAAATCATAATTTTATGTATCATGCATGTTTATCACGTCATGCACAAAATCATGCAAAATGAATCTAATAAAGTGGAATACATCTGCCTCAGGTCCTGCTGGAACATCTGCTATCACTCTCTTTGCCACATCAACTCCCGCAGTCACGACAACAGCCGAAATCACTCCAGTAGGACCAAAATTCAAGTCCGACAAACCCTTATCTCCTCCAACAACACATGCAGACACTGCTATGGATGAAGCTGAAGCTCCTATTTCTACTCTGGTGCTAAACCCCACTTTGCTCCAGCAAGTCAGTCTAGGCGAAGAAGATAACCTTATTGATCCAGATCTAGGGTTACACACTAGAGCTTTAGCTGAGAAAAAGAAAAGCTGCCATACCCGCAAGTCTAAACGACTTCACGACCAACAAGGTTCGGTCAAGGAAGAGGGCGGTGAGGGTTCAAGCAAAAAGGCTAGGAGAACTTTGAAGATGGAGGAGAAACCCGAAAGATCCTTGAAGGATGAGTCCGATGGCGAAGAGAATCCCCCTGACACCTCTCTAGATAATGTTGTTGGTGATGTGGAAGTCAATGTTGAACAGCAAGAGAAGCCTATCCCTGCAATTTCAGAAGTCAATGTTCCTGAAAAGTCTGCATCCTCATAAGAGATGGTCTCTTCTGGCACAACCAAGGAGATAGTCTCTCCATCTCCCACTCATTCAGCCGATGTCAAAGATGATGCTGATTCTGGTGATTCTGAACCAGTCTATCCCCCAGGTTCTCCGCACGATGTTTTCTCTGCTTTCAGTAAGACATTCTACTCCCAATATGCTAAAACACTTCATAAAACTGTTATTCTTCACCCCACTCGTGTCGAAAAACAAATTGATGTGCTTAGTTTTAAGAAGTAAGGGATGGATGTTTTCTTGAAAGAAAGGGGTCTCTGGAAATCTGTTACTGAATTGTCATCTTTTGAACCTGATGTTATTGCTGAATTTTATGCGAATGTGTCTCCTGAGATGGGTGATAAGTCTAAGAGCAAATTTGGAGAGGTTTATATGCGAGATAAAATCTATGTTTTTAACCCCATGCTGATCAACAAATTCTTAGGTCTGTGCAATGATTCTGATGTTGTTAGCCTAGATTTAATTGATGATGTTGTTGAGACTCTTACTGGTGGTTTGGTGGCTAAGTAGACTAATAAAATTTCCACTTATAAGCTCACATTTTTCTACTTTATTTTACACAAATTGATTGTGTGTAATTGGTTACCCACCACCAACACTTCAGTCCTCACTGTTGATCAAGCCATCTTACTCTTTAAACTTGGCACAAAAATCCCCTTCAATCTCGGAGAATACATTTTTGATTGCATGTTGAAGTCGGCTGCAAAGACAAACACCACCAGCATTTTACCATTTCCTTGCCTCATCTATACCCTCCTAGTTGACCAAGGTGTGAAGCTAAATAAGAAGAAGATAGTTACTGAAACTGCAACTATCTCTATTATCAAGCCCAAAGGGAATGAAGATCGTGTGATCGATCTCCCTTATACCTTCGGTTGAAGTTCAACAGCTGCTTCAAGGGATGTTGGCCATGATGTTGCTACTGATAGTGCTCTCTCCCCTCCTCTTTCAGAAGGCGATATAGCAAGTGCCTCCTCACACTTGATGAATGCGTCTGTGCAGGTCTTATATTTTTATGTCTTGCAGATGGATTCGTTAATTCATCAAAGCACAGTTCTCACAAATGCCATGGTTGAGCTCCGCAATGCTCTTTGAGGAGTCCTTTCTACAAAAAAAGGGGGAGTAGCTGCTGTGTATATTGCTGGTGATGTTGGTGCTAACAGGGAAAATGGTGGAAAGTCTGTGGCCAAGGCAAAGGGAAAGAAGAAAATATGAATTTTCTTTGTCAAAAACAATTTAATTTCATGATTATGCATTGTGTTGGACAAAATTTTATTTTGCATGTGTTTACATCCTTGTTGGTTTTTGATGTGTTGGACACATATTTATTTTTGTTGTTGGGTATCCATGGTTGGATATCCTTGGATATTTATGTTTTAATCATTAGCATGGGTTGATGATTTTGCTATATAAATTATGTTCGCAGATGTTAATGTATGATGTTTTTATGTTTGATATTTTGTTTTTCACATAACTTATAGTATGTGATGTTTGATGCTCGGAATATCTCAACATTGTGATTGTTTTTCGCATGTTTTAAGATATGTGTTGTTTGGTATGTTAAGAATGTTCTCAACATTATATATCTGTACAGGGGTAAATACCCACTAACCTAGTATATCATGTATAGGGGATTATACCCACTAACTTTGTATATTATGTTACAGATAATAACATAAGGGGGAGCAGACCTTAAGGGGGAGTTTTTGAACTCCAATATTTTTGTTTTCGTATTCCGCTGCGGCTCTAATTATGTATATATTGAGCTTTATGTTTTGTGCAGAAATGATAAGCTTAAGGGGGAGATTTTTGAGTATGATGTGTTCCAGATGATGTTATCACTTCACTGATAACATCACAATCAATGTCGTATCTAATATTGTCCGTCATTCTCGTCACATTGAGTATAACACTCGGAACTTTAATCTTATGCTTTCCTAGTATTTTCGATTAATTTATTTTAAATTAATCTGAATATATTGTGAAATTTATCACACTTTGATTTCCACATTTTTAGGGATTTATTTGATATTTTACTTTGATTTAAAACGTGGATAAAGTTTGATTTTGACTTGTTCAAAACCTGTTCCGGATTTCATGGGGACGTGAAGTTCCCACTCCTTCTTGGACACTAACTGTTGCAGGAGATCGTGGGTCACTGGAATAACCGCTACTATTAAACGATGTTGAAGAACGTGTGTCATGCAATTCAGAAGACGGTTATCCCAAGTCCACATTCAGCAATGGATAGTGGAAGACGGTTGATTCAAGTCCAAGTTATCTAGGATTATGAAGCAACTACCAATACAAGATGGAGAAAGTATTTAAGGTCTCCTTAGACCTTAAAAACATTTATGCAAACAGGTTATCACCGTGGTTTGTGAGAAGCTCTGAATCATGCATCTAGTGTCATCTCTGAAATCCAAGACATCTTCCTCGACATCTGTCTAGCGTCCCAATCAGCTGGAGACTTTCATTCTAGTTGTGTGTGCAGGTTATAGTCAACTTTGAGAAGTCTAAGATTTAGAGTGACTTGTTGTAATCTATCTATGTTTTTAGATAGGTTTGTTTTGAGTGATTATTCGAGTGATTGAAGCTAGAATAGTCCTCTGTATGTTTTATGCAGTGTTGTCAAGGGAGTGAACTGAGACAACATCAGCATTGTTTTTGTATTTCACTTGTGATAGTGAATTTTGCCTTGAGGCAATCACACACCGTAAGGAGTGTGATTTAAAATTTATTTTGTGCAAACTTTCATTTACGTTTCGGCTGCATGTTGAAGGCAATGTGGTAACTCTAGCTTCAACATTTCATTTAATTTTGCAATTTACATCTGAATTTACAGTATTTCAGGCAACAAAATCTAACAAATACAAATAATAATAATAATAACACAAAATGTTTAAAACACGTAGCTTCAAATTTAATTTATAAATTTAATAATTATCTAATTTTCTATTGTAAATTTTAGATTGAATAGATTAGACGTCCCCTCCAGAGGCTGAAGTTGGATGTGATGATGTACATAAAGATGGAGTTACTATATATTATACTTACAAGATATTCTATTTTTCTTAAACAGACATGGGCCTGTGAGGTTTTACCCGGGCTTGGACGTCATTTGGGCGTCGTTGGAGGACAGATGACCATACCTCGCTGCCTCAGGTGGTCATTCACAGCCTTGAGCATTGACTTCTCTACATTTTTTGATGGGCAGGTACTCTTTTTGATATAAATTATTTTAATTATTAAATTTAAATTATATGTGTTAATGTTAAGATAGTTTTCACTTTGATGCAGCTGGATGTTCAGTAGATGGTGCCATCAGCTCAGGAGCTTCTGACACCATACTTTCAGAGCTTGGACGGAGAGAGTGTGCTGGGTGTGAGGTATGTCATACCTCGAAATGCCTCCAAGAAGAAGTTGCTGACTGAGGTGGCTCGTCGTGTGGTCCTGAGGGCATGTGCTGGGACGTCTGACATCGTGGGCCCATCACGACCGCGTAGGAGTTCCTGAACTACACAGCAGCAAGCTCCACAGACGGTGCACTGATTGATTGATGAGATGAGGGATCCCGATCCTCAGAGTAGGGGCCGGACCTTATGGTGAGGCCTCCTCGACCATCCGGAAGTAAGCGCCTGAGGAGGACTTAGGAGGAGAGCCGTGGAGAGTCCGAGATGCCCGATCCACGTCGAGGGGAGTCGGCTGATAGTTGGTTCGATCGTCTTGTCCATGCCGTTGCTGGAGTTGTAGAAGACCGCATTGTAGGTCATGTGGGCCAGATGATTGATGCAGCATCTACGTAGATGGAAAACAATTTTCAGCGGGTGGGTCAGATGATCGATGCAATTTCTATGCGGATGGAACGACTAGAGGATCGCATTGTAGGTCGACTACGTCGATTGCCCACACCACCTCCTAGAGGACCCACACTGCCTCCCAGAGGAGTTACTCCTCCCTCTACTACCCGGACAGGCTACGTCCCCCACCGCCCAGACAAGCCACTATCCCTCATACGACCCCCGTATGAGAGGGGACAGAGATAAAGGTTTGAGAGATCGATCGTCTGCTGGTCGATCATCTGCTCGTGAGTCATCTCCTCGCCTGTCATCTGTTTTGTCAAACCCTTCATTGTATGTGGGTCCTTCATCGAGCACTGGTCGATCGTCTATCATTGACTTACTAGAGGCGCAGATTGGATTATGATAGAGGCTGGATACTCGGGGTTCAGATAGAAGGGATATGATGCTGATGTCCAAATTCTTGCGAACAGCTTAATACTCCCACAGTCATTTTTTAAACGTGTGGAGCACTGCAGGAAGCTGGTTGACGCAGAGATGGTTGATCACTTCTTGCTTGAGGTGAAGCGAAGACTAATCAGGCAGCATAGACAGGATGTTGTGATTTACTCTCCATATTTATTTATAAGTTAAAAATTAAATTTTTTATATTCAATTTTATTCTCTGTCATTTTAATTGATATATTAATACGTTTTTCTTAGCTTGCGCTACAAGTAGCATGGGCACAGGTTCATCCCAAGGACATTCAGTGTCGGGATCAATATGGAGACGACAGATACTTGCACTGGGATCCTCCCACTGACTTACTGGATATAGTCAAAGGGTATGGTGGCGTCTATGACTTTCCATAGGCGAAAGTTGATTTTGTAAGTGATCTTCAGGTATACTTAATATTTTATTTATAAGGATATGTTTTTGTCCATCTTTTAAGTGTAATTGTATTTGCAGGTGTTCATGCCTTGCTGTGTAGCGGATTCTCATTGGGTCACTGTCTGTGTTTGTATTCGGACTTGGACTGCCGAGTTGTATGACTCATTATTATTCCAAATAGACAACTCGAAGAACAGAGAGATTGCTTAAAAGCGTGATCGAGAGTTGTTACCACTCCTTCATCTACTGTCATGCCTCATGACGGTAGGTGGATTTTGGAGTGGTCGGAGTAGGCCAGAGACCTACTACTATGCACTGAAGCTGGACAAGTCTGTCCAAGATCAGTTTTTGCAGTTTGACGGTGTCAGTTATGGCGTTTATGCTATGATGTATGTTGATTGATTGTGCTTTGGATCCCCTGGCCTTGACGTCACTGAGGATGATATTTGGAGATACTGCCTTTTTGTAACACGTAGGATCTTCTCACTGAGCTATTCACGCTGACCCCAATATAGTGGCTGACACTGATATTGTGCACTTTGTGTATTGTATTTGACCTTCCTCGTTTGTTTTATTGAGATATGTTTGTTGACGCATGATTTTGAACTACTATAAACAAAGTAGACATTATCAAAGTAGACACACAACACATTATTTGAAACAAAGTAGACACACAACACATTATGAACATAACTTCATTAACAACAACACACAACCTAAACGGGCACTCTCTACCATGCTTGCACATATAGACCAGTCGTGTCTTGTTTGATCGATACACGGCATCCTCAACTCGATTCTGCATGTGATAGAGTCCCACAGCTAGGGCCAAATCATCCTTGGTACAGAAAATCGCACCCTTATGAACTATATCCATGTTTGCTGCTGAAGGCTCATCCCAACTCAGTAGGTCTGCAACGTCAAGATTCACAAGTGGAACAACCCAATTGCTCACACCCCTCTCAGATACATCCTCGGTCTTAGTGTTCAATGATGATGCTCATCCTATCATGCCCATCAATCATCCTGTACCCTTTGTAGAATGAATCTATCCCATGAACTCTATGAACATTGATTCGAGCAAACCCGTTCTGACGTTCTCCTCCGCTTCTTCATCAGTAGTAGAAATTTCTTCTTCTTCTTCTTCTTCTTCTTCTTCTTCATGCGGGAATGCATCATCGTCAAAATCATGCTCTGGAGCCTCATAGTGTTGTGTATCATCACGAAAGTCCTCTCTGACCGGATCTCTTTCTTCGGGCACGGTGTCAGGGATGACCCTTGAGCTCCTACAGCCTCTCTGAACAACATACACAACCATCTCTGAGCTCTGTTTGTAGAGCAAGTTAAGCAAATCAACATCATCTTTTAGTCTTATCTTGATCTGTCTACCACTATTGGTGCTCGACATGCATGATAACTAATACTCGACAGATGTGGGATCGGTCTCCAGTAACTCATGAATCTCTCTGATTAGTGACCTAAAATAGAAATCATCCGATGACATGATGACCAGCTCCTCCACACCATCTACGTATTGAGCTCTCTTCAATCGGCTACTATGTCGTACAATAATATGATGTCTAACTATCTATCATAACACAAAATTCAAAAATAAGCATAACCACTACTAAAAAAATACACATATAACGGTGCATAAATAACAGTTTTTACTTAAAACCGTTACGAAGAGAGTATATGTAATGTTTTTTTCAAAAACCGTGATGTATGTGCGTGCACTTGCATGTATAAATAACAGTTTGAACTAAACCGTTATTTATTTATATATTATACATAACGGTTATACAAAAACTGTTACATATGTGCGTCTTTTTAACATACTATATATAATGATTTAATAGAAAATGTTATATATGTGCATATATTTTTTGTTATAACGGTTTGTTTATCACCGTTATGTATGTATGTGTCGCTTAATCTAATTAAAAAAAATTATGAGCACTCAAAAAATTCAAAACCCCAATTAGAAGTTCCAACCCTAATTTTGTAAGCACCCACCGCCTCCATCTTCTCCACTGATTATACTCTCCTCTCAAAGTTCCGATGATTATCGTTGGATTCAAAGTTTCCGCCATGTCATCGGATTCAAAGTTCTCTTCATGCTTCTTATCGTCCTCTACCCTGCATGGCGTTGTCCGCCATCTTTCCCGTAGCTCATCGCCCTCTCCCCATACTCCTCCTCACTCTGCTGTTGTTTGGCAACCATCGCTGCTCATCACCTCGGAGATGGAGCCCAAGTGCATGCTAGATTCATATCACCATTTGCAACAGGAGAGTTTCGATATCACTAATGGTCCTGTGAAGAACGATAGCTTCATCGACTTGGAGAAGACGATACTGCTCTTCTCAAATCCTATGTGGTCTTTTTTTTAATGAAGTTCTCATTTTAGCTAAGATTTAAGTTTTTTATGAGATTTTTTTACTTCCCCTTTTTTTCCTTCTTCTGTGTTTTGCAATGTAGGTGTTTGTTTTTATGCTAGTTAGAAGTTTCTTGGTGGAATATGAGGACCAGCTTACGATTGTATTGAGAACTAGCAAGGTCTGATTAATTAGTTTGTTGCTTGTTTGTCTGGGTAAATTTCTGTTAAATGGTTCCCTTGTCATATGCTGCAGGTCACAGGACTTCGGTGCTGCAAAGTTTGATGACCGAGCAATGAAAATATGTGATCTAGTATGTTGCTTCCTTATCTTCCTTTTGGGCTTTTACTCTGGATTTTCATGGTCATTTACTTGTCTTTAGTGTATATCCTTTTTTTTCCTGACTCCATATTTATGTTCTTGTCTATTATGAGAAGGAATATCATGTTGGTTGTCTACATGAGTCCAAGATGTGTGATTTAAAAGTAAGTCTTAGAATTATTTTTAGCATTGAGGTAGGAGTAGCTTTTGACAGTTAAGTTATGAAGATGATGTTTATTAGTAACCATGATCTCCACATGGTCATCGCCACCTACGAAAAGAGCAAATAAAAAAAAGGAAGCAACCAAACAGATCGACCATGATCAACCATAGACCAAAATCAAGGCAAAGCAACCATTGTGGTTTCTTGTATTGTTTATTCAATAAAATCCACATGGCAAAAAATGATTGACCATTAAATTTTATTTGATATATTTTTGATTAATTTTTAATATATATTGGATTTTATGAAAAATAAAAATAATTACACCAAAAATTTTCTTTTTGCATGCTCTATAAATGGATCCCATATTGGCATAATTATACACACATTTTTTTTATCTCATTTCTACATTTGTGTATCAATTTTCAATTTCAAACCTCCATCTTTCTCATATTTTCATGGATCCCAACAAAATTTTTTACTCAAACTATCAAAATTTTTCATCCTCTCAAAATTATTATCCAAACCTTGAAAATATTCCAAATTTTGAAGAATTTGTGAAATTCGAAACTCCCGAATATCACCAAAATGTTGAAAAAACCCCTCGAAGCTCAAACACTTCAACTGGTCCACAAAATTGGACAAATCAAGAAGACATAACACTAATGTCTTGATATTATAGAGTTAGTGAGAATCCAATCACTAGCAACAATAAAAAAGGTGATAAGATGTGGCAACACATTTTTTCTTATTTGTGCTATTATTTTATTTTAATTTTAACAAGTTGATATACTTCATAAAATTATATTTAAAAATAATTATATATAATATTGTGGTTGGATGGTTGGGTAGCCATTGATAAACTATCAAAATTAAAAGTGATGTGGAAGAGAGAAAAATGAATCAAATATTAAAAAGGTTGGATGGTTGGGTGGTTGGAGTGGTTGCTGATAAACACAGTCTAATGGATGCTGAAATACATGGCTAAGGAACTTCCCGTGGATAAATGGTTTTGATGTGATGACTGCTATAAGATTTTTGAAGCACTTTAGAATTTAGCTTCTAAGTGATACTAGGACATATCTGGAGCTATCTTTCAACTGATGAATTGAGAAAATACGGAAGTTGTTCATGGAACATTTATCAACGGACAAAGTAGGAGTCTAGTCTTTTATCTGGGTAGTCAATAGGGCAGAAGCAGGAGTCCAAGTTTTAAATCTGGCTTGAAATATATAAATCCATTATTAGCCAGACCTGGCACTATGTTTGTAATATTGCTGTAATTTATGAGCTAATCATGTTCTATTTATCTAGTTCATGCCGAGTTGATTCTTCTATAGTCTTATGCTGATTTATGGTTCTATGCCTTTATACAGAATTGTTGTTCTTATGTATGCATGGGACCATTAGATCCTCATCCTAATTGGCACTTGGGGATGTGAGGTATTGATCGGGTGAATTCTACTTGATATTTTGGGGCGATTTTATGTGGTTTAGTTATGTTAATTGCTATATAATGATGCTATTTTGGAAGAAGTTGTGCCTTAAGGTTTTTGGCAGGGCATTGATGCAAAGATGAAGAAAATGGTGTGCTTTTGGTGAAAGAACGAGCTGTGTAAAAGAAGTTGAAGTAGAAGGAAGTAAAGCTATGCCGTATGGGCATACGACAGGAGGACATGGGCGGATAACTCAAAAATCTGGGCCCGAGCATGTGAATTTGGGCTGGAACACGGAAATTACTCAAGCCCAAGGCCTGGACGCGAGCGAGAAGAATCCCACCACCGTCAAGAGTCCCTTTTTTTGCCAACTTCCTTGTTAGAATATATTAGGATGGCTATTTCCTTGTTGATATTATCTTAATTAAGGATTTTATAAATAGATTAGGACTTATCTTTGTTTAGAAATCCAGACTTTAATTTTCACGAAAGAACAGGAACAAGAACGACGATTTCTCTCTGGAGTATAATTGTTCATCTTCTTCGGTTATTTTCATGGTATTTGTTATTTCAATATTTTTGCAATTCAATCTTAATATGAGTTCTAGCTAATTTCTTTTTATTTCGGAAACAACTAACGAAACCCTAGCCTAACTAAGCTGTGAGATCTAATCGTATTCATCGTTCAATTTCTTGCATGCATTTGTTATTCTTTGTATTTCGAGTCGTTAATTATTTCAATATTGCTAGGTAGTTGCAAATACTTAGTGAATTGGAATTAATTAGTTGTCAATTAAACCGGCCATCCGTAATTGTGGTTTAAGTTTAATTAGTGGCGAAACGGTTCTTCAGAACTAGGGAGAATAGCAATCTTAATTTAACGGTCCTGCGTCAGAATCTGTTAATTATGAATCGGGTTCCTCTAGCTTTTAAGGCTGTCGGCTCATTAAACCTATAGAACGTCTCTTACGGTTGTCAGTCGATTAGGGAAATAATTAGTGAAGCGTCTTCCTGATTATCGAGAAATTACGGAGGAATTAGGCTGCGTCAGTAAGCGTCTTCGGTAGCTATAATCGATTTGTATGTGTTAATTGAATTCATCTTTGTGTCGAGGATCGGTTTAGGTAAGCTAGGGTGGAGTTAATTGGAATCCGGAATACTTCTTCTCATATTTTAAGTCCGTTCGATTTAATTGCTCGTTCATTTATTTTTATATTTAATCATTAATTTCGTTTGTTTTATTATAATTACAAAAACCCTTTTTGAAGTTTGGATATACAGATTGAGAGTATCGGGTAATTCCCACCATTCCTTTGGGAGACGATCTCGCTCATCGATGTACACGTGCAGTAAGGGCATACCGACTGCTGTCAGGAAATTTATTTTTGGTGTAAAACGACGCACCAAATTTTGGCGCTGTTGCCGGGGATCGGTTCTAAAGCAGTAATTACTCTCGTATTTTCAATTTGTTATTTTTCTTATCTTTAATTTCTTGTTTTCCAGTGCATGACCCGTTCTTCGAGAAAGGAGGAGTTGTTGTTCGATCCAGAGCCAAAACGAACTTTACATCAGTTGAGGAGAGTTGCTAGGGGATCTAAGGAAATTTGCACACCAGAACTAGGACCCTTTGATCTTCACCAATTGTTCGAAGAGAATATGGCTAACAACAACAACGAGAATCGAGTTCTCGCCAATCCAGCTGAACCTGCTCCTCTGATTCGAGAGTTGGGGTGCCACCGCAACAACAGGCTTATCTGCATCGTACTACCTACCATTTCAAATAATGCAGAGATACGGCTCGGATTCATACAAGTTCTGCCGAAGTTCAGCGATCTACCTGGAGAAAGTGCACACACACCTGGCGGAATTCAATCTAGTCTACTCCACGTTGCGTCCTCAAGGGTTTTCTGCTAACAATCTGCGGCTACTGACCTTTTCGCACACTTTGCAAGGAAGAGCCAGGGAGTGGCTCTTTGATTTACCATTTGGTTCAATCACCTCGTAGGAGGAGTTGGAAGAGGATTTCTTGCGCAAATTCTTCCCAGAATCCCGAGCTACAAATCTGAGGATGGCCATTAGTAGTATCAAACAGAGGCAAAATGAAAGTTTGGCCAAATACTGGGCACGATTCCAGCAGCTGTGTCGCAAATGTCCAGACCATGGATTCTCTGATTATCAGTTGTTCACCAACTACTTTTACCGTGGCATGTCTTCATTCGACAGAAAAATTGTAGACGCGGCCAGTGTAGGATCTCTAATTAATAAAACTATGGATGAGGCATAACAACTCATAATCGATATGGTATCTGGAGGCCAACAATATGAAGACGAGGATGATGATCGCTACAGGCCAGTAAAAGGGATTGATCGAACTGAGAACTCTGGGGTGAATGACAAGATTGATGCGCTAACCTCTTTAGTTAGAGGCCTAGCGGTGGCCCAGACAAAACATTCTCGATGTGGTGTATACGCAAAGAGTGGACACTTTACCGACGAGTGCCCAACATTGCAAGACCCTTCCACCGAGCAAGCTTGTTATGGCTCGGGCGACGCACAACAGGATGCCCTCAGAGGAATCCATTATGATGCCCCACAAGGAGATGCTTTCCGAAGGAAGAGCAATTATGATCCTTATTCCAACACTTACAATCCAGGTTGGAGGAATCATTCGAACTTCCGTTGGAAACAGCCGGGCGAGCAAAGGCTACCTGAAGATTTGCCCCCAAGACCGCCACAAGATGAGCCGTATGCCCATATGGACAAACCTGCACTGAGTATGAGTGAGATTATGAAGTGTCTGGAACAAAGTAATGCTCTGGTGAACAGTTTGACACAAAATCAGAAGGCATTCCAGCACACAAGCTGTCCTTGGCAGTATGGGCACACAGATAACTCAACTAGCCACGTAGATGAACAAGATGCAAGGGCATACAGAAAAGCTGCCCTCACAAGCTGAACAAAATCCCAAGGGCAATGTAAGTGCCGTGACTCTCCGAAGTGGGAAATAATTGGTTGACGTAGAGAAAAAGGCTGAGAAAAACCTGCCGTATGGGCATACTGCACAGACTGAAGATGAATCTAACCCAAAGGAAGAGCAGCCTTCTGCAGCTGCCGAGCCCACCCCTGTTGAGGTACAAGTTGAATCTAAAAATTCTAACTCTGTAGTTGCAGCTCCCTTTCCTTCCAGGTTGGTTCGAAACAAGAAAGAGAATGATGAGAAGGCGATCTTAGAGGTATTCAAGAAGGTTGAAATCAACCTACCTCTAATTGATGCCATCAAGCAAGTACCTAGATATGCGAAATTCTTGAAGGAATTATGTGCCAAGAAGATACGATATGGGAAGGATGCCAGAATTCAAGTTGGTGAAAATGTCTCCACAGTGATTCAGCGGAAATTGACACAGAAATGCAGGGATCCAGGTATGTTCACTATCCCTTGCATCATTGGAAGTAAGAAGGTTGAGAAAGTCATGCTAGATTTAGGCGCATCCATAAATGTCATGCCTTTATCTATGTACAAAGACTTACAATTAGGTTCTATGAAAGATACTCGAGTCATTATTCAGTTAGCTGATAGGTCTAATGCATACCCGCAGGGTGTAGTCGAGGATGTGTTGGTCAAGGTGAATGAATTGATTTTTCCTGTGGATTTTTATATTGTTGATATGGATGATTCCTTTTCTGCCCATAGATCTCTGATTCTGTTAGGTCGTTCCTTCATGAAAACTGCAAGAACCAAGATTGATGTTGATAAATGCATGCTTAGTTTTGAATTTGATGGTGACATTGTTACATTTAATATATTTGAGGCTATGAAGCATGTTGAGGATCCTGAGGCTCTTTATATGGTTGATATTGTTGATACATTAGTTGACGAGTTTGTTGAGCATAATTTTAGGGATAACCATTTAGAACAGGTTCTTTTCGGTGGAGTGACTAAAACAGCCGCCAACTCTGATGAAGAGGCCACAATAAGAGCGATTATACAGCAGCTCTATACCACCAGTGAGTTTCCGACTCAGAATCTCACAGGCCGTATGCCCATACCGACAGACACTGAACCAATTCTGCCTTCTCATGTCAAAGCTCCCGTTCTGGAACTGAAGGTCCTCCCTGAACATTTGAAATATGCCTAGCTAGGGGAGCAAGATACGCTGCCCATCATCATTAGCAAAGATCTCTCCCCAGACCAGGAAGGCCGACTACTAAAGGTTTTGAAGAGACACAAAGGAGCTATAGGGTGGACCTTGGCAGATATCAAAGGAATCAGTCCAGATATCTGCATGTATCGCATTTTTCTCAAGCCTGAGTGCAAGCCGTCCAGAGATCCACAGAGAAAATTGAACCCGGTGATAAAAGAGGTGGTTCTCAAAGAAATCATCAAGCTACTCCAGCTCGGGATTATTTATCCTATCTCTGACAGTGAATCGGTCAGTCCAGTACACGTGGCCCTAAGAAATCCGGATTCCAGCTTGTGAAGAATGAGAATAACGAGTTGATCCCGATGCGGTTGCAAACTGGCTGGCGCATGTGCATAGATTTTCAGAAATTGAATGATGCGACCCGCAAAGACCATTTTCCCTTGCCGTTCATTGATGAGATGCTCGAATGCTTGGCCGGGAAATCCTTCTTCTGCTTCCTCGACGGATATTCGGGCTACTTTCAAATTTTTGTCGCCCAAGAGGACCAAGAAAAGACGACTTTCACATGTCCGTTTGGAACATTTGCCTGCCGCAAAATGCCATTTGGGCTGTGTAACGCCCCTCGTACCTTCCAACGATGCATGATGAGTATCTTTTCAGACTTGATTGAGAGCTGCATCGAGATTTTTATGGATGATTTTACAGTGCATGGAGACTCGTTCGAGCAATGCATAGACCACCTGGATAAGGTTCTTAAAAGGTGTGTCGAGACTGACTTGGTGTTAAATTTCGAAAAGTGTCACTTTATGGTGCAGCAAGGCATCGTGCTTGGCCATGTCATCTCTGCGAAAGGGATCGAAGTTGATAGAGCAAAGGTTGATTTGATTGTGAAGCTGCCTTATCCCTCTAATGAAAAAGAAATCCGTGCCTTCTTAAGTCACACAGGCTTTTACCGGCGCTTTATTCAAGATTTTTCCAAGATCGCCCAACCCATGACTAAGTTGCTGCAAAATGACGCTCCTTTCGACTTTGACGATAAGTGTAAGGAAGCCTTTGATATTTTGAAGACAAAACTCACTTCTGCACCCATCATTCAGCCACCCCAATGGGTCTCTCTTTTGAGCTCATGTGCGACGCCAGTGACTTCGCGATTGGAGCCGTACTTGGACAAAGAAGTCGAAAGTAGAGCCATGTCATCTATTATGCTTCCAAGACTCTTAACCCAGCCCGATGTGATTACACGACAATCGAGAAAGAGCTCTTAGCCGTAGTCTTCGCATGTGAGAAGTTTAGATCCTATCTTGTTGGATCGAAAGTGGTGGTGTACACAGACCAGGCTGCTCTGAAATACTTGCTCTCCAAGAACAAATCAAAGCCGCGCCTCATTCGCTGGGTTTTGCTACAGCAAGAGTTCGATTTGGAGATTAAAGACAAAAAGGGAGCTAAAAACAATGTTGCTGATCACTTGAGCAGGCTGTTGACAGAGTCCGACGGTATGCCCATACCGGACGATTTTCTAGATGAACTCTTACTTGCTGCTGCGGATACAGCCCCTTTGTATGCGGATTTGGTGAATTTTCTAACCTCTGGAATTTTCTCTAAGGGTACCGAAACTGCAAAGAAGAACAAGTTACGAAGCCAGGCCAAATACTTCATATGGGATGATCCGTATTTGTGGAAAACGTGCGCCGACCAAGTGATTCGACGCTGCATCCCTGATGATGAGATTCAGTCCATTCTGAGTTTTTGCCATGCCCATGCCTGTGGCAGCCATTTTAGGCCATGGAGAACAGCTCGGAAGGTCCTCGATTGTGGTTTTTATTGGGACACGATTTTCCGGGACGCTTACCACTTTTGCAAGAATTGTGATCGATGCCAACGCCTGGGTAACATTTCTTCCAAAAATGAAATGTCTCAAGTGCCTATTCTGGTGTGCAAAATATTTGATGTGTGGGGCATGGACTTCATGGGCCCCTTTCCAAGTTCGTTCGGCAACTCCTACATCTTGTAGCCGTCGACTATGTTTCCAAGTGGGTCGAAGTTAAAGCCACTCAGACGAATGATTCCAAGGTGGTTAGCAAGTTTCTCAAAACTTAAATTTTCCAGCGTTTGGTGTACCTCGAGCTGTCATTAGCGACCAAGGCACACATTTTTGCAATCGCACATTAGAAGCTTTGTTCAACAAATATGGTGTTCACCACCGCGTCACCACTGCCTATCATCCCCAGTCCAATGGGCAGGCCGAAGTCTCGAATCGCGAGATCAAGAATATTCTGGAGAAGACCGTATGCCCACACCGCAAGGATTGGAGTTTCCGCCTAGATGATGCTGTATAGGCATACCGCACAGCTTTCAAGACACCTATCGGGATGTCCCCTTATCGGTTGATTTTTGGGAAGCAATGCCATTTACCGGTTGAGTTAGAGCATCGAGCCTTTTAGGCCGTCAAGCAATGTGATTTCGACCCTCACCTCGCCGCGAATGAGCGGCGTTATCAGTTACAAGAGCTGGAGGAAATATGGTTGGAAGCTTATGACAGCGCCAGTGCGTACAAGGATAGAACTAAGTTTCTCCATGACAAATATATCCAGCGTAAGACTTTTGAAGTTGGCCAGAAGGTACTGCTCTTCAATGCCCGCCTCCGACGCATGCCGGGTAAATTGAAATCTCGTTGGATAGGACCATTTGAGGTTGTCCATGTCAGTCCCCACGGAGCCGTGGAAATTCGCAGTCTCGCCACTCAAAAGCTGTTGCACATCAATGGCCAATTGCTCAAGCCTTATTGTGCTGCAACAGACCGGTCTAGTTTTGATGGGGTCAATTTGGCAGCCCCGGTACCCACCGATTGATCCTGCTCATTTCGTTGAGTCTCCGACGTTAAATAAGGGCGCTACTCGGGAGGTAACCCGATCACTTTTCCCTGTTATTTAAATTTTTTTTAGTTTTCCTTTCATGTCTTTATTTTTCCATGTTTGTTTTTCTAATTTTCTTTTATACAAAAAAAAATTAAAAAAAATAAAATAAAAAGTGATGGGGAGAGTCGACTGGGTGCTATTCTAAGTATGGGGGGAGATTTTCGCATCTTTTGATTTATTCAAGGACCATCTTGCAATTAGGCGTATTTCAATTTGGGGATTTCCCCTTAACCCTAATTTTCTCCCCAATTTAATCCCCCATGCCTTAGTCAAAATTTTTTTCACCGCACATACTTACTCTCTGCTAGTGTTTTTCAGATATTCACCGACCCTTCCACTTCCCGCGCTTTCGTCGACCCCCATACCGGTTTTTCTCCGACCACTGCTGATCACCACCACCACAACCATGGGCAAGAAGCGTAGTACCAAGAAGTGAGCCAGCCGTGCCATCAACACCTCCGATGACCGCTCCACACCGCCGGCCAATCCTTCCCCACTGCAAAATTCACCCGAGGCCGACTTTCCCAATTCCACTGTGAATTTTCTGGTACCCACCACCGCTCCTTCCTCTCCGTCGGAGCCCTCACCACCACCATCCTCTCCTCCCCTAGTTCCGGTAATCAATCAACCACCTCCGTTCACGCCGATCCCGACGCCGTTCTGAGGGAGCGAACGTCGCCACCCCCTCCGTGAGTAAATGTCGCCGCACCCGACCGCCTCTTTTCATCGACCTTACCACCGGCGACACAAGCACCACTGTTCCCCCTCCGGCCCCTGTCGCCGCTACTCCAGACTCCCCGCCCACCCACTCTGGGTCGTCTTCCGCCACCCATTCAGAGGCGGGCGTTCTCACTCCCACCAGATCTCCTCCGCCAGGAACACCTTCTCCACCACCATCCCCTGTAATCGTCCCCTCTGCCGCTGTCACACCACCATCGAGCCGCCGCCGAGTTCGGTCCAAATACAACGCCCCCAAACCCTCTGCCCCACCGCCGCCTCCGGCGGCCTCCACTCCCGCTTCTTCTTCCCGCCGTCGCAGCCCTCTTCCACAGCCGCCATTCCGGCAGCCTGATCAGGTACGTTCTCGTGCCGAGAGGAACGCCAAGCGCGCTCTGATTGGTGCCCGTGTTTTTGATTGGGATGATATTGCCATTTTAGGGGTTAATGATCACATTCGTACGCACTTTGCTCGTGTCGGTTGGTCCCCTTTTTAGATGTTTCCGCCCCAGTCCATAAAGAGCTGTATCTAGAATTCCTCTCTTCGTATGTGTTTGATTCTTTACGGTCTCTTGATGATAAGCATGCGGTTCTGTTTTCTTTACGTGGTCGACATTTCCATATGTCTATAAATGCTTTGAATGTGGTTCTGGGCTTTGAATCTGATGCATCTCTTTGTGATGAGTCGTATGAGTCTGCCTATTGTGATGTGCCTGAGTCGTTTTCCACCCTCGCCCTAAGCGTTGGTGTTTGTTGAGCATTGACTCTGATTTTGTTGCTCGTTCCTCTCGTAGTGCCCACATTCATGATGATGCTCTTCGCCTTTGTCATAGGTTTCTAGTGGCTAACTTATTTGGTCGTATTGATATGATGAATGTGGTAACCTTGCAAGAGCTGTTTATACTTGACTGCATGTTCTCTCGTTGTAACACCCTAAATTTCTTTAAAGTGTTAAACTGATTTGATTTTTTTTTAATTGATACGGAAATGTGAATATTTTTTTTTAAAAATTAAATAACTTAAATAATAATATAACTTAATTAGTGAAAACATTTGAGTAGAAAAATAAATACATGGATTTAACAAAAGGAAATGATACTTAATGAATTAAATTAGCAATTCAACTAGAATATTTTTATTTGAGAAATTTATCATAAGTTCTAAAAATGAAATAAAATAAATAGCATGAGTAGATGTCTAAGAACCAACATGATCCATGGAATATGAATTATCAATAATTCTCTAAAATAAAATTTGACTAATGTAAGCGGAAGAAATGAAAATTGACTTGACTTGTCATTCGATCTCCCACACGTCACCATATTTAGTTACCTGAAAATGTTAATGAGGGGTGAGCATATATAAAATATACTCAGTGTGAGAAATTATGCAGAGATTTGCCCAAGTTAATAAAACAGCAGCACACATATAACTGATATTGAAAACTGATAGTACCTTAGTACCGAAACATGATAGTACATTAGTACTAATTGAATCGCATAGCGATATTGACATTTGTGCACAAATACTGAGAGCCAAATAATTGAATGAACATATAGTCCAAGGGCTCATTGATAGTAACATGATATACGGCAAACACGTGATATTAAAATGGGCAAAAATATAAATCAATGGCATAAAATAAATGAATCCCACACCTTAACTGAACTGATGAACTTCGAGTCAAACACTAACAGTAACTTATTGTCTTAGTCGCGCCGCATCTAGAATATAATTAGAAAAAAAAACCCTTTAAATGCATGATTGACACTAGAATGAAATCTAATTTGAGTTGAACATTAAATAATGAATGCCCACTTTCATACCAAATGAAAAATCTATGAATTAATAGTATAAGTTCAGATTAGTTACAAATTGAAATCTAAGTACAGTTAATTCCAAAAAAATGAGTTTACCGAAAATAATTTGATCAGTAACAAAAACCATTAAAAAAAAATAGGTACTGCCTATGAAATTGATTAATTAATGGCCTAACTAAAATTAAATAAGACCACATGATAAGTTAAAATATTTCAATAAATTTTTAATTAAAAAAAATCTGACAGATTACCGAAAGAATAATCTAACTATCCTGTTACTTATCATCAAGGCATTAACCCACTAATATTTTAAAATAATAATTTATAAGATAATTAAAACGTCAACCATAAAATTTTAACATTATTACTTATAAAATTTATTCATAAATTAGAAACTTGTCCATACTATAAGTCATAAACGAGAACTGCATGTATATTATGATGAAAAAATACCAAATCAAATTAAGCATGTCTTTACGATAACTTATTACAACAATAATCTATCGACCAGATAAAATCCCATCTTCTATGGTCTTATTAATTTAATATTAATAATATTAAAATGGCATAATTAAATTCATTTAGCACTACGATTTAAACTGTAAGATTTAATTACCAGAAGGATCTGACCAATAACCATCTTCTAATATATATATATATATATATATATATATATATTTTCGCATTCATAGAAATAGGCAATCTGATATTTTATCCAATTAAAATAATTAAATAAAACCTAATTAAATTAAGACCTATTTAAGAAATTAGTCCACTTGACGATGATTACCGCATGATTCAATAATCTAATTTAACTACATTTTTTTTTAAATATACCAACCTTGTTAACCTATACTTTACAGAATAACTAAATCTTTAACCATCAAATTTTAACATTATTAATTGAAATTTAAAACCTATTACCTACAAACTTTTCCATGATATGCCATGTATGGGAGCGGCATGAATTCATTTTTTTATGAAAACACCAAATTAAAACTAACATCTTTAAATCCGTTTGATAAATTTACAATTCCTAAACTAAGATAGCTTATTAAAATATTAACTATCGTCCAAATCAATTCCCCTCATATCTAATCTTATAAATTTGAATATTAATAACAGTAAAATAGCCAATTACCCTTAAGCTTCAATAACAAATTCACTAACCTAAAATCAGAAATTAAGATATAATTTGAATTAAATTCCATCATTCTTCTACCACATAACTCTCGAGACTAGCATCCCAGAAATCAAGATAAAAAAAATTGTTATGAATAAATTCCTAAATGAGATTAATTGAAATACATGAGATCAAACCATGAAATGATTGTGCAAAAAAACTCAATACTCCTAGTCCCTAGATGTATGCATATAAAATATTTAATCCCTTGAAAAAAAATTCAAACTTTTACCTCTGCTTGAAATCAAATGTAACCTTTGAGATTGAGAGTTTTTCCTAAATCGCCATTTTCGAGATGCAGTAGGAACAAATAGGGTTCAGAAAAGATATAAAATCATTTATACCAAAAAATAAATTAGGGTTCTTTAGTTACCAAAAATAATAGAACTTTAATTTGGAACAAGTCTTGTAGGATTTATTTTATTAAAAGGGAATAGGAAAAACGAAAATTATTACTTAATTTAAAAAGTTGACTCAAAACATTTTCCTATTAGAAATCCTTAACACATGCACTTTGTCTAAGAAAATCCATTTTTAATTGTTTCGAAACTTATAAACCTGGTACATGAATGCAGGCATATGTGATGCATGTATTTGATTTATTATGTAATTGCCTTTGAATGTATTGAATGAAAAATATGTTTCATCATCAACTCACGTACATCCCTAAAATTAAGCCAATACCAAAGAGATTCTATATGATTTAATTTAAATAGATGGAACATAATTTATCTAATGAAATTGAAGGTGTCTAGGGCGCGACTTAGACTAGTGCAACATCCCGATAACTAAATAATTTCAAAAGTCACATATTTAAATAAAATTATCACGATAACTCACTTTATTTCAAACATGATAAAACGGGCTGTTACACTGGTGACAAGCTTAGTTTTGCTTTTGGTTAGTACGTCAGTGGCAGTATAGTGCCAACCATTTTCTGTGTCGAGCCCCGTTAGGCTACTTTGTGACTTTGCTTGCTCAACATTTACATATTCCCCTTGATGATCCTGAACCCCTCCCTGCCACTCTCTTTACTATTGCTGATTTCGCTGCCATGCGCTTGATTTGTGTTGATGCCCAAGGGCAGTATAAGCTTACCCGACCGGGCGTGCAAGGTCCGAGTCATTTTCCCAGTGCAGGTCCTTCTTCTTCATCCACTGCTCCCCCTGCTCCTGCCTCTCTCCTTCCTGAGAATGAGGCCCTCATCACTGAAGTTACCCATGGCTTGGAGGATCGCCTTGGCCAGCGTTTGGATGCAATTGATGATCGTCTCACTGCTCTCGAGCAAGCCCTGCGCCATCTCTCTGATTGAGAAGTTTGCCTCTCTTTTCCCCCTTTTTTTTCATTTTGTTGTTTTCTCTGCTTGTAGTTTGCTTTGTTTGTCTGTATGCTTTATGCTTTTTGTCGAGTTCTTTTTCCCTACACAGTGAGGACCCTGTGGTGTTAAGTATGGGGGGAGATTGCTCGTTGTTAGTGTCACATTTCTAAAAAAAAAATTAATCTAGTGTTTCGACTTCTTTTCAGTGTTGTGTTTACTTGTTTGTTAAGTATTGGTTGCCATGATTTGAGAAGTACGAGGAAGAAGGGCTATGATTTGGTTTGAATGGTTTATTGGTTGATGTTCTGTGATAATGATACACCAGTCTTTGATGACCTTGTGAACGATGGATTGTGCTTTTGATCATATTATTTTCAGCCTATAAACGTGAGTTCTTGAGCCTGTGAGCATGAATCATCTATATGAAGCTCTTATTTCTGTTGTGAGAGTGTCGGATTGTGTTTATTCAATGCTTGATTTGCCTTGTTGCCCCTGTTTTATCCCTTTTGAGTTTCAAGCATGAAAATGATAAAGCCACTTAGGAATTAACCAAGTTTTGGCCTACACATTTCTTACCCTCCAAATTGCCAATTAGTGAGCCTATTGAGCTTTATATTTCTTATGCTTTTTGTTACAACCACTATACATGAAGCCAAAACCTTGTTTTAGCCTGCTTTTGACCTTGAAAATATGCAAGTTATCCCTTAAGTTGCTAAGCTGCAATAATAAAAGAAGTGAGGCTGGAAAGTAGAAGGGCAATCTTATGCTTCGTAAAAAGTAAAAAAAAAAACAGAGAAAGAAAACAGAAAAAAAAAGAAGCAAGGCTTCAGAAAAAAGAAAAAAAAAAGAAAAGAGGAGATTGATTGAAAACATTCCCTGTGTACATAGGAATTATGAAAGCCAGCTTGGAGTTGAAATTGCTAAATAATTGCAGCTAGGATTTGAATCCACATTTTGGAAGACTTGCATGTTTTCTTGTTATGAAGCCATTTCACCCAAAAGAATCCTACCTCTAACCCCGAGCCCCGTTACAATCCTTGAAAAAGTCCTTTTGATTTATGTTTTGATCTCAATTGTTGATGATTCCAGTGACATATAGGCAAAGCTATGTTGAGAATGACAAATCGCGACTTGTGTGAATTTCTATATTCCCTTCTTTGAGAGATTTAGAGTGAATCATGGTGAGGCTGGATCAATGAGCATTTTCTTGACATAAATGAGAAGTTTTGGTGTATTCATTAGAATAGAACAGGTTGGTGGTTATGATTAGGTAAGTCATGGTTCTTGCTCCGAGCACTTTTCGGATTAAGGCAGCTGGTACTCTTTGCTTTTATTTGTTTTTGTTGGAGTCTATGTTTCTTTTGTGTGTTTGGATATGCTCGAGGACGAGAGTTATTTAAGTATGGGGGGATTTGATCGGGCGAATTCTACTTGATATTTTGGGGTGATTTTATGTGGTTTAGTTATGTTAATTGCTATATAATGATGTTATTTTAGAAGAAGTTGTGCCTTAAGGTTTTTTGCAGGGCATTGATGCAAAGATGAAGAAAATGGTGTGCTTTTGGTGAAAGAACGAGCTGTGTAAAAGAAGTTGAAGTAGAAGGAAGTAAAGCTCTGCCGTATGGGCATATGACATGACGACATGGGCGGATAACTCAAAAATCTGGGCCCGAGCATGCGAATTTGGGCTGGAACACGGAAATTACTCAAGCCCAAGGCCTGGACGCGAGCGAGAAGAATCCCACCACCGTCAAGAGTCCCTTTTTTTGCCAACTTCCTTGTTGGAATATATTAGGATGGCTATTTCCTTGTTGATATTATCTTAATTAAGGATTTGATAAATAGATTAGGACTTATCTTTGTTTAGAAATCCAGACTTTAATTTTCACGAAAGAACAGGAACAAGAATGACGATTTCTCTCTGGAGCAGAATTGTTCATCTTCTTCGGTTATTTTCATGGTATTTGTTATTTCAATATTTTTGCAATTCAATCTTAATATGAGTTCTAGCTAATTTCTTCTTATTCCGGAAGCAACTAACGAAACCCTGGCCTAACTAAGCTGTGAGATCTAATGGTTTTCATCGTTCAATTTCTTACATGCATTTGTTATTCTTTGTATTTCGAGTCGTTAATTGTTTCAATATTGCTAGGTAGTTGCAAATACTTAGTAAATTGGAATTAATTGGTTGTCAATTAAACCGGGCATCCGTAATTGTGGTTTAAGTTTAATTAGTGGCGAAACGGTTCTTCAGAACCAGGGAGAATAGCAATCTTAATTTAACGGTCCTGCGTCAAAATCTGTTAATTATGAATCGGGTTCCTCTAGCTTTTAAGGCTGTCGGCTCATTAAACCTATAGAGCGTCTCTTACGGTTGTCAGTCGATTAGGGAAATAATTTGTGAAGCGTCTTCCTGATTATCGAGAAATTACGGAGGAATTAAGCTGCGTCAGTAAGCGTCTTCGGTAGCTATAACCGATTTGTATGTGTTAATTGAATTCATCTTTGCGTCGAGGATCGGTTTAGGTAAGCTAGGTTGGAGTTAATTGGAATCCGGAATACTTCTTCTCATATTTTAAGTCCGTTCGATTTAATTGCTCGTTCATTTATTTTTATATTTAATCATTAATTTCGTTTGTTTTATTATAATTACAAAAACCCTTTTTGAAGTTTGGATGTACAGATTGAGAGTATATGGTAATTCTCACCAGTCCTTTGGGAGATGATCTCGCTCATCGCTGTACACGTGCAGTAAGGACATACCGACTGCTGTCGAAAAATTTATTTTTGGTGTAAAACGACGCACCAGGTATCCAACATCGTGCAGTGATGTGGTGGATATGGAAAGAAGGCGGAACCGGCTTTCTCTACTAGGGTGCTAATTGCTATGACTAGGGAGCATTCCTAGTGCTAAGGTTACTTGATATACTACAGGACAATAAATTGATGACCTTTCATGTCTTTATAATCATCTGTTAGCTAGGTATTTGACACTGTTTCATCCTTTTTCTCAGTTTTATAGAATATTTTCCTTTATTTTTATTTTTAATTAATAAATTCCGCGCAACAATAATATATATTACAGTCTACCAGAAAAGTGAAAATACGTAACGGTTATATACAAAGCGTTATCTAAATGCAAAAATACGTAACGGTTCGATACAAATGCGTTATCTAAATAAGACAATACGTAACGGTTCGATACAAAAGCGTTATTTAAATGAGAGAATACATAACAATTTGATATCAAAGCGTTATCTAATTGAAAAAATACGTAACGGTTTAATAAAAAAAGCGTTATCTATGTTAGGAAATATGTAACGGTTACTGAATGAGTGTTATCTATGGTATAGATACACTACGGTCTTTTAAAAAAATCGTTACGAAAGATCATAATATATAACGCTTTATGAAGATTTTGTAACGATTTAAAACTGTTATGTAAATTATGTATACATAACGGTTAATCACCGTTATCTATTGGGGGTAGAATAGATAACACCACTATATATAACGGTCTGGAAATAGCATACATAACGGGTTATGTATGCGCGTTTTTTTAGTAGTGAATGAACCATAATGAAAATTTTAACAATAACGAAACTTAATTTTAAACATAACGAAAATTTAAATTTAACAATAACGAAAACTTCATTTTAAAAATAACAAACATTTAATAAATATCATAACGAAATTTAAATTGAACAATAACTATAATTCTATTAACCATAATGAAAATTTATTTTTAATATAATGAATAATTAAATTAAATAATAATGAAAGTTTAGTTTTTAAAATAAAAAAATAAATTAAACAATAACGACAATGAAATTTTAAGAATAACGATAGTTAATTTTAAACATAACGAAAATTTAAATTTAACATTAACAAAAATTTCAATTTAACCATAACGATAATTCTACCAAACCATTAACTAACCCTAACGATATTTCTATTTATCCATAATGATGATTAAATTTAACCATTAACTAACCCTAACAATAACCATTAACAAAAATTCAATTTCAACATTAACTAACCATAACGAAAATTTAATTTAACCATAACGATAATCTAATTAGACAATAACGAAAATTAAATTAAAATTAGGGTTATACTTTAACAATAATTGAAACTAACCCTAACGACAACAAAATTAAAACTATCATTATACTTTATCGTTATGCCTTATTTAAGATGATCGTTATGTCTTCTATGGATTAATCGTTATGTGAAGAATTTTCATTATAGCCTAATTGCAGGTACATAATTTTGGCTAAATAAAATCTAGAATAATTTTCTAAGTAAGCAACGTAACAAGACTTGAAACGTACCTTTCAAATTTTGGGAATTTTTCTGCGCAATTTCAGGATGTAGTTTTGTTGATGAAGAAGATGTTGCTTTCTTGATTAATCTTTCGGCTCCATGATCAAACTCTCCATATATTTCTCTTTTTTATAAGAGAATTCACCGATTTTCCTTCTTCATCAAACTCTCCAACAATTTTTCTCTTTGGTTTGGTTTGAATTAGTGGATCGGTGTAGTGTAAATATACATCATTTATACCAACCTCTCTTACACAAAATTAAATGCACTAAATTTCATTTAATTTGGGCCAACTAATACCTACCTATACAAATATGCATATTTATGCATTTTACCTACTTCAATTTGACCGACCCAGAAAGAGAATAATGCATTGATGTTCATTTAATGTTGGCCAACTAATACTTAATCGGTCGTAACGATCGTTATGCACAACTAAAAAAAATCGTTATTCAATGAAAACATTTTCATTAGGGCCAACTAAAAAAAATTGTTGGCCTTGTTATTATTAATTTCATTATGGCCTATTCAATAAATAATAATAATCATTAATATTATTTCTAATGACAACAATGATAATTAACTTTCGTTATTAATAGCAAACTTTCGTTATTATTAATTACCAAGGATAAAAACGAAAAGCAAACTTCCATTATCAGCAAATTTTCATTAAACTTTGGCAAACTTTCGTTATTAGAAAATTTTCATTTTTAGCAAACTTTCGTTATTACTAAACTTAGCAAAATTTCATTTCTAGCAAACTTTAGTTTTTAGAAAAATATCGCTATGGTTTCAACCCATAACGAAAGTAATAATTATGTAAAAATAAATTTCCCTTACGGCTAAAATTTTTTTCGTTACGACTATCGTTATTAATTCTCAATTCCGTTAGGTGAAATTTGGTAGGGATCGATATGTTAGGTACTGGTGCATTTAATATTTAGTTATTAAAAAAATGTAAAAGGTATACTTACCCAATGATTGGGGTGTGGGGACAAGTGTGTCGTAAGGGTATTCAAGACATTTTAACTCCAAATTGCCCATGAAACTACTATGACCTTATAAGTTATATGTTGCTTTTTTTCCCGATTTTACTTTTCTTCTGTCTATATTGATAGATTTACACTAAAATTTACGGATAATTATAATTGCCATGTCCGTACCCGTACTCATTAAGTGGATAATTATCCTATCAATTATGGGTAAATTTTACGGACACCCATAGAATCCGTTATCCGTTACCATCTCTAGTGCAGGTTAATGTTTAAAAGGATGACATTTCAGGTTCAAGACCCATTTCTCCCCACTCTTCTCCATAAAAAAATCAATTAATGATGCTACACTGTAATATCCAAAAACTTCTCACCATTTAATAACTATCGTGTAATATATATTTCATATAAGTATTATGTGCTGATTAAATTCATACAGATATACATCTCGACATAAGCATGTCTATTTATCTATATGATATATGTATGAATATTAATTGTTTGTAGATTTGAAGCTCTATTCAAAAAAATATTACATATATATATATATATATGTGCGTGTGTGTGTAATTTAATTTAATTAATATTATAAATAGATAAATTTCTAAGTAGATATCACATATATATATATATATATATATATATATATATATGTCTATCCAGATAAGAATTAATAAAGAGATGAGATTACTTATACCTTCTAGTTGGCATGGAATTAATTTAATTACTTTGCATGTGCTCCACGTAGCTAGGATAGATGGCAAATGCTAATTAGTGTATCAAATAATAATAATAAAATAATAATAATAATAATAATAATAATAATAATGTTAAGATTTTAAGGTATGGATTATATATATATAGACGTGTATATATGTACATATATATATCCTAGAAAAAAATGAAATGAAAATTAGAGGAAGGGGAAGCGAGGATCTGGTGAGAACCGGTCTCTAGGTGAGAATCGGGAACCGATCCCATCCGTCCATCCTGCAAAATCGACGCCCCAGATCCATTCAGATTTTTTGTGGCATTTTTGTAATTATCGTGAAAATCTTCAATTCGCACGTCTCATTAAGGGCAAAATCGGAACTGAATTCAGAAATTACCCAGATTCAATTTTGGCATCCGACTTCGCTCATTTTAGCATGTGTTGATAAACAAAAATGGAACGATGATTTCATTGAAATGAAATGCAATACACCCTATTTGGGGACAGTGAACCCTAATGAGAATCTCATAATTACTAGTTGGGATCAAAGCCCTAATCGGAACGTAATAAACCCTAATTGGGAACGGTGAACCCTAGTGGAAAATATCACATCAATTTTAGCATCCTACTTCGATCATTTTAGCATCATACGATTCCCATTTTAGCCTCATGCGATTCTCATTTTAGCCTCAGAACAAAAGGGAAGAATTATTAAATTACTATATTACCCCTCCGTCCATAAAGTTGCCGAAAATTACAGGAATGCCACCACCTATCCACTTAAATCTGATTTAATCTGGACCGTCCAGATTGAGTCAAACAAGGATTAGGATTGATTCCTAGTTCCCACCTAGGAGAAGGGTTCTCATTTGATCATTTCCACATATATATATATATATATATATATATATATATATTCAGGTTAGTGCTTTCATTTTAAAGATTAAGAGTAAATTAATTCCTATGCATGTAGTTATAATTTGCTAGAAAATTTGACAAACTACACGTTTATTGACAAAGAATAAAATCATACGCTTTAAGATTTGTGATTCAATCATTTTGTGTGTTAATTTAATTCTTTACTGAAGAAAGGTCTAAATTAGATTAGTGTTTTATTTATTGAATCTCTACTATTTTATAATATTATTTTGGTGTGTAACATCATATAATATGTAATTTACAATTTTCCAATCTATACTTTAAAGAAATATGATTCACGTGTATGATTTAATTCCATTTAATATATTTTAGAATTGATAAATGACGTGGACAAGAGAAAAGATAAATTATTATAGTGATATTTGATAAAATGAATAGATTGTATACATAATCTAAAAATATTAATTATGCGGCTATTTCTATATGTGTGTGTAGATATAATTTGTATTAGTATAGAGAATGATTATTTATGTAATCGGGTCACAAGATTTATCATCTTGATCATCACTTAAAGTTTTACATTGGCCAATTATAATCTTAATTAACTATTTTATTTCTCTTAATACATGAGTGGCAACTTTAAGAAGATGGGATTATTTATTGTAAATGAAAATAGAATTGAATTAGAGAATAGATATGAATGAAATAACTATATCATAATATATATATATATATATATATATATATATATATTCTTCTCTATCTTTTAGTAACCTTCATATATAAATGTGTATATATATATATATTAATTTATTGTATGTGTTGGTTAGATTTTATTGAGAAAATACGGTTTTAGGATCTCAAATACTGTAAGCATGGGACTTGAGGTAAGTAAAAATCCATCTGCAACTACAATGCATGAACATATTATTGGTTGATTATATGTGATTATGACTTATTTTTGTCTTGTTATAATTCATTATCTAATAACTATGAGGTGTAGTGCACTTGTGGTTTATATTCCTTTACATTGCAT
Source organism: Perilla frutescens (assembly GCA_026008535.1). Classification (NCBI taxonomy): domain Eukaryota; kingdom Viridiplantae; phylum Streptophyta; class Magnoliopsida; order Lamiales; family Lamiaceae; genus Perilla; species Perilla frutescens. The sequence continues at coordinate 49,384,611 of BRKX01000009.1, read as the reverse complement.
ATCTTGTACATAAGCATAAGAATATGCATGCACGACATTTAGATGTTGTCGAGGTTGCATGTATGAAATAATTTTTAGAGAGAGAAAAAATATTTTGTTTGGGATTGGTCACCACCAACCCGTGTTGTGCTGTATTGTATATTTATGCCTCGAGTGGGATAACTTCCATGTGGGATCAAAGGAAACAGGCAGAGAGCGTGTCCCTTGGGGTCTAGGGAGGATGGTCCACTTCGACTGCACCTTTGAGGTGATGAGTGACTGATGTGGGATGACTTTCATGTGGGATCAAAGGAAACAGAGAATGGGCGTGTCCCTTGGGGTCCAGGAAGGATGAGCCACATGAGTGCACTAATTACATTCTGGCCAAGTAATATTGATTATATTATGAGCTCATGACTCATGTTGGTGTTTGGTGAAGGGAGCCAAATTCCTAAACGTTAAAAATGCTTTCGAGACGGCATAAAAGGGTTTTATACACGAGCACTTGACATTTGTGGTGGCGTTGCATATTTCATATGTGTTGTGAGTGTGAATAGACATGCATAAGCATGATGATTTCTGCTTACTGAGCTTTAGCTCATGTAGTTCATGCATTGCAGGTAAAAGTGATAGCGTGTGGTGCATCGGTGAATGAATGCTTAGAGCTCTGACAAATCCTGAGAAGTGTATACATGGATGACGACCTGTGAGGAGGACAAGGGCTTATTTTATTATATTTTACTGCTTAGATGTCATAGATTTGATTTCAAATTTATCTGTATATTCTTAGAATTATTTTTACAAAGAGAGCAGTGATTTCTTTACACTCTTTGGTTAAATATACTTTTATAATTATCGATCACTTTTCATGCACCACATGTTAACCTAAATTTTCAATGTGAACATTTTATAATAGATAATACATATTTCTATTTTTAAAAAGAGACGTCTCACCCGCATTTTTACATTATTTTATATTTTACATTTATTTTATTGGGGCGAGTGTTACATACACTTTTCAAATTCACATGAAAAATCAATGTTCTCTGATTTCTTCAATTCGAATCCATTTTATTTTATTGCCATATTTTTGAACATTTTTTTGTTGAAAAATTAATTAACTTTCTTTTAAAACCATTGTATACTTCAGTTTTTTGTACTTAATTTTACTTCTTCAATTAAAAAAATGCAAGAAAAAGATATAGAAAGTAACCTTTTGCATTAATGAAAATTCAAAAATAAAATGTTGAAAATAAAGTATAAGTGGTGAAAATAAAAGTCCAAGAAGTCGAAGTACAAAATTAAGTTGACCTCAAAATACTATATATGTGCTCGAAAAGTAACATCAAAATAATGATTTCCCACAATTTTAATCAATAAAAATAAATTAAAAAATGGCTAAATTCCAAAAAATATGTAAGAGATTGTTTTGGTTTCGTGTTTTTTTGTTTGTTATGTTATTAGGCCCTTTTTATTAATTGGTTTGCATATAATGACAAATAACAATAATTAATAGGCCCTTTTTATATTATTGGGTCTTTTTAAAGTCAACCGTTGGTCGTTAGACAATTCAAACCGCCATGTATCGCCTAATCATTTTATTAAATGAAAATAGATCATTTAATCTACCTTCTGTAGGGAATGAATCAAATGTAAACCATTTTCTAGTGTGTAAAGTGTAAATCAATCTATCACCACACATTCAATAAAAATCAGCGCTTCAAATTCAATCAAACATGCGGTGGCATTTTTGTTATTTTCGCTACTTTTTTCAGTCTATGGAGGTATTTTCGTCTGTTTGTTGAAAAAAAGCTGATGTAATGCTGACTCAGCATTTAAAAAAATTCTTAAAAACTTCGAACGATTATAACTTGCTCGTTTTTCATCGGATTAACGCAAATAATATATCAAATTAAAGGTCTTTTAATCCTCTTTCATTTAAGATCAGTGAAGCATATGTTTATTTAGAAAAATATGGATGAAAAATACAAAAGTTTCATTTTTCACGCATATTCAAGCTCAGAATACTTCGTTAGCATACGACATATGTTTCATTAGCATATGACAATTTAAGCTCAGAATACTTCGTTAGCATGCTAACGACATATATTTCGTTAGCATATGACAATTTAAGCTCAGAATACTTCGTTAGCATACAACATATGTTTCGTTAGCATATGGCAAATGTTTCGTCAGCATTAGTTATATTGCGATAAAGATTTATTTAATCGTAATTAGGCATGTTTCGTTAGCATATAAAAAATGTTTCATTAGCATATGAAAAATGCTTCATTAGCATATGCCAAATATTTCATTAGCATCGACTATATTACTGTAAATATTTATTACATGTCAATTAATATATGCCTCACTAACATCAATTGTATTGTTATAAATGTTTATTCAATCTCAATTAGGATGTGTTTCATTAGCATATAACAAATAATTCATCAGTATCAATTATATTCACAATGAACAATACATTAATGTATTAAGAGATTTTTTATATGAGAATGTTAATGCACTACTAACGCTAGCATTGACATATGCAAACTAAAATATTATAATAATGCTAATGTAGTATAATTATATCTGATAATAGAATCATACGTGTTTAATGTTGCATGTGTATTATTAATGTATAACATCCATCTTAATTAAGCATGATTCGTTAGCATATGACAGATGAGTCGCTAGCATCATGATTAGTTATATTGCTATCACATCAATTTTAGAGTTTTACAATTTAATTTTATTGAATTTTATCATTTGTTGTTGTTAGCACTGTCGTATGCTAACAGAAGTATTATGTAATGCTAAAAAAATGTTATACACAATGCTAACAAAAGCAATAATGTTGTGGATTGAAGCCAAATAATGCAACTAACAAGCTTCAATCAAACAAATATAACTTTGTCCACGATTCATATTTTTTTGAAATTATTTTTTGTTGAAAATTAGGCTTGGCTAGCTTTCCAACCATATAAAATTCGCCATTTAATAATTTCCTAACAAAATCAGTTTTGTGTTTAAAGTTAGGAGTTGTGCATGAAATAATTCTACTTCGTTAGCATATGATTATGTATTCGTCAGCATATGATTGTGTCTCCGTTAGCCCGCGTCCTGGAAGTTCGTTTTTTTCTTCTTTTTTTTAATTTTAACCTAAACGCAAAAATTATCAAAATGTCACCGCGTTTTTTGAAGTTCCCTTTATTTACAGGAATGCCACCGCCCATTTGACCAAATCTTGACCATTGGATTTTGATGGATGTGTGGTTGGAGATTGGTTTACAGTTTACACACCAGGGATGATTTACACCAGAGCCATCCCCACCTTCCGTATATATTTTCGGGGGGAAATGTATTTGTCGACAAAAGTAGATAACAATGGGGAAAAAGAAACACGTTTTAAAAAATAGTAGTTTTTTCGACAATGTCCCTAATAAAAATATTCAACTGTGTGTATTACCCCACCAAATCTGAAAAAATGTGTACTTTCTGACTAAAGTAACTGCCATATCAGGAATATTTATTATTTAGGGTTTGAATTCATTTTTTCCAACCACCCCTAACACACACTCTCTCCCCCTCGATTATTAACGTCGGCTCATTTAGGGTTTGAGGTCATTTTTTTCAACCACCCCCAACACACTCTCCCCCTCGATTATTAACGTCGGCTCGAATAGAAGAAAATCAAAATCAAATTCGCTTGAAGAACAGAAAAAAAAAGTATGGCTCCTTCTAGATTGAAACCGTGTTGGCGACTCTCATCTCATTCTCACGGGTGTCTGCCGACTCTCATCTCATTCTCGCATTTTGCAAAAAGGTTGCCCTCTCTCTCTCTCTCTCTCTCTCTCTCTCTCTCTCCAACTCACAGTATTCATCCATGTCAGTTAAAAACTCACACCGGAGATGGAGCGAGGACTCGGAGAACCACCAGAGATGTCTTCTTCTCAAGTAGGCTTCTTCTTGATTAAATGCGTGCAGTTCATTTTCACATTTTTTTGTTTATAATCGTGTAACCCTAATGTAACAAAATTAGGGGTTTTGTAATGAACTGATGCTTGGCTTGTTATGTTAATCGTGGATTAGTATGTTATTTGTGACTTATTATGCTAATCGGTGGTTGTATTATGGTAATTGTATTTTTTGAATATAATGGAGGATCACTTAAAATTAATCGATGATGGGCTTATTATGTTATTCGTGTTTTTTGTATGTTAATTGTGACTTATTTTACTAATCGAGCCTTTTATTATGTTAATTGTAGATTTAGAACTTAATCGAGGAACCTTAATTTAAAAAAAATCGAGGCCTTCCTTGATTAATTTAATACAAATCGAGGCCTTCCTCGATTAATTTTAAAAAATACAAGCTAATTGAGGCCTTCCTCGATTAATTTAATACAAATCGAGGCCTTCCTCGATTAATTTAATACAAATCGAGGCATTCCTCAATTAATTTTAAAAAATTGATTAATTTAAGACTAATCGATTAATATTTAATGTAAATAGATTAATTTAATACAAAAAATTAATTGATTAATTTTAAAAAAACTAATCGATTAATATTTAAAAAAAGCTAATCGATTAGTTTAAAAAAACTAATAGCCTAAATAAAACTAATCGACGGCTTGCCTCTATTAATTTAAGAATAATCGATGAAGTTTAAAAAAAACCTGTTACATAGTAAAAAAAACTAATTGATGAATATTTAAATAATCGATGAATATTTAATCTAAAAAAGTAATCGATTAATTTAAACAAATCTAATCGATTAATATATAAGTAATCGATGAATATCTAATTTTAAATAAAAAAATCTAATCGATTATTTAAAAAAAACCTAATAGCCTAAATAAAACTAATCGACGGCTTGCCTCTATTAATTTAAGACTAATCAATTAATATTTAATGTAAATCGATTAATTCTAAAAAAAATTAATCGATTAATTTAAAAAAAAACTAATCGATTAATATTTTAAAAAAAACTAATCGCTAGTTTAAAAAAAACCTAATAGCCTAAATAAATCTAATCGATTTGTATTTTAAAAAAAACTAATCTATTAATATTAATTGTCCTCGATTAATATTAAATTTAAATTTTAAGAAATTTCAATTTATATCAAATATTAAAAGAATTTACTTTAATAGTTGTAATTTTGAAAATGTTGTTAGATTGATTGGCTTTAGACTGCTGTTACGGAGCCTGAGGCCCTTGGTCGTCGTGTACGCCATACCAAATGTTATTGATATGATCAGAGCCACACTGCTCAAGATTGGTGGTGGCGATGTCGTCCGACTATTCAGATTCGGCTGTTTCGGACATTTTCTGGACTACAGGGGTGGTGACGTCTAGAAGAGGGTCATTCACGCGTTGATGACGTACGAGGTGCACGTGTCGGATCGTGCACGTGTGGGGCGGGAGGCATGGTTTCATACTCATCACTCCCAGCTGCGGTTCGGTCCGAGTGAGTACGCCCTGGTGTCAGGTTTATGATTTGGCGGCTCGACATTCGATCCGAATGGCGATCATATTGTTCCGTCGAGATCTGTGTACCACCGTTTATTCGAAGGAAAGCGTACAACCTTCAAACAGATGGAGGACAGGTTCAAACAGGAGGGGATGGCCAGAGACGCTCTGGATTATGTGAAGGTTGCGAACATATTGTTCGTATACCGGATGATTATGTGCCTAGATCAGAATGGGGTCGTGGATCCATGGGTGTGGGCGCTAGCGGAGGATGTGGAGTGATGGAACTCATTTCCATGGGGTGCATATTCTTACCAGACATTGATGCACTACATCAGCCTCATCCCTAGGACTCGATAGGCTATGGGCAGGAAAGGATCCGGACAGTATCATTTTTACGGGCCGATCTGGGTACTCCAGGTAATTAGTTTAAATTTAATTATTCTAAATTAGTTGAAATCAAGTGAATACATAACTAATCCATTAATCTACTTTACAGGTATGGGCTTGTGAGGTGATACCGGAGTTGGCTAGTGAGGCTGGTGTGCATAGTGGACAGCTCACTGTGCCTCGATTTTTGAGGTGGACATTCAGACTCCCTGCCATCGACCCAACCACCTTATTACAGTGAGGGGTACGTTTTGAGGTTTCTTTATCTATTTAGAATATTCAATCTATATTTGTTAATTCATCTTAATGATATTATTATTAATTCCATGCAGTCACGTGTGGTGATGTTGGTGTCATCTCCCAAGGAGACGGGGACTTCATATTACTTGAGCATGCAATTGGAGCCTAGAGCTCAGAGCGTGAGATTTGTTCCCACTTGATCCGGGAACAAGAAGAAGATTATTGCAAAATGTAGCATCTTGTTGTTCCATATCAGCAGAGGAGATTGTCCTCCTATTAGCCAGAGGCACCAGAGCTGCTCGGACACCACAGAATGGTCGTCAGGTGACCAGTCGACCCTCGAGTAGCCGGGCATTGAGGGACGAGCCAGATCATACTGAGCCTGGTCTCCGGCCCCCCACTAAGGATGCACCAGAGCACACAGCAGATCCGATTGATCCAGAGAGCCCTCCTCGAGCTTGGGGAAGGAAGCATCCGAGGAGGGATCGATCTCAGAGCAGTGGGGAGCCTTCAGAGAGTTTCCTGTAGAGGGTTGTGGATGCTATGATGCCCCGTGTCAGGGAGCTTATTGACACGACTATTGCGCCCCGTGTCCAGGAGTATGTGGACCGGGCTATTGATCGTGCATTAGCTAGTCTGAGTAGCCGCCCTCGGAGGTCACCCATGCCTGGGGATATAGACCGCCACAGCCCGGAGCTGAGCGACTGTAGTGCTGATCATCGGGCTCCACAGCCCACTGTAGTACAGGAGGGTACTAGCACTTCAGCTGCACGTCATGGTAGTTTTAGCACGACCTATCAGCTCATGAATGACATTGATGATAGCACCCTCCAGGTCACCTACTCACGATTTAGACTTTAGGGTACGGATGCAGTTATTCAACTCTACTTCAACGGCGATTGCTTGCGGCAGGCCTGGTTTGATGAGCTTGAGGATCCGAGGACTGAGTTGAAGGATGTTCACATGAGCTACTTTCTGAGCGCGATTGCTCGACGAGTACGGAGGGACAACGGTTGTCTGACAACTGTGGCTAATATCGGTCTATATGTGAGCTCAAGTACTTATTTGAACTTTTTTCGCAAAATATTGTTAATTAGTCTTTTTTTATCCCACGCTTAATCGTGATTCATTTTTAGCAGGAGGCCCTCGTCGGAGCATGGAAGACCCTTCATCCTCTTGACCCTCAGTGCAGAGGGGCATACAAGGATGATGACTACCGGCGGTGGATACCTGCACAGGGCCTGATACATCGGATCCAGGGCAGTGATGGGCGGTATCAGGTGCCATGGAAAGGGCGTGATTATGTAAGTGAGCTTGACAAGAAAATAATATATTGTCATATATTATTTGCTGACATTAATCTTGATATGATCCCAATCTTATGTTGTAGGCGATCGTGGTATGTGACGTCTCAGATGAGCACTAGGTAGTGGTTCGTATCTGCTTTTCTGACTGGGTAGTAGAGTTGTACGACTCATTACTGTATCAGATGGATGATCCGAACGACCGCGTCCACTACAAGAAGCAAGATAGAGAGTTGATGTCCCTACTCTACCTACTTCCACGCCTACTCATATGTGCCAGATTTTGGGAGGGTCATCAGATCCCACCCCGATGTGCTTTTGCGATGACTCTGGACAAGTCTATACCGGACCAGTACATGCAGACGGACGGCACGAGCTGTGAAGTATATGCCTGCATGTACATGGAGCGGATATTGGGTGCAGGACCTCCGTCCGGTATGCCGGAGGAGGCAGTACATGCGTATCGGAGGGTTATAGGGGCTCGGATATATTCATTGACTTACATTAAGAGGCCTAGCTTGTAGATGTTGACATTAAAATATTTACATTAAGAGGATCGTATGAGTAGAACTATGACTTATGTGGTGTTTTTGTTGATTTTGTACTTGAACTTGATTAATGTAAATATTTTTCTTGAAAATTGATGTTCTCGTGACAAAACGTGCTTCTTCATGATAAAATAATTTGATCCACGACAAAATAAGTTGTCTCGTCAAAAAAGGGTTCAAAAAACAACAACTTAATTTAATCGACTAATGCTCATCGGCCGATAATTGAATAGGACATGTAGGATGTGTATGCTCTGTACTACCGCAAATGCTACACTTCTTCGGCGCCCTTCTCCGCGGAACATCTTCAGGCGGTGAATTCAGATCAACACCGCCAATAGCAAATGGGCTGTGCATACACGCCTGTTGTGCCCCTGTCCATGGCATCTAGTGCAAAACTACCTCCGTGTACTGGATGAGGCCTCAAACGGGGCTCGAGCTCTGGATGTAGATGGACGCCCAGCACGTCGTCTGATCTGTGGCGCCAAAACCACTCGTAATCCAAATGCATCGGGCACAATCTATTGTTCTGAATGAGGCAGACCCCTGATGACCGACTTATACATGCCGACCAAGCTCTCTACCTTGTAACACCTGTCCACATAATCATATATAGCCGCCCCAGTAGAACTGCGAAAGGGAAAATAAACACACTCGATTAGGTACATGTAAAAAAATGAGAACAAATATAGATTTAAATGTCATACTAGATGACCGCTGCCGCGTGAGAACAGGGGATCAAGTCCAGCTCGAACTCACGACAGTCACAGGTCCGGTTCTGAAGATCGACCATGTAGACCTCCCTCCCAACCTCGACTTTCCATAATGTTGCTAATGTAGTGGGCCGCATGGCATAGCAGTGTCCCTTATCGATGTTTCTCGAAAGCTTCAGTACGATGCCATCAGTCAACACATGATTCGATCCCACTGCTGCCGCACGTCGCTCGATGAACCACTGCTCAACAATTGATCTAAACATCTCGAACAGTGAGCAAAAAGGTAACCTCCTCGCCCACAAAAGGCGAGCATTGAGAATCTCTGTCGCATTAGATATCATAAACCCGTAGCGCCGTACGGGACAGTGTGAACGAGCCCAATGCACTAGGCCAATATTACACAGCTTTTGATATGCATTTAGACAGACCTTCTCCAACGTCGACATACTCTCCTGGAAGGTGTCTCTCCTATATGCGTAGGCAGCCTCCTGAAATAGCATCGTTACGTGTTTTCCTCTCTTCATCATCTTATTCTTCAAATGGTAGTAGCACAGTCCGTGTGTCGCTCTAGGGAAAACGGCCTCTATAGCATTTTTAATGCTCTGATGCTGATCCGAAATGATGAGAAGATCATCTATATCACCCAGAGCCATGTGCAAGTGGGCCAGGAACCATATCCAAGATTCGTCGTTCTCTATCGGTCTGAGCCCAACTGCAACAGGTAAGATCTGTTCGTTACCATCCTTCATCACAGCAACAAAGAGAACCCACTTGTTCTTTCCCTTCAGGTGGGTTTCCATTGATCACAAGTATTGGACGAGCATACTGGAGAAATGCATTGACACATGCATCGAGAGCAAGGAATGAATGCTTGAACCGACCATCACTCATGATCTCCATGTCTACTACAGTCCCCAGATTCATCAATTGCAGAGTGTGAAAGAAAGTGGGCAACTGTGCGTATCAAAGTCTCCATATACCAACTGAATGGCAATGTTCCTCGTGCGCAGAGCGAAGCTGTAGTCGATATGGATGTCAAACTCACGCACAAGCTCCGTCATCATCTCCTTCGGCTTTAGAACAACCCGCTCATCCACCAATCTACGAGCAAAGTATTTTCCGAGCACTCATGCAGGAACCTGTCGCGGAGCAATTCGACCCTATCAAGATGGTATGTGTGAGTGCTGTTGAACTTGTATATTCTCCACATATGCACATCAACAACCGCAAAGCACTTAAACGGGCAATCACCGCCATGCTTGCAAACATAGCCCAATGGTGACCTATTCGAGCGATACACGGTATACTCCACTCGATTCTGCATGTGATAGATACCGACCGCCAGAGCTAGATCATCATTCGTTTGAAAAATAGCTCCTTGGTGCAGTGTATCTGATTCTGGTGCTGGTCCCTCATCCCAAGATAGTGGGCCCGCAATGTCCCAATTAGCAAGGGGAACCACCCAATTACTCGAAGGTCCGTCAGATCTAAACGGAACACCAGTGGTAGATGGTGGGATGACTCACGTTAAGCACAACAATCTTTCTGTACGATCAGCAGAAGAACGAAGCCATCCACTGAATTCTGTCAACAGTGACTCCACCAACCTCGTTCTATCATTCATCTCTTCTTGTTCTTGTTCTTCCTCCTCTTCTTCTCATTCTCCCTCTTCTTCCCCTACTCCCTCTTTTTCTCTAGTATGAACATGTGTCTCTGCTTGTGCTTCTTCATTAACAGGGTTACTCAAACCCTCATGGTAATGTGGAAAGTGGGGAACATAGTTGTCCCTCAAAGATTGCCCGACTCCAAAACCTTCTAATTGTCTTGAAATCGCGTACACGACCATCTCAATAGTCTGCTCATGAAGCAAATCGAGCAAATCTCCATAATCTTGTAAAGATGCTCTGATCCGTCTCTCAGTATTGGTACTGGTGAGGTAAAATAATTCATACTCCATCTTGTTCGGGTCAGTCCGCAACAACTTGTGAATCTCCCTCACTAGTGAGCTAAAACACAGCTTATCGGATGACATTGTCACGAGTTGCTCGTCCCCATCTACATATTCTGATCTCTCCCATCGTCCACTGTGTTGTACTATAATGCGATGTCTAACCATCTGCAATTTATAAACAATGCTATATGATTAAACCCTAAACTCTATTAAACCCTAAACCCTATAAATCCCTAAAACTCTAAAACCTTTTCTCTAGAAAGCCATGATCAAACCCTAAACCCTATAAGAAGTCCTCATTTATAAAGGGTGAAATTAGGCACGATTACATTTAACATTAGATACGATTTAAACCCTCAACCCTATTAAACCCTACACTCCAAACCCTATTAAACCCTAAAACCCTAAAACATATTAAACTCTTGAAGAAGTGACCATTAATACTAACTAAAGTAATTAAATAAAATTGAACTGGAAAAATGAATAAAATAATAAAGTTCAAATATAAGCAATTAAATTTAAAAAGAATGCACGATTAATAGTTCAAATAGCATTGATTACCTCTATTAAATAGCATCGATTAATTATATTAATTTCAAGACTCGATTTAGTTAAAATAGCATCGATTAAACTTAATAGCCTCGATTAACTCTAAAAAATACCATCGATTAATAATAGCCTCAATTAAGTTATAATAGCCTCGATTAAATTATAATAGCCTCTAAAATTAACCTCTATATTATTTATAATAGCCTCGATTAATCGATAAATATCTAATTGTCTCGATTAATTTAAAAAAATTCATTAAAGCATCGATTAATTCAAAAAAAAATTAATCGGTTAATTTAATATTAATCGAGGAGAGCATCGATTAATTAAAAAAAATCGATTAATTTAAAAAAAAATAATATTTAAAACTATTAATCGAGGCCAATTCATAATTACTCGAGGCCAATTCATAATTAATCGAGACTAGCCTCGATTAACTTTAAATTAACCTCTAATTATTTATAATAGCCTCGATTATATTTAAGTGTTCCTCGATTAAGTTATAAAAAATACTTAAGTGTTCCTCGATTATATTTAAGCTCACGATTATATTTAAGTGTTTTTTCCAAGGCCCTTGATTATATTTAAGTGTTTCTCGATTATTTAAAAAATAGTCTCGATTAATTATAAAAATTACCCCGATTAAATTTGAAATAGCCTCGATTAATTCTACGAGCCTCGATTAATTCTAAATAAAACCTCTATGAATTCTAAAATAGCCTCGAATAATTCTAATAGCCACGATTATAGTCTACCACATGCAACTCATCAATATATAAAAGATTAAAGGGTATGACATGCAAATCTCTACATCGCCTATTTTTAGATTAAATCTAACAACACATGCAATATATAATCAAAACAATAAATATTTGCAAAATAAGTGGAAAAAAATGGAGAGTACAAAACGTACCTTTGAAATTTGCTCGTGCACTACTTTTTTCTTCAGAAAAATCTTGTCTTTCGCCCCCTTGCTCTGAAAAATTTCTCCAACTTTTGCTGCTCTTCGTCGATTTGCTTTGTAGTGTGAATAAAAGCTTGTACTGTAGTGGAGATTTGTATTGTAGTGTGAATAGTAAGCTCGTCTATTTATTCAAATATTTAACCTACCTCGTCACAAAACATTAAATTGTATTAAATTCGGTCCTACCTTCCCTTCTTTTCATTAATTGGGTCCAACATTCCCCTTCTTTTCATTTAATGAAGCCACTAATATGTACATGTATTAAATTCGGCCCCCTACCTTTCTTTCTTTTCATTTAATGAAGCCATTTACCTTCCTTCTTTTTATTTATTGAAACTAGTTACACAAAAAAGAAATAAATGCATTCATTAATCGTGGCTAGTTAAGATATTAATTGAGAATCTCTTAAAATTAATCTATATATTTTTTAATAAATAATCGAGGCCCATTAAAAAATAATCGAGTCAATTTAAAAAAAAATCGAGGCTTTTTAAAAAAATAATCGAGACAATTTAAATTAATAATCGAGACTTCATTTTAAGGGTTCGAATCTTCTTAAATAATCAAGGCTTATAATAAGTCTCGATTAGTTTTAACTAAATAATCGAGGCTTGTGCACTAATAATCGATGAAGTCTAAAATAATCGAGGCTTTTAAGAAGCCTCGATTAGTTATACTAAATAATCGATTAAATCTGCAAAAAAATAAATCTTGTTAAATCATCATAATCGAGGAGCCTTGATTACTTTTAACTAGTAATTGAGGCTTCTTATGAAATATTCGAGACCAGTTTTGTAAATTATTTTTAAAAAAATAATCGAGGCTCAACTTATAAAATTAATCGAGGTTAAGAATTAATCGAGTCTTGTACTTTCAATCGAGGCAATTTTCAATAAATAATCGCAGCCACAAATTAATCGAGGCTCACTAAATATAATCGAGGCAGTTAGAATTGTTAGGGTTTCTGTTTAGTGTCTTATTGTGTCATATTTATTTATTTATTTATTATATGGTGTTTACTAATTATTTTGTTGAATTTTATTGTGTTATGTGTTCATTTTATGTGTTATTTGTGTTTATTGCTCTAATGGTGGATTGTGCCAAGTATTGCAAATCTTGAGCTTTTGATCATAAAAGAAGGAATTTTACGGCATTTTGGTGGCAAGCATGGAAGTCGGAAATTAAGATTGGAGTCGTGGAAGAAAGGAATTTTTTGACCAAAAATTAAAAATAAAAATGGGAGTTGAATTGCACTGAATCACACTTGAAGAAATCGCGGAAAAAGCCCCAAACCCCCGCCGCCGCGCCCATGGCCTCTCAGCGAAGAGACCCCCGCGCCCACACTGGTGCGCGCCGGCGCGCACGGCATTTTGGCAGCCTGCGCCCGCGCGGGTGTGCAACGGCGTGCGCGCCACTTTCAGCCCCGTGGGCGCGCACTAACCTGCGGCCGCGCGAGGTCCCTTTTTTTTCCTCCCGGCCAGTTTTTCCTTAGTTTTTACTTCTCTACTCTGGGCAAGCCTCTCGTTTCCCCTCCTCATTTTGGAAACTAGAAATCCTTGAGCCACCCTAAGTTAAACCATAGGGGATAGGGATTAATTCCCCTAAGCCCATTTTGTGGACTTTTCTCCACAAAATCCTCCTCCCAAATCTCTCACAATTAATATCCATCAATATCACCTTACCACCACCTTTCCTCTCTCCTCCCACCATACATCTCACCATAGCCTCTAGCTCTCTCTCCTCTCCCTCTCACATGTTTCTCTCTCTCCCCTCTCAATTTCTATTAGATTTTGGGGGGACATCAACATCTACAAGCATTCACTCTCATTCACTTCACTCTCACACACCACCCATACCATTCTCTCCATTCTCTCTCTCTTTTCACACACACTACACACACTAAATCTCTACACCTCCATTCCTCACCATTTTTAACCATCAACACCACCACAAAGGAGAAAAGGAGAAGAGGGAGAAGAAGGGAACCAAGCCAAGCTAGGAGAAGGGAAGACGAGAAAGGCCCGACGACGAGCATCCGCGGAAGCTAAGCTCGGAGGAGGTTTCTCTTGTATTTTCTTTACATTTCTTAGATGTTTGTGGGGATTTGTCCCAAAACTATTGTAGGATACTTAATATTGTAGAAGTTTGAGTTATTTACATTTGATTTATGAGATGACTTTCTTCTATGGCATTTGTGTTGTTTTGAACATACTTAGTGGCTAATCTCTCTATTGGGGGGTAGAGGATCGATGTGGTTTTGATCTATGCTTGTTCCTAATTGATTGTTATTGTTGGAATTGTGCATTTTCATGTTTAGGTACTTGATCACTACTTGAACATTGATAGGATTTAGAGGAGTCTTGATTGTGAATCTAAATTCGGAAATTGGTTCATTCGACGTTAGGTGCATGGGGTTCCTAAGTCTAATGTGTCAATCTTGCATGTATGATATATCTAAGAGAGGTTTAACGGATAGACGGTGACAGTAATTGATGTTAAACTAATCGGAAGGGTCTATCATATTTGTGAGAATGGCATTATCAACTTGACTTAAGCATAGTGATAAAACCATTGAGAGAATCTACACCCTAATACCTTAATCAAACCTGTTTCCTCTAATCTCGTTTTAATTCGTGTTTTTGCATTTAATCACCTTGCCTTATTGTCTATTTCGAATTTGTAGCATAATCCTCATCAACCCTCTTGTTAGAATGTTTAGATTTTATTTTAGTTGTTTTGTCAAAAGCATGTGTAGCCTATAGATAGTTCTTTCACATAAAGTCTTCCTTGAGAGATCGACTCGGGTTAAGCTTATTACTTCTACAATTGACCCCGTCCAATTGCGGGTGTGGTCCTAAGTAGTTGTCTAGCAAGCATAAACCGGAATTATAAGTATAAATTTGGACCAAAACAGTTTCATTTTTAGAATTAGAGTTTCGGCTGTTAGGGTGCATTTAATGCCTGACAACAGTACAATGTGTCAATCATTGGGTGTGGGGACCAAGTCTAGTATAGTACAAATTGTCTAACAAACTACCTATTTTTAAAAGTTGCTGTCTTTTCCCAATTACTATTTACTTTTGTCTACTTTTATCCATTTAGACTATTTTGGGTTTGAGTATTGTTAATGTATAAATTTTGCTTTTTATTTATTTTATGTTTAATATTAGATCCAATGCTTTATTTTTTTACTATTATTTTAGGACCATTTTTTTTCTTTTTTAAACTTTTATAATCTAAATATATATTGAAAATACGGTAAATTACATTTTGATCATGACATTTGAATATTTCTACCTAATACTTGATCTTATAATTTATTATCAAATTTATCATATGGTCAATTATCCACTACCATATAGTGTATACTGATGGTTGAAAATCTGGTATTATTTAATAAATAAATATATATGACATTCAAGTTTATGTATTTTTTTTACCAACACACCCGATCTGGTGGTATTGAGGAAATTTGAACCGTGACTTTTGGTCTCCAAGCAATCTCACTCCACTACTAGATCATCCACACCGGGACACATTTGAGATTATGGTTTACTTGGAGAATTTGGCATTAGTCAAACAAATTCATTTTGGTGTATTATGATGTCGAATATATCAACATATTTATTTATGATTTTGGACTACTACTATCAAATTTATTGTATATTTTTATCTTCTTGTCAATATTATTGTATGGATATTATATCTATTACTAATACTTACTTCGTAAAGAATGAAAAACATTTGAAAGATTGGCATCAATATTTACTTATCAATATAATTTTCTTATAGATTGACGTACAGTAGCAAATATTGCGTTTACAATTTGTAAAAAAAAAATGATTAAAAATGCACATGAAAATTTGAGTTTTTAATTTAATTTTATTTTTTGGTATGATGTGTCATTATAAAAATTTAAATCAGATTTTCGGTGTTGTACAACATGGGATATAATTGATAAAAATTTACAAGGCCAAGTATGAAGTTGCAAGTATTCAAAAGTTAAAACATTGTTTTCACATCATGGGATATATTTGATAAATATTATTTACAAGATTAGGTTTCAGAATGTAAATATTCAAAAATTAGAATATTTTTATTAAAAAATTCAAAAGTCAAACATCAAAATTTAATTTACCCTTTAGAAATAAGAAAACATAACTGTTACATGAGACAACATATATCCAACTGATAGTAAACAATAGTAGTGACTGTTACAAGTGAGAGAGTTATATGCTACAAAAAAGACGGGAACTAAATTTTCCAACAATTTACAACTCTCTTAAATTAATAGTTCCCATCTCTAACGTATTGGATTGATAGATAATTTATTTTTTGAGTCCTTAAATCGATAAAACTCCATTTAAAAATAAATTGCTGACTTCTGATTTCTATCTTGTAGACTATTTTTATCTATATTTTTTTGTTTATAAGGTGTAGAATCTCAAGTAGATCTTATTTTAGACTTTATATCTGTATTGGTCTCAGATTAGATGGACTTCGACTGATCTGGGTTGGTAAGCTTTAAATGGGCTTCAGATGGACTGGATTCGTGGTCCGATTTTCATTTTCTTAAAAGGAAATTAATTTTATTCACAACCCATTTTTTCTATATATGGCCCCCAAAATTATTTTAAATAAAATAATATTTTCCCCCTATCACTTGTATATTGTAGAGTATCAAGCCTAGTCGAGGGATTCACCATTTGGTTCCCAACCTTTTCTGTTCGCACTCAAGGTTGCTCAAGCAATCAAAGACCACAACTAGATGGATTGACCCTCAAGGGAGTCTCAGAGAGTGTGTCTTCTTCACAGAATCGAGGCTACTTTCTTCAGTTGTTAAGATCTGCAACACAGAGGTGTTAGTATTGAGCAGAGAAACCAGCAACACTATAGCAGAAGACAATAACTACAAGGAACTGAAAATATGAAAAATAGTGAAAAACAGAGAGTTGAAGAAGGGAAAGATGTGTCTCTTGGACACTAGGCTCAGATCTTTCCCGTCGGGGGCACTGCTACTACCGGCGACACTGACTCAAGCCACAAAGGGGATTAGTAGTGGGATCGGTGGCTTGAAGCCCTCTAAATCACTCTCACAGGTAAAGGGCTCACACTTGCTCTCAACACACAGCCAATCAGGGATCCAAAGGGGTCAGGATTCCGGCCAAAGAACAGAGAGAAAGGCTTTATTGAGCTTAGAGCTTGTAGGAGATCAGAGGCAGGGCTTAGTGAGAAATGAAATGCCGCGAGAGCTTAATAGAGAAAGGGAGAGATCAGATAAGGTAAATTAGGGTTATGGAATAATATATAGTAAATTAGGTTTAATCGACATGGGCTTGCAACTGGGCCAAGGAAAGGAAAAAAAGGGGGAATTGGGCCAAGAGGGGTAAAAGGGTAATGGGTCAATATCCACATATCCACCTTTGGCCCATTGGTCTTTGTGTCACCAAGGAAGTACTTTCCATCATTGGAGTTGATCATCACAACCATTTTACTCATACATATCACAAAGACAATGTAAAAGAGGGAGAGATAAATACTATGTCAGTCTCAACACTAGAGACCAACCCAACAATCCACCTCCTGCCATTCAATGGCTTTTCGTGATTGGATTGTACCCAGCACAGTACCAACAGGGTAAATAGCAACCAAGAACCAAGATGCCCTTGAAGGCAGGTAAGGTATCCAGGTACAAAGCCTGGAATACCATCATTTCCACATTGTAGACTTCAACCCAGATCCATTTTCAGGGATCTCTTGTAGGCCTCCAGCTTTGCAACTGGAAGGCACTTAGTGCTCATATCTTCAGGGTTGAACTCTGAAGGGATTTTGTCCAGCAGTACTTCACCCTTTTGCACAATATCTCTGATGAAGTGGAATCTCACATCTATGTGTTTTGTCCTGTCATGAAACACATGATTCTTGCATAATGGTATAGCAGATTGACTGTCAGTGTAAAGCAATGGTTTATCATCAATAAATTTTATTTCAGACAGCACACCATTGAGCCAAATGGCTTCTTTCACAGCTTCAGTTGCAGCAATATATTCAGACTCAGTGGAGGATAATGCAACAATACTTTGTAATTGAGATTTCCAACTAATGCAAGAATTACATAATGTAAACACATAAGAAGTTGTTGATTTTCTTTGATCCCTATCATTTGCATAATTAGAGTCAACATATCCCACACATTTCACACCATCATCAGATTTAGAGAAAGTTAAGCCACTAGTCATAGTGGATTTCAAATATCTCAGAAGCCATTTTAAGGCTTCCTAATAAGGCATACCAGGATTAGCCATGTACCTACTCAAGCATGAAACAGCATATGCAATATCAGGTCTGGTGCTAATCATTAAATACATAACAGAGCCAATTGCATTAGCATAAGAGACACCTTGTATTTCATTCAATTCAAATTCATTCTTAGGAGATTGCTCTTTACTTAGTATGAAATAAGCTGCAAGAGGCACAGAAACAGGTTTGCATTGTTCCATATTAAACTTTTTCAACACTTGTTCAACATAGGCAGATTGATGCAACACAAGTGTATGATTATCCCTATTTCTGTCAATGTTCGTGCCAAGAATCTTCCTAGCATTACCCAGATCTTTCATATCAAAGTTAGCACATAGGCAGCTTTGCACATGCTTGATAGTTTTCAGACAAGGACTAATCAATAGCATATCATCCACATAAAGCAGAATGAACATAGGCACTTCAGTTTGCATGTAATACAAACAATGATCAAATTTGCTTCTAATAAAGTTTATATTTTCCATACATTTGTCAAATTTTATGTTCCACTGCCTTGGGGATTGTTTTAAACCATACAAGGATTTTTTAAGCAAGCAGACATGATTTGGAAAAAATTGGTCAATAAAGCCTTCTAGCTGATGCATGTATACATTATTCTCAAGTTGACTATACAAGAAAGCAGCTGTCACATCCATTTGCTTAAGTTCCCAATCAAAGTAAGCAACCAAGGCAAGCATAATTCTCACAGTTGTAAATTTCACCACAGGAGCAAATATTTCATTTTAATCTATGCCTTCTTTCTGAGTGAATCTTTTTGCTATAAGTCTAGCTTTATATCTAACATTTTCATGTTCTTGTTTGATTTTAAACAACCACTTGCATTCAACAATAAATCAATTATCAGGTTTATCAACAAGGAACCAAGTTTGATTATCATGCAGTGATTTAAATCTCAGACTTCATAGCAGTCAACCATTTATCAGACTCAGGAGAATTTATAGCTTTAGAATAAGTTTTGGGCTCAAATTTATCAACATTGCTAAACACATTAAAAGCATACAAGGACAAGTTGTAGTCATTGTATCTCGCAGGCAACCTTACATTCTTTCTTGTCCTATCTCTGACAAGTTGATAATCATTCAAGTTTTTAGGTTCAGGTATAGGTTCAGTCACATTTTCAGGCTCATTTTCAGAGTTTGAACTAGTTTCAGAGTCTGACACAATCATATTATTGGAGGTTTCATTATCAGGCTCATGATTCGACATAGAATCATTCACAACAATGTTATCATGCACAGGTTCATTTATGTTTTTAATATCATTGTTCAGCATATCAAGTTCAGGCTGCACAGGGGTGGGATCATCCATCTTACTAGGAGCATCAGGAGAGAACAGAAAATCATAGTAATTTTGATTCAGATTATGCAATCTCTATACCTCACTTGGAGTAGCAGAAGGTGAGGATTCAGGCAAGCATGGAAAATCAAGTTCATTGAACAACACATCTCTGCTTATGCATGCTTTAAACTCAGTCACACTTTTATCCCAAAGTCTATAGCCTTTAACATCTTCAGGATAACCAAGGAAAACACATTTTCTTGCCCTAGGTTTAAGTTTCCTTAACTTATGATGCACATAAGCAGCACATCCAAATATTCTCAAGTTGTTCAAGCAAATAAGTTTGTTTAAGAACACATATTCAGGCAATTCACCATACAAGGGAACAAAGGGAGATCTATTAATCAGATAACATGCAGTCATGAGAGCTTCACCCCAGAATTGCTTTCCTAATCCAGATGAAATAAGCAAACTCCTAACTCTCTCAAGGAGAGTTCTATTCATTCTTTCAGTCACTCCATTCTGTTGAGGAGTATAGGGAACATATTTATGTCTTTTTATACCTCTTACAGAGCACCAGTTATCCATAGCATGATTATAAAATTATAAGTCATTATCAGTTCTGAGACATTTGATTTTCTTTTTAGTATGGTTCTGAATTTCAACAGCTCATTTAGAGAATTTAGAGAACACATCGGACTTATTTTTCATAAGAAATACCTATGTTTTTTTGGAGAAATCGTCAATAACAGACAGAAAATACACATTTCCACCATGGGTAGGCTCCTTAGCAGAGCCCCAGACATCAGCATGTAAATATTCCAAAATCTCAGAGCTAACATGCTTTCTAGGATAAGGCACAGAGACAGGAAGAGGCACTTTATGATGCTTACCCATAACACAAGGCTCACAGAAAGACATGCTGTTATTTTATCATTACCAAAAGCACTAGATTTATGCAGGATTTCAAACCCTTTATTACTCATGTGCCCTAGTCTAGCATGCCACAGGTTTGTTTTACCTTCTTGCATAGCATTAGCAACAAGTAGTGGCACTGACTCAGCTTGCACAACATATAAATCACTTTTTCTAGGAGCATTGAAATACAACATGGAATCTTTCTCAAATTTAAATCTCAGGTAATTCACAGATCCGTCAAGCATGTTATCAGCAATCTTAGACAGAGATAACAGACTGAATTTTAATTGAGGCACATATCTGACATCACTTAGAGTTAGCATACTTCCATTTTCAAACTTTAGGCATATATCACCTCTTCCAAGTATTTCACAATTTTGACCATCGGCTAATGCAACATGTCTAGAATTTATGTAATGCAAATTGTGAAACATGTGTTTGAAATGTGTGACATGGAAAGTGCAGCCAGAATCAATAAACCACTCATTATTGTGCACATTCTTGGAGGCATCATTAGTATAGTTTATGAATTGAAAATCATAAGCATCATGAACCATGTAAATACCATCATTATCATACACATTATTTGCATGTTGTTTGGGCTCATAACTTTTGTTTCTTTTAGGCAGCTTGCATCTATTAGAGAAGTGACCAGGTTTACCACAATTCCAACTTATTTTCATAGGCTTTTGATCATAATTATGATTTAGAGCATGGTTCTGAGCATGATTATGATTATTTTGAGCATAATTCTGATTCTGATGTTGGTTTTGCTCTCTCCTATGTCTTTCAGCAGCAAGCACACTTGGATTTTCAGGATTAAGAGGTTTATTAAAACTAGGATGAGGATTTCTATTATTATTTCTATTAACATACATAATTTCATTATGCAAAGGCTGGGATTTCAATTTTTTCATTTCACTTTTTTTGCTTTTAGACCAGTAACAATCATATCATAATTCACCTTAGAACCACCATATTTAAGAGCAGATTTTACTTCAGCAAAAGATTCAGGAATAGATCCAAGCAACACTTGAGGAGCATACTTTTCAAGGGAATCATCACCAACAACTTTCAGATCTTGCAACAATTTATAAAACTCATCCATATTGGCATCTATATCCTTAGAAGCATCCATTTGAAAAGACAAAAATTGATTTTGCAAAGACCACACAGATTCTTCAGAAGTAGCAGTATATAAAGATATCAAATTATCCCATAGTTCTTTGGCACATTTATGGTGGGACACTTTTCTAACCACAGTACTGCATAAATTCAACAAAATAGTGGCCCTAGCACTATCATTCATTTCATATAGTTTTTCATCTTCCATACATGAATCAATTTTAGTAGAAATGACTTTATTAATCTTTTCTTTTGTCAAAATGCATTCAATTTTGGATTTCCAGTCCTGAAAACCATCTCTTCCATTAAAAGGCATCAATTTTCAAGGGAATCATCACCAACAACTTTCAGATCTTGCAACAATTTATAAAACTCATCCATATTGACATCTATATCCTTAGAAGCATCCATTTGAAAAGACATAAATTGATTTTGCAAAGACCACACAGATTCTTCAGAAGTAGCAGTATATAAAGATATCAAATTATCCCATAGTTCTTTGGCACATTTATGGTGGGACACTTTTCTAACCACAGTACTGCATAAATTCAACAAAATAGTGGCCCTAGCACTATCATTCATTTTATATAGTTTCTCATCTTCCATACATGCATCAATTTTAGTAGAAATGGCTTTATTAATCTTTTCTTTTGTCAAAATACATTCAATTTTGGATTTCCAGTCCTGAAAACCATCTCTTCCATTAAAAGGCACCATATGCAGATTATTCATGATGAATGCAGGCACAAAAGCAACAGAAAACCAATATTCCACTACAGATAACAGAAAACCACAGCAAAAAGCCCACTGAAGTGCCCAAAAGGCCAAAAAACACATTGAGCACTCACAGAACCAGAAGATAAACCTCCAAACCACTTAAACAAGTACACCCGGAGAATGTAGTGCTGAGGCTAGCCCAGTTCTCAACACAGATTTATCTGTAGAGCAAGGGGTCACTCAGGACAATCCCAACACTTATTTCAATCACTAACTAACTCAATTTTCAGAGTCAATTCCTCAGAAACTCACCAAACACAGAGTTTCACCTAGATTCCTCACAACACACAGAGAAATCACAACAACAGAGAATCAAACAGACATAGCACAACAGAAAACAGGCAGCATACAACCACAGGACTCTGAGACACCCAGAGAACCCTTAACTAGACCCTGCTATCCAGGCTACTCACACGAGGAGACCTAAAAGGGAATCCAGATGAACTGGACTGTAAGCAAGGATTACTTTTTGGCGTTGAATACCAAGGATTCACAAGAAAGACTCAAGTCCACACAAAGATCACAGCAGAAGATAGATAACGCAGAAGCAGTTGGCTAGGAACGCAAGATACCACAAGTAGAGGTTAGGGTTTCATAGTTTATACCAGAGCTGACTCTCCCAGGTAGGAAAGAGGTCGGACTTACCTTAAATGTTTTGCCCATCGGGGGTGAGTTGGCACAGCCCTTACCGGCAGTGGGGTGAGATGAATGAGAGTTAGAGGGTGCCCCTGGCTAGGTCCCCGTAGCTCTTATACCACTGTAGGGTATCAAGCCTAGCCGGAGGATTCGCCACTTGGTTTCCAACCCTTTCTGTTCGCACTCATGGTTGCTCAAGCAACCAGAGACCACAACTAGATGGATCGGCCCTCAAGGAAGTCTCAGAGAGTGTGTCTTCTTCACAGACTTGAGGCTACTTTCTTCAGTTGTCAAGATCTGCAACACAGAGGTGTTAGTATTGAGCAGAGAAACCAGCAACACTATAGCAGAAGACAATAAGTACAAGGAACCACTACTACAAAAACCCATAAAGACAACGGTTTTAATCCGTTGTCTAGTTCATTCAAAAACCGTTGTATTTTGGGTGTTGTAAATTTTGCACGCACATAGACAACGGTTTCAAAACCGTTGTAATTTTACAACGGTTTTAAAACCGTTGTCTTTCTAATATTTCTCTGTTGTCTATCAACCTGGATGACACCAGTTTTTTTAAAACTGTTGTAAAATCACAACGTTTTTTAAAAAACCGTTGTAATTTTACAACAGTTTTTTATAATACCGTTGTAATCTCACAACAATATTTTAGAAGCCGTTGTAATTTGACAACGGTTTTTTTTAATATCGTGATAAAAATTTATCCACAATACAATATATCTCGATAAAAATTCATCCAAATTTCAATAGTCTCTAAGTACGATACAAAAAAATCACATCTAATGTTCAATTACATAAAGCATGCGGTCTTCTCATATGGTCATCAGCATCGAGTACCTGTATCGATCTAATGTCAAACACCAATATTTTCCAAATCAATCAACATCAATACAAGTGTGGCATATTGATCACAAACTCAAATATAGAAACCAGGGAGCACAAATATTATGTTAAATAAAAATGGATCCTATGTCCTAATAGTTAGAAGTTGAGAGTGATTCATGCAAAGAGGTCCTTTTAACCTAACCTCCATGCGCCATTGACTCAAACAATACAATTATAAACTAGATAATTAAACTTTACTCTCCAGACAATCCTTGTCACTAATGTAAGCCAACTCTAGGAGCCTCCATTAATGTTACTTAGACTTGAGCAGGAGGCTACCACAAAGTTTCAAAAATAACACATAAATATCACCCACTAACCCAGTATCTTCCAACACCATGATGGAGCACAGGTCCTGATTCCTTCATTAAAAACAGAACTATATTCTATTTTCAAGCAAACCTAGAAGGTAACCCCCCAAAACAAAAGAAAAATGATAAAGGGATAAAATGGAAGCAAAATGTGCACTGGAGGCTTGCAATTTGCAAATATTTTGCTTGCCCTTTTTCTTGTCCGTTTTTCTATAACAAAGTACTTGTGCAGATTTCTTCAACTTTTTAGGGGACACATGCGAGGAAGGACTACTAGTTGTATTTTAAAATCTGGAGGTCAAAGTATTACATAGCATCCCAATACCTTAAGAGATTAATGCAGCTTCACCAACTTTGCTTCTCAGCTCAGTAGATTTTTCAATAATAGCAGCTTTCTTACTTGTCACCTAGTAAATGTGAGCAGTCAACACCAAGATATAAGAACAGAGAGTTGTCAAATAAAACTAAAAGTTAAAAGTTTCAATTAATTAATGTTATATCTATTGCAAGTAATAATGCAGGACAGATGGTAAAATAATTCAAAAAAAGAAGCAAAGTGACAATTATTCTTCTAGAGATGTGTAAGCCTATTTTTCATTAAGGCTGTATGTACATATTATGTTAAAAAGGTAGTCTGGGGGATCATGCCATGACAGTCAGATAGAAATAAATAATATTGGTGTCCAGTGTGATATTCAATAAATTTTCTTTCACCCTTTAGAAAAGTTCAAACCAATCAGGTCTACTTCTCTCCTATTTCACTCCTTTCAGATATTTAAAATATAAGCACATAAAAGGTGAGCCGAGCAACTCATATAAAGAAGAGCAGACAATTTAAATTCTGCTACCTTAAAGTTTTGATCTGGTGAAGGAAATATTGCTGGGAAAATGCGCCTTCTCATCTACAGACTACAGTCGATGGCCTCAAGAAACACAACGCTTGTGCCACAATTCCTTCATCTAAATTAAAACACAAGATTTAATTATATTATTGAGGTTGGATACTATATGTTAATTTGTTTGTCTTGATATTTGGTACAACCTAAAAACTATTGTCTTGTTATTGCATCTTTGATTATCTTTCAGTAATATGTTAGTTAACTTCAAAAATAATAAGCAGTCCGAATCGAAAGGGGGTGGAGCTGCAATAACTGAAAAATGATACTGGCTAAATATATTGAAAAAAATTAAATATTTGGAAATTGGTAAAATCACCCTACCCTGCATGTTGGACTTTTCCATTTATTCTACCTTAGCACTTACGGAGTTCCCCTAGGTCCTTTTCATGGATAGAAAGACTTTGCTCATTCTGTAATTACAAAAACAGAAACAAAAAAAAAAAAAAGAATAAGAACATGAATGGAGACAAACAACTACTATAAAATAAAAAGGAAATTTCTTGTCCTAACTTCTTCACACAGATGTAGAACAATCCAATAAGGAAAGAAGTGGAGCTGCAAAGATAATATAGATAACCTGATTGCCATCATGAAAGTGCACATTAGCTCCATTGCTCCAATACATTCCATATGCAGTTACATAACAATTCAAGAAACATAACAGCGCATTAAGAAAAATCAACCGAATTAGCAATCACATTTCAATATACAAATATCGCAAACCTCTAAATTTGATTTGCAACTCATACCTCATCATCTTCATCTTCACCATCCTCATAATATATATGCAACTCCCAAGACTCGTTCAGGTAATAATAAGCAGTATTATGCAACCTTTGGGAGCACTTAAACAACAAGAATAATTATGAATATATTATAGATCATATCCAATCAAATAACTGCCTTCATCAGTTATTGTTAAAACCAATTAAGCAATTTTACCAAAAATATAATGTTAGGGAACGACGGAAATGTGAAGATAATTTTCAAAGCTATATATTAAACATTTGCAATGAACAATTAAATGAAATGATATCATCTGAAGCAGAAAATGTATATAAGTGAACGTGGTGGTGAGTCTAATTATATCATTACTAAAGAAATATGTGAAAACTTTACAGTAGACATAATCCTTGATTTTTAACACAGTTCTGGGCCAAGGATAAATAAGTTTTTTTTAACAAACTTCTACACCTACAAGACAGCTATCACATAATGAAAAAATCACTACCTGAAATACACCAGCTGTGCACAACACCTCCAACATCCGACCGGCCTTAGCAAAATCTATTAGTCGAGCAGGGTGCAAAAAGGCTCCAAATGTAGCTGGTTTTCGATCTAATTGATTCCACAAAACTGTTACAAAAAAATAAACTCAGATAAATCTGCTCTAAACAAGGCTTGTGTGTGTGTGTGCGCGCTTAGAGAGAGAGAGAGAAAGCGGGTTCATCTATTACACTAACCAAGTAATCAATGTTAGATTTTTCTTGGTGATTTTGCTAAATTGGCACTAATTACATATACCGAAAGCGGCCGAAGCCAACATAAAGTTCACACCAGTAAGAACATTGTTCCTTTTCGGTTCTTGCTAAGGTATGCCGGCGGATATGAGATCGGTCCCTATTGGAGCAAGAAAAAGTCGTAGCCACCGTGATTGAACCCTAGCCGCCGTGAACCTCCCTTCAGCCCAATTCGAACTAAAGACCACTAGAACACCTCTTGAGCCCAGTCCGCCTCCGTGAGGGTTTGTAGATTTCTAGGACTTGTCGGAATTTCATCGGAAGTGCGAGGTAGAAGGACAAGAAAAAGGGGCAAGACATAGGTTGAAGTTGGGAAAAAATCTTGAGGGTTCATGAACTCCCTCCATTCTTTCTTTTTATTTTAATTTAGAACACTAGAATTACAACATATTTCAATAAACCGTTCTAATTTCGTAAGTACTCATAGCAACGGTTCAAAATGGAACCGTTCTGCTTAAAACAATACATAGCAAGACAACGGTTTTCTAACACCCGTTGTATACAAGAATGCGCTCATAGACAACGGTTTTGTTAAATCATTGATTCTATGTGCATAAAGACAACGTTTATTCCAAAAACCGTTGTAATATTTTAAAAAAGTGCGCTCATAGTCAACAGTTTTATCCAAAACCGTTGTGAATTTGTAATTTACAACGGTTGTTAATAAAAACCGTTGTCTTGCTTTATGTTGTCTTAATGTATTTTTATAGTAGTGATCTGAAAATATGAAAAATAGTAAAAAACAGAGAGTTGAAGAAAGGAAAGATGTGTCTATTGGACACTAGGTTCAGATCTTTCCCGTCGGGGGCACTGCTACTTCCGGCGACACTGACTCAAGCCACAAAGGGGATTAGTAGTGGGATCGGTGGCTTGAAGCCCTCTAAATCACTCTCACAGGTAAAGGGATCACACTTGCTCTCAACACACAGCCAATCAAGAATCCAAGGGGGTCAGAATTCCGGCCAAAGAACAGAGAGGAAGGCTTTATTGAGCTCAGAGCTTGTAGGAGATCAGAGGTAGGGCTTAGTGAGAAATGAAACAGCGCGAGAGCTTAATAGAGAGAGTGAGAGATCGTATAAGGTAAATTAGGGTTAGAGAATGATATATAGTAAATTAGGTTTTGTAACGACCCGAATTTTTAATTTATGAGTCACTAATATTTTTATTTATTTTTCCATAAATGATATTATTTATTTGTTAGCCCTATAAGTCGCGCTGAAGCAGATATATATCTATATAAAATAAGGGAATTAATTTTTATTTCATGTTATTAAACATACTAATATTTTTATTTTTAAATTTAAATCTTTCTTTATTTATGGATCAACTATTTTGAAGCCCAAATTATTAAATCTAAAGTTTATTTCAAAGCCCACTTGATGAAGCCCAAACTATACTTCTTCTTCCTCAAAATTTAAACGTGCTTGAAATAGCAGAATGGAAATGGCAGAATTCACGTTTTGATGGAACCGAAAATCCGATCAATTCCTTACGAATTTCAGCAAATTAATTCGTACATTTCCTTTTCCGATCAACCACCAACATTATAAATAAAACTTCCTCCTCATACACAAAATCACACCAGAAAACATTCTTCCCTTCTCTAATCTAGTTTTCACATGAGGTATTTTTTCTCCATTCGTGCTATTTTTATTTATTTATCTTTCTTCTTCATTTCATAACATTCTGGGAGAATTAAGGAGAGAGAGAGAGGAGAAATATAGTAGTATAAGGAGAGAGAAAATGCTAGAGAGGGATGGAGGGGGTTCTGGAGAAAAAAAATTAGAGAGAGAAAGAAGAATATGAGAGAGAGAGAGGGTCTGCTTTCGGGAAGAATGGTTGAGGGGAGGTGCTTTTCCATGTTATTTTATTTTATTTGGTCAAAGATGGTAGGTTAGGATAAAAATTATTAATGATAGGTTGAGCTTATAATTAAAAAGTTGGGCTTGTTTTGTTTTAATGATAAATTGTGGGCTTTGGGCCGTGAGTGGGTTTGTTTTACTAATCATGCATATTATTATTATTATTATTATTATTATTATTATTATTATTATTATTATTAAAGTTATGATAATTATTATTTAAATTATATTAAAGTTATGATAATTATTATTTTTAATATTTAATGCTAGGCGGCGCGCACGGATTTAATTAAGTTCGTTTTCAGTCAAGTAAAGGAAGGGGGATCCGACGTTGAAATTAAAGTACATTTATCCCTATTATGCTTGTATATGATATGCAGGTGCTATTGATGACACCATTCGGGTTACTTGATGATGGTCTACGGACTTTATGTTTATGATGACCCCTTCTGGGTAATTTATGATGGCCTACGGGCTTTATGTTTATTGATGACACCCTCCGGGTTATTATGATGTGACGGCCTACGGGCACTATGTTATGATTGACTTGTTATATTATGTATTTGTATAATTTGGATAAATGTGGACCCCACTGAGTTAATAGCACTCACCCCAAAGCTATTATATTTTTAGGTTTATGAAGCTCGGGCGATGACGTGGAGACAGAGTGATGGTTAGGATTAATAAATATTATTTTATTATAAATATTGTTTCCGCTGTATTAAACTCTTTTATTTAAATAAATGAGATATTTATTATTTATAAAATTTTAGGACGTCACAGGTTTAATCGATATGGGCTTTCAACTGGGCCAAGGAAAAGAAAAAATGGAGAATTAGGCCAAGAGAGGTAAACGGGCAATGGGCCAATCTCCATATATATCAAACCTAGAAAAATAAAATAAAACCCCCCTTGTGACCCCAATTTCTTAGGGTCAGTTTTCTGCAGATTTTCCGTAGACGGAGAGACAGAAAGAGATGAAATGAGGTTGTGTTGATGATTTCGTCTAATATTTTAAGATTAGTTTCATGCAAAAATCATGTTAATTTGGGGAAAAATGTTTTATGCTTAAGTTTGACGTGGAATCTGATTTATAATTTTACGAGATTTGAGAAAATTTATTGTTTTTCTCAGCTGATTATATTTTCAATTTAAGAAAATTCTCAAACGATTTTATAAAGCAATCAAGAAATTACTTGTTCCTATGATAATTAATAATCAAGATATATAATAACGTGAATTCCATATTATAGAGCTCAATTTGTAATGGTATTTCGAGAATGAATAAAAACATCGACATTTCTCACAAAAAAAAAAAACATCATTATTATTCTTGAAACGAATTATCATTGAATGATAAGATGAAAAAACAATCATTGGAAGTACAGAAAATGGCCGAACAAATAGTGAAAGAGAAAATATACAGTTATTAATTCCTCTTCTAATTTTCGATGAGTTATATATATAAAGAGGGTTGGGGCTATACACATGGGCTTTAATTATATAATTTTGTCAGAGTTTTGAAATGGTGGAGACGATAAGGACACAAATGTCCATTTATATAATAAATATATTTTAAATAATTTTAGGACTTTAATTATATAATTTTGTCAGAGTTTTGAATATATAAATATATTTTAAATAATTTTAGGGCTTTAATTATATAATTTTGTCAGAGTTTTGAATTGGTGGAGACGATAAAGAACGAATGTCCAATTATATAATAAAAATATTTTAAATAATTTTAGGAGTTATAAAGGGTGAAATGAAATCTGTCAATAGACTCACCTCTCTTAAATTTCAAATTAAGAACTAAGCCTTTTGTTTTATAATTTCTCTTAATCACCGGAAATTCGAACTCCAAATAAATACTTTTTTATTTTATATTTCGTGGGCTTATTATCTTCTTTACCCACTCATATTTTATTTAATCACGATAGAGTTTATCTTATTGTAAAATAAGTGTTTTTATTTATTAAATGAAAGAAAATTATGATAATGCGCAAATGCTATAGTGGTTAATGGTTATCCTAGTGCGCAAGGTTGAATCTAAATTGGAGTACTTGAACTCTATTCATATTTAAAATGCAGTTGATGATTGAATAAATAAAAGTATATATAGAGATCAGTGGCTGATGAGACACGTAATATTTTATTTTATATTTCTTAGACAAGATAGTATATTCAGTGTATATTTATTTTTATGATTAGAGTCGTAATTAGCACTCGATGGTGCGTATTGAGTAAACACTGTTCTTCTACAATAGTCTGCAAATCGAACAGAAGAGGTAAACGATAAATCACACTTGGTAATAATATTAGAATTTGACACATTCAGTTTCAAATTTACACTACTCCATCAGGACCATCACTAGACCATCTTCAAGGGATAAAAATATTCCGTAGAGCTTTCAAATGGGTCGGCCTGAGCCCACTGGCCAAAAATAATTTTGTCGAGTCAGCCCGACCCGAAACCATTTTGAGCTTAAAAACCTGAGGCCCAACCCGACCCAAATTTCGTGCCGGTTCGGGCCACCCGTGGGCCTAAGGCTAAAATTCTATTTTTTTCATTGGGCCGCACCCAGCCCTTTGGGCTAAAAAAAATTCGGACCAGGCCAGCCCAAAACCATTTCGGGCCTGTAAAATCGCAGCCCGATCCGGCTCAAAATCAGGCTGGGTCAGGCAAGTCCATCAGGCAGGGCCGATTTGACAGCTATAATATTCCGTTTATTATTATTTCTACCTCTTTTAGTTTTCATGACAATTACATAATGACTTCATGCAACAGTTTAAACAGTCCAAATTCCTAATTTTGGAAACGACTACCCTATTATGAATTTATTGATATTGTATTCGTTTATTCGTCTTTGTTGACTGATTGGTTAAGATTCCTCAATCATTATAATAATAATTTTGATTCGATGGAGCTAGTGACGAGGGCATTTATTGCATTCATTATTGATTTTATTTAGTGTTTTATCTTAAGTTTTGCTTGTGAATATGTTTTATTTTAGTTCAATTTTTCTTATTAGTTAATTTTCTTATAAGGTGCTTAATACACAAGGAAAATAAATCAAAATGGAGAAAATTAAGGCTAACTTGGAGTATTGACCGAAGTTGAACCAAGGGAGTTGAGAAAAAGATGAAGATTTGGAGCTGAAGTAAAGAAAGACAAAAAGCATAACTCCGAAACACGAGTTCCTTGGGTCCCGTCATTTTGAAAGCAAAATCTCACCTTCAAACTCGACCAAAATCACACGTTGCAGGACTTTCAGAGAAGTGGATGCATGAATGAAAAACACGATGGGTAAACATGACCTCCTCTAGCCGCGCTATTTTCGAGCAACAGCGCGACCTGCAAGCATGACTTATTTGTATCGTGAACTAACTTCAGAGCCATGTTTTTTTCCTTTCGAAACGCGACTTGGAATCACAATCTTCTCCAGTCACGTGAATGATTGAGTGAAAACACGGCATGTGAAGGTGCCTCATGTGATCACGTTTTTCCTAAAGAAGTCGGATTTTGTCCCATTTTAACTTTATTTTTAATTCTATAATTCTCCCATGTATAAAAAGAAACCTCATTTCAAATTTTAGGGTTCATGCCTCATTATTTACCTAATTTAGAAGAAAATAGAGTGAGAGTAAAGAGAAGCAAGATAAAAAGGAGAAGTTTACATTTGAAGATTTCAAGAAGTGAAGGTTGAGTGTTTTGGTCTAATCTTCCACTCATTCTCTTGTATTTCTTTGGATGAATTTTGAATATATATTGAATTGATGGTGATGTACGTGGATGTGAATAACTAGAGCCCTTGGGCTCTAGGATGAGGGATTTCCTTGGAATGATGTGATTAACTTATGGGTTATTGTTAATTTATGGTATTATTGAATTGTTGTTTTCCTACATTCTTGGGTGTTAATCGATTAGCCTCCAATTATCATCCTTTGTTGTGATTAACAATATTTTAGAAAAATTGTGATCCCTGGAACACTAAGGATTTAAATCCAATTATCTACGCATTTGAGAAAAGGTTAGTTAATTAGAAGAGCCTTAGACCCTAAAACCTTTTGGTAATTACAATTTAGGAATGCAATAAAGATAATCATCCTATTTTGTAACCTACACCTAAGTAAATTTGAGAGATAAACCTAGATGGTTTTGTGGTCGCTCTAACTTGATAAGCCATTAATTAGTCTTAACTTGGAGTTGAATCGATTAATTAGTCCAAAATGCCCAAAGCCTAGAGTTATTTTTCCAAATACTTGTTTTCTCCTGCTTTCCCTCATTATAGTTGTCACTAGTTGTTTGTTTAAGCATTTGTTTTGTTTGCGGTTTTAGTCAATTTTGTAATTCAACTTTTGTGCTGTCTAGATAATTCAAGGGTTTTAGTATTGCATTTCAATTTTAGAGTTAAATTCCCTGAGATTCGACCTTATTTCATCACATCCTATATTATTGTTTGATACTTGTGAGCATGATTCAAATATAAATTAAAATTCACATCAGCCAGGACAATAAATGAATTGAACTGAGTTGAATACCTTGATCTTCAAGTTTATAAATATTTTTTAATTTTAAATTTTGACTTTTTAGTTAATAATTATTGATTATTAGTCTTGATTATCTTATAATTAAAATTTATTTATTTTTAACTTGATGATTTATTTGTTGATAAATGTTGAATATGATTGATCATGTTATGATTAATTTATATTTTACAATGCTAATTCTTAAAAGTCATAAATTTCACAGTGAAATACAAAAAAAATATAACATGAAATTCAAATTTGGAATATATATATATATATATATATATATATATATATAGAGAGAGAGAGAGAGAGAGAGAGAGAGAGAGAGAGAGAGAGAGAGAGAGAGAGAGAGAGAGAGAGAGAGAGAGAGAGAGAGAGAGAGAGAGAGAGAGAGAGACCAAAGAGTCCAACTTTGAACGTTGAGTACCGAAAAAATTAAGGATGGTGGTTGGACTTAATCTCGCATTTTTTTATTGGTTTATGTTTTCATATTGAAGGATATGCCTCAACTTGTCTGTTTATCCTTATACTACTACTTATAGTTTTTTAATTAATTTGTCATATGTTAAAGATGCGTGTGATTGACTTTTTTCTAAAGGTCTTAACTAATTTTTTGTTTATTTTGGATCAATCATTTAAATGTTCTAACGTTGCATACAAGAATTATAAATACTTTTTGATGATATATAGACATCTTATAAATGTCTACACAGAAATGCTATATTCATGTTTGTGGTTTAGTTTAACTTTGTAATTATTAATTAAAGTTTATTTTACACAATTAGAATTTATTATTATTTTTTAAAATTATAGTTTTATATCTTTAGTTAATAATTAATTTTTAGGATTTTGAATATAAAATTCTAATAAAAATAATTTTAATCAATAAATATTAATTATGATTGCTCATGTGATAATAAGTTTTACTCAATAAAAATGAATTTCGAGCCGGGTTAGGCCATAGTGTTTTAGGTAAGAAATGATTCGGGTCCATCTGGGCCGCTCGAAAAAAATTGGCCCATGGGCTCAGGCTGTAGGTTATCAAAACTATATATATCCAATATAAATACATGGAAATCAATCTACTCCCTCAGTTTTATATTAATTAATTGATATTTTAGCTCTCGCAACAAAAATTAAAAAATTAAAAACTGTGACAAATTAATTATCCTCTATCTATTAAATTATATTTTTCTAATATAACTTAATTTCTTTCTCATTGTAATCTACATGCCAAATTATAGCAGATTTTATATGAGTAAAAGTGGGAGGAAGATTGTTTAATATTGTAAAATATCAAATAATTTGGAACAAAATTTAAACACTAAAACATCAATTAATATGAAACAGATGGAGTATTAATGTAGGGCCAAATAAAGTGTGCCCACCAGAAGTCATTCCTTCATCCAATTTGGTTCGATTATTTCTTTGTCGAATTTGAATTTGGTCCGATTATTTCTAGTTGTCGTAAACTTTTAGATAATCCAAATTATTTTTTTATTAATTTTGTTCTTTGAAGTGCCAATTGTGTGTCACATAGATTAATTAGAGTTAGCCGCTCGTGATTTTTCAAGTCCTTATTGTTGGATTGAGTATTGCCCTTTTGTGGTAAGTCTTCTCTATAGTTTGTATTCTTGTACTACTTAATAAAATATCATTATTTGGTTGTCAAAAAAATAGAATTATATATGGTAGTACCACATAATTTTTCTATATTTTTTATGGGTAATTTAATTTCACAATTTATATATTTATGTTTGCACATTACGATTAGATTTCATATGTATATATAGAATTCATTAATAAAATAAAATTAAAATGATGTACATATCAATATGTGTATTACCGGATAATGCTATCCGGCCACAGTGTGGCTGGCCATAATTCATAATTATGGTATGCTTTAAACATTGGTAAGTTAAATAATCAATTCAAATTTTGATTAGTGATTATTATGATTTTTCAATTATGCCCTTATATAACATTTTAGAAAGTGATTTACTTGTATCTTTTAAAAATTCATGTATTTCATAAAATTGTCTACAGAAAAAATAAAACAAAATTATTATAAAAAAATTACAACATCATACAAAGTGCATGCGTAGAAGAAAATTTGAGGCAATTTGTCATAGGATTTTTCACTTTTTTCAAATTTGGTACTAAAAACACACACACACACACACAATAGAGCAATACGTACTTTTTTAGGTAAATCTTTTATTTTTTTTATTTTTATATTAATTTTCAATGAAAAAATTCATTACTAAACAATTACCTATTAAATTTGATTAAAAAAATATTAAAATAAAAGGTATCAAAATTAGACTGATAGTAATTTATTTTTCGGTATCTAACTATAATAAATTATTATATAACTTGTAAAAACTATTTAATTATATATATATATATATTAATCTAAACTATATCAAAATTGAAAATTGATAGCTTCAATAATTCAAATTTAAAATTGATAATTTTCATTTCTCATGTTTTAGATTGATAATAACATATCTTTCAGGATTGTCTAAGTTAATAAATTCCTATAAAACTCAAATAAATATTTTAAAACTTGACCAATGACTTTGATTAATAAGACCGTTTAATCTAGAATAATATACATAGATACAATTATATATATATATATAATTCTATTAAATAAATCATACCTTTAATATATTATCAAATAATGTATTTTTCATATTTTACTTATATATATTAAGCTAACTATAATTACAATTGATATACCTAGAAGAGTGTATAACATATAAAATGCTAACTATGATAGAACTTGTAGCTGAGTATGCATTATTTAATTTTAATGTATTAATGGTAATGCTAAGTTGCTAACAAGATATCTATATATTTTTTAAAAATGAAAAATTATATTATATACAAGTTAATGTTAATATTTAACTATTTAAATATAATGATCGAATTTATAATTGCATGCCTTAATTCCAATTTGGATTTCAGTTTGGAGATAACTTAGAATTTTTGAATTGGTTATTATTTTGGAGATAATATTATGTAGAACTGTTCATAGATAATTAATGAACACGCTAATGAAGGGGAGAGATCAACATGAATTTCATGTAGAGAACTTGGTAAATTTTTAGTCAAAATTAATATAATTTTATTTGTTTATATTATAAATTTGCCACTATTGAGCTGGATCAAATTGTGCCAAATAACATTACTAAAATATTAATAATTATAATTTCTTCTATATGTCAAAATTTCATTTGTTTTCTTTTCAAATATTTATCAAAACAAACAATTACTCAATTAAAAAATGAATAAATTAACCAAGTTAACAAAATATCAACTTAATTAAATGATTTTAAACATTACCCAATTAAAGATAACCTATTTCAAAAGGGAGAACAACGATAGAAATCAATAATAGACGCAAACTTCCATTGCTAACAACAAAAATTAATTCAATCAATATATTTAATTTGGTTACTGTGTAATTCAAAATTTTAAAATAAAATAAAAATAAAAAATCTTAAACGAGGAAGGAATTACGTCTCTCTTAAGAATAAATTGCTTAAATTCACATTAAATATAATATTCTATATTATATATATATATATTGTTTATTTTAAATAATATAATTGATATAGAAAATTAATAAATTATTATAAAATTATGTTGAAGGAAGTCAATTTTGAATTATATTATATATGTTGTTTATTATTTATAATTCACATATAATTTTATAGAGATTTTTTTTGTAATATTTGAATTTTAAAAAGATAGGAGTCAACAACTTTGTAAAATGGACTATAAGGATATAATTGTAAAACTATAATAATCAATAATTAAATTTTT
Organism: Perilla frutescens; assembly: GCA_026008535.1. Classification (NCBI taxonomy): domain Eukaryota; kingdom Viridiplantae; phylum Streptophyta; class Magnoliopsida; order Lamiales; family Lamiaceae; genus Perilla; species Perilla frutescens. The sequence goes on along the minus strand of BRKX01000009.1, from coordinate 49,347,584 downwards.
AATTAATTATTTACTATATATTTAAAATATTCCATAATTATAAATTATGGCCGGCCACACATGTGGTCAAATAGCATTACACTACGTAGTGTCGCAGACAACCGACAATATTGACAGAAGAAGTTCGATTTTTTTTGCCCTTTCTACACTCTTTCTTTCATACGAAGTCGACAAAATTAATTAATTAATTAAGTCGTTTCTACACATTCAACTGCAGACCTAATTTAATTAATATTTTGTTTCTATTTTTAACTTGCTTCAATTAATACAACTAGATAATTTGAGAAGAATATACTAGGTAATCAACGTACTTGATTAAGTATGAAAAAACTAATTAATATCTTCAAATTAAATGAAGTGCAGTTTAAAACTAATTTATTACAATGAACATAATCAAAAACTAAATTATTTTTAAATTCATCAATCCAATTACAACGTTTATAAAAGAATAACAGAACGAATAATCTACGAGAAAAAAAAAATACAAACTAGATCTCGCAAGTTATTTTAACTCTTAATCGCGAATCACATCCACAAAAGAATAACAAATCAAAACATTACAATAAAATTGAATAGAAAAATTATATATATAAAAAAAAGATCATTGAAGTTGATTAGAAAATTGAAGGCAGTGAACTAATGTCCTTCACCAGGACTTGGACCAGATTTCTTTATTCCCTCAAGAGTTAAAGCTTTATTAGTTGCTGCATGGCCGTTGCCTCCGTGGCTTCGGCCGCCGGATTTCACCGCCACCACGTACAAATCGTCCAAAACTTTCATGATCTCCTTTTCAATGGGGCTTTGATTCTGGTCGGGCTTCAACAATCGCGCTTCGTTTACAAAAACGAAAGAAATTAGAAGAATAAGAAAAAGGAGATTAGAGAAAAATGCGACAGGTCTTTGCCCTTTCGCCATTGCTAAATAACTTTTTGAAAATTTTGAAAAAGAAAATTTGAAAGAAAAAATATTGAATTTCACTCTGTTAATCAACACAGGAAGGTGTGTGAATTAATTTTGTTAGAGAAGATGGAGTTTTTTGGCCTATTTATAGGGTGCATGCATGCAGAAAAAAGGTGGTGTGAAATGGATTAATTATTTGACTATAATTTTCAATTATGAAAAGGATTTTGGTGCCGGCGTGGAATTTTATTGTGTTGAAATTAAACAAGAAATTATCTGAATGAATTTAGGGGACAAAAGAGTGTTAGAATGCAAGTCCAACTTTGGATGTATAAAAAATTCTAAATTTTATAAGTCCACAACATGGGTAACATTGAATGGAAAATAGGGTCAAAGTTAGAATTTCTTGTGACTTTCATGGTTATTACCTATTCCCATTTTCAGCCCAAACTGCAGCCCAACGTAATCGCCTACGTATCGGATATTGATTTTAATCGGTTCCGGACTAATGAACTGGAAAAGAAAGGTGATGGATTTCCAACTCCATATGTCTTTATATTATACGTACATAGATGTCGATATTCTTGTCACATATTTTTCTTACAGTAATTCCTATCCTTAAATAAAATTAAATGCAAACTATTTTTAACTAAATAAATTAATATTACAATCAATGTAATGCCCTCTGCTCTGTAATATGCGATTAATCCAAGTAACTAGAAGAGTTTCATACATAAATTGTTTGAATTTTCATCCTTCGATTGATATTGATTATTAGATAATATATACGTGGATCAATTGTTATTAAGAAATTGACTCACTTAATGGTCTAAATGACAGCTAATTTATCTCAACAAATTTAATATCATCCGCGGCTTTACATCTACAATCAAAATTTTCTCCACCAATTCTACCACAAACATTAATTTTTATTGTTCCACAATTTTTCAATTCACTAAAGTTTCAACCAAACCACCTCTAAAAAGACAGCTCAACAAAGACTAGTGAACTATAGTCTGTCAATTTAATTAAGGTTAGTTATAAATATATGTGATTCAGGGGGGGTCCATATTTAATTTGTTAGAAGGTTGAACATGTCATCTAATACTGGCCGACTTGTCGTAGTATACATTTCAGGTATACTACATCAATAACTTTTATAAAATAATGATCTCCTATTTTGCTTCATCGTTGCCAATCACGTGCAAAAGTGTAACAGTACTCTCTTCGTTTTAAATTAATTGTCGCTTTATAATTTTTTAGTCTGTTTTAAAATATTTGTGGTTTACTATATTTTTACACACACTATCTCAATTTTTATAACACCCTAAATTCTATAATTTAAAATATTAATCTTTCTATTCTTTAAAACGAAAAATGATTAACAATAATAATAGTTCAAGTATATATATATATATATATATATATATATATATATTTCTTTTCTAAAATAATTATGCAAGAAATCCCAAGTAGGAAAATAGAGCGCAATATATACTTTTCAGAAATATATATATTTAGATCAAAATATTTACATTTCATAAACTTCAATAAACTCCAGTTCATTTCAAAAAGTAACTCACAAGTTCTAAAATATAAAATCGATACTCAAAACATTGACAATACTATAATATTCAACTACCAGATTTTAAATTAGTCCAAAAACCCTAAATGAACACAAAATATCAAGTTTTAAATAATTTATTTTATGCAGCAAGTCTAAAAGTTCAAGTTAAGTAAACAAAATGTCTAGAGAAAATCCACCCCCATTTCCTTCACGCTGCTCCAAACTCCTTGACCTAAAAATATTTAAAAATGTGGGGTGAGCACTCTTAAAACGTACTCAGTGGGGATTATGGACATTTCTTTCTATTTTATCCAACTGAAATAAATCGCAGGAATAGTGGATTTAGGGTACTTTTCTTCTGATTCTAGAATACATCTTGAACTATGCATATGAAATATTCTGGTGCGTACAAACGCTTATGTGCGTATAAAACGTTATTCTGTGCGTACGAAACGCTATCCATATTTCATCCACGATAATTCAAGTTGTTCTAAAACATTTCTGTCTCAAAAAGCATATATCATATACTTTTATTTTAAAAATAATAATTTCACCCATCTGAGGATAATCAGTACGTAAAATCGAGCAGATATTTCACAAAGTGGACAAGGATCTTAATTGCGCCGCACCTAGTATCAAAATAATTTCAAATGAATCATTTAGATCAATTATAATTTTAATAAATATGAAATTAAAGATTTATGAGCCTAAATAATTAATTTATGAGTTCTTGGTTAAATAGAAAAAATTCAGATAAAACTATATGGACTAAATTTTATATTTGAGAAAGATTTATGGACTAAATTCTGAAGTCAATAAACTTACTAGGGACCTTTTCCAATTTTTGAAAAATAAGGAAAAAGGGTCACAACGTAAATAACTTAATTACAATTAAACCCTTCCCTTCTCCTTTATCAATTCACGACAGGAACATATTAGAAATCAAAATCCCCAATTTCATTCTTAAATCCCTCTCTCCTTCTCCCTCTTCTTCTACTTTTACTTCTTCTTCTCGATCAATATCTTGGTGGGCACAAATCAATCCAAAATCTATCGTAAACCCGGCTATAAGACTTAACTTAACCGCCGACAACTTGACACAGACCTACCGCTGACTACCCATCTAAACCCGGGAGTGTCGAACGATAAAGGCAAAACATCCCGGCCTGGACAAAGGTACGATATGAGTTCAGACGTAGCAGCTACTCACCGGTGACTTGACTTCCTAGCCAAACTCACTCAGCTCGTTGTTGCGGGTTTAACTACCGCCAACGTCTTCAACTCGATGGCGCCACTCTCCCCTGTCCGACTCAACAACGTGACTCGACTCAACCCAACTCTCTAATCCGACTGATGCGATTCTCCCAGCCCCAGCTATGATTCAAACTTAACTGAGCAGAGGGACTCCTACGCCAAACCCAGCCCGACGACCACTCTCTATTTCTATTTAGTTATATTTGTTTCTCTCTTTTATTGATTTCGGTAAGCTTATTAGCTATTTCCAAGTTGTGATGTTTAGAAAGTAATTGATGAAAAAGAATGGAGGAACCTCATGTGTTTCTATGGGTTTGAAATAAGGATTGGTTATTACTTGTACAGATTACACTTAAGTTTTGAAAATATATATCAGTGAACTAGTTTTTGGAATTTGGAGAAAATTGTTGGTTGTGTGGTGGTGTGTTGATGTAACCCGGATAATTTATACAAGATACGAGAACGCGCGGAAGACTTCTAGGAATGAACACGTCAACTTGGAAGGACTCAATCCTACTCTAATACTCAATAAATCGAAAATAAACTGAATTAAATGATAAACAACTCGAAAACAATTTAGAAGATAAACTAGACCTAATTATGATACTTAACTACGACACAAAAATGATACACAAAATCCAACAAAAAGGGGCTGATTTGGGATGATTATTATGGCTGGAAAAAGGAGGTGTTTGGAACGTGAAACATGGTGAAGAATGGCTAGGGTAGATAAGTTATGATAACGATGAGGATAACATACGGTTTAAGATGTAGGACGTGAATACGGATGTGATATCGAACTCAAACTTTTGTTGAACAGCTCTCGATCGATCTTGGGTGATGAAGGGTGTCACGAACATTGATGGAGGTGTAGGACGTCGATGATGAGGGTTGGTCGATGATGGTGTTGTAAATTGCGACCCGATTAATCCCCGGCATATCTTGTATGACAAAAACGAATCTCAAAGTTGTTCTTCGGATAGCGAATTCACCCTAATTCCTCGTGTGAATTAGAATGTTCCCTTGAAATAAGACCTGAAATTGCTAGGCTTCAATAATGATGATTTTCGAGTGAAAACAATCAAAAGACTTTGGATATTTGAGACACAATTGTATGCAATGGCAAGTTTTAATCAATAATGTCTAAAATATCAAAACAACAATGTTCCTCTATTTATACGCTAAGGGGGCACGAAAATATGGCCTAAAAATAATTAAAAGAATGGTCCAAAGTGGACTAGAAAAATACCTAGACTATGATTCTAATTAAGGTAGGAAATTACCTTAAATAAAACATAGTCAACCTATGACTCATAAAATCCGAAAATTACATCAAATAAATAATAAAAACTGACTCAAATAATTAAATACTATGATCTAATTAAATACTAAAGTCTAAACAAATCAATCCCCTAATTAAAATAACCAAGGGATGATTTTTCTTCATGGCCGTCAGTTAACTGCTCAGGCGTGATCACGCCTAACTCGAAATTGTCTTCTATACCAACATCCAAGACTTGATCTTTAATTGCTTCAATATGGACGATTGACACTCCATCTCTAACTTCTCTTCAGGTATCATTCTCCATGGTGTGATCTTGATCTTCATTAGTTAATAAATTAACTAATACACGGCTGCACCTTGTATCTTCCAATTCTTTGAACTTCTTGCGAATTAACACTTGGAGATAACCTTGCAATTTCTTTGCTCGAAGTTGCGTCATTGGTCCTTTGAATTGCAGCTCAAGTTCAAGGCCTTCTATGCCTTGCATGGCTTCATCATTACCCCCTGCTGAAGAGAATTCTCCTCGAATTTGAATCTTTATCTTGATCGAATTCATCTGCAACAAATGGAGATAAGTCAGCAACATTGAAAGTTAAAGAACATTTATACTCACCGGGAAGATCGATGCGGTAAACATTATCATTCACACGACTTAGAACCGTGAATGGACCATCTCCACGTGGTGATAACTTGGACTTTCTCAGATTTAGAAACCATTCGAGACTCAGATGAATCCAAATGCGATCTCCAAGCTGAAATATCACTTGTTTGCATCGCACATTCCGGGAGTCGGCTGTGTTCTTTCTTTTGTGCTCAATACGAGCACGCACTCTCTCATACATCTCCTTAACTTGCTCAGCTCTTCACCTTTAACACTTGTTAGATGCGCAACAGGTAAATGTATCAAATCCGTGGGTGTCAAAGGATTAAAATCATAAACAACTTCAAAAGGAGACATGTTAGTAGAAGAGTGAATAACACGATTATAAGCAAACTCCGCATAAGGTAAACACTTTTCTCATGACTTTAAATTGTTTTTAATCAATGACCTAAGTAATGTGCCTAAAGTGCGATTCACAACCTCAATTTGACCATCGGTTTGTGGAGGACATGCAGTAGAAAACAACAACTTAGTTCCTAACTTACTCCACAAAACTCACCAAAAATGTGCTAGAAACATAGAATCCCTATCACTAACAATAGTTTCAGGAATACCATGCAATCTAATGACACGCATAAAGAACAGATTGGCAATATGTACAGCATCATCGGTTTTTCTACATGTAATGAGATGAGCCATTTTAGAAAACCGATCAACAACTACAAAAACAGAATCCTTACCCGATCTAGACCTAGGTAAACCCAAGATAAAATCCATAGACAAATCAATCCAAGGTGAACTAGGGACGGGTAGGAGCGTGTATAATCCAAACGGGTGTGATGTAGACTTAGACCTATGACAAATAACACATCTACTACACACATGCTCAACGTCTCTCCTCATATGCGGCCAATAAAAATGCTCATGCAACAAGTTTAATGTTTTATTCACACCAAAGTGACCCATCAAACCTCCCGCATGCAATTCCAATACAAGTAGCTCACGCATAGAACAACACGAATGCATAATTGAGAACCACGAAATAAAAAACCATCATGCATGAAAAACCCATCAAATGACTTAGATTTAGTCGAACACTCATCATAAATCAAAGCAAAGAATGGATCACATGCATATAGACTCTTAATCGATTCAAAACCAAGCATCCTAGCATGCATAAGGTTAAGCAACGTGTATCTTCGAGATAAGGCATCGGTGATGACATTGTCTTCTCCTTTCTTGTACTTGATGACGTACGGGAAGGACTCGATGAATTCGACCCATCTCGCATATCTCTTGTTCAAATTTTGATGTCCTCTCAAATGCTTTAAGCTCTCATGGTCCGTGTGAATCACGAACTCCTTTGGCCAAAGATAGTATTGCCACGTCTCCAATGATCTCTTCAATGCCTACAACTCCTTGTCATAGGTGGAATAACACAGAGCTGCACCATTTAATTTCTCACTGAAGTAGGCGACTGGACGCCATTCCTGCATCAAAACAGCACCAATACCTATCCCGGAGGCATCATATTCAATCTCGAAAACCTTATCAAAATCAGGTAAACACAAAACAGATGCATGACATAAAAGATATTTTAAACGTGTAAATGCTTCATGCTGTGCTTTACCCCATTCAAATTTATGATCCTTCTTACTTAGCTCAGAGAGGCGCGACAATGCTAGAAAAATCACGCACGAAGCGATGATAAAATCCGGCAAGGCCGTGAAAGGATCGAACCTCAGTGACGGACTTGGACGTTGGCCATTCCTCAATCGCCTTGATTTTAGAACGGTCAACCTCAATACCACGTGTACTCACAACAAAACCAAGAAATACAACTTCATCTAAACAAAAAGAGCATTTAGACAAATTTCCATACAACTTGGCTAATCTTAAAATATCAAAAATGCGCTTAAGGTATGCTAGGTATGCCTGTGCATCGTTACTGTAAATCAGGATATCATCAAAGTACACAACAACAAATTTCCCAATCACATCACGCAAAACATGATTCATTAATCTCATAAAAGTGCTCGGTGTGAGACCAAACGGCATAACTAACCACTCATATAAACCATGCTTAGTCTTAAAAGCTGTTTTCCACTCATCTCCTTCATGCATTCTAACTTGAAAATAACCAGAACGCAAATAAATTTTAGAAAAGATTTTAGAACCGGATAATTAATCAAGCATATCATATAATCTAGGGATAGGGAATCAATACTTCACTGTTATCTTGTTGATGGCACGGCAGTCCATGCACATTCTCCACTTGTTGTTCTTCTTGGGCACTAGAATGACTGAAACTACACAGGGGCTCATCTACTCTCTAATTTGCTTTTTCTCAAGCAACTCTTTCACTTGTCTATCAATCTCCTTAGTCTCCTTGAGTGACGTGCGGTATGCTAGACGGTTTGGAAGCACTGCATCGGACTGGAAATCAATTTGGTGCTTGATCCCACGAATTGAAGGCAATCCACTTGGAATCTCTTCCGGGAACACATCCGTGAACTCCTCCATAAGTGGCTGCACAATACTAGGCAAAGAAGAATCATTAATAGCACTACTCTTATAAGATAAAAGAACAAACGGTAAACCTGCTTTTAATGCTTTCTCTATGCCTTTAACTGAAATGAATAAGCTGTGATTTTGATTTCCTTTGCAACTGATCCGGATGAATTTCCTTGCACAAGGGAATCTTTAGAGGGTGGTTTAGGGGCTGCACTGGATGAAGAAGAAGGAGTGGCGGCCTTCTTGGGAGTTTCGGTCGATTGGATGCCGTTGGCGGCGTTCCGGGCTGCGGTTGTGGCCTCCTTTACTCTCTCAGCTCTAAACCTCTCTTACATGAGTCTTTGATCCTCATCAATGGCTTTAGGGGACAACGGCTTAGTATTGTGGTTCGTCTGTCTCTCTTCACGGTGTATGTGTTTGCAAAGCCATCATGAACCGCTTGTCTGTCAAACTGCCACGGTCTACCTAACAATATGTGTGCTACATCTATAGGAATAACATCACAAACAACATAGTTAGAAAATCGACCAATAGAGAATGCGACACTTACTTAGTCCGCTACTTTGATCTCTCCTTGATCCGTAAGCCACTGCAACTTGTACGGCTTCGGATGCTTGATGGTGGTCAGCTCTAATATTTCAACTGCATACTGGCTAATAGAGTTGATCATAATCCCACTGTCTATTATCATGGAGCAAGTCTGGTCTTGTATAGCCACACGTGTGAAAAAGATGTTTTCACGTTGATCCGAATGCTCTTCTTCTCGGTTGATGCTCAGACTGCGAATAGACACAAGACTAACATGAGGAAGCTCGGGTTCCTTTTCATCCAAGTTGACTAGAGATGTCTCTGGCTCTTTCTTGGTGTCAACTACGAGCTGCTCCTCGTCCTCACTGGCTGATTCGATCTCATTCTGTTCGGTGATGAACAGAACATGCCGGTTCGGACACTAGTTTTGAAAGTGGCCCCAACCTTAGTACTTGTCGCACTAGATGTCTCTAGCTCAATTCTAACCTAGCTGTGGCGTCGAACTGGGTTGGTTGGGCCGTGTGTAAGTTGGTCTGGATGGTGGTGCTGGTGTAGACTTGGGTCTACGGCTGGACTGCGGTGTAGGACGGTCGAAATGCCGCTCGGGCGGTCCGGACTGACCTCGGGGTTGAGTAGGCTTAGTAGAAGGGATAGAAGGTGATTTGGAATTCGTACCTTTGTTCCATGGGGGTCGAACAAGGGCTGAACTGTGGTGCGATCTCCGTCGTCCCTCTCTGAGCTGTCTCTCACAATTGATGCGTAGTGCACCATCTCTTCTATACTTGTGAAGTTCTTGATTTCAACATGCGATGTCGGGATTCATGCCTTCAATGTATCGGATGATGGTAGCATTTAAGGTCTCTTGTTTCCCAACTCAGTTCAGGGCAGTCTCAAGCTCCTTGTGGTACTCTTCAACTAATCCTGTACCTTGCTTGATCCGGGTGAGCTTCTTCTCAAGCTCTCTTTGATAGTGCACATGAATGAACTGGCCACGCACCAATCCTTTCATCTCCTCCCAAGTATTGATGGGTGGATATCGTTCACATCGGTACCATTCCTGCTGCATCTATCACCATGAGGCTGCGTAGCCTCTAAACACCAAGCATGCTAACTGGACTTTCTTGATCTCTGGAAAGTCATAGCACGTGAAAATCTTGTCTACCTTATGTTCTCAATCCAAGTAAAGATCAGGATCGTGAAGGCCTTCAAACTCGGGAATGCTCATTTTGATGTTATTGAGCATCCCATCTCCTTCTTGTGTGTTGGCGCGATTTGCACGCCGGTGAGGTACTCGTAGGCGGTCACAACCTCGTTGCGAAGGCTCATGATCAATTTCTGAGCTCTCGTCTGTATAGTCACCATAATCTTCTTCTGCTTCACGATCATAGGGCTCGTTAAACTGCACTTGAGATTGGCGACGCTGAGCTTGAAGTGCTCTAGCATTCGCTCGGCTACAGGTACTTTTGGCTGACGAGCTGCTTCAGGCTAATGATCTGGTGTTGGCTGTCAAGCTGCTTCTTCTGGCTGGACAAGGTGGCCTTGAACTGGTGGTGGTACAGGCGTTTAAGCAGTAAGAAGCTCGAGCTGTGCCATCATTTTGGCCAATGAATCATCTAACTTGTTCTCCAGTACTTGATAGTGATACTGGGCATCCCACGGCTGTGGTGTCTATGAAGCCACATCTGTAGGAGTACTAGGTGATGCGGGTGCCTTATCATGCGGCTTATAACTATCTCTGGATTCCATTTGTACCCGCAAACAATGAACAAACGTAAAAGAAAATAAGATATGAACCTCATAACCTCACGTTCACTAATTTATTTTCACTCTATATTTTTTCTCTCGTGTATGTCTCTCAAGTATGTAGTGGTGCTCGTGTGATAGGCGTGTATATGGTGGTGATGGTTGAATCTTCTGTTGCTTAAGATCGGCTCCGCTCGGTCTTCTAGTGGTGATTTCACCTTAAAGATGATGGAATTTGGCCAAAAGTACATGTATGTCATAGCAAGGCAGTGAGTTTAGTTCGGGACGTCGTTCCGCTTCCGGAATGGTATTATGGAGGAAAATTGAAGTTTTGGAACAAAATTGGCAGGGAAAAGATAAAAACCGGATGTATTAGGGTGAGCTATGAATTTTTCGATCCTATAGGGTGGTGTCGTGTATCTGGAAGTAGAAGAAAAGAATAAGATGTATTTTTGAAGTCCCAATTGGTGTAGGAGATTCTAAAAATAAATCTAAAGGTAGAACGAAAGAAATAGGAAAGAAAAGGAAATAAAGAAATAGGAAGGAAAGAGAAGGATTTGGATATATGTACCGTTAGTGTGACACAATCTAAATACCTTAATTAGACTAGACCAAAAATAAAATTACAACTCAAAATGAAATTACCAAAGATAAAATAGAACTTAGAAGGAAAGTTCCAAAAATAAAATAAGACTCACAAGGGAGTTACCAACTATGAACTAGTACTAAAAGGAAAGTACCAAAATTAAAAATAGAACTCAAAAGGAAATTCAAGAATCAAATTGGATTTTTCTTCTCTTTTTTTGTCAGATATTTTTTTTATTATTTTTATTATACGACCTTTCTTATTTTTTTTGAATAACTCTTTTTTTTTACCGAAACTAATTTTTTTATCCGATTTTTTTTAAACAATAAACACTAGTCTATTACAACTCGATAGACATGTAAACTGACACATAAGTAATAAATTGACATGTAGGATTGAATCACGACCAGCTATGCTGACGTGGCTTTGATGCCAAATTTATGATGTAACCCGGATAATTTGTACATGATACGAGAACACGCGGAAGACTTCTAGGAATGAACACGTCAACTTGGAAGGACTCAATCCTACTCTAATACTCAATAAATTGAAAATAAACTGAATTAAATGATAAACAACTCAAAAAAAATTTAGAAGACGAACTAGACCTAATTACGATACTTAGACTACGACACAAAAACGATACACAAAATCCAACAAAAAGGGGCTGATTTAGGACGATTATTTTGGCTGAAAAAGGAGGTGTTTGGAATGTGGAAATATGGTGAAGAATGGCTAGGTTAGATAGGTTATGATAGCGATGAGGATAACTTACGGTTTAAAATATAGGACGTGAATTCAGATGTGATATTGAACTCGAACTTTTGTTGAACAACTCTCGATCGATCTTGGGTGATGAAGGGTGTCATGAATGTTGATGGAGGTGTAGGACATTGATGATGAGGGTTGGTCGATGATGGTGTTGTGAATTGCAACCCGATTAATCCCCGGCGTATCTTGTACAACGAAAATAAATCTCAAAGTTGTTCTTCGGATAGCGAGTTCACCCTAATTCCTCGTGTGAATTAGAATGTTCCCTTGAAATAAGATTTGAAATTGCTAGGCTTCAAGAATGATGATTTTCGAGTGAAAACAATTAAAAGACTTTGGATATTTGAGACACAATTGTATGCAATGGCAAATTTTAATCAATAATGTCTAAAATATCAAAACAACAATGATTCTCTATTTATAGGCTAAGGGGGCACGAAAATATGGCCTAAAAATAATTAAAAGAATGGTCCAAAGTGGAATAGAAAAATACATAGACTAGAATTCTAATTGAGGTAGGAAATTCCCTTAAATAAAACCTAGTCAACCTATGACTCATAAAATCCGAAAATTACATCAAATAAATAATAAAAACTGACTCAAATAATTAAATATTATGATCTGATTAAATACTAAAGTCTAAATAAATAAATCCCCTAATTAAAATAGCCAAGGGACGATTTTTCTTCATGGCCGTCATTTAACTGCTTAGGCGTGATCACGCCTAACTCGAAATTGTCTTCTATACCAACATCCAAGACTTGATCTTCAATTGCTTCAATATAGACGATTGGCACTCCATCTCTAACTCCTCTTCACGTATCATTCTCCATGGTGTGATCTTGATCTTCATTAGTTAATAAATTAACTAATACACGGCTGCACTTTGCATCTTCCAATTCTTCGAACTTCTTGTTAATTAACACTTAGAGATAACCTTGCAATTTTTTTGCTCGAAGTCGTGTCATTGGTCCTTTGAATTGTAGCTCGGGTTCAAGGCCTTTAATGCCTTGCATGGCTTCATCATGTGGACTCATGATTTCAGAGGTCATGTGTTGGTGATGAAATGAAGAAAAACAAGGCCAACATTAACATGAATTTTGCAGTTACATAAACTGTGCGGTCATGTTCATCATCACGTACTTGAACATTATTGTGAACATGTAAAGTTAGAATGTAAAAACTTGAGCAAATAAAGAACACGAAGTTGGTAACCCTGTTCGATCAACTAATCTACGTCAGGGGGAATTATCAAGTCTGTGTAAAACAGTTTACTACTCCGTTGAATGGTTACAAAGGTTATTACACGAAGACTCCCATCACTCGACCCCTTTCCTACCAATTCTACCTCTTTCACTAAACTGAATTGTGAGTTCCCCTCACAACCTAGAATCCCTCTAGTTCCCACAGGAAATCTCTCTCGAGACTCCTCTAAGTGTGTATGAAAGTGAGTTTCAAACACAGACTAGAAACACAATGATCTAATTGATCAAACCTAGTCTACCCGAATACTATATGCTTCGAATGTGAAGTCTTTTAACTCTTAGCCCTTTTGTGTATTCGTAAAAATTCATGTCCACTAAACTAGTCTGAATCCCAGGCTATTTAAAAGAAACAGTTATAGCCTAAACAAGGTATTTAGAAGTCCTATTTTGACTAGGATTTAACAAGAAAACAATTTCCTTATTTAAATCGGACTTTCCTAGTTTAGATGTCTTCCTTGAATAGAACCCCTTCTTTTCTTCGTGATCTTCATCACGAATAAGGCAGCTTCTATTCTGAGATGTCCATCTTGAATCTGCAGCTTCAACTCCTTGAATCTAGCATGGTATGTCTCTTGTAAACTCTCTGGACAACCATGTACATAATCATGTCTCTGAACATGATTAATTACATGTCTTGATCTTCAATCAGATTGGCAGTGGAATGTTCACAGTAATGTCCAGAACATGGTATTCGAACATGAATAACCAAAACCTTTTGTGTTCTTTTGAACTTTCCATAATATCTAAACAGATAATGACAATCCCGAACACCTTAGTGCAGATGGAACTAACAATCTCCCCCTTTGTCTTTATCTGGTTGCAAATCAGCTCCATGTTTTAAAAGAACACAACCCTTGAACTGTAGGATCATGTACTTAAAAACATACTAAAATATTTTGAAGAACATCATATGATTCAGCTATGTTTCACATTCTTATCAGCTTATACCTGCTCTGCTATATTGATTTTATATATATATATATATATATTTTATCTTTTGATAGCAATTTTAATTTTTTTTAGCAGACATGAATCATATAGGGAAGAAAAAATCTATTCCATAACAAAATAGCTATAACAAGCTATTAAAGCAAAATAAAATACCTTGCAAAATATGATGCAAGATAAGTAGAACAGAAAATAAAAAACTTATATTGAATTACTCCCCCTATTTGCCACCGAGAAAGGCAAAGGAGTAATAACCAGAAACTACTCATATTTGTCAGCGTCTTGCTCATCATCTCCTTCATGAGATCCTCTTTCTTCAGAACTTGCTTCGGTATCATCATACTCAGTCTCCTCTCCTGCATCAGCTTCCTCTTCAACCTCCTCTTCAACTTCCTCATCTTCTTCTTTAGCATTATTCTCTACAGTCTCCTCTTGGACAACTTCTGCTTCCTTGTCCTGCGCTCCAATCTGTCTTTCACCTTGGCTTTAAACTAGAGAGAAACCCTTCTGAGTGGCAGCTTCAGTTGTACTTGCAAGCTTGTGCAAGTTATGTACATCTTTAGGGACATTTGCTGCTGGAGAGGCAAATTCATCTCCTGATGAAAGATCAACAATCATTGCTTGAATCCTCATCTTCTCAGAAGTATGCTCAGAAATCAATCGAGCATGAAACTCCATACTTTTCTCTAGAAACTTCAGCACTGCAGCTTTTGGTAAAGACTCTTCAACAGTAGCATCCACTCCTTTTTTGGATGTCATGAACTGTTTAAACTGGAGACGAAGATGAGGATCTCCTATTTGAGGAGCAACCTTGATCACTAGAGGCTTGTGAAGAGGAATAATCTTATCTTTCTTTGAAGAAACATTCTTCTTCTGATGCTTTAGGATATTGTAGATCAATGAAGGGTAACAAAGTAGACCCTTGACTACAGTAGATTCTGCACTGCTGATGATCTTGCTGAATACGAACTCACTATAATTGAACTGCTTTCCAGTTCCGAGGTGATACAGAAACCTCCCTTGAGCTTGAGTCACCGCAGCTCTGTGCTTAGTAGGTAGCCAATTGTGGATCAGAATTCTGAACAAAGTTCCATATTTGTAAGTCAGCTTGGAGGTTGGAATTGTCCGTGGATGCGATGGCCATTTGTTGTAGATACCTTGAGTCAGTTCCTCAGCAACCATCCCCCAGTCATCTATCTCTTTGTACTCCCCCTCAGATGAACATCCCAAAAACTCATTAATAAGATCAGGGAAAAAATTCAGCATCTCACCTCTCATATAGACTTTCTGGAAGTCTTCAGACTTTGGATCATCAATCTCTTTGGATAAATTACAGTAGAACTTTGTAACAACTTTGGGAATAAACTCTTGAACCTTCTGCATTGTTCCCAACAGACCAGCTTGCTCTAGCAAGGTATACACTCCAGTAGCTAATAGTGTATCCTTATCCACCTTTTTATCAAATATCATAGACCTCTGCTTCACTTTCTCCCATATGTCAGCATGTTTGGAAGAATGAAAGACTGATTGACTTGAAGTACCTGTAACGCGAACAATCTATTTGTGAACTTCAGACTCATGTTCACTCGACTGTGAGTGAACATCTTCTGGTATATCCTTCGGCTGGGCAGCTTTCTTGGCTTTCTTGGAAGGACCAGTTGTTTCAACAGCTTTCCGTTTCTTTGTAGATGCAGCAGCAGATGGTGGAGTGGCAGATGCCTGACTTCTGGTTATAGGAGTTCTTGGAACCAACTGCACAACAGCAGTAAAGGTCTTCTTTCTGGGGGTTTTCTTCTTGACAAGTGATCTGGCAAACGGATCATATTGAGCAGGTGCAAGTAACTTCTCCTGTTGTGGAACATGAGTCTTTTCAGCAGATTCAGAGGATGAGCTCTGAATGACTTCTTGCACTATAGGATCAACAACTAAAGGTCTGTGAATGATCTTCTTCTTTCCTTTTGCAAGTGCAGTTGCTATGGCCTTCATCTCAAGACTTAATGGAATATAATCTTCTCGGTCTTCATCATCACTTTCTGCAGTAGAAGGTTGAACTGGTGACTTCAGCACAACGTTCACTGGAGTAGATGTTTTCGCAGGGCTCTTCTCTGCAACATGTTTCTTAGCATGTGCCGGCATATCTGAAGGCTTGACTGGATCATCAACAACAAATCTCTTCTCTTTCTAAAGGGCATGAGTAGCAGATGTTCTGATGATCTTCTTTGATGAAGAAGTTGTAGTCTTCTTGGTTTTCTTGATTGCAGTTTCCTTTGTTCTTGCCTTCTTTCTGTTGACATCGTATGATTTCACGGCTTCTTTCAAAAGATCATCGATTGATAGACTTTGGGTCTTTGTTTTCTTCACAAAAGAAGCAATTTCTTGTTCTTTTGTTTCCATGTCTTTTTCCTCATCGTCTCCATGGAATGTCTCAATCAATTCTTCTGTATCTTTGCTTGATGATTCATCACGAAGTGCTCTCTGAACAGGCTTCTTATATGTCGATTCACCTTGAACCTACTTGTCAAACTCATCCTCTTCGTAGAACTGGTCTTGAAGTTTGGAATATGTAACTTTTCCATACCTCATTTTGGGCTTCACAACTTTCTTAGGACGGACAAGCTTTCATTTTGGAGCCATTGAAAATATATGGGTATATGACAAGGATAAACAGCAAGAAAATCAATGGCAAACAAGGGAGGAAACTCAAAAAACTCAGAGGTTTTATCGAGAGAGAAGGGTTTTTAATTTCAGAAATTTGAAAAGTGAACGTTCTCTCTAAACGGCTAAACATATATATAAGAGAGTATTCCGTTCATAGAGTAAACTCAGGTTTCTGTTAGACTAAGAAATTAGAGGAAAATCCTGGAAAATCAAAGATGAGGATAGCACGTCAGAACTAGCTATTAACAAAGATGTACTTAGGGTTTGAATCATGGTCATGTACATCTAAAGGAACATTTATGGGAATGTTCAATCCCTTTGTGCAAGAAGGTTCTTTTCTGCTGAGTGTGAAATAGTCACACCCATACCCTTTTTCTTGGTTTTACTGAACCAAGCACACCCCAAGGGCTGCTATGAGTTTCTCAAATTGAGCTGAAACTAATCCCTTGGTGAACAAATTAGTTAGTGGATCTTCTGTCTTCATGTGTTCAATCTTTAGCACTTCTTCTTCAACCAGCTCTCTGATTAAGTGACGTCTGATGTCTATATGTTTGGTCCTCGAAGGTTGCACTGAATTCTTTAAGATGTTGATAGCACTTATATTATCACAGTACAGGATAGGAGTATCATGACTGACTTCATAGTATTTCATCATCTGCATTATCCAGATGATCTAAGTATAGCTGCTTCCTGCTGCAATGTATTCTGCTTCTGCTGTAGATAGAGATATGCAGTTCTGCTTCTTACTGAACCAGGAAACAACATTGTTTCCTAAAAAGAAACAAGCACCTGAAGTGCTTTTTCTGTCATCTGGGGATCCAGCCCAATCAGCATCATAGAATACAGTAATGCTTACATTTCTGAATAAATTGTATATAAAGAAGAGTAAAAAAAAAAACCTAAAAGTCCCGGAAATCACATGATTGATAACTCAGGGGACCGGAGCCTCATCAAAACCCATATGGAAAACCCGGAGTAGGAAAAACCATATGGGAAAAAGAGTACTCCTCTAAACAAATCGAAAATAACCAGAAGAACAAAAATCCTGTAGAACAGCGTCAGAAATACAAGGAATAACAGAATACCAAAATCCAGAAGGAACACTATGAGAGGCTAAAATATCAGCAACAGAATTCCCCTTTCTATAAATATGCGAAACACAGAAATGAATATGACTGATGAAATCCAGAACCGCACGCCAACGAGCCTTAACCACCCAAGGCACCTGCAAACTCCGAGAAGATAACAATGAGACCACATAAATAGAGTCTGCCTCCAGCCAAATAAAGTCCAGAGACAAATGCTTCGCCCATTCCAACGCAGCCAAAACAACAAGAATCTCGGCCAGAAAAGCAAAGCCAACTCCTTCATCAGTGTGGAAGCAACCCACCACCGATCCATCAGAACGTCTAAACACCCCTCCAGTAGCCATCACACCCGGTGATCCTTGTGCCGACCCATCAGTGTTAATCTTAGTCCATCCCACCGGAGGTGGGCGCTAAATGACTGAGACAAGATTCCGACGAGGCAGCGGTCTAGGAGAAACTTTGAGAATCTTCAGCGTGATCAATTCGTTAACATCATTTCTCATATATCCCCAGCTAGCTCTCATAAACGCCATCTCCTGAAGAGTGACACGAACAGTAGAAATAATTAGCAAATGAGTAGGCACTAAATCCTCATAAATAACTTTATTGCGAAATGTCCAAAGAACCAAAATAACAGTGATGACCGCAGCCTTCCAAAGAAGCAAAATCTGAGAGCTAAAAGAACATCCCATAAACTGAAGAAAAGCTTCATGAAATGAAGCCGCTCGAATCTCCATAATGCGGAAAGTATTAAAAACCCAGCGCCAGACCACCGAGGCCAAAGAACAATTCCAAAACAAGTGATCCGCAGTCTCCCGCTCCCCTTTGCACATGAAACAAACCGTCGGCCCAATGAAACCATGTAATGTATCCATAGTAGGAAGCCGGAAAAGAAGTAAACACCACACAACCATAGATCGACGCATAGGAATGGAAGGATTCCAAATCCATTTTCTCCACTTAACAGAAGGAAAACCAATCCGAGTATGCAGCCTAGCTGATCGAACTGTGAAATTGCCATTCAATGATTTTGACCAAACCCGTTCATTCTCCCCGGGCGCAACAGGAATCCGCAAAATGTCATGGCACACATCCGGAAAGGCCCGGACAAAAGAAGAGGTGAACTTCCAAACACCATTAACTAAAAAATCCCCAACCTTGTCCTTAAATCCAGCATGCACCCCCTTCGGGATGTTTAGACGATCAACGATAACATACCCTAGCCAGTTATCATGCCAAAAGTCAACCTTAGAACCAGTGCCAATAATACAAAATGATTCCTTAACCAACGTCTGGACCAAGGGACATAATCTAGGCCAAATAGATGAATATGCTACTCGTTTAGTCTGACTCGGAGAGGATAAGAAACGAGTTCTCATCAAATGGAATGCAGGAGAGTCCGAATCAATTATGTTCCAAGCTAACTTCATAAGCAAACCCCGATTAACCTCCTTGAAAGAAGAAACACCAAGTCCCTCCTCCTCAACAATAGCACACGTACGCGCCCAGCTAACTGCAGTATAGAAATGAATGTTAACATCCCCTTTCTAAAGAAAGTTTCGCGCCGCTGCATCAAGCTTCTTAACCAAGAAAGAAGGCCAAGCATACACCATCATAGAATGAATGGCCGAGCTCATGATAACCGACTTAATCAAGCAAAGTCGACCGGCCATGGAGAGAGAACGACCGCGCCAATGATCAAACTTTGCCAATATTTTATCTGCCAATCTCCTGATATGCATCACTTTCGGAGTACCAACAAAAATAGGTACACCCAATAACTCCGTGGGAAAAGTGCCAACAGTGAAACCCAAAGTCGATGACAACTCTGCCTTCACCCTTGTCCGAACTCCTTTACCATAAAAGACTCTCGATTTCTTGCTACTACAAACTTGGCCAGACACCCTCGCATAAATATCCATAATTTTCTTGATAGTCCGGACATTAGACTTCGAGGCACGACAGAATATAAAAACATCGTCCGCATAAAGAATATGAGTGGGAAAAGAAACTCCCCGACCAAACGACATTGGAGCCAACTTCTTATTCATGACCGCATTGTCCAAGAGATAACTGAACATTTCTTCGGTAATACCAAATAAAAGAGAAGAAAGAGGACCCCCTTGGCGAACACTACAAGTACAAGCAAAGTATCCTTTTGGCGAGCCATTAACCAAAACAGATAGACGAGCCGACTCAAGAATACTAGATATCCAAGCACAAAACTTCTCAGGAAATCCAAACTTAAGCAACATATGCCGAAGGAAATCCCAATTCATTGTATCAAATGCCTTCTTGATGTCAAGCTTAAGAGCCATATTCGTCCCTCCGTGAGTACGATTCATGGCATTAACACCTTCAGAAGCTAACATGATTGCCTCATGTATTTGTCTACCTTGAATGAACCCAAACTGCTGCCGAGTGACAATACAAGAGGCCACCTTATTCAAACGAGTAGCCAACACCTTGGTGAAAATTTTAAAAAAGAAATTACTCAATGCACTTGGCCGAAACTCCTCCACCTGTAAAGCACGATCCTTCTTTAGAATTAAAACAATAAATCCTGAATTCAGCCCGAAAGGAAAAACTCCATGTGAAAAAAATTCCAAAACAACATGGTAAATATCGTGAGAAATAATTTCCCAAGCAACGTGAAATTTTTTTTCCAGAATATCCATCAGGCCTTGCAGCACTATTAGCATCAAGATCAAAAACGGCAACTTTAACTTCCTCAAAAGAAGGTTGAATCATTAGCTCATGATAATGCCGATCATCAACCAATTTTGGAATTAATCGATCAATCCAAACCAAGTCCATGCCTCGAGTACCATCATTAGAAAACAAATTTTCAAAGTATTGAACAACATGCGAAGCAATTCTATCCGGATCATTGACAATCTCGCCATCAATAGATAAAACATCAATAGAAGCCTTAGCACGTCTCAATCTTATGCTATCATGGAAATTTTATGAATTTCTATCTCCATCATTCAACCAATCTATACGACTCCGCTGCTGTAGATGTGTAACACCCCGTATTTTTGGATTATAGTTAAAAGTTTTCTAAATTTATTTAGAAGGCAAAAAAAAAATTATTGGAGCTAAAATAAAGTAAAATAGATAAAAGACGCGACTTTAGATTTTATTTAAGATTGAAAAAATTATTATAGTTGAAATATTTTTGACGCGTAGTCAATAATAATTTTCATGAAAATAGAATGACCTGAGAATTTCAATGATACTTTTAAAATTTTAATTAGAGGTCAAACGAATTCCTGATAATATTTTTGGTAAAATAAATAGTAATTTTTTATTCAATTTAAAAAGGAATCTTTTCTCGTTTTATTATCAAATGAAATTTTCGGCATATTATTTTGAATTGATTTAATAGGAAATAATCCAATAAATCTTCCGGTATTTTTAAATTTATAATGCGAGATCAATTAAACTTCCGGTAAAATAAAGTAATTTTTAAATCGAGTCTAAAAGTATTTATATCCAAAATATTATATTTTAAAATCCTAAAAATATCTAAATAACCCCCCCGGTTACCCCAACTTTTAACCATTTCTTCCCCCCCCCCCCCCTAAGTCGGCAATTGCCGTATAAATCAAACAAAATAAAAAAAAAAAAAGAAAAAGAAAGAGAGATAAGAGAGAGCGAGAGTGAGAGAGATTAGAGTGAGTGGGAGAGAGATAGGAGAGAGAATAGAGGACCGAGGGAGAGGACTGCAGGCTGCAGCTGCTGCCACCGTATCCCCACCGACCTGCCGCCACCTTCCCACCGCCGTGCCGCCGCCGGAGACGTCGCCGAAGCTGCACCAGTCGCCGGAAAATGAAGATAGCGCAGCCACGTCGCGCGACTATCGTATCGGTCCATTTCTAGTCCTTTTTAGCCCAAATTTTAATATGTCGTGTATCTTTATGTGTTCTACGTTTCGTCTTTTGATCTCGTTCCCGTCCGACGGCCAGAAACCGGCGAAATCACCGGAAAACAGAAAATACAAACGTTGCCGAATTGCTGCTGTAATTCTCGAATTCAGGCCCTTTCGGGCCCTCAAATCGAAAAAGTTTATTTACCAAAGTTGCTCGAAATAATATTTCCTACGTGCCCGTCGAATTTCGTAATTTTTGGACGAGTTTTGAAAAATCTCGATTATTTAATTTATACAGTTATTTTTGTACCGGAAATATGTGTTATTGAAAAATTCTAAAACTCTCAAACTATAGTCTTGGCATATATAGGATGGTCCTTGAATATTTTCGTAATTTTTGAACGGTTAAAAAGTGCCGTGGCACAAATCTGATAAAAATCGATTATATTGGCAAATTATAAAAAGAGACCTCTATCAAGTCGGTTGATCCCAGTAAATCAAGAATAATATTTTAGAATTTATTTCCTTCTGCGTTAAATGCATACGAGCTCTCTAGAGTCGTGTGATATATTTTTGAAAAGAATAGAATTAAATAATAGCTCGAATTATAGTATATTAATTCCCGAAAATATAGCGATTATTCTGAGTCGAAGATCGACCCTTGTAGGACCTGCAGAGCCTGCTAGGATTAATGAACCATTTTTGAAGTTATTGTGCCGCCATGTGCTCGTCATCCAGGTGGGTTATATTTTTCTCAAACTATGTTCAGCTAATAAGCTCAACTGTTTATCAACTGTGAAGCATGAATATTTGTATCAAAATGTTTTATCTCACTGTTCGCGTTCGCCAGTATCCTACGAAAACATTGAGTGCTTAACTAGACTCGAGTTCGGATCCTTTAAGCTTTGGGACCGTATACACTATCCTTTATTAGACAGCTGGGCTGGAGGACGTGTATATAAGTTAAGACACTGTAGGAAGGGACAGTTGAGACAGAGCGTGTAAGATTAAAAGAAGCTTTGTATACATGGAATGCTTTTGAGATTTGAAACATTTCCATTGTTATACTTGTGTGGATACGATATTCATATTTATAAAATGATTGTGAACTGTTTATCAAAATCTGTCCACTGGGTACACTAGTACTCAGCCCAAATCTTTTCTAAAATATTTTCAGGTTGAGAGGCAGGCTGGAAGATGACGGAGCTGGGGCGAGGGCTTACTTGTTGTTATATGCTTGCTCTTTTTGTGTTGTTCAGAAATCTTAGATACTCTAAATCAATTAAGTACTTGAAATAATTTACTAAGATGCTCCACGCTTGTTCCGTTCACTCTGATACAGCTTGTCTTCATTGGTTTAAGGCATGTTATGATTTTTTTCATATTCCTATGATGCTCCTTTACAGTTATTTGGTGGGATAAGTTCCCTTTGATGATTGATATATTATTCAGGTTCTTTTTAAACGCATTAGTGCGTGGTTCTATTACAATTACAGAGGTTATGCTGCCCAAATTTCTGGGAAATATAACCTATTCTTGTTCCAAAGTTATTTCATTTAATTATCTTTATGCAACAACCCCCTTCCCCCTTCCCCAGTAGCGCATCGGTCCCTTGTCATTAATTCTCCCGGGATCGGGGCGTTACAGATTGGTATCAGAGCAGGTTTGCAACTCTGTAGACCTGCAGCATTATTCTTTGAATTCTGAATTATATATATTCTCTTCCACTATTTGTTCAGCAGCCCTCAGCACGTCATCTTCGCCGCCCTCAACAAAAGGTACACAAGTATTTTAAAATTGACGCACGTGAAAGTGCAGTTTGTCATGCTAAATATTTTTTTCCAGGTTTCACGGTCAGATATCGTGATTCATTTATGAAAGCTATTTTTAGGTTTCATGATAAAAAAATCGTGATTCGTTCTATTCAGGTTTCATGACCAGAGATCATGATTCAAAAGCTATTATTAGGTTTCATGATGAGAGATCATGATTCAATTACCAGGTTTCATGATAGGAGGTCATGATTCTTATATTATCAGGTTTCATGATGAGAGGTCATGATTCGTATATTTTAAGGTTTCACGATTTGATATCATGATTCGTTTATTGAAAAATATTTTCAGATTTCATTATCAGTTATCGTGATTAATTTTGAAAATATTTTACACGTTTCATGCTTATATTTCATGATTCATCATTTGGTCAAGAATTATTTCCAGGTTTCACAACAGGAGGTTGTGATTCATTTACAAGAGAGTTATCTCCAGGTTTCACTATAAAGTATTGTGATTCGAATTTATATTAAGGTTTCACGATGATGGTTCGTGATTCATCTAAAGTTATTCAAGGATGCCAAGACATCTGGATTTGATTTTGACCAAAAGATGAAAATAATTGAAAGAGGTTAGAATTACCTTAAGTGATGAGAATGAGAGATGTCAAGAAATGATTTATGCAAAGAAGTTATATTATTTTGAAATGCATGATGATTGACAAATAAATTACTTAGTCCTCGAAATTTAGAAGAACGTAGAAGCTTCCCCATAGTTGTTTCCTTATTTAGATTCAAGGTATTTAGATATTTATTAGTTAACTTGAACCTAGCAGTATATACTTCTTCAATTACCCGCGCGCTTCACGTGAGATATGGGATGAGGCCGATCAAGCGTTGAATGTGAAAAGAAATAACTTCATGTCAGATCTAATTAGAGCACTTTAGGGATTCATCCAACATCCAAATGCAGAGCGCGATGAATCAACAAAATGCAGCACCCAATGCACCTGCTCTGCCAACCATTAGTCCAGAGATTGAGCAATTTCGTCGCTACACTCCACCTAGATTCAATGATAGCAGTGAACCTCTCATTTCTAAAGAATGGCATGACCGGAGAAGAGCATCAAGGATTAACTTGGGACAAGTTTAAAGAGATCATTATAGATAAGTACTTCTCTCGTGCTTTTTGCATCCAAAAACAAACCGAATTCATGAAGCAGAGATAAGGAAATTTGTCCGTGAGAGAGTACGAGTGAAAGTTTAATCAACTTTCACAATATGTAGCATGCGTAATCGACACTGAAGACCAGAAGACCGACTGGTTCATGAGAGGCTTTTGACCAGAGATGCGTGGAATTCTCGAAGCTCAACGGATCACTGATTACGGTCAAATAGTTAAGAAAGCTCACGAAGTAGTTACTGGACTAGAAATAGGTGGAAAAAATTTAGCCTCGATGTTAGAATCCTTACTAGAAAGACCTTGAGGATCGATAGAATTGCTAGGGATGTTAGATTAGACTTTGAAGAGAAGCAACTTGTGGGTGACGTATACGATGATCAAGATAATATGCTTCGATTCAAGTGGATCGATATCTATTTTCTATCTCTTTTCTCGACTCAAAAGATGATGTTAAAGGAAATTTGAAGAAAGCTGCAGAGAAGAACGTATGAAGAGTCATGTGCATTAAGTTAAAGTGGACCAAGACAAAGTATACGTCTTAGTAAGATTTACGACTCGAGAGAAACAGTCTTTTTGCTAGGATTAATGAAGTAGCGTATATGATGGCCTTCCCACCCAACCTCAATGATGTGTTCCACGTCTTGATGCTGAAGAAGTACATGTTTGATCTTAAACCATGTGACCAGAAAAGAAGATATGATGCTAAATAACGATTTAGAGTACGACGAAAGGCTCCAGGCCATTCTTGATTGGAAGACCCAGAGTCTGAAGAATAAAGTGATTAGCATAACAAAGGTACCACGAAACTGCCATGGATAAGAAGAAGCAACGTGAAAGTTGGAGTCAGAATTGCTCAAGAACTGTCCCGACACTCCATTTCAAGATTAGTAAATTTCGGGACGAAATTTTTTTTAAGGAGGGTAGGATGTAACACCCCGTATTTTTGGATTATAGTTAAAAGTTTTCTAAATTTATTTAGAAGGCAAAAAAAAAATTATTGGAGCTAAAATAAAGTAAAATAGATAAAAGACGCGACTTTAGATTTTATTTAAGATTGAAAAAATTATTATAGTTGAAATATTTTTGACGCGTAGTCAATAATAATTTTCATGAAAATAGAATGACCTGAGAATTTCAATGATACTTTTAAAATTTTAATTAGAGGTCAAACGAATTCCTGATAATATTTTTGGTAAAATAAATAGTAATTTTTTATTCAATTTAAAAAGGAATCTTTTCTCGTTTTATTATCAAATGAAATTTTCGGCATATTATTTTGAATTGATTTAATAGGAAATAATCCAATAAATCTTCCGGTATTTTTAAATTTATAATGCGAGATCAATTAAACTTCCGGTAAAATAAAGTAATTTTTAAATCGAGTCTAAAAGTATTTATATCCAAAATATTATATTTTAAAATCCTAAAAATATCTAAATAACCCCCCCGGTTACCCCAACTTTTAACCATTTCTTCCCCCCCCCCCCTAAGTCGGCAATTGCCGTATAAATCAAACAAAATAAAAAAAAAAAAAGAAAAAGAAAGAGAGATAAGAGAGAGCGAGAGTGAGAGAGATTAGAGTGAGTGGGAGAGAGATAGGAGAGAGAATAGAGGACCGAGGGAGAGGACTGCAGGCTGCAGCTGCTGCCACCGTATCCCCACCGACCTGCCGCCACCTTCCCACCGCCGTGCCGCCGCCGGAGACGTCGCCGAAGCTGCACCAGTCGCCGGAAAATGAAGATAGCGCAGCCACGTCGCGCGACTATCGTATCGGTCCATTTCTAGTCCTTTTTAGCCCAAATTTTAATATGTCGTGTATCTTTATGTGTTCTACGTTTCGTCTTTTGATCTCGTTCCCGTCCGACGGCCAGAAACCGGCGAAATCACCGGAAAACAGAAAATACAAACGTTGCCGAATTGCTGCTGTAATTCTCGAATTCAGGCCCTTTCGGGCCCTCAAATCGAAAAAGTTTATTTACCAAAGTTGCTCGAAATAATATTTCCTACGTGCCCGTCGAATTTCGTAATTTTTGGACGAGTTTTGAAAAATCTCGATTATTTAATTTATACAGTTATTTTTGTACCGGAAATATGTGTTATTGAAAAATTCTAAAACTCTCAAACTATAGTCTTGGCATATATAGGATGGTCCTTGAATATTTTCGTAATTTTTGAACGGTTAAAAAGTGCCGTGGCACAAATCTGATAAAAATCGATTATATTGGCAAATTATAAAAAGAGACCTCTATCAAGTCGGTTGATCCCAGTAAATCAAGAATAATATTTTAGAATTTATTTCCTTCTGCGTTAAATGCATACGAGCTCTCTAGAGTCGTGTGATATATTTTTGAAAAGAATAGAATTAAATAATAGCTCGAATTATAGTATATTAATTCCCGAAAATATAGCGATTATTCTGAGTCGAAGATCGACCCTTGTAGGACCTGCAGAGCCTGCTAGGATTAATGAACCATTTTTGAAGTTATTGTGCCGCCATGTGCTCGTCATCCAGGTGGGTTATATTTTTCTCAAACTATGTTCAGCTAATAAGCTCAACTGTTTATCAACTGTGAAGCATGAATATTTGTATCAAAATGTTTTATCTCACTGTTCGCGTTCGCCAGTATCCTACGAAAACATTGAGTGCTTAACTAGACTCGAGTTCGGATCCTTTAAGCTTTGGGACCGTATACACTATCCTTTATTAGACAGCTGGGCTGGAGGACGTGTATATAAGTTAAGACACTGTAGGAAGGGACAGTTGAGACAGAGCGTGTAAGATTAAAAGAAGCTTTGTATACATGGAATGCTTTTGAGATTTGAAACATTTCCATTGTTATACTTGTGTGGATACGATATTCATATTTATAAAATGATTGTGAACTGTTTATCAAAATCTGTCCACTGGGTACACTAGTACTCAGCCCAAATCTTTTCTAAAATATTTTCAGGTTGAGAGGCAGGCTGGAAGATGACGGAGCTGGGGCGAGGGCTTACTTGTTGTTATATGCTTGCTCTTTTTGTGTTGTTCAGAAATCTTAGATACTCTAAATCAATTAAGTACTTGAAATAATTTACTAAGATGCTCCACGCTTGTTCCGTTCACTCTGATACAGCTTGTCTTCATTGGTTTAAGGCATGTTATGATTTTTTTCATATTCCTATGATGCTCCTTTACAGTTATTTGGTGGGATAAGTTCCCTTTGATGATTGATATATTATTCAGGTTCTTTTTAAACGCATTAGTGCGTGGTTCTATTACAATTACAGAGGTTATGCTGCCCAAATTTCTGGGAAATATAACCTATTCTTGTTCCAAAGTTATTTCATTTAATTATCTTTATGCAACAACCCCCTTCCCCCTTCCCCAGTAGCGCATCGGTCCCTTGTCATTAATTCTCCCGGGATCGGGGCGTTACAAGATGGGAGGATTTGACAAGTAACAATCCATTAATCTCCGCTTGAATAGCTATCTCCTCATCCAATCTATCATCCGTGTAACCTTGCAAAGAAATCTCTTCTTGAATTGCCGACAGCTTCGACTCAAGAGTAGCAATTTGAACATTAAAATTCCCAAAAACCATAGCATTCCAATCCTTAAGCACGCCCTTAAGACGCTTAAGTTTAATCATAACAAGATGAATTTTACTACACACATCCACCTCCTGCATCCATGAGTCACGAACCAAACGTAAAAAAGATTCATGCATAGTCCACATGTTCCAGAATCTGAAAGGCCTCGGACCAGAAACATTTAATGCCTTACAAACCACCACAAGTGGAGAATGATCTGAACATATACGCGGCAGAAGAGTTGCTGAAATACTCGACCAATTATCCTGAAACTCCGTCGAAACAAGAGCTCTATCAAGTTTACTCTCTGTTATCTCTGGAAAAAATCTTCGGCTGTACCAAGAAAAGAAAAGACCATTACTAGCAACTTCTGTAACCTCTAACTCTCCAATAAAATTATTAAAGTCATAACAAGCTTGAGGAGAAGTCTTGGATTTTCCACGACGCTCATGGGATCCTCTAACAGCATTAAAGTCACCCATAATAATAAACCTCTCTTGAAGAGCGCTAAGCTCGCTCCACAACTGCCTCCTTTGAATGTACGAGGATGATCCATGCACTACCGCCACAACTCCAGAAAAAGTGGTAGATCTAACTTCCACCATGACACACTGAGCAGATGAAAATAACACTGTCGTAACAACATTCCTTCCAGCAAAAACCCAAATATTAGAGCTTCTAATTCCCCTATCATTCTGAAAAATAGGAATTAAGCCCATGAATCGCCAATAAGACAGTGGAATCTTATCAAACCTAGCTCGAGGCTCAATTAATCCAAGTACTTCAGGTTTAAAAACCTGAACATGTTTACGTAGCATATTTCGGGATATCTCCGTGCCTATCCCAAAAATATTCCACGTTAAAAAATTCATTAAAAAGATTTAGTAGAACGCAAGTGATCGGCATCACTTGCCTTGACCGCCTGATCCTTCAACGTAGATACCTGATCCATGTTTTGCAAAGCAGTTGTATCAGGGCCAGATAGAATATAAGGGGCAAGATTAGCATCACTCTGTATTGAACCTTCTCCCATATTTGGATTTAATCTGCCGGATCGTCGTAGCTCCGTAGCCGCAGGCATTGTGCGCTTAGCTTGGCGTTTTGCCGGGGCTGACAGCATGGCGTCATTAATAGTATCGTCCACATTGCTCTCAAGATGCTCTGAATTAGAACTATACTCATGATCTGCACGTGCCAACCCTTTCAAGTCAGAATCAGTCTCCTCTTCCGCCGTCTTATGCGTTTGCCTCATTATATCCGCATCAATATGTACAAGAACCTCCCCTGCAGTCTGCGTAGAGGAAAGAGACCCAACACTCCCTCCTCTCCCCATATCCTCCCCTGCAACCAGCTCCAAAAAAGTACTCCTAGATTCATCCCCAGACTTGTTAACCAAAGATGTCTCGCCATTCTCTATTTCTTGATCAACCGGACTAGTCATCGCCATTAGCACATCAAAAGCATTGGCTGTAGGAATCTGATTTTGGACCTGCGCAGCGTGCTCCGACTGCCCAAAAGACTTGACAACCCATTCCTTTGTTGAGGGAGCTGACTTCCGAGCCCCGACCACAGCATCAACTTGAGCTTCGCCTTTCTTAAAAGAAACACCTTTGCTGTCAGAAGCATCTTTCGCTGCAGCATTTGTAGAATTCCTGCATTTACTCGTGTCATGCCCTACAACCTGTCATTTCCCAGAAAATAATGGCAGATTCTCATAGTGCAGATCTACAAAAAATGAAGCATCCCATCTATCAATCATAACAGACCCCTGCAGCTTCTGCAACATATCCACCTCTATCAACACCCTCGCATAATGACCCAACGTGCCATGCAGAGAATTCCCATTGATTTTGAGAGGAGTACCAACAGCACGACCAATCCCTACAAGAACCTCAGCATGTCAATACTCAATTGGCAAGTTGTACAGTCGAACCCAAACTTGCGCGATTGTCGACTTTATTTTGTAGGGAGAAAAATCAGGGACCCAATCACGAATGCGTAGAAAACCTGGGTGTAAATTCCAAGATTGCAATCCCCGAACTTTAATCTGATCAGCAGCATACGAGAATTGAAGAGTAAAAAAACCCTTGCCCAGCGAAATCAATCTCCAATCAGCCGAAGGTGCCCACAATTTCTGTAATTTTAATTTGAGTTCCGGCGCAGCCCAGGGTTTATCCCCCTTCAACATTATTAATCGACTTATGAGAGAATATTGAAATTTTCCCAATTGCGACTTATATGGATCATCAGGAATAGATATTGAGTTAAAATCACCATAACGAATAGGTTGTATGCGAGATAATGACGTCGTGAAAATATTAAGATATCGATCTTGTGAAGAAGAGATGACAACCGCAACATATGATCCTCCATGCAGATTCGGCGAAGAAGAAGGCGAATCCCTAGTTTTCGCCAAATTAGGGTTTGAGAAGACATGATTATTTTCTAAAGATCGTGAGGAATCCTTAGAGTTAATTTGTTCTAATGACCGTGAGGCTATATTAGAGGGGACCGAAGATGAGACAACGCCGGCCGGCGGTGATACGAACGAAGAAGAAGAATTCATTCTTTCACCATCAGTTTGCATCTGAAGTATACAACAAACCATAATCAGCAGTTCCATTGATGTACTTGATGATGTTCTTAACAGCCTTCATGTGACTCTCCTTAGGACAGGACTGATATCTGGCACACACTCCCACACTATATGCTATATCTGGTCTGCTTGCAGTGAGGTGTAGGAGACTTCCAATCATGCTTCTATAGAGAGTTTGATCAACTTCAGTTCCTACATCATCTTTTCCAATCTTGACTGTAGTGTTGATAAGAGTTCATTTGTGCTTAGAATTTTCAAGCTTGATCTTCTTTACCAAGTTTCTGGCATACTTGGATTGAGAGATGAATATCCCTTCTTCT
Source organism: Perilla frutescens (assembly GCA_026008535.1). Lineage (NCBI taxonomy): Eukaryota > Viridiplantae > Streptophyta > Magnoliopsida > Lamiales > Lamiaceae > Perilla > Perilla frutescens. Next base: position 49,316,559 of record BRKX01000009.1, on the reverse strand, counting down.
GACTGTTTTATCTGAAGTCCTAGAAAGTATTTTAGATCTCTAACAAGACTCACCTCAAATTCAGTTTCCATGTCTCTGATGAAGTCTTTGAACATCTGATCAGACACTGATCCAAACACTATATCATCCACATATACTTGAACTACAATTACTTGTGATTTTTCCTTTCTGATAAATAGAGTTCTGTCTTCTCCTCCTCTGTTGTATCATTTGCTTACTAGGTATGTAGCCAGTCTTTCATACCATGCCTGGGGAGCTTGTTTGAAGCCATATAATGCCTTTTTTAGTTTGAACACAAACTTTAGATGATGTGGATCTTCAAATCCTTTAGGCTGTGCAACAAACACATCCTTCTTCAAGAATCCATTCAGAAAAGCACTCTTGACATCCATCTAGTATAGTTTGAACTTCATGATGCATGCCATAGCTAGAAGAAGTCTGACTGATTCAATCCTTGTGACTAGAGAAAAGGTTTCATCAAAATCAATGCCTTCTATCTAAGAATAACCTTAAGCAACCAGTCTAGCTTTGTTTCTTGTAACGTTTCCAGCTTCATCAGTTTTGTTCTTGAAAATCCACTTGGTTCCAACAATGTTGACTCCTTCAGGTTTCTGCACTAGATCCTAGACATCATTCTTTTTGAACTGAAGAAGTTATTCCTGCATGACTTCTATCCAGTAGTCATCTTTAAGAGCTTCTTGGATATTTTTTGGTTCAACCTTCGAGGTGAAACAGACATAGGATATCTCATCACACATCATTTTTCTCAAAGTGGTCCTGGTCATCCTACCTTCATGAATATCTCATATTACTTCTGAAGCAGGATGATTCTTGATGATTTGCTTTGAAGACTTTCTGTGCCTTACTGTCTGTTCTTCAGCTTCTCTGTCTGTATCATCATGAATCTTAGGATGTTCAAACACATTTGTGTAAACATCATCTTCAGAAGTATTGACAGTATTGTCGTGATCATCAAATCTGACATTGACTGTCTTAATTACAGCCTTTGTACCTTTGTTGTAAATCCTGCATGATTTACTGTTTCTAGAATATCCAACAAACATCCCTTCAAATCCTCTTTTGTTCATCTTGCTAAGGTACTCTCTATCATTGAGAATATAACATGTGGTTCCAAACATATGAAAGTACTTCACTGTTGGCTTCTTCTCATTCCAAATCTCATATGGAGTAGTGAGAGTACCTGGTCTAAGATGAACTCTGTTGCTGATGTGGCATGCTATGTTGATAGCTTCTGCCCAGAACATAGCAGCAACTCCTTTAGCAGCAATCATGGTTCTGTCCATCTCCTGAAGAGTTATGTTTTTCCTTTCCACAACTCTATTCTGCTGAGGATTTATGGGGGCTGAGTTCTCATGACTGATACCATTCTCACTGCAGAATGTATCAAAGTATTGGTTCTCAAATTTCTTACCATGATCATTTCTGATTCTGATAATCTGATCATCCTTCTCAACTGTGATCTTGCAGGCCAATCTCTTGATTGCTATGAAAGCTTCACTCTTATCTCTGAGAAAGTCAACCCAAGTAAAATTTGAGTTATCATCAATGCAGACAAAGACATACTTCTTTCCCCCATAGTTTTCCACAACCATAGGCCCCATTAGATCCATATGAATGAGATCTAGAATTCTCTTGAAAAATCTGTCTTGCACTTCTTTATGTTGAGATCTGGACTGTTTCCCAATCTGACATGGACCACAGACTTTGTCTCTGTTAATTCTGATCTGAGGTAGCCCTTTGACAATCTCCTTGCTGATGATCTTCTGAAGATTTCTGAAGTTGATGTGTCCAAGTTTCTGATGCCAGATCTCTGACTCTTCAATAGATGTTCTTTGACATGTTAAAGAACATTGTGCAGGAACATGTAGCTAATAACAGTCCTTAGTTGATCTCTTCCCTTCTATGAATAAGTCATTGTTTTTATTCATAACTTTGCAGCTTTCCTTGGTGAAGACTACAGTTGACTTATACTTATCAGATTAGCTTTGAGTCTATCAACTAGTATAGCCTTCTTGAGTTTGGGCATTCCTTCAACAGTCAGTTCTCCTTTTCCCATTACTTTGCCTCTCTTTCCATCTCCAAAAGTAACAAAATCTGATGAGCAAGCTTTCAGATTCTGCATCACAGAGCAGTCTCCTATCATGTGTCTTAAACAACCACTGTCAAAGTACCAGTCTCCTTTATCTTCAACTCTCAACAAAGTATGAGCAATTAGACTACTCTGCTTGACAACTCATTGCTTTTTCTATGCATGCTTCTTCCTTTGTTGAGTAGCTGATTTCTTCTGAGTGTTGCTGGAATACTGAGCCACAAATGTTTTTCTCCTCATTCTTTTAAGATCAAAGAGATACTTCTCACAGTGAGGTCGAATGTGGCCTTTTTCTTCACAATAGTGGCAAATGATTCATTTTCTATTGCCATTATTTGCAGTCATCTTATTGTTAATGTTCTTCTGGATGGTTTAAACATTATTTTGTACATGCACTGTCTCGCTTGTACTTGCTTTGACAAATATAGTCTTGGATTTTCCACCAATGTATCCAGGACCTGGATGACTTTTCCCTGAGTGTCCTGGGGTTAATAAGAATCTTATCAAGATTCTCAACTCCATTATTCAGCATATTGACATTTCTATTGATGGACTTTAGTTATGTACTCAGTTCTTCAATCTCCTTCTTCTGCTGTTGAATAATGACCTTATGTTCTTCACCAGATTTGATTAACTTCTCCTCTTCCGAGAGAAGATCTTTGTTGTGAGATTGAAGAGTTTTGTTGATTCAAGCTACTTTAAACCATTTTTCATACATCTCCTTATATGTCTGAACAAACTCCTCATGACTATCATCATCATTGTCTGAGTCCTCATCTTCTTCTACAAGTTTGAAACGATCTTGGAACTCTGAGACTTTTGCTGTAAAGGCATATGTCTCTTCTTCTGATTCACTGCTACTTTCAGAATCATTATCACTAAGAGAGGCATTGTAGTTCTTTTCATTCTTCTTCAGACTATTGGCACATTCTGCTTGAATATGTCCAAAACTATCACACTCTCTGCACTAAATTCCTCTCTTTGTATTTGATGGTTGAAACTCTTTCTGCTCACTGTTAGAGTTTCTATCCTGCTAAGAAGTTCCAGGTTGTTGTCTTCTATTGTTTGACCTTCTGAAAGACTGTTTGTTTACTCTCTTAAGCATTCGGCTGAAGTTCTTGGTAATTAGGATCATATTATTCATAGTTTCTGAATCAAGTACATGTTTTTGTTTCTGTACATGTTCAGGGACATCCTCAGAAATTTCAGCTTGAAGAGCAATACCTTTCTTCCTTAAGCTGCTGTCTTCATCTTCTAGATTCATCTCGAACGTTCTCAATGATCTCATCAGTTCATCAAGTCTTATACTCTTAATATCCTTGGCTTCACCTTCCTCACAAGCTTTTCATTGCTGATAGGTTCTCCGAGAGCAAAACTTTCGTTTGATATGCTCCTTAATCTGGCATTAAACTCACCAATGGATTCAGATTCTTCCATTCTGAGACTTTCAAACTTTGAAGTCAGATTTTGAAGTCTTGATAGCCTCACAGAACTAGTCCCTTCAAAGGTAGTTTCTAGAATATCCCATGCAACTTTTGCAGTCTCACAGATTGAGATTAGGCTGAATGTCTCAAGATCCAGTACAGAGAATATTGCATTGAGAGTCTTAGAGTTGACATTGTACCAGTTCTTCTATGGCACAGTCCACTCTCTTCTTCAATCTCCACATGCCTTCCTTCTTTGGCAACAGTTGGCTTTTCCCATCCTTCAGTGACACTCTTCCATGCGAGTTCATCAAGTGATCTCAGAAATGCCCTTATCCTTGCTTTCCAGTAGGGATAGTTGTTGCCTTCTAGCAGTGGTGGTCTGACCGTAGATCCTCCTTCTTTGATTGCACTCATGGCTGGAATGCAACCAAAACCTTTATGCAGCTATGTAGCTTTCATGATTCTTTTCACACTAAAACCAAAGGAAACCCGCTTTGGCACCAATTGCAGTTACATAAACGGTGCGATCATGTTTATCATCATGTACTTAAACATTGTTGTGAACATATAAAGTTAGAATGTAAAAACTTGAGCAAATAAAGAACACGAGATTGGTAACCTTGTTCGATCAACTGATCAACATCAAGGGGACTTATCAAGTCCATGAAGAACAGTTTACTACTCCGTTCAATGGTTAGAATGGTTATTACACGAAAAATCCCGTCACTCGACCCCTTTCCTACCCAATTCAACCTCTTTCACTAAACTAAATTGTGAGCTCCCCTCACAACCTAGAATCCCTCTAGTTCCCACAGGAAATCTCTCTCGAGACTCCTCTAAGTGTGTATGAAAGTGAGTTTCAAACACAGACTAGAAACACAATGATCTAATCAATTAAACCTAGTCTACCCAAATACTATATGCTTCGAATGTGAAGTCTTTTAACTCTCAGCCCTTTTGTGTATTCATAAAAATTCGTGTCTACTAAACTAGTCTGAATCCCAAGCTAGTTAAAAGAAACAATTATAGCCTAAACAAGGTATTCAGAAGTCCTATTTTAACTAGGATTTAACGAGGAAATGGTTTCCTTATTTAAATCGGACTTTCCTAGTTTAGATATCTTCCTTGAATAGAACTCATTCTTTCCTTCCATGGTTGTAAAATGCGCTCCAGGTGCCTGCCTAGGTGGCGCCTAGGCGCTCGGCGGCCTGGAGCCGCAGCGAAAAGGGAGAAATCAAGTGTGTTGTGCTGAAAGATGCATAGACGGTGAGTAATCAGCTGGCGGTGATTATAAGGTCTCGGTGGTGCAGCTAGGCGGACGTCTAGGTGCCGTTTTCATTTTTTTTATCTGTTGTATTAACTTTTTAATAAATCAAGAATCGTACTCATTCCAGTCCCATCAAGCTTTCGGCGGGCACACGACGAGACCCCGCGGCATCAAACTCCACACCACAGCAGCCGCCGCCGCCGCCGCTGTGAGAGGTAGAATTCATGAGTGCTCGTATTTCCACGAGCAGTTCCCCACCAGTCAGGCTTTGGGCAGCGAGAGCTCAGGCAGCGGTGCCACTAGCCACGCCACCAGACCACACATCGACTTGAACATGACACCGCTGGAGGAATTGAACGCTCAGGAGATGCAATTCTACGTTATTTCTGAAATGTGATTTTCAATTAGGTGGAATAATTAAAACCCTAATTTGTGATATTCGAGGTTAATTTTAGTCGGTTACTTACGTTGTTGTTTTCATTATTTTATGTTTAATATATTTCAGGTCTGTTGTATATAGGTGGTTGTTGCCACAATACTACATATTCAATTATGGGGCATTAGATCTTAAATATTGTAAATCACGTTAGTTTTATAAATGAAATTTGATTTTCAATAAATGAACTTTGAATGTTGCTTTGTTTGGAATTTTGACTGATTTGAACTTTAAACATTTTATTTAGAATGTTGTGATTTATGAATTTATAATGAAAATTTCAAAATTGATAGGGTAAAAATAAATAAATAAAAAATTAATTAAAAAATGCCTAGGTGCCGCCTAGACCCCGCCTAAGTGGCCTAGGCGCTAGGCCCTCCTCGGCCGCCTGACTAGCACCTAACGACTTCTGCAACCAAGTTTCCTTCTTGATCTTCATCACGAACAAGGCACAACTTTTATTCTAAAACGTCCATCTTGAATTCGCAGTTTCAACTCCTTGAATATAGCATGGCACGTCTCTTGTAAACTCTCTGGACAACCATGTAAATGATCATGTCTCTGAACATGAATAAGTACATGTCTTTTGATCTTCAATCAGATTGGCAGCAGAATGTTCACAGTAATGTCCAGAACATGGTATTCGAACATGAATAATCAAAACCTTTTGTGTGCTTTTGAACTTGCCATAATATCTAAACAGATAATGACAACCTTGATCACTAGAGGCTTGTGGAGAGGAATAATCTTGTCTTTCTTTGAATAACATTCTTCTTCTGATGCTTTATAATATTATAGATCAATGAAGGGTAACAGAGTGGACCCTTGATTATAGTAGATTCTGCACTGCTAATAATCTTGCTGAACACGAACTCACCATCATTGAACTGCGTTCCAGTTCCAAGGTGATACAGAAATCTCTCCTGAGCTTGAGTCACTAGAGCTCTATGTTTAGTAGGTAGCCATTTGTGGATCAGGATTCTGAATAGAGCTCCATATTTGTGAGTCAGCTTAGAGATTGGAATAGTCTGTGGATGAGATGGCTATTTGGTGTAGATGCTCTGGGTCAGTTCCTCAGCAACCATCTCCCCAGTTATCTATCTATTTGTACTCCCCCTTAGATGAACATCTCAAAAACTTATTAATGAGATCAGGGGAAAAATTCAGCATCTCACCTTTCACATAGACTTTCTGGAAGTCTTCAGACTCTGTATCATCAATCTCTTTGGTTAAGTTACAGTAGAACTCTGTAACAACCTTGGGAACAAACTTTTGAACCTTCTACACTGTCCTCAGCAGACCAACTTGCTCTAGCAAGGTATCACTCCAGTAGCCAATAGTATATCCTTATCCACCTTTTTCACAAAGATCATAGATCTCTACTTTACTTTCTCTCATATTTCAACATGTTTGGAAGAACAAAAGACTGATTGACTTGAAATACCTGGAACGCGAATAATCTGCGTGTAAACTTCAGACACATGTTCACTTGAATATGAGTGAACATCTTCAGGTACATCATTCGACTGGGCAGCTTTCTTAGCCTTCTTGGAAGGACCAGTTGATTCAACAACTTTCCGTTTCTTTGTAGATGCAGCAACAAATGGTGGAGTGGCAGATGCTCGACTTCTGGTTACAGGAGTTCTTGGAACCAACTGCACAACAGCAGTAGACGTCTTCTTCTTTGGAGTTTTCTTCTTGACCGGTGATCTTGCAAATGGATCATATAGAGCAGATGTAAGCAACTTCTCCTCTTGTGGAACATGAGCTTTCTCAGCAGATTTAGATGATGAACTCTGAACGACTTCTTTCATTGTAGAATCAGCAACTAAAGGCCTGTGAATGACCTTCTTCTTTCCTTTTGTAAGAGCATCAGCTATGACTTTCATCTTCAAGCTTAAGGGAATATCATCTTCCCTATCTTCATCATCACCTTCTGTAGTAGAAGGTTGAGTAAGTGATTTCAGCACAACACTAGCTGGAGTAGATGTCTCAGCAGGGCTCTTCTCAGCAACATATTCCTCGACATTTTCAGGAACATCAGTAGGCTTAACCTAATCATCAACAGCAGATCCCTTCTCTTTCTGAAGGGCTTGAGCACTAGATGCTGTGGTGATTTTCTTTGATGAAGGGGCTGTAGTCTTCTTGGATTTCTTGTCTGCAGTTCCCTTTGTTCTCACCTTCTTTTTGTTGACATCGTATGATTTCACGGCTTCCTTCAATAAATCTTAGATTTAAAGACTTTGAGTCTTTGTGTTCTTTGTAGATGAAGCAATTTCTTATTCTTCAGCTTCCAAGTCTTCTTTCTCTTCATCACCGTGAAAAGTTTCAATCAATTCCTCTGTATCTTTACTCGAAGATTCATTGTGAAGTGCTATCTGAACAGGCTTTTTGTATGTTGATTTACCTCGAACCTGTCTGTCGATCTCATCCTTCTCGTAGAACTGATCTTGAGGTTTGGAATATGTAACCTTTCCATACCCCATTCTGAGTTTCACGACCTTCTTAGGATGGACAAGTTTACATTTCGGGGCCATTGAAAATAGATGGGTGTATGACAGAAATAAGCAACCAAGAAAATCAATGGGAAAAAAGAGAGAAATCTCAAAGAACTCAGAGGCTTTATCGAGAGAGAAGGGTTTTTTATTTCAGAAATTTAAAAAGTGAACGTTCTCTCCGAATGGCTAAATATATATATATATAAGAGATTATTCCGTTCATAGTATAGGCTCAAGTATCCGTTAGACTAAGAAACCGGAGGAAAATCCCAGAAAATTAGAGATGATGATAGCATGTCAGAACTAGCCATTGACAAAGATGTACTCAGGGTTTGAAACATGATCATGTACATCGATAAGAACATTTATGGGAATGTTCAGTCTCTTTATGTAGGAATGGTTCTTTTCTGCTGAGTGTGAAATAGACACACTCATACATCTCTTCTTGGATTTACTGAACCAAGCACACCCCAAAGGATGCTCTGAGTTTCTCAAATCGAGTTGCATCCAATCCCTTGGTAAACAACTCAACTAGTTGTTCTTCTATCTTCATGTGTTCAATCTTTCGCACTTCTTCTTCAACCAGCTCTCTGATGAAGTGATGTCTAATATCTATATGTTTGGTCCTTGAATGTTATACTGCTTTCTTTGAGATGTTGATAGCACTTATATTATCACAGTACAAGATAGGAGTATCATGACTAACTTCATAGTCCTTCATCATCTGCATCATCCAGATGATCTGAGTAGAGTTGCTCCCTGCTGCAATGTATTCAGCTTCTGCTGTAGATAGAGATATGCAGTTCTGCTTCTTATTGAACCAGAAAACAACATTGTTTCCTAAAAAGAAACAAGCACCTGAAGTGCTTTTTCTGTCATCTGGAGATCCAGCCCAATCAGCATCATAATATGCAGTAATACTTGCATTTGTATCTGAAGTATACTACAATCCGTAGTCAGCAGTTCCATTGATGTACTTGATGATGTTCTGAAAAGCCTTTATGTGACTCTCCTTAGGACAAGACTGATACCTAGCATACACTCCCACATTGTATGCTATATCAGGTCTGCTTGCAGTGAGATAAATGAGACTTCCAATCATGGTTCTATATAGAGTTTGATCAACTTTAGCTCATGCATCATCTTTTCCAATCTTGACTGTAGTGCTTATATGAATTCTTTTGTGCTTAGAATTCTCAAGCTCAAACTTTTTAACCAAGTTTCTGACATACTTAGATTGAGAGATAAATATCCCTTCTTCTGATTGCTTTATTTGAAGCCCTAGGAAGTATTTTAGATCTCCAACAAGGCTCATCTCAAATTCAGTTTCCATGTCCCTGATGAAGTCCTTGACCATCTTGTCAGACAATGAGCCAAACACTATATCATCCACATATACTTAAACCACAATTACTTGTGATTTTTCTTTTCAGATTAATAGTGTTCTGTCTTCTCCTCCTCTATTGTATCATTTACTTACAAGGTATGTAGCCAGTCTTTCATACCATGGCTGAGGAGCTTGCTTCAAGCCATATAATGTTTTCTTTAGTTTGAACATGAACTTTGGATGATGTGGATCTTCAAATCTCTTAGGCTGTGCAACAAACACATCCTTCTTCAGGAATCCATTCAGAAAAGAACTTTTAACATCCATCTGGTACAGTTTGAACTTCATGATGCATGCCATAGCTAGAAAAAGTCTGACTGATTCAATTCTTGTAACTGGAGCAAAGGTTTCATCAAAATAAATGCCTTCAATCTGAGAATAACCTTGAGCAACCAGTCTAGCTTTATTTCTTATAATGTTTCCAGCTTCATCAGTCTTATTCTTGAAAATCCACTTAGTTCCAACAATGTTGACTCCTTCAGGTTTCTGTACCAGATCCCATAAATCATTCTTTTTGAACTGAAGAAGTTCTTCTTGCATGGCTTTTATCCAGTAGTCATCTTTAAGAGCTTCTTGGATGTTCTTTGGTTTAACCTTAGAGGTGAAACATACATAGGATATCTCATCATACATTTTCTTTCTCAGTCTGCTCCTTGTCATCCTACCTTCATGAATATCTCCTATTACTTCTGAAGTAGGATGATTCTTAATGATTTGCTTCAAAGGCTTTCTGTGCCTTACTGTTTGATCTTCAGCTTCTCAGTCTGTATCATCATGAACATTAGGATGTTCAAAGACATCTATGTGAACATCATCTTCAGGAGTATTGATAGTATTGTCCTGATCATCAAATCTGACGTTGACTATCTCAATTACAGCCTTTGTATCTTTATTGTAAATCATGTATGATTTATTGTTTCTAGAGTATCCAACAATCATCCCTTCAACTCCTCTGTTGTTCATCTTGCTGAGATACTCTATATCATTAAGAATATAACATGTGGTTCCAAACACATGAAAGTACTTCACTGTTAGCTTCTTCTCATTCCAAATCTCATATGGAGTAGTGAAAGTACCTGGTCTGAAATAAACTCTATTGTTGATGTGGCATGCTGTGTTGATAGCTTTTGCCCAGAATATAGTAGCAACTCCTTTAGCAGCAATCATGGTTCTTCCCATTTCCTGAAGAGTTCTGTTCTTCCTTTCAACAACTCCATTCTGCTGGGGAGTTTATGAGGCTGAATACTCATGAATAATACCATTCTCACCATAGAATATATCAAAGTATTGGTTCTCAAATTCCTTGTCATGATCACTTCTGATTCTGATAATATGATCATCATTTTCAACTGTGATCTTGCAGGCTAATCTCTTGAATGTTGTGAAAGCTTCATTCTTGTCTCTGAGAAAACCAACCTAAGTAAACCTTGAGTAATCATCAATACAGACAAGGACAAGCTTCTTTCCTCTGTAGATTTCAACAGCCATAGGTCCCATTAGATCCATATGAATGAGATCTAGAATCCTCTTGGAAGTTCTGTCTTGCACTTCTTTATGTTGAGATCTGGACTATTTTCCAATCTGACATGGACCACAAACTTTATCTCTGTCAATTCTGATCTGAGGTAGCCCTTTGACAATCTCTTTGCTGATGATCTTCTTGAGATTTCTGAAGTTGACGTGTCCAAGTTTCTGATACCAGATCTTTGACACTTCTGTAGATGTTCTTTGACATGTTAAAGAACATTGTGCAAGAGCATGTAGCTGATAAAAGTTGTTAGCTGATCTCTTTCCTTCCATAAATAAGTCATTGTTCTTATTCATAACTCTGCAGCTCTCTTTGGTGAAGACAACAGTCATGTTATCATCACATAGTTGACTGATACTTATCAGATTAGGTTTGAGTCCATCAACTAGCATAGCCTTCTTAAGTTTGGGCACTCCTTCAACAATCAGCTCTCCTTTACCCATTACTTTGCCCCCTTTTCCATCGCCAAAGGTAACAAAATCTGATGAGCAAGCTTTCGGATTCCGCATCACAGAGCAATATCCAGTCATGTGCCTTGAGCAACCACTGTCAAAGTACCGGCTTCTCTTACCTTCAACTCTCAGAGAATTATGAGCAATCAGACTGGTCTGCTTGATAACCCGTTGCTTTTTCTGTACAGGCTTCTTCCTTTTCTGAGTAGCTGATTTTTTCTGGGTGTTGCTGGAATGCTGAGCCACAAATATTCTTCTCATTCTTTTCAGATCAAAGAGATACTTCTCACAGTGTGGTCGAATGTGGCCTTTTTCTTCATAATAATGGCAAATGATTCCTTGCCTATTGCCATTATTAGCAGTCATCTTTTTATTAATGTTCTTATGGATAGTCTGAACATGATTTTGTACATGCACTAGCTAGCTTGTACTTGTTTTTACAAACACAGTCTTGGATTTTCTACCATTGTATCCAAGACCTGGATGACTTTTCCTAGAATGTCCTGGGTTAGTAAGAATCTTATCAAGATTCTCAGCTCCATTGTTTAGCATGTTGACATTCTTTTTGATGGACTTCAGTTCTGCAGACAGCTCTTCAATCTTCTTCTTTTGTTGTTGGATAATGGCTTTCTGTTCTCCATCAGATTTGATTAACTTCTCCTTTTCTTTGATAAGATCTTTGCTGTGAGATTGTACAGTTATGTTGATCTCAGCTACTTCAAGCCATTTTTCATACATCTCTTTGTAGGTTTGAACAAACTCCTCATGACTGACATCATCATTGTCTGAGTCTTCATCTTCTACAAGTTTGAAAGGATCCTGGAACTCTGAGACATTTGCTGTAAAGGCATAGGTCTCTTCTTCTGATTGACTGCTACATTCTTCAGAATCATTATCACTAAGAGAGGCATTATAGTTCTTTTTATTCTTCTTCAGAGTATTGGCACATTCAGCTTGAATGTGTCCAAAACCATCACACTCTCTGCACTGAATTCCTCTATTTATATTTGATGGTTGAAACTCTTTCTGCTCACTGTTAGAGTTTCTATCTTTCTGAGAATTTCCAGGTAGTTGTCTTCTATTGTTTGACCTTCTGGAAGACTGTTGTTTACTCTTTTAAGCATTCAGCTGAAGTTCTTGGTGATAAGGACCATATTATTCATTGTCTCTGAATCAAGTATACAAACAGCCTTCAGAGACAATGAAGTTCTTGGTGATAAAGACCATATTATTCATTGTGTCTGAATCAAGTACAACTTTTTATTTCTATACATGTTCAGGGACATCCTCAGAAATTTTAGCTTTAAGAGTAATACCTTTCTTCCTTGAGCTGTTGTCTTCATCTTCCAGATTCATCTCGAACGTTCTTAGTGATCCCATCAGTTCATCAAGTCTCATACTATTGATGTCATTGGCTACTTCTATTGCAGCAACTTTGTAGGCAAACTTCTTTAGAAGAGATCTGAGAACCTTCCTTACAAGTTTTTCATTGCTGATAGGCTCTTCGAGAGCAAAATTTTCATTTGATATGCTCCTCAATTTGGCATTAAACTCACCAATGGTTTTAGATTCTTCCATTATGAGGCATTCAATATTTGTAGTCAGATTTTGAAGTCTTGACAGCCTCACAGAGCTAGTTCCTTCAAAGGTGGTTTCCAGTATATCTCATGCAGCTTTTGCAGTCTCACAGGTTGAGATTAGACTAAATGTCTCAAGATCCACTGCATAGAATATTGCATTGAGAGTCTTAGAGTTGACATTGTACCAGTTCTTCTGCGGCACAGTCCACTCTCCTCCCTCAATCTCCACATGACTTCCTTCATTAGCAACAGTTGAATTTTTCCATCCTTCAGTGACACTCTTCCATGCGAGTTCATCAAGTGATCTTAGAAACGCTCTCATCCTTGTTTTCTAGTAGGGATAGTTGTTGCTTTCTAGCAGTGGTGGTCTGACCGTAGATCCTCCTTCTTTGATTGCACTCATGGCTGGACTGCAACCAAAACCTTTACGCTGATATATAGCTTTCAGGACTATTTTCACACTAACACCAAAGGTGACCCGCTCTGGTACCTATTAAAGTTACCTAAACTGTGCAATCATATTCATCATCATGTACTTGAAGATTGTTGTGAACATCTAAGGTCAGAATGTAAAAACTTAAGCAAGTAAAGAACACGAGGTTGGTAACCCTGTTCGATCAATTGATCTACGTCAGGGGGACTTCTCAAGTCCATGAGAAATAGTTTACTACTCCGTTGAATGGTTACAAAGGCTATTACACGAAGACTCCCGTCACTCGACCCCTTTCCTACCCAATTCAACCTCTTTCACTAAATTGAATTATGAGCTCCCCTCACAACCTAGAATCCATCTAGTTCCCACATAAAAACTCTCCCGAGACTCCTTTAAGTGTGTATGAAAGTGAGTTTCAAACACAGACTAGAAACATAATGATTTAACCTATCAAACCTAGTCTACCCGAATACTATATGCTTCGAATATGAAGTCTTTTAACTCTCGGCCCTTTTGTTTATTTGTAAAAATTCATGTCACCTAAACTAGTCTGAATACCAGACTATTTACAAGAAGCAGATATAGCCTAAACATGGTAATCAGAAGTTCTACTTTGACTAGGATTTAACAAGGAAATAATTTCTTTATTTAAATCGAACTTTCCTAGTTTAGATATCTTCCTTAAATAGAACTCCTTCTTTTCTTCTTAATATTCATCATGAATAAGTCAGCTTCTATTTTGAAACATCTATCTTGAATCTGTAGCTTCAACTCATTGAATCTAGGATGACACGTCTCTTGTAAACTCTCTGGACAGCTATGTACATGATTATGTCTCTGAACATGATTAAGTACATGCCTTTGATCTTTAATCAGATTGGCAACATAATGTTCACAGTAATGTGTAGAACATGTTATTCGAACATGAATAACCAAAACCTTTTGTGTTCTTTTGAAATTGTCATATCGTCTAATCATATAATGACAATCACGAACACTTAAGTGCTGATGGCACTAACAGAAATGATGGAACAAACTTTTTAAGTCTCTGGGATGAGATTCAGGGAGAACCCTCGCAGTTTCAGGGAGAAGTACAGCCTCAGGGGGAAGTTATGAGGACTGTAGGAATTGCTCGAGAAGAGATACATCAGCCTCAGAGGAAAGATTGGGGAGCTATTTGGAGAAGAGCCAGAGATGGGAGACAATTGTCTCAGGAGGATGTTTGGGGAGACATCTGGAGGAATGCTAGTGCTAGAGAAAAAGAAGAATCTAGCAATTGGTGGAACAAATGAAAAAGGGGATGAGATACCAGCTGAAGAAGCGCGACAGCTGAAGAGCTAGAAACTGAAGAAAAAGAAAAAACAAACTGTTGTAGATTGAAAGATATCTAGTCAGTTTATATAATAAGTTTCTTAGCTATAAATGTTTTCTTGCTAGAATTTTGACCATTATGATTGATGATGTTTTGAGATCACCGGTGGCATTTTTAATGCCTGTAGCCGTTTGAAGCTTCTTTTAATGAACTAGCCGTTTTGACTTTTAAATTTCTCTGCTCTCAGATCATCAGGATCTTTCAGCTCTGAGATAGTCCAGTTGGCAGATCTTCAGCTGCTTAGAGCTTCTATCATGATATAGTCTAGTTTGACTGACTCATCAGCTGAGCTTAAGAGATTTCATTTCTAGACTTATCAGTTGGCTACTTGCTTGAGCTTTTTTTCTCTCTCTAATTGAACTAAGGTCAGTTGAATAAAGATTCAAAGCATTTAGAGCTGTTTTACCAGTAAACTGATCTTTGATCAGTTTAGGGCCAGCTCTAATTGATCTCTTGATTGGATGAGTTTTAGCTTTCAAGCTGACTCTGTTCATCAGTCTATCCTGGCTTTTTACTAAGACTGTTGACTAACTCATCCGAGGATACCTACCAGTCTCTAAAGTTCTCTTCTCCCTTTACAGCTTATCTCAAGCTTTGAAGAGTTTACCCTGACTGGTCTGATCAGGTAACCTGTAAGCTAGTTGACCATGCTTCTGAATAGCTGTCTCTCATCTCAGCTCAAAGTCTTACTTGGTCATTGTTATTGATTTCCAGCTTATCATAACCTGCAGTTTTTCATTAAATCATCACACATATTTTGACATTTCATCAAAACCATCAATTGGGATTTTTCCAACAATTTTCCTAACATTAACAAAATTATAATCCACTTAATAAGAGTTTGGACGCGAATTTTGTCCCATGCCATGAATTTTAAAACATAAAATAGTCTCACAAAAGTTTATTATAATGATCACCAATCTAATAGAATACAAGATTGAAGCATGATATAAACAAGAAGATATATATATATATATATATATATATATGGATTAGTTTCAAAGAGAATCAATCATAGTATGAGAACTAGGAATCAATCCATGCCTTTCAAATTTAAGATTTGATGGTCTAGGTTTGGTCAAAAAAGACGGTGGCATAGATGTAAAAAAAAGAACATAAAAAATGTGGTGGCATTATTATAATTTTGCCAATATAAAGGTCAAAATAAAAAAATGGATTTCTCGGGCACCTTAACAAAGATAGAATCATATGCTAATAAAGATATTGACGATGCTAATATAAGCAATGATAATGCTAAAATTAACATTGATGATACTAACGTTATGAGACTATTGTCATATGCATTACAACAAAATATCTAACATTCAAAAAAATATTTTACATTCTTTTATGATGAATTAACAGTTTCATTTTATCTTGTTAGCATTAGAAAACTTACATGAACATGTAGAACCTAGCCCGTGAACAATGATATTGACACCGTCTTATTTAGCTGTATATTTTGTATTATTAGCATTATCGTTCACCTGTTTCAGCATTGTCATGACTTATTTTAGCATTATCATAACTAATGTTAGCATTAACAGAAAAACTTATCACGAACAATATAAATCAACCATGAACAATGCTGTTAGAATTTTATTGTATTGGCATTATTATCGTTCAGTATTGTTAGCATTATCATTGCTCATTTTAGCATTATTATAACTAATGCTAGCATCAACAGAAAAACTTATCAAGGACATTATAAACCAATTATGGATGTTGCCGCCCCATCCTTGACCTTGGTAGCCTTTCCACTGAACTGCTCCGACTACACCATTTAGATCAGTGTTGGACAAAGCTCAAAATTGTTACCATGGATGTTGTCGTCTGATCCTGCACCTTGGTATCTCTCAGTATTTGCTCGGTACAACTGGTTCAAATGAGGGCCAAATGGTGCATTCAAGTTTATTGCCTGCTAAGACAATCTCTCTTCCATCTCCTGAAATCTTCTTACTAGATATGTCACATTCGGAGAAGCATTCTCCGCGGACATCTCTCGTTTTTGTTTCTCATTATTAGCTTCTATCTTTCTCTCTTTTCTTCTTCACTCCTTATTTCTCTGTTGATGAGCTCGATCAGAGGATATAGGAACAGGGTCTATGTGTTGTTTTGCAGACCTTGTGTTCATAAACTACCTGAAGTAATAAAGCATTGTTAGTAATAATATCAATCTATAATCTGATACACTCCCCGGCAACGGCTCTAAAAAGTTGATGCATTTTTTTATGTAACTAACTGCAACTAACATAGATCAATGTTATAAAGCTAGCAAATTGAGTATCGTATCCACATGAACTGCAATCGTGATTAACACTAAGTACTAAGCTAATAAATTTGTATTATCCAGGCTACCTAATTTTTAGTTAAATTAATCCTAGGTAAATAATCAAATTAAACAAATTGAAAACGTGAACTATCAAATAACGAAATTAATTAATCTTAGGGAATGCAAACACACGAATCCATTCTATGTTAATCTAATTCCATCAATTTTCAATTTAATCTAATTATCGGTAAATGATGAAAATTCTAATTACCTATTTCCGTCAGGTCTCAAGGTAAAGTAGATTAACAATTTTTTATATTACTTTTTTCTCTAGATTAATTGTTAACTTCCAATAGATCAATAGATTTAAAACCTCCCACAGATCACAAGTACATGTATCAAATCATTCAATTTAATCTCCTAATTAATTATCTATGGCAGGACTTAAATTAATTAGCTAGCATATAATTACTATGGCCTTAATCATATATGAGAAATCTAAACTTGAATGTTTGAACCAGATAATTGGAAGGAAAATTGATGAAATTTCATCAATACATAATTTCATACATGTTGCAAACCGTAGAATCAAGTATAAAAACTACTCATACATAATGAAATCTAAAATAAATGAAGAAATAAAGAAATTAAAGGACATAATTAAAATTGTAAAATATTAAAAGAACCATAGATAAATTATGTAAAATAAAACTTCAATCTTCAAAGTTGCAGAGAAAACATTAGTTCCGTAGCTATCAAATCTAAAATAAAACTGAAAAATAATGAAAAGGAGCTCCAATTTTCGACCTAAGCAACCCTATTTATACTAAGTACTAAAAAATCGGTCCAAAAGTTAAGTTTATAAGCTAAAAATACGAAAAAATTGAAACTATCGGGCAACTCGACGATCGTCGAATTTTGCCTTAAAAATCACACAACCGTCGATCGATGTGAAATTGCACACCTCGTGTGGAAGTATTTATCTATAAACATTCACAAGAATGTTCACGAATGCTGTAGGATAATGTTCAGGAACGTTATCATGAACTTAATGTAAATTATAGAATGTGAAGCACAAAATAGATTAGTAAACCTTGTTCGATCAATTGATCTATGTCAGGTGGACTTGGAAAGTTCGTGAAAATAATCCACTACTTCGATGTATCGTTTACTTAGGATCTTATATGCAGCTGACCTCACATCACTCAAAACCCTTTCTACCCAATCACCTTCTTTCGATGGATTGAACTATGAGCTCCTCTCACAGCCTAGATTTCTACCTATCTAGTTCCCACAGGTATTTTCTCCCAAGAAACCTTTGACAGTGTATGAAAAGAGTTTCAATACACTCTGACTAGAACACTAATCTCTAGCCTAATTATGACAACCGAAACTTATGCGACTCTTAAACACTTTAGAGCTCTTGTGCAGATAAATAATTTCAGTGCAGTTAATAGTTCGGTGAGTCTTTCTAATAGATCTGTATCCCATGCTATTTATAGATGAGAAATATAGCCTTTACAAGGAAACATAAGTCCTAATTCTAATCTGAGCAGATACATAAACTTTCCTTATAGAAACTAAAACCTAGGACTTTCCATGTTAGAACTTATTCCATCTTTAGAATTCTGCATTATCTTCAATCGTGTGCACTTCAAAATGGATAATGCATCTTCTAGAATGATCTTGAATCTCCTCTTAGTTGTGAACTTCGAACAACTTCAACGATCTTTGGAAGAATCAATCTGGACAAATGATGTTCATGCAAGCGTATATGAATGTTGCAATGAACATTGTTGATCTTGAACCTACACATTAGGCAGGACAGCGGAATGTCTTTTATGTTGACAAATTGACTTTTGGCTATCACTCAAGCTAGCTGACAGTACTTAGCATGTTGAACAATCTCAGTTGTGGCACGATGCACAACCGTCTTCATTTTCACCTCAATCCAAACTCCTTGCTTGAGCTATCTTCAGGAAGTTCAAATCATGTTCATGAACATCTTTATAAACGTTGTCCAGAACAGTAAGCATGTATATGGAAAAACCAAATACTTGGTGATTATTCAATGCCATTCAGATTAATGATAATCAGTTATTGTAACAAGTGCAGAGTAGAGCACAACATGACACTAACAATCCTCCT
Source organism: Perilla frutescens (assembly GCA_026008535.1). Classification (NCBI taxonomy): domain Eukaryota; kingdom Viridiplantae; phylum Streptophyta; class Magnoliopsida; order Lamiales; family Lamiaceae; genus Perilla; species Perilla frutescens. Next base: position 49,297,649 of record BRKX01000009.1, on the reverse strand, counting down.
TGATTATGTAACTTTGTTTAGTGCTAAACACAACACTGACAATCTCCCCATTTGTCTCTATCTGTGGGCAAATCAGTTCCTTCGTTTTTTCAGATGCAACTCCTTCATATTTCCAAGTGCATCTTCAGTAGCTGAGACGCCCACCTAGATCTTCATGAATATTGTTAAGAACTTCAGCTCTTTTTTTCTTATCTTTTGTTCTTTTTCTTTTATAATTTTTATCAAAGCAATGAAGATCATTAACAATAAGACAGTAAAGATAGAAGTAATGGAGTGGAGGAGTGCAGATTGATGTAATGAAAGATGAGGCGATTACATGTCAGATTATATCAAAATAAAGCTCAATGTAAAGAGCTTCACACAAAAACTAAGACTCCATAAGGGAGTCTTATAAGTATCAGAGCAAAAAAAAAATAGATATATTTTTTTGAAAAAAATGATACTTCCCCTATTTCTCTGCAGGTATAGGCAAAGGAGAATTGGCAGAGAGGTTTCATCATTCAAATTTATCTACATCAGATTGTGCAGACTCAAATTCTTTATCCTCAGCTTCTTCTTCTTCTACTTCTACTTCTTCTTCTTCTTCTTCTTCTTCTTCTTCTTCTTCTTCTTCCTCATCATCTTCATCATCTGCATCTACACCAGATTCAGCTCCTTATGTTGTTTCATCCTCCTTGACCTCATTTTCCTCCTTTGTAGACTCCTCATCATGCGCAGCCTCTTCTTCATTATCTTGATCTTCAGTTCGGGCTGGTGTGCTGAGATGGTCTTTCTTTCTTTGAGTATCTTCACGTTCCTTGACTGTTGTTTCAGCCAATGTTTGTAAAGGTTGATCTTTCTGATGGATAGCCATGATTCATTTGGATGTGCTCATTTGAATAAAATAATTTGATCATAATCAATAAACATCCACTACATGCTATATTCGAATCTTAACCTCATGCGTAGTGAAAAACAGAGGTTATCGAATTACCTAGTGTTAGAATTTGTTGCCTGAAACAATGTGAATTACAGATGTAAATTGCAAAGTTAAAAGTAATGTTGAAGCTAGTGTTATCACATTGCCTTCAACATGCAGTGGAAACGTAAACAGAACTTTGCACAAAATAAGTTTTAAATCACACTCCTTACGGTGTGTGATTGCCTCAAGGTGAAATTCACTATCACAAGTGAAATACAAAAACAATGCTGATGTTGTCTCGGTTCACTCCCTTGACAACACTGCATAAAACATACAGAGGACTATCCTAGCTTCACTTACTCGAATAGTCACTCAAAAACAAACTTATCTAAACATACAGATAGATTACAATAAGTCACTCTAAATCCTAGACTTCTCAAAGTTGACTATCTAACCTACACACACAACTGGAATGAAAGTCTCCAGCTAATTGGAACGCTAGGCAGATGTCGAAGAAGATGTCTTGGACTTTAGAGACGACATTAGATGCAAGGTTCAGAGCTTCTCACAAACCACGGTGATAACCTGCTTGAATAAATGATTTTCAGATCGAAGAAGACTTTAAATACTTCCTCCATCTTGTATTGGTAATTGCTTCACGATCCTAGATGACTCGGACTTGAATCAACCGTCTTTCACTACCCATTGCTGAATGTGGACTTGAGATAATCGTCTTCTACATTGCATGGCACACGTTCTTCAACATCGTGCAATAGTAACAGTTACTCCAGTGACCCACGATCTCCTGCAACAGTTAGTGTCCAAGAAAGAGTGGGAACATCACGTCCCCATGAAATCCGGAATAGATTTTGAACAAGTCAAAATCAAAAATTATCCACGTTTTAAATCAAAATAAAATATCTAATAAATCTCTAAAAATGTGGAAATAAAAATGTGATAAATATCACAATATATTCAATTTAATTTAAAATAAATTAATTCAAAATACTAGGAAAGGATAAGGTTAGAGTTCCGAGTGTTATACTCGATGTGACGAGAATGACGGACAATATTAGATACGACATTGATTGCGATGTTATCAGTGAAGTGATAACATCATCTGGAACACGTCATACTCAACAATCTCCAATCTCCCCCTTAAGCTTATCCTTTCTGCACAAAACATAAAGCTCAATATATACATAATTAGAGCCGCAGCGAAATACGAAAACAAAAATATTGGAGTTCAAAAACTCCCCCTTAAGGTCTGCTCCCCCTTAAGTTATTATCTGGTACATAATATACAAAGTTAGTGGGTATAATCCCCTGTAGATGAGTCTACAACAGGTTGGGTATTTACCCCTGTATAGAAAACAAATAGGTGGGTAATTATCCCTTATATAGAAAAATAATGTTGAGAACATTCTCAACATAGCAAACAACACATATCTTAAAACATGCGAAAACAATCACAATGTTGAGATCATTCCCAACATAAAACATCACATACTATAAGTTATGTGAAAAATAGAACATCAATGTTGAAAGCATTCTCAACATAAAAACATCACACATTAACATATGCGAACATAATATATATAGCAAAATCATCAACTCATGCTGATGATTAAAGCATAAATATCCAAGGATGCCCAACAACAGAAATAGACATGTGTCCAGCACATCAAAAACCAACAAGGATGTAAACACATCCAAAATAATATTGTGTCCAGCACAATAAATAAACATAAAATAAAATTCTTTTTGATAAAGAAAATATAAATTTTCTTTTTGCCCTTCCCCTTGGCCACGGGCTTCCCGGTCTTCTCCAGTTCAACATCGCTACTATCACCAGCAGCTACTCCTCCTTTTTGTGTAGAAAGAGTTCCTCGAAGAGCTTGACAAAGCTCAGCCATGGCATTGGTGAGAACTGTGCTTTGATGAATCAATGATTCCATCTGTGAAATATAAGAATTTAATACCTGCACAGAAACAGTCACCAAGTGTGAGGAATCTCTTGCTATATCACTTTCCAAAAGAGGAGGAGATATAGCAGTCTCTGCAGCAACATCATGAACAACATCCATTGAAGCAGCAGCTGATCTGAGAACAGAGGTGTAAGGAAGATCAAGCACACGATCTTCATTGCCTTTTGGCTTTATGATGGAGATAGTCGAGGTTTCAGTGACTATCTTCTTTTTGCTGGGCTTTACACCTTGTTCAAGGAGGATAGCATAGATGAGGCAGGGAAATAGCAGGATGCTGGTAGTGTTTGACTTGGCAGCAGCTTTGAGCATACAGTCAAAAATGCATTCTCCGAGATTAAAGGGGATTTTGGTTCCAAGCTTGAAGAGCAACACAGCTTGATCAATAGTGAGGACTGAAGAATTAGTGGTAGGCAACCAATTATACACAATTAATTTGTGTAAAACGGTGTAAATGAAGGTGAGTTTTAAAGTGGAAATTTTGTTTGTCCACTTCAACACGAAACCACCAGTCACAGTCGTCACAACATCATCAATAATATCCAGGCTAACAACATCAGAATCACAGCCCAGACCTAAAACTTGTTGATCACTATGGGGCTAAAACTGTAAACCTTATCCCTCACATAGATTTCCCCATATTTGCTCTTAGATATATCACCCATCTCAAGAGAAACATTTGAATAAAATTTAGCAACAACATCAGGTTCAAATGAGGACAAAGCAGTCACAGATTTCCATAGACTCCTCTCTTTCAAGAAAACATCCATCCCATATTTTTTAAAGCTAAGAACATCTATTTGCTTTTCAACTCTCATAGGTCGAAGGACAATAGACTGATGAAGGGACTTAGCATGCTTAGAGTAAAAAGTTTTACTAAAAGCAGAAGAAACATTATGAGGGGAACCTGGAGGGTAGACCGGATCTGAGTCACCTGAGTTGGCTTCATCTTTGACATTACCAGACTGTGAAGGTGACGGGGTGACAATTTGTCTAGCTGTACCAGAGGAGACCATTTCTTAAGAAGAATCTGGAGATGTGGCCTTCTTTTTGAAATCAGAGGGGGCTCTTTTCTTTCCTTTGCTTTTTGATGTTGTTCCTAAAGGTGTAGGCTTGGCAGAAGCATTGACTTCAGCATCAGCTGTCTGAAGCTCTTCTTGAAGTGTAACATCAGCGATGTGGCTTTCTTTTTTAAATCAGAGGGGGCTCTTTTCTTTCTTTTGCTTTTTGATAACATCATCTGGAACACGTCATACTCAACACCTAGCAAAATGGATGAATTTGATGTAGGGTGGAATTGATGCAGAACAACTACTGCAACAACTTCTTTGATCATAATTGCACCAACTTCTCGATCTTCTACTGTATGACCTTTCCGTTGATCCAGACGTCATATGGGTGACAATCTTCTAGACCTTGAAGAGAACTAGACCGAGAAACCCTAACTCTAAAGTAGATGAAAATTCCACAGATTTTTGGAGCTGCAATTTTTGAAAACTTCAGTATTGGTGGCTAGGGTTTTCATCTCTCTTCAACTGGTATACATAGGCTACAACAGGGATCTAGAAAGAGAATTAGAGTTGGGCCTCCAACAGGCCTTAAGTTCTCCATGTCAAGCCCAGACATAACTTAAGCTCATTAGTATTAATTCAACCCATTAAAGAATTAATATTGCACTACTACTCTAATTCCATAATTACGGATATAGCTCCTTCAACTCAATTAATCCCTGTGTTTAAGATATCGAATGTCCATTAATTAATTACAATATATTGATAACTGAATTAATTAATTTCTTACCCATGAGCAGTACCACTAAACTTTTATTATTATGTCGGATGTAAATCCACCTGTAGAGATTAACATAATAATCCTTTTGAGCTCCTCAGGGGACATCATCAACCGATGCACCAGGACACGAATTCCTTCTATAATTAGTAACCCATCGATTATAGTAATGTCACTACCCAATTTATCAAGCTTATTGATTCTTTAATTAGAATCTCACCCATTGATAAATCAAAGCATTAAGCATTAAAATAAACATGTCTACTATTACATAGGGATTAAGAATCATGAGTATCGAGATCTATATTCTAATGTCTATCAGTCCATTAGAATTATCTCATTGCGATCCAGTTCAATACATTACCAAAATGTACTGGTATAATTTCATAGTAAAGATATACAAATTCCAAATTATACCAGAACTATATCGATGGTTCGTCTACTTCTATCTACGTTGTGAACAAGAAACCGATGATATGATCTTCTGTGTGCATTCCACACACCATATCATCTTCAATATTAAGTAAATGAAAATATTGCATAAATTAAATAAAATTATAAATGTAATACTATTGACTATTTATTCTCAAACAAAAAGCAAATTGTTTTAGTATAAAACCCAACAATCTCCCATTTTATACTTAAAGCATTTGCTTTTAAGTATACTACAAAATAAGTAGCACAGTTTCTCCCACTTATACTTAAAGTTGTGCTACCATGATCCAAACTCCCATTCCTTCCACGTGACTATCAAAAGTTTTAGCTGGTAAGCTCTTCATGAACAGGTCTGCTAGGTTGTCCAATGATGCAATCTTTGTCACAACAATGTCGCCTCTCTTTACGATTTCTCATATAAGATGGTACTTGAGCTCAATTTCTTTACTTGCCTTATGAGCTCGTGGTTCCTTCAAATTTGTTGTTGCACCAGTGTTATCACAGTAAACTGTGATACTCCTAGGCAAATCTGGAATCACATCTAAGTTTAACAAAAAGTTCTTGAGCCAAACAACCTCTTTTGCAGCTTCTAAAGTAGCTGCATACTCAGCTTCCATGATGGAGTCATAAATACATTTCTGCTTTATGCTCCTCTATGCTACGGATCCACTTTCCAAGGTAAATACATATCCTGAGGTAGACTTATTCTTGTCCTTATCAGCCTAGAAATCTGAATCGGTTAACCCATAGGAGATAGATTCTCAGACTGGTAAACCAGCACATAATCTCGAGTTCTTTTCAAATACTTGAGTATATGCTTTATCGCAATCCAATGTCCCTTTCCAGGGTTAGACTGATATCTACTCACCATGCCAACTGTATAGCAAATATCAGGCCTCGTGCACAACATTACATACATGAGACTTCTTATAGTCGAAGCATAAGGAACTGTCTTCATTTCCTCTATCTCCTCTTTTGTTTTGGGACACATATCCTTAGATAGAGGTACTCCATGCCGAAAAGGTAGAAAACCTTTCTTGGAGTGTTGCATGCTGAAATGAGCGAGCACAGTATCAACGTAGGTAGATTGAGATAGACATAACATCATTTTCTTACGATCTCAGATAACTTTGATCCCAAGGACATGTCCACCTTCTCCTAAATCCTTCATATCAAACTATTTGGATAGCCATACCCTTACGTCTGATAATACTTTCTTATTATTCCCAATAAGAATAATATCATTTACGTATAGTACTAAGAATACCACTACATTTCCTTTGTACTTCTTATACACACAACTCTCATTCGAACATTGATGAAATCTATAGGACTAGATTACCTCATCAAATCGAATGTTCCAATATCTAGATGCTTGCTTAAGTCCATAAATTGATCTCTTAAGCTTGCACACAAAATGTTCTTGACCCTTTGCAATGAATCCCTCTGGTTGCCGCATATGGATGTTTTCTTCAAGACTTCCATTCAGAAAAGCTGTCTTGATATCCATTTGCCAAACCTCATAGTGCAAATGTGCAGCTATAGACAAGAGAATCCAAATTGACTTAAGCATGGCTACTGGCGAAAAGGTCTCCTCATAGTCAATTCCTTCATTTTGACTATAACCCTTCGCAACAAACCTAGCCTTGAAGGTTTCAACCTTCCCATCAGATTCTCTTTTGCGTTTGTAGACCCATTTACACCCAATGGGTTTTACCTCTTCAGGAAGTTCTACAAGCTCCCACACTTGGTTAGAATCCATAAATTTCATTTCAGATTCCATTGTAGTTTGCCAAGAATTTGCAACCTTATCTTGGATTGCCTTATCATAAGTCCAGGGATCTGGTTCTTGTGTGCTAGAATCCAAAGATTTTCCCAGGAACATGAACCTATCGGGTTGATGAACAATCCTTTCACTGCGATGAGGTAATACCGGCGCTGGTGTACAATGAGCAACACAAGGTGCAATGTCTTGTGGTATCTCCTCTTGTACAGATGATACATGAATGGGTGTCTCTCCCCTTAATTCTTCCAGAAAAATCATACTCATAGGCTTGTGGTTTATTACATAATCCTCTTTTAGAAATCGAGCATTAGTGCTTACAATGATCTTTCGATCTCTAGGACTATAAAACAAGCCACCTTTCGTCTCTCTAGGATATCCTATAAATAGTCGTACTTCTATATTAGGTGCCAACTTATCAGCATTCTTATCGAGCACATGTGAAAGACAACCCCAAATCCGAATATGTCTTAGACTAGGCTTTTGACCAGTCCACATTTCTGTTGGAGTTTTAGGTACTGATTTAGAAGGTACCAAGTTTAAAACGTACTCAACTATTTCCAAGGCATATCACCAGAATGAATCCGGCAACTCTAATTAACTCATCATGGATCTAACCATTTCCAAAAGAGTACTATTTCTTCTCTCCACTACACCATTTTGTTGGGGAGTACAAGGTGTAGTCAACTAGGATACAATCTCATTTTCTGATAAGTAATTCAAGAATTCTCCAGAAAGGTACTCACCACTATGATCAGACCGTAGTGACTTGATACTTTTACCTTATCGTTTCTTTATTTCCGTTTTAAATGCTTTGAATTTATCAAAACATTCAGACTTGCGGTGCAACAAGTAAATGTATCCATATCTCGAATAATCATTAATGAAAGTGATAAAATATTCGAAACCCCATCTGTCTTGAATAGACATCGGTCCACATAAATTAGAATGAATCAATTCCAACACATCGCCATATCTAATCCCCTTTACGTTAAAAGACCTCTTGCTCATTTTTCTTTCCAAGCAGGATTCACAGATTAAGAATGGTTCGACTTGGAGAGACTCCAACAGATCACTACTAACCAATCTTTGGATCCTACTAAGGTTAATATGACCAAGCCTTAGATGCCATAGATATGTTTGATTCATTTGAGAAGATTCTTTTCACCTTTTAAGGTTAGATGAAGTGTTATAAGTTTGTCTTTGTTGTATCGTGGTATTGGTAGGATTAATAGTAGATAAATTGTCAATCAATGTGCCAGAACAGATAAAAACATCACTTTTCTTAATAATAACTTGGCTATCAAAAGTAACTGAATATCCATCCAAAAATAACATAGAAACTGAAATTAAATTCTTTCTAAAGTTTGGCACATAAAGCTTCAATACTAAAATTCTATCACTGCTAAAAGATAAATGAAAATCTCCCACTGCAATAGCCGCCACTTTCATAGCGTTGCACATGGATATGGTAATCTCTCCATCACTTAGTCTTCTTATTTCCAAGAAAACCCCTGCAAAGACATGCATGCATGATCAGTGGCGCCCGTATCTACTACCCACAAATGAGTAGAACAAGCCGTTAAACATGTTTCCACAACAAGTGAATAAGATATACCTTGACCATTCTTTTTCTCGGGACAATCCGTCTTCCAATGTCCTTCTCTCCCGCACTTGAAGCACTTACTCTTTATTTTCTTAAATGTAGCCTGCAGCTCCAATGCCTTTGTGGCTATGCTTGCTTTATCTTGTTGAGGTTTTTTCTTCTTCTTAAACTTTTTCAATTTAGAAGTTGAAGCCTTTTTAGCAATATAAGTAACGCGCGGTCGTTTCACACTCAAAATGAATTTGTATGCTCCTGTGCCCACATCGAGCGTAGCTAGCTATGAGTGAGGGTCAATCCCACAGAGAGCTGATGCGATCTTACTTTCGAGTCATCAATCACAAAAGGGGGTTTGGTACCGTGGTCACAACAACGGAAATTAAATCTGCAAAAATAAACTAGAGAGATATCAAATAATAAAAGGTTCCGGAACTTGAACTAGAATCTAGTTTAACTTATACTCACTCGATCATGGGCACAGCGATTTTCCTACACGATTAAATCACCCAGTTATGGAGACCGGATTCCTCGCGATATCTCCTTATTCATCCGTTCAGATTAGGTTTAAAGGTGATTCCTCGTCCATTAAACCCCTAACCTATCACCCACCCCCCGGTTCCCCAAAGAGATGTAAATGAACAGGAAGCAGTGTGCCTTAGATAATCCCAAGTTTGTTGTGTTTATTGATTCCTCGTGTGCCCACATCAACCCACCGATTTCTTAGTTACCGTTTGAATTAACACACAGTCATGATTCACTAATCCAATTAACCGTGGTGTGCCCTGTACAACTAAAGAGTGATCAGCCACATTAGTTATATTAAACTCACGCTCACTTGGAATAAGAATAAAAATCGATAGAAATCTAATCGTGCAGTAATGTGCCCACACGGCCTCACGAGAATTCAAGTGTTTTGTTAAACTTTCATCTTTAGTTCAAATTCCAGAATATAGATCTAGCTACTCATACTAGAAAGAACTGTAAATTCATAAAATAAAGACATGATAAATAGGAAAAACTTACTGGAATTGAATAAAAACTCGCCCAACACCAACGATGAATAGAAACAACATTAAATATAAATCCTAACCTCTGTGGGCATACGGCCCTAGATTGTCTTGCTGCCGAAGCAGTGTTTAACCTAAACTAATTACAAAAATAAAAGTGCAGAAAAATAATATGGTACGAAGTGTGTCTCCTCTAACAATCAAAACTAGTACTTTAAAAAAGAGTACAAAGATCGATTCAAATCCCCAAAAATGGGGAGTCTTCAATATCTGCCAAATTTGCTATGCCCCGCTGGAATCTGCCTGGATAAGGAAACTTCTTTATCTGCTGGATCTCTATGCCCGCTGGAATCTGCCTGTATAAGGAAACTTCCTTAGGTGGAGGAATGAATCCCGATATTTTAAGGATGTCATCCTTATCTTCCAAATTGCTTCCTAATAGTCCCCCTATGAACAATCTTCCCAACTTCTATTCAGATTTCGAAATCAATCAAGTTTCCATGCTAACTTTATCTTCTTTCAACAGAATCCCGCTTTTTCCGAGAATGCCCTCTTCACTGCCTCCTCTGAATCTACGCGAGTATTATGGGCTTAACATCTTCTGCTTAGGTCGATTTTCATCTGATATACCCATTTCATCCATTCCATTTAAATTGAAGGCCAAAATGCCTCTTTCGCTAGATTTCACTCCTGTCATGCCCAAACCACTTTTCTGGTTCTTTTCCGACACAAAAGACACTAAAAACGACATTTAGATCGACTAAAATGACCAGAAAAACACAAAATAAATGGACTTATGACACCCACACACTTTAGTCATGATTGTCCTCAAGCATGGGGTACGAAGAACCCAGAAAAAGAAAAATAAAAGGGAAAGGAAAAGAAACAGACACGAAAGAAACAAAACATGCAACCTGTTAATCCGTGTGGGCACAGCGTTTCAACAACCAACTTTTCCAATTAATTGCGTAATCAGTATGCCCTAGCAAGTCAAAATTGAATTGAGCGTAAAGGTCCTCCCACACTCTCTTCACACAGTGTTTAGGCTTAGTGTTTACACTCAAATTCAGTCATTCCATACTTATTCATTCCATAAGCTTGCTAGAGCTCTTTTTTCAATTTCATTAAGTGGAAAAATGCATAAGTATCAAAAGGACTTTTATGGGCTGTAATGGGGCTCTTTAGGTAATGTGGGGTTCTTTTGGTACTGAGCTAAAACTCTCAGGAGCGTTCACTGGACATATTACCATTTATTTTCAACTTACTTCCTCATGCCCTCATTTATCATTCAGATTACAAAATTTTCCATCATGGGTATTCTGAACATTCAGACTAGGGAGAAACTTATTTTCCATTTTTCCTTTTTTTTTAATATATTTTTCATTTTTTTTGTTCCCCCTATCTTTCTTTTTGCATTTTCAATTCTTCAAAACCGTCCAGAGACTCCTTCTACTTCTGGTTTTTGTAACGCCCTGGCTTTATAGAGTGAGGTATATCAACAAAACTACCAGGGCATTTTATTGGCTCAAAAGGGCTGCAAAGCTGTGTCAAAGGCTGGTTTTTTATTTAGCTTAGTGGGCTTAAGCAAGAAAATGCCTAAATCATCTACACATGCACTCTAAACTTTCTGATTTTAAAGTACAGCAAAAGCAAGTTCTAGAAATCCTAAGCATAGAATGTACACACATGAAAAGAGAATGCTATAAAATGGGCATAACAGCACATGCTCAAATCTCACCAGGTTAATGCTCAACTCATTCATCATTCCTGCTTTTAGTGTGGGCATGCTGACTCGATTAGCAATTTTTTTCAATATTCACAACCAGAAACTAGTGCTCTCCAAATCTTAACAGATAGCATGCTGACTCAAACGACCCACCAACACACTTTGGACAAAGCAAAGTGTTCAAACAGACTCAACAATAAAAGATAACAACCTAAATGCCCCCACCGACACACTTTGCTTGAGGCAAAATGGGTAGAATAAGGGCGACACCTAAAAAAATTGAAAATCAAAAGAGCATAAAAAAATGAAAAGAGAATGAATTGAACCAGGTTAGTTCGGGGAGGGGATGTCGGGTAAGTGATCCCAAAATATTGAAATATACAATGAGGGTTTGTTCATATCTTTCTCAAGAGGGTATCAACAGTCTGATACAGGGCATTCTCAATGTTATTCAGCCTCTTCATGGTCATTCTGGCACCATTTTCTTCTTGTTGTGCCCTTCCGCCTAGTGTCTTCCTACTTGTCCTTATAGAAAATGAAAATAGAATGCTCGAAGGGTCTGCCCTCGGCACAAAAGAAATAGGATTGCTCTCCTCTCATCCTCAACTACATCTTATATTTTTTTTCAGGTAGATACTAGAAAACTCTCCTAGTCTAGTTTGATAAATTAGAAAAATACTTATTAAAATTACTGAAAAAGAAATAAATTAAAAACCTGAGTTGCCTCCCAGTAGCGCCCTAGTTACTATCGTGGGCACGACACTTTCTAATTCAGATATAGATGGGCTCCACGAGCCAGACCACTCTGACATCCTGGTCTGTGTACCCCAGGTAAGGTTTCAGTTTGTGGCCATTAATCTTTGAAACGCCCTCCAGTATCTGGATTCTTCAGCTCAACTGCTCCATTCGGGCATTCCGCGTACACTTCAAATGGACCAACCCACTTGGTTTTCAGATTCCCTCCCATGAGTTTGAACCTTGAATGGTACAAAAGAACTTGTTGCCTCGAAGTGAAGCTCTTCTTTCTAATTACTTGATCATGAAGCCTCTTCATTTTTTCCTTGTAAAGAACAACATTGTCATATGCCTCCATCCTCATCTTTTCCAGTTCTTGAATCTAAAATTTTCTGGCATGCCCTGCTGTATTCTTATCCATGTTCAGTCACTGTAGTGCCCACCGTGCCTTGTGTTCTAGCTCTACCGGCAAATGGCAGCATTTCCCAAACAGCATCCTATATGGGGACATCCTGATTAGAGTTTTGAAAGCAGTTCGGTATGCCCACAGTGTATCATCCAGATGTTGACTCCAATCCTTTCAACTTGGATTAACTACCTTCCCAAGAATGGCTTTAATTTCTCGATTTGAGACTTCAGCTTGGCCATTCGCTTGTGGGTGATAGGCTGTTGTCACACGGTGATTCACCATATATTTCTTTAACAGTTTTTCTAGGGTTTGGTTGCAAAAATGTGTTCCTTGATCGCTGATGATGGACTTGGGCACCAAACCACCTGAAAATATGAGATTTCAGAAATGCGGCTACTATTTTTACATCATTGGTAGGAGTAGCCTTTACTTCCACCCATTTGGACACATAATCAACTGCCAGGATAATGTAATTGTTCCCCCTTGAGTTTGCGACAGGTCCCATGAAATCCATTCCCCAAACATCGAAAATTTCCACTGGCATGATGGGTGTCATGGGCATTTTGTTCCTCCTTGTGATGTTCCCAACTCTCTGGCACTGATCACATCTCTTGCATACGTTGTGGGTATTCTTGAAAATCATGGGCCAAAAGAACCCACAGTCCAGAACTCTTCTTGTTGTTCGATTTGGTCCGAAATGCCCTCCGCTGGAAAAGTTGTGGCAATGCTTCAAAATCTCCTCAATTTCATTGTCAGGGACACATCTTCTTATGATCTGATCAGCACATCTCCTCCATAGAATAGGGCTATCCCAGGCATAAAACTTGCTCTCATGCCTCAGTTTATTCTTTTGGTACCTTGAGTACCCAATTGGCAGCTCTCCAGACTCTAAAAAGTTTACTATATCTGCATACCAGGTCTCTCGTGTGGCCCGTGCTGAGTACAGATGCTCATCAGGGAAGTGATCCGTAATGGGCATTTTATCGCCTTTTTCATTCAGCACCCGACTCAGATGATCAGCTACCAAGTTCTGTGCCCCACTCTTATCTTTTATCTCAACATCAAACTCCTGCAAAAGTAGGATCCATCTAATTAGTCTCGGCTTTGTCTCCTTCTTGGCCATCAAGTGTTGTAGGGCACCGTGATCTGTGTAAACAATGCTCTTCATGCCCAAGAGATAAGACCGAAACTTCTCGAATGCAAAAACTACTGCTAGCAGCTCCTTCTCAGTAGTGGTGTAATACATTGTGCCCCATTCAGAGTTTTGGAAGCATAGTAAATTACATGGCTTTCGTTTTCTCTTATCTGACCCAGTACAGTGCCCATAGCGTAGCCACTGGCGTCATATATTATCTCAAAGAGAATTCCCCAATTTGGTGTCTGGATAACTGGTGCTGTGACCAACTGCTTTTTCAGGGTATCGAATGCCCTCTTGCAGTCTTCATCAAAATCAAACGGGACATCTTGCTGCAACAAATGAGTAATAGGCTGGGTAATTTTTGCAAAATCTTTTATGAACCTCCTATAGAATCCAACGTACCCCAGGAAGCCTCTCACTTGTTTCACCAAAATGGGGTATGGTAATTTCTCGATTATGTCCACTTTGGCTTTATCGACCTCAATGCCCTCTCAAAAATCACACGGCCTAGTATAATGCCCTCTCTGACCATAAAATGGCATTTTTCGTAATTCAGCACCAAGCATTTAACCACACACCGCTGCAACACGTTCTCTAGATTGTCCAAGCATTGATGAAAACAGCTTCCATACACTGTGAAGTCATCCATGAACACCTCAATGCAGTTCTCGAGCGAATAAAAAAATATGCTCATTATACATCACTGAAACGTGCCAGGAGCATTGCAGAGGCCAAAGGGCATTCTGCGATAGGCAAAGGTACCGAATGGGCACGTAAATGTTGTTTTCTCCTGGTCCTCTTAACTCACTGCAATTTGCATGTATCCTGAGTATCTATCCAAGAAACAAAAGAACTTATTTCATGCGAGTCTCCAGTATCTTGTCGATGAACGGAAGTGGGAAATGATCCTTCACGTGACCGTGTTTAGCTTTCATTAATCAATGCAAACTCTCCAGCTAGTTTACAGTCGAGTGCGCACAAGCTCTCCCTTCTCATTTTTCACAACTTAAATACCCGACTTCTTAGGCATAACGTGGATTGAACTGACCCACTTGCTATCTGAAATAGTGTATATAATGCCCTGGTCTAGCAGCTTAATTATTTCTTTTAGCACCACATCCTACATCACCGGATTGAGCTTTCTTTGTGGATCATGAACGGGCTTTGCATCATCTTCCAACAAAATCTTGTGCATGCAACCTGCTGGGCTAATGGCCTTTATATCTTGCAAAGTCCATTCCAGTGCCTCCTTGTACAGTCTCAACAATCTCAAAAGATGGTCCTCATCAGTTTGATTCAACCCCGCACTTATGATTACAGAGAGAGTCTCATTTTCTCCCAAATAGGCATACTTCAAATGCCTTGGTAATGCCTTCAGTTCTAGTGTGGGCGCTTTGACAATAGAATGCATCAGCTTATCATCATTTCTCCGAATGGGCATACCATAATCCATACAGCCATATGGCATTTCTTCCAATGAGTACAACATCATAATTCCTTCCTTGATGTCATCGTCTTCTTCCAGGGCATCATGGTCAGTCAGTCCATCCCACAATGCCCATTCTAATGGCTCTCTGTTGCTCATCATGGATAGGGTAGATCGACTCAGGTGACAGAAGGTATTCACAAAACTGCAATTCTCTGTATATGGGGGGTGCTTTAATGCTTCGAATATGTTGAATGTCACTGTCTCCCTATCAAACTCACATGTCAGTGTGTCATTGTCCACATGAATCTTGGTCCCGGCTGTCTTCATGAAAGGCCTTCCCAGCAACAACACTGAAGATTTTGAAGTCACTGTGCTCATATCAAGCACATAAAAATCTGCTGGGAAGATAAGCTCATCCACTTTGACCAATACATCTTCAATGAGGCCTTCTGGATACACATTAGACCTGTCAACAAGTTGAATGACCACACGGGTCTCCTTCAGAGGTCCAATCTTCAATTTTTTGAACACCGACAGGGGCATTACATTGATTGATGCCCCTAAATCCAACATGGCCTTTTCAACTTTTTTATCTCCGATAATGCAAGGAATTATGAACATCCCTGGATCATCTCACTTCTTGGGTAACTTTCTTTGTATAACAGCCGATACATTCTCCCCAACTAAGAACCTCGCATCATCATTGAATCGCACCTTTCTGGTGCAAAGTTCTTTTAGAAACCGGGCATACCGCAGCACTTGTTTGATTGCCTCGATCAGTGGAATGTTGATCTCCACTTTAAAATACCTTCAGCATCTCCCTGGTTTCCTCTTCTCTTCAATTTTGTGCCAATCTCCCTGGAAAGGGAGGTTTTCATCTCTCTGGAATGGGAACTTTGGCAGGTTGTTTTGCTTCCGGAGTGGGCACAGTATCCTCCTGTTCAGCTTCTTGTGCCTTGTCCTCCGTGGGAATTTTTTCCTTTTCTTCTTCCGGCCTGACCATCTCCGGAAGCTCTTTTCCACTCCTCAGAGCCACTGCATTCACTTGCTCTCTCGGGTTTTCAACCTGGAAAGGCAATTTCCCATTTTTCTCCTCCATCTTGTGCATGGCTTGAGCCAATTGATTGATTTGCTTGCTCATGTGTGAGAGACCAGCTCGAGTCTCTTGCTTAAATTTTTCATTTTCCTCAGCAATGGCATACACAAGATCCTCCAAGCTTTGTTTTCTCTTCTCTTCTGGTGGTGGTAATGGGTGTGCAGGATGCCTATCCTCTGGTCTTCTCCATCTGAAGTTTTTCATGGTCTCTCCAGCCAGGATTATAAGTCTTGGAATTGAGATCATATCTTCTGGAATGTCCATTCTGGCCACCTACAACGTTTACTTCTTCCACTGCGTCTTGTAGAGTGGGGCATTCATCAGTGAAGTGGAGCACACTCTTGCATACTCCATAGGATCTGAGCTTCTTTGCCATGCTCACACCGGATAAGATTTTTTCAATTTTGTCACATAATCTGTCAATCCTGCTGTCTTGGTTCAGTGCCCTCTCTGATTCACTGACAACCCGAATGCCCTCTCCGCCGAAGTCTCGGTTGTCTTCAGCCATCTCCATGAGAATTCTGAATGCTTCAACAGGCTGTTTGTTCAGTATAGACCCTCCACATGAGGCATTCACGATCGTCCTCTCATGTGGTCTCAATCCTCCAACAAGATACTGAATTAGATCGTGTTCAGTAATCTGGTGCTAGGCATTTCGCTAGCATCATCTGGAATCTTCCCAAGTAGTCATAGAAACTCTCGTTCGTTCCCATCTTCAGGCTTCCTATCCTTCTTCTCATTTCTTACACTTTGGATGCTGGGAAATATTTCTCCAAAAACATCTGCTGAAGTTGTGTCCATGTGGTCATAGCGTCAGTCGGCAATGTGTACAGCCAGTCATGTACCCCATCCTGAAGAGTGAAAGGGAACGAGACCAACCGTACATACTCTTCTCATCCATGGTCAGATGGTTGAGTCTGGCAAACCATCTCAAAATCTTGAAAGTGTCTTTGTGGATCCTCTCCAGGCATTCTGTGGAACTTCGGTAAGATTTGGATGAAATTTGCATAAATGTCCCAGTTCTGAGTCACTACTGAGAACGTAATGCCCATCGGGCGCAGATTCATATTGGTCGGGAAGACCAACTACCTTAGAGTCCTATTGTCATCCGCATCTCCATTTGCGGCATTTTCATTTACTGCAGCCATATTGATGTTGTGACCGTTCTCAAACTGTTCTTCCTCCACATGCCCTGCATCTCTGATGAGATCGAGACAAGCACTGAGGATTTGAATCCAGAGTTGCAGCTGAGAGGTCCAGTGATGAGATTAAGAGCCAAGAAGCTGCAAGGTTACTTCCAGTGCTATGTTGGAAAGAAGTTGGAAGATGATGGAACTGATTTCAAGCAGTCCAAGTTGGTGACTATTTTAAGCATCGAGGAGCTCGATTGAAGCCATGGCAAAGTCGTTCCTTGCTGATTTAATTAGTTAATTTATTTATTTCCAGTCTATTATTTCAGTTGTGGTTTTATTTATTTAGCAGGCCCAATTATCACAATCTGTTTAAGTGATATTGGACCCAGTAGTAGTTTTAATTAGCCCAGTTCGAACTCTAGGCCTAAGACACTTTAATTTTCATTCCTTAGGTTTATTATTTAGGGATTTTCATTCCTATTGAGGATCAGACACGTTTTGAATGAAAAAACAGCGCAAAGCTTTTCAACTTGTCTCAAAAATCAATAGTTCTTTGGTAGAGTTTGTTTCTGGCGAATTCAAGCTTAAAATAAATTGATTCGTTTGTGCATTCAGTAGTGTATGGGTTAATCAATCCATTGAAGATTGCTCCATAGGCGCGTTTCGGATTCTCGTCGATCCGGGGTTCGTTTCGGGTAAGATTCACTTCTATCCTTCGTTTCAATCGTTCCACTTCATTCCAGCCACCATCACGCCTCCACACACCCTCCAAATCATCCATAATCATCACCATACACGTTCTGTTAGTCACCAAGTCTAGATTCCGTCCATACAAGCCCTAAGTCCAATTATAAACCGAAAACAGTCTGAAATTTGACCACCGAGCCATCTCCCAATTTACTTGTGCGTTTCTTCTAAATTTTGGTTATGTTGTTCAAGACCTATTATTGTACCTTGTGTTAAAATTTGAGCTTAATCCGAGTTGTTTAGCATCAGTTTCTGTTCACATCGTTCTTAGGGTTTTTAGGGCTTTAATTTAGGATTTTGCTATTTAATTATTGTTCGAATTTAATTGAGTGTTTAGGACAGTTTATTTACTCATATTTAAGTGTTATTACAGTAGATATCTTGGATTGAATCCTTCTATTAAGTTGACGTTGTTTCGATCTTTGCTTCCGCCTTATTATTGGTCGTATCATAATTTTGGTATCAGAGCGAGGTTGACTTCGGTTGGTCATGGTTCAATCCAAATTCATGTGTGTAACATAGTAGAGGCAAAAAGGATCCATCATTTATAAGGAAAAAAAATTGAAGAAGTTGATCGAGCCTTATTGTGTTCACCATGTTTCTTGAGTATCCTGATTCATTCTTGAAGTTCTTGGTAGTTCTTGATTAGTCGTGTTGAGTTTGGGTAGTATTTATCTTGTTTTCTTTGAGTCCTGTCGCGATTTGCCGTTCTTCGTCATATAGCGATTGGGGACGTCACTTTGCAGTTTCTTGTGTTGTTGGGGAGTCATAATTTTCGGTCCTATTGCTGGAGAAGAGGGGGAGGGTCGAAAATTTTGTGTCTAGTGTTATAGGAGTTGATTTATTTGTTTCCTAGTAGGATTGGGATTTGTTGCCGAGTTGGTTTTGATTTTTATTTCTTTGTTGAGCTCGTATTCACACTTGGTACAATCTAGCTCCATAATTTAGCACATATCCACCCATATTCCAGTATTATTCTTGCCTTTGCCTCCCACACTTATCCACTGAAAATTCATCCACCGATCACTCCGCAGTCAAAAATCAGTTTTCTGCCAAATTTGCTCCAGAACTCTGATTTTTGCTCATAATACCATTCCGAAAGCGGAACGATGTGCTGAACAAAAGTCATCACTTTGCCATGATATAACTGTACTTTTGGCCGAATTCTATCATCTTCAAGGTGAAATCATCCAGTGAAGATTGTCCGGTTTTCTCGTTTCTTCAAATTTCTCTACCTTTTCACCCATACAGCCAACCTATACCCATTATACCCTATCTCGTGGTGTTTTGAATACCCTGTGTTACTTTAGAAGTCACGTTCGAGCTCTTGACTAGAGTTGGACGAGCTAGCATCAGTTCTACCGAGGATTTGAAGCATAGAGTTGAGTGATATACACGAGAGTTAAAAAAAAGTGAGGTCCTGTTCTTTTGTTTTCTTTTGTTTTCTTTGTTTTATTTGTTTTGCAGATACTAATGGAATCTAGAGATGGATATAACAAGACGAATGATAAGGCACCTGCATCGCCTAGTACTCCTACAGACGCGGCTTCATCAATGCCACAGTCGTGAGATGCCCAGTACCACCATCAAGAACCGGAGCATAAGCTGGATAGTTCATTGGCCAAAGTGATGGCACAGCTTGAGCTTATTGCTGCTCAAATTCCTGTACCACTACCAGTTCAAACCCAACCTGTCCAGCTAGAAGGAGCAGACCGACAGCCAGCAGCAGCTCGTCAGCCAGAAGTTGTTATAGTCGAGCTAGCCCGAGCAAATGCTAGAGCACCACAAGCTCAGCATCACCAACCTCAAGTGCAGTTTAACGAGCCCTATGATCGTGATGCTGAAGAAGCTTTTGGCGACTTTGCAGAGGAATTTGAGGCCGAGTATGATCCATTTTAGAGACGTGACCGACCACGTCAGCCTTACCACCGGTATGCAGCCCGACATGCGGATCCCGACAGCTTGTTGAATAACATTAAGACAAGCATCCCAGAGTTCGAGGGACTACATGATCCAGACCTCTACCTCGACTGGGAGAGAAAGGTTGACAAGATTTTTGACTGCTATGATTTTCCTGAGCAGAAGAAGGTCCGGTTAGCCTCATTAGAGTTCAGAGGATATGCAGCACCTGGTGGGAGTTCCAGCAGAACCGGCGATGCGGAGAATGTCACCCGCCTATTGATTCGTGGCATGAGATGAAGGACGTAATGAGAGGACGTTTCATTCCGGTACATTATGAGCGTGACCTTGAGAAGAAACTGAACCGAATCAGACAGGGTACACGTTCCATAGAGGAGTACCACAAGGAACTCGAGACAGCCCTTATTAAGTTGGGAAAGAAGAGACGTTGGTTGCCACAATCAACCGATACATTGAGGGAATGAATCCAGACATCGCCTGTGAATTCGAGTTGAGGGACTTCACCAGTATTGAGGCCATGGTCCATTATGCTTCAATAGTAGAGCGGCAGCTCAGAGATAGCTGCAGGAGACCATCACAGTCGACACCAGAATGGACACAGTGGAGTCGAGGTGAGTCTTCCACACCTAGGACAGCCCCTACACATCATCAAGACCAGCAGTCCCAGCCCGTTCACCGTTTTGAGCAGTCTGCACCGCAGCCGAGCCGCAGACCTGAGTATAATTCACCTGCACCAAACAGAGGCAATCCAAATCGAACAGTGCAGCCCAGTCAGTCTTCGAATAGTACTCCAGGGAGAGCACGTGACGTTCAATGTCACAAGTGTAGAGGATGGGGACACTTCCAAGCCCAGTGTCCGAACCGCCGAGTTCTTTTCCTTACTGAGCCGAATGAGCTGGAGTCAGCAAGTGAGGAAGAGCTCGATGAATCAGAAGTGGAAGGAGGCACTGAACAGCCCCTTGACCGTCCATCTGCGGATGAGGTTGAAGATGAGAGGCCGAAGCAAGCCCGCGTCAGTCTTATTTCGATCCGAGCACTGAGCCTGATTCGAGAGGAGGATCAGAATGACCAGCGTGAGAACATCTTCTATGCGCGCTGTGAAATCCAAGATAAGACGTGCTCACTCATCATTGACGGTGGTAGCGTCGTGAACGCGATCAGCCAGTACGCAGTGGAGAAGTTGAATCTGATTCCACAAAAGCACCACAAGCCGTACCGTTTGCAGTGGCTGACTGACCGAGGAGAAATCCGCGTTGGATATCAGGTAAGTGTTACTTTCTCCATTGGTCGATTTACTGATATTGTTCTTTGTGACGTCATCCCTATGGAGGCTTCGCACATATTGCTTGGTCGTTCGTGGCAGTTTGACAGGAAGGTGATTCATGATGGATTCGCCAACACTTATATTCTGAACCGAGATGAACGGACCACCAGATTGTGGCCCTTGACGCCTAAGGATGTCAATGAAGATCAAATGAGAATGCAGGAGAAATTTAAGGAGGAGAAGGCGAAGGAGAAATGGCCAGAGAGCAAGTTCCCAGGTCTAGCCGACCCAAAGACGTCCAAGGGAACGGCGTCAGCTTCCAAGAGCGTGACTAAGGCTGCCCATGTGGCCATTACAGATTCTTCTAGTGTAGCCAGTTCAGATATAGTGCAATGAAATTTGTTCATTAGTGCAAAGGGAGTCCAAAAATCCATCAAAGCTGGTAAGCCTATCGTTCTAGTTAATTTTAAGGCTTATGATACTCCTGATGTTGCTGTTCCTTCTGTTTTGCAGCCGTTGATGGAGGAGTTCAAGGACGTGTTTTCTGAGGAAATTCCGAGTGGTCTGCCGCCAATTCGAGGAATTGAGCACCAGATCAACTTCCAGCCTGGAGCAGTCCTTCCAAACTAGCCAACTTACCGTACTAGTCCCGAGGAGACTAAAGAGATTGACCGCCAGGTCAAGGAGTTGCTGGAGAAGAAATAGATCAGAGAGAGTCTGTCACCGTGTGCAGTGCCCATCATACTCATCCCTAAGAAGAATAACGAATGCCGCATGTGCATCGATTGTCGGGCCATTAATAAGATAATGGTAAAGTATTGCTTCCCTATTCTCTGTTTGGATTATATGTTAGATGAGTTGTCTGGAGCGTCTATCTTTTCGAAAATTGATTTGCATTCTGGATGTTTTCAAGTGAGAATGAGTGAGTTGGGATGAATGGAAGACTACGTTCAAGACGAAGCATGGATTGTACGTATCGCTTGTCATGCCATTTGGGCTTACCAACGCCCCTAGTACATTCATGCGTCTCATGAACCATGTCTTGAGAGATGTGATAGGGAAGTATGTAGTCGTTTACTTTGATGACATCCTTATCTATAGTACTTGTGTTTCTAAGCATGTTAGACATCTTAGGCATGTTTTTGAGTTGTTGCGTGCTGCTAAGTTGTGTGCTAATTTGTCTAAGTGTACTTTTTTACATGGATGAGGTTGTCTTTCCGGGATTTGTTGTGAGTAGTCGAGGTGTTGAGGTTGACAGATCTAAGGTTAAGGCCATTGAGGAGTGGCCCACGCCTAAGACCTGTGTTGATGTTTGGTCTTTTCATGGTTTGGCTGGATTTTATCATCGTTTTGTGCGGGATTTTTCCACTATAGCTGCCCCATTGATCGAACTCAGTAAAAAAGATAGAAAGTTTGAGTGGGGCAAGGCCCAAGAGCATGCTTTTAATTTGCTGAAGTTAAAATTGTGTAATGCTCATGTGTTGGTTTTACCTGATTTTCATAAGATGTTCGAGATTGAGTGTGATGCCTCTGGTATAGGCATTGGTGCTGTTTTGATGCAGGATAGGAAGCCAGTCGCCTACTTTAGCGAGAAGTTGAATGGCGCAGCTCTGAGGTATTCTACATACGACAAGGAGCTGTATGCACTGAAGAGGTCTTTGGAGACTTGGCAGCACTACCTGCGCCCGAAAGAGTTTGAGATTCACACTGATCACGAGTCATTGAAGCATCTGAAGGGACAGCAGAGCCTGAACTCGCGCCATGCTCGATGGGTGGAGTTCATAGAATCGTTCCCTTATGTGATCAAGTACAAGAAGGGGGAGGAGAATGTGGTTGTTGATGCACTCTCCCGCAAGTATGCTTTGATTTCTGTTATGCATGCACAGTGTCTAGGTCTTGAGCATGTTAAGAGTTTTTATGCTTTTGATCCATTCTTTGGACCTATTTTTGCCTCTTGTGTTGGAAAATCTCGTGCTGTGGATTCATATTACATTGTTGATGGATTTCTGTTTAAGGATGCAAAATTGTGTGTGCCTGATTTTTCTATGCGAGAGTTGTTTATTTTGGAGTCACATGCAAGGGGTCTTATGGGTCATTTTGGAGTCAATAAGACGTTAGATCTTTTGCATGAGCATTTTTATTGGCCTCACATGAAAAGGGATGTTGAAAGAGTCTGTGATAGATGTATTACATGTAGGAAGGCTAAATCCACTTCGAGTCCATTTGGTCTTTATACGCCTTTGCCGGCGCCATCTGCTCCTTGGGTAGATATCTCCATGGATTTCATTTTGGGTTTGCCTCGATCGAAGTCTGGCAAAGATTCTGTGTTTGTGGTAGTTGATAGGTTTTCCAAAATGTTTCATTTTATTGCCTGCAGAAAAACTGATGATGCTATTAATATTGCCAATTTGTTCTTTCGTAAAATAGTTCATCTGCATGGCATCCCTAGAACCATTGTTTCTGATAGGGACTCGAAATTTTTGGGGCATTTTTGGAGAGTTTTGTGGGGGAAGTTGGGTACTAAACTATTATTTTCTACTACATGTGATCCACAGACAGATGGTTAGACTGAGGTAGTAAATAGGACGTTAGGTACTCTTCTACGTGCATTAGTGAAAAATAATCGGAAATCGTGGGAAGAATGTTTACCATTTGCTGAGTTTGCATATAATAGGGTCGTGCATTCTTCTACACATATGTCGCCTTTTGAGGTAGTTTATGGTTTCAATCCGTTGACTCCAACGGATCTTATTCTTTTGCCTATTGATCATCTTTCGAGTTTGCAAGGTATTCATAGGGCTGAACAGGTTTGAGAGATGCATAAAAAGGTCAAGATGAAGATCGAGCTTCAAGGAGTTTGAAATGCAGCTAAGGCGAACACGCACCGTAAGCAAGTGTTATTCAAACACGGTGATAAGGTTTGGGTTCACTTCAGCCCGGGACGTTTCCCTAACTTGAGAAAGTCGAAGCTGATGCCTCGTGGAGATGGACCATTTACTGTGGTTGCTCGAGTCCATGACAATGCTTATCGACTTGATCTACCTGGTGAGTACAAATGTTCTTCCACATTCAATGTCTCTGACTTGTCTCCTTTTCCTGCAAATGATGTCGACGCCGAGGAGGAGCTGAATTCAAGGTCGAATTCTTTTGAGGAAGGGGGAAATGATGAGATCGAGACAAGCACTGAGGATTTGAATCCAGAGTTGCAGCTGAGAGGTCCAGTGACGAGATTAAGAGCCAAGAAGCTGCAAGGTTACTTCCAGTGCTATGTTGGAAAGAAGTTGGAAGATGATGGAACTGATTTCAAGCAGTCCAAGTTGGTGACTATTTTCAGCATTGAGGAGCTCGATTGAAGCCATGGCAAAGTCGTTCCTTGCTGATTTAATTAGTTAATTTATTTATTTCCAGTCTATTATTTCAGTTGTGGTTTTATTTATTTAGCAGACCCAATTATCACAATTTGTTTAAGTGATATTGGACCCAGTAGTAGTTTTAATTAGCCCAGTTCAAACTCTAGGCCTAAGACACTTTAATTTTCATTCCTTAGGTTTATTATTTAGGGATTTTCATTCCTATTGAGGATCAGACACGTTTTGAATGAAAAAAACAGCGCAAAGCTTTTCAACTTGTCTCAAAAATCAATAGTTCTTTGGTAGAGTTTGTTTCTGGTGAATTCAAGCTTGAAATCAATTGATTCGTTCATGTATTCAGTAGTGTATGGGTTAATCAAGCCATTGAAGATTGCTCCATAGGCGCATTTCGGATTCTCGTCGATCCGGGGTTCGTTTCGGGTAAGACTCACTTCTATCCTTCGTTTCAATCGTTCCACTTCGTTCCAGCCACCATCACGCCTTCACACACCCTCCAAATCATCCATAATCATCACCATACACGTTCTGTTAGTCACCAAGTCCGGATTCCGTCCGTACAAGCCCTAAGTCCAATTATAAGCCGAAAACAGTCCGAAATTTGACCACCAAGCCATCTCCCAATTTACTCATGCGTTTCTTCTGAATTTTGGATATGTTGTTCAAGACCTATAATTGTACCTTGCGTTAAAATTTGAGCTTAATCCGAGTTGTTTAGCATCAGTTTCTGTTCACGTCGTTCTTAGGTTTTTTAGGGCTTTAATTTGGGGTTTTGCTATTTAATTCTTGTTCGAATTTAATTGAGTGTTTAGGACAGTTTATTTATTCATATTTAAGTGTTATTACAGTAGATATCTTGGATTGAATCCTTCTGTTAAGTTGACATTGTTTCGATCTTTGCTTCCGCCTTATTGTTGGTCGTATCAGTCTCCTTGATCTTCTGGTGGTGGTGTGGGCTCACGAGGTCTGTTTGCAGCTCGTCGTACCCTCTTCACTGATGCCCTATTTTTCCTCAAAGTCTTCTCTATCTCCGGATCGTACAACAAAGTTTCTTCTGAAGAGCTCTTGGGCATCAACTTCCAGACACACCAGCTTGGAAAGTAAAATCACTGAAAATCAGCTCCCCGGTAACGGTGCCAATTTTAACGCGGGTCATTTCACACTCAAAATGAATTTGTATGCTCCTATGCCCACAGCGAGCGCAGCTAGCTATAAGTAAGGGTAGATCCCACAGAGAGCTGATGCGATCTTACTTTCGAGTCACCAGTCACAAAAGGGGGTTTGGTACCGTGGTCACAACAAAGGAAATTAAATCTGCAAAAATAAACTAGAGAGATATCAAATAATAAAAGGTTCCGGAACTTGAACTAGAATCTAGTTTAACTTATACTCACTCGATCATGGGCATAGCGATTTTCCTACACGATTAAATCACCCAGTTATGGAGATCGAATTCCTCGCTACGTCTTCTTATTCATCCGTTCAGATTAGGTTTAAAGGTGATTCCTCGTCCATTAAACCCCTAACCTATCACCCATTCCCCGGTTCCCCAAAGAGATGTAAATGAACAGGAAGCAGTGTGCCCTAGATGAACCCAAGTTTGCTGTGTTTACTGATTCCTCGTGTGCCCACAGCAACCCACCGATTTCTCAGTTACCGTTTGAATTAACAATAGTCACAATTCGCTAATCCAATTAACCGTGGTGTGCCCTCTACAACTGAAGAGTGATCAGCCACATTAGTTATATTAAACTCACGCTCACTTGGAATAAGAACAAAAATCGGTAGAAACCTAATCGTGCAGTAATGTGCCCACACGGCCTCACGAGAATTCAAGTGTTTTGTTAAACTTTCATCTTTAGTTCAAATTTCGGAATATAGATCTAGCTACTCATACTAGAAAGAACTGGAAATTCAT
Organism: Perilla frutescens; assembly: GCA_026008535.1. Lineage (NCBI taxonomy): Eukaryota > Viridiplantae > Streptophyta > Magnoliopsida > Lamiales > Lamiaceae > Perilla > Perilla frutescens. The sequence goes on along the minus strand of BRKX01000009.1, from coordinate 49,271,264 downwards.
AAAATAAAGACATGATAAATAGGAAAAACTTACTGGAATTGAATAAAAACTCGTCTAACACCAACGATGAATAGCAACAACATTAAATATAAATCATAACCTCTGTGGACATACGGCCCCAGATTGTCTTGCTGCTGGAGCAGCGTTTAACCTAAACTAATTATGAAAATAAAAGTGCAGAAAAATAATATGGTACGAAGTGTGTCTTCTCTAACAATCAAAACTAGTACTTTAAAAAAGAGTACAAAGATCAATTCAAATCCCCAAAAATGGGGAGTCTTCAATATCTGCAGGATTTGCTATGCCCCACTGGAATCTGCCTGGATAAGGAAACTTCTTTATCTGCTGGATCTCTGTGCCCGCTGGAATCTGCCTGTATAAGGAAACTTCTTTAGGTGGTGGAATGAATCCCGATATTTTAGAGATGTCATCCTTATCTTCCAAATTGCTTCCCAAGAGTCCACCTATGAAAAATCTTCCCAACTTCAATTGAGATTTTGAAATCAATCAAGTTTCCACTCCAACTTTATCTTCTTTCAACAGAATTTCACTTTTTCGAGAATGCCCTCTTCACTGCCTCCTTTGAATCTGCGCGAGTACTGTGGGAATAACATCTTCTGCTTAGGTCGATTTTCATCTGATATGCCCATTTCATCCATTCCATTTAAATTGAAGGCCCAAATGCATCATTCGCCAGATTTCATTCCTATCATGCCCAAACCACTTTCCTGATTCTTTTCCGACACAAAAGACACTAAAAAGGACATTTAGAGCGACTAAAATGCCCAGAAAAATACGAAATAAATTGACTTATCAATAAGCATATCCATTTTTCCTGAAGAGACCTTCCGTCAATTTGAGTGATGTCAACAATTCCGCCAATGTATAATCCCTTTTGTTCATATATAGTTCAGGCAAAATTGTTCAAAACTCTTTGGCAAGGTCTGAAGAATGATGTTGACCTGAGTTTTCCCGTTGATCTGGGCTTCAAAGATCTCTAGCTCATTTAGATGAGATATAATTTTAAGCACATGATCCCCAACCGGAGTACCCTCAACCATAGTGGTTGTTATCAAATTCTTCATGGCAAATTATCTAGCTACACAATCTTGATGCCCGAAGATATTCTTAAGATTAACCATGATATCCACAGTAGAATCTATAGACTAATGTTGATATTGCAGAACATTTGACATAGAAGCCAAAATGTAATACAGCGCCATCTTATCAGCCTTGATCCACTGCTTATGATATTTCTTATCCTCTTTACTAGGCTCGTCAGTAGGTGTTTCAGATTTTTCTTCAGTTAAAACAAACTTGTAATCTTCAGCGGTTGGGACAATGTCCAAATTACGTTTCCAGTCAATATAATTAGGACCCTCAAGTTTGTTGTCTTTAAGTATGCAGCAAGTGGATTAAATGACATTTTGAATAACTGAGAATAAAATATGTAAACATACATTCAGTCACACTTGATAACATAAATATATTGAACCTCAAACAATATATAAATGTATCCTCCAGCATCTTGAAAAGCATAAATATAAGCCACGATAGTGTCGATGTTTATACAAATATTTTCAAGTAGGTTTTCTAAACCTTTAATTTTACCATCTAGTCAACTTAACCTTTTGACAAGTAAAATTAATAGTTGGATCTCATTTATCTGGCCCTATAATTAATTAAACAACTTATTTCGATGGGAAACTTGTTAATTAATTGCATCTAAGTGTATACCATAACTTGATAAATTAGTACTAGTGAGCTCGTAATACAATACATCCGATATGGAGGTTGGCACATTACCAACGCGAATGTTGATTACTTCACATTACTAATTCATATATCCTTATGTAAATTTGATCTTGTGAATTTGTAATTAAACATTCGATATGGAGGTTGGTACATTACCAATGCGCATGTTAATTACTTCACATAAAAATCAGTTATGGAGACCATTTGAGATATCTATATTTTTTTCAAATAAATCTCAACTCTCACTTAGTCATTTAAAAGAGGTTATTAAGGCATAACATAACATGCTCATCACAAAAATAAACATCCATGGCATGTTAGACAAACATAAACACAAACATGCTAAGAAAAGTAGAAAAAAATCCAACTATCATGGTCGTGATTCCAGATGTTTTCCCTCTACAACCAAGTATATTTTTGAAAGATCTTCGATTTGAGTACTCATGGGCCTCACAGTTCAAACCGAGTCAAAAGTTATGACCTCCGGAAGAAAAACTGTCGAAACCAGAATTTCAGTCGACCCGTGGGTCGAACTACGTTAGGGTAAAAACACCCCTCTGGGTCGACCCAAGACCAGTCGACACCTAGGTCGACCCTAATAGGTCTGGCTCGACCCAGAGCTGCCAATTCTCGTTTTCTTCCTTCTTTTGAGCCATTTTCTTCATTATTTGGACTCCTAGTTGCTCTCTCCTTGTACACATCTTCCATATGGATGAAAACATCTCCCATAACAAGATATACAAAAAATACAACTAATCTAAAACAAGAAATACAACTCAAAAACTCTAGATTACAATCTATGATAAACATAAAAAAATCTAGTTTACCCATGGATTTTCTCATGGGAAAAACGTGATCAAAACCAATATACATACATTCACATCAAAAATAAAATCATATATTCAAACCATGATAGTTGGAATAGCAATCCTGCAAAACAAAGGTTATGGAATTATATATCCTTCAACAATCATATGTATAATTTTTCTCTTGAAAAATACGCATGAGGATTCAACACACAGAGCTAAAATCGCTTTGATACCAATTGTTGGATAGCCATGATTCATTTGGTTGTGCTCATTTGAATAAAAAAATTTGATTATAACCAATAAATATCCACTACATGCTATATTATAATCTTAACCTCATGCGCAACGGAAAAACAGATGTTATCGAATTACCTAGCAAAATGGATGAATTTGATGTAGGGTGGAATTGATGCGGAACAGCTACTGCCGCAACTTTTTTGATCACGATTGCACCGACTTCTCGATCTTTTGTTGTATGACCTTCCCATTGATCTAGAGGCGATGATTCTCTAGACCTTGAAGAGAACTAGACCGAGAAACCTTAACTCTAGAGTAGAAGAAAATTCCATAGATTTTTGGAGCTGCAATTTTCAAAAAAATCAATATTGGTGGCTAGGGTTTTCATCTCTCTTCAACTGGTATATATAGGCTACAACAGGGATCTAGAAGGAGAATTAGGGTTGGGCCTCCAACATGCCTTAAGTTCTCTATATCAAGCCCAGACATAACTTAAGTCCATTAGTATTAATCCAGTCCACTAAAGAATTAATACTGCACTACCGCCCCAATTCCATAATTACGGATATGGTTCCTTCAACTCAATTAATTCATCGTGTTTAAGATATCGAATCTCCATTAATTAATTATAGTATACTGACAACTGAATTAATTAATTTCTTATCCATGAGTTGTACCACTCAACTTTTATTATTATGTTGGATATAAATCTACATGTGGGGTTTAACATAATAATCCTTTTTGAGCTCTTCAGAGGGACATCATCAACCTGGCACACCGGGACACGGATTCTTTTTATAATTAGTAACCCATCGATTATAGTAATATCACTATCTATTTATCGAGCTTATTGGTTCTTTAATTAGAATCTCACCCATTGATAAATCAAAGCATTAAGCATTAAAATAAACATGTCTACTATTATATAAGGATTAAGAATCATGAGTATCTGAGATCTATATTCTAATGTCTGTCAGTCCATTAAAATTATCTCACTGCAATCCAGTTCAATACATTACCAAAATGTACTGGTATAATTTCATAGGCAAGATAGAGTAATTCCAAATTATACCACAACTATACTGATGGTTCGTCTACTTCCATCTAGGTTGTGAACAAGGAATCGATGATATGATCTTCTGTGTTCATTCCACACACCATATCATCTTCAATATTAAGTAAACGACGATATTACATAAATTAAATAACATTATAAATGCAATATTAGTGAATGTTTATTCTCATTCAAATAAAGAAATAAGATATATATAAAAAGCAAATTGTTTTAATATAAAACCCAACACTTTCTTTGCAGAAGGCCATGCAAACTCCTCATTCTGAAGAAGTTCCTGAAATTACTTCCTCTCAGCAGCATGGTCCAGAGTCTTTTGAGCATGGAAGGCAATGCAGTCTTATGGATGTGCGATTATTCTTTGATGCACAAAGACTGTAGGAGTGGAGGGTTCTGATGTATGCGACGAACTCTTCTTGGGGCTGACATATTTGTAAAGTTAAATGTGCAGTAGATCTTTTGATGTAGACGATAGATTAGTAGAAACTTTCATGCCAAGAGGCTTCTTGGGCTTGATAACATAATCATACTTCTAATAAAACAACAATAAAATAGAGCAAAACATAAGATTGCTCAAGAAAAAAAAATTATGCTCAAACATCAACCTATGCGTGCATTAACCATTAAATACCATCCAAATAAATACCTAAATGCATACAAAAGTCATGTTTATAATTAGTATTGATATTTGCAAACTTTAGCTGTCGAATTTTTAAATGGTAGTATTATCTTAGCATATCATTTATATACTATGAAAGTAGAGCATCAAAATCATTCACTTTTAACAAAAACATGGATTTAGCAAATATTAATATTTTAATAGCATGTTATTGAAATAATAATGTCAATCGAGAAGCATTATAATAATTATAAAAAAGTGACAATTATTCAAAAAGTTAGAAATTTGATACATATAATAATTGTTTCATCTATCATCATCTCCAAGGTAAAGGTCTTCAACACTAATTAGGGTGTCTTTAGAATATGATTGGAAGTAGAGATTTGATTCTAAAATGTTCCTCTCCATGTGGATGTTGCTTCAAAAATACTTCGCAATCAGATATATAAAATTTAGACAATCAATGAGAAATCTCTACAGTGGTGCTAACACAATCTGCAGATTAAATAAGCCACAAAATTGAAATATAAAAACAGTGGTAATATCTTCTTTGATAATGCTAAAACTAATCATAGTCATGCTAATAAATCATTCATCATGTCAATACTCTGATCACAAGCTATTGTTATAATGTTAATCACAAATTGTTTTTATAATGATAATAATTCATTTATAATGCTAATAACATTTTTTATAATCATAATGAGACATAATATAATGCTAACAAATTCTGATAAATTACTAATCATAGTAATGATAAAACTAATCATAGTAATGTTAATATCTTCTTTGACAGTGCTAAAACAAGTCATAGTAATACTCTAATAATAACAAATCGTGCATCATGGCAATACTCTAATAATAACAAAATGATTTTATAATGCTGACAAACTATTTTTATAATGCTAATATTTCATTTTGTAATACTAATAACGACTTTTGTAATGCTAATGTGACGCAGTGTAATGCTAACAAATTCTAACAAATAACACATGTGTATAGCAATGTAAAAAACACAATCTACAGAAAATCAATAGATAAAAAATACAATTTCTGAACCTTTAATAATATGTTTAAAACACTCACATATGCAAGCAACAATACAAAAAAGGCAAAAATTTTAATCATGAAAGTTGAAAAAATCAACTTAATCAACTGCATATAACACAAATTTTGAACCTACAATAATAATAATAATAATAATAATAATAATAATAATAATAATAATAATAATAATAGAGAGAGAGAGAGTGGAGAAGAAGAAGAAGAAGAAGAAGAAGAAGAAGACACGCACACACAAAGTGACAAAATATCGAGAAAGAGAGAGAGAAAAAAATAGTATTTTAATTACATTTATCAAATTATAAAACTATCCTAACCTCATTAAAATAATCATTAAATTACAAAAATGTCATTTCGTGTTGCTTTTGATCTATATTACACATTTTTTTGTGAATGGATGATAGAGATCATAGAGATCAGTTCTTTATATGTGAGAACTACGCCCCCTTATGAGAACTGAGAACCAATTTCAGCCACAGATCTCGTCTATTTGGACGGCCAAGATAAACTACAAGATTAAAAAATGCGGTGGCATTACTGTAATTATAATGACTTTTTAATGAATTGAGGGTATTTTCGTAATTTATGAAATCTATTATTCTTGAATACAAATCAGATCTGAGGAGAAAGTGAAGAATTTCTACATGAGCTGGGCCAAGGATCCCAAGTTTCTTCAGTTTGACGCCATTCCAACTAATCAATTTATCCTCATAAATTCATCGGACTCCACCACGTGATCGTGGTGCTGCGGCGGCGGAGGGTGAGGACTCATCCGCTGTGGCAGGACGAAGTTGGCGATGCTGTTTCGGATGCAGTAGTAGGAGGCCAGTGTGATGGTGGTGACGAGGAGGATGCCCCGTAGCCGAAGCCGCCGATGTTTTGGGAGCCGAGGAAGCCGCCGGAGTCGGTGGTGGAGTTCATGATGCGGGTGGAGCGGGCTTAAGGTGTCCAACGGCCATGGATATGGGGATTAATGAGGGGTTTGTAGTTGTAGTTGAATATTGTTGAAGCTGCTATGAGGTTGAAAGTCAACGGTAGTGGAAGATTGATTGCGAATTACAAATTTGGGGAGATTTTTATTTAGGGAATATGCATTTGAATTTAGATACAATTAATTGTTGTAGACTGGTGAAAATAAAAATGCTAAAAACATAATCAGAATGCTAAAATAAGTCATGACAGTGCTAAAACCCTAAAAGAGTCATGCTAAAATAAGTCATAAAAATGCTAAAATAGAAAATGATAGTGCTAAAATCTAAAAGAGCCATGCTAAAAAATGTCATGACAGTGCTAAAATAGAAAATTACAGTGCTAAAACCCTGAAAGAGCCATGCTAAAATAAGTCATGACAATGCTAAAAAAAACCATGACAATGCTAAAAAAGATGATGACAATACTAAAATAGAAAAATGACAGTGTTAAAATCCTAAAAGAGTCATGCTAAAATAAATCATGACAATGCTAAAATAGAAAATGACAGTGCTAAAACCCTAAAAGAGCCATGCTAAAAAAATGTCATGACAGTGCTAAAATAGAAAATGACAGTGCTAAAACTCTAAAAAAAGTCATGCTAAAATAAGTCATGATAATGCTAAAAAAGGACATGATAGTGCTAAAATAGGAAATGACAGTGCTAAATTTGGATTTATGAACAAGCTAGTAATATCCACAACCAAACTAGTGGCAACTTTCATTGATTATTAGATAAAACTATTTTCTCTGTCGCATGCTTTTGTTGCTTCTTATAATTCAGTGGTTTTTGGTTATCAACATGAACTTCATTTTCTGCATGTGTATACTATATATAATTTCTCATGCATGTCTTTTGCCAAATGGAATTCCATTGATAATATAGAAACTTTGGTTGAGCAAGCTTGTTCATTTTTATTCTCGACAAATGTTGTGCTTGATTTTCAGATACGCACAATAAGAAAAAATCTTGTGCAGAAGCTGAGATTCAAAACACTGAAGAAGCAAGGAAAAGAAGCGATCTGCAAGTGATGGAGAGGGTGAAACAACGTCGGACCTCCAACATCAGTTAGTTGAAGCATTAGAAAAGAATGGGCGGTTATTGTTGATTAATTTAATACTATGAGGGAGCTCCAAAAGCCAATCGACTTTAATTCGGAAACTTGCTGGTGAATATGGCTTCGAGGTTTTATACAAATTTGAATAGGGATTGGATGGCATACATGTTGGAGATAGACAAGAACCTCTCATGAGATTGATCTGCTGGAATAAGAGTCATGCTAAAAAAAGATCATGACAGTGCTAAAACCTAAATTAAAAAATATACACGTAAATTCTGAGTATTCATATATATTCCGATTTTACCCTTACTAAGATTCAGGGCAGCGAAGTTGGACGTTATTATGAGATTGCCACCGTGTTTTTTAAAATCTAGAGCAGATCTAGGCCATCCAAATATATCGAATCTACGGCTCAAATTGGTTTTCGATTCTCACCCAGGGTGTGATTCCTTCCGGAACCAAACCCTATATATATATATATATATATATATATATATATATATTAGATGGGTTCAAATATAGAAGCTCACTATTTTCTAGAAATCTGTTTTTGGCAAAAATGCCAAAAACAGAACCACGTGATTCAATACAAATTGACAAATTGTTACTGTTTTGGTGAAATTTTTCGAAATTATTGCGAAATATTTGTGATATATATTAAATAAAAGTGCGACCAAACATATAAACTAAAACTATTAGAAGACCTAATTATTTAGTGTTTCTTAACATAAAAAGTGTATTACCCCCTCTGAATACAGAATTTAACCACCGTATAATAATTTAGCAAGTATATGATTATCAAAAGAAAAAAGAAAAAGAAAACCCTGAATTCACAGCAAATTCACCATCCTTCGTTGAGAATGAGAGAGGAATTAGCACACTAACAATCCGATTAAGAAAGAGGATCAATCACTACAGATGTAGATTAATAATACATATTTTATAAATCCAACAATCCTCAAACATTACAAGCAGCAGTTACATCACAATTAAAATTAAAAAAAAAATACATAAATTAACTTCACGAAATCAAAGAGATAAATTGGAATTAATCAAATAATTCCCCAATTTCTCATTTGCTCCGATTATTGAAACTCATCTTCTCGAAGTACTTAATCGAGAGTAAGGAAAGTGAGAGGTTTACTTCATCCTTTCCCCACCGCGCTTTAGACCTCGCCGCACCCGGCGCCGGCGCCGGAGCTGTAGGAAGGCAAGGCCACGTGGAAGTAGCAGGCGGCGCTGAGGCCGTAGAAGAAGCCGGCTTCAACAGCGACCATAGGTGGCTCGAATAAAGGCGGCGGAATCCGCCGAGCGCCGAAACGACGGCGCGCAGTGGCGCCGGGCTGCAGTGGTAATGCCTCGTGCAGATCAGCTCCCAGATCCGCTCGTCGTGCGCCGTCTGCCTCCACTGTCGGCTGACGCACGACGCCTTGGCTAGAGTGCGCCCGTCGTCGACGTGGCGGAGCACCTCGTACAGCAGATTCTCGTCCAGCAGCACCGCCTCCGCTTCCTTGGACATTTCTCCTACTTGGTCTTCTTCGCCATTTTGTTTGATCTTCTTGTTAGCATCTTTGTCGCCGGCGGCAGCGGATTCATCGCATCCGGAGGCGGCGGAGCTGGGGTCTTCGTCGGCGAGGGGGCGCTTCATCGGCGGATCGGAGAATTGTGGATGAGGTTACAGGATTTGAGGGTTTTGCTTATTGGGGGAAAATTAATGGGCAGATGGAATTTGATGAATTGGGAGTTATCGATCAAGTCAAGATCGGAAATTAATGCTTTTGGTGTTATTACATGCAATGACTTATTTAACCCTGCAATAATATGTTTTTACACCATTTGGTCTTAATATCTTGCGGTAATGTCTAAAGAGGCCATAGAGTTCCTAAAATATGGATCAATGAAATATTATTGATATTTCATGAATAAATAGTTGCATTTCGTGACTGCATAATTACCCACTTTGTGTCCCTTAAATTAAATTAAAATATTAATTATAATTTAATTCATAATGTTTTAACAAAAATAATCAAACGTTTTAATAATTAAAATTTAATTCTCAACATTGTGATGTTTTAACGAAAATGACTCTACATTTTAATATTACAATTTAATCCCAGATGTTTAGACATTTTAACATAAATAGGCCAATTTTTTAACCAAAAAAATTTAATTATTTTTCAACAAAAGTGTCATTCTACTACAGATTGTCTAAATTTACTTGACAATAAAATTGTATGAAATCATCATGAAGAACATTTTTGCCAAAAACATTTGATCATTTGTAATAATAAAATATCCAAGCATCAGAGCGTAACTGGGACTTGGCATCCTAAATTATTCCTTATTTTTTGTATTTCTCCAAGTTTCTTCAATTGTTTTAGGCGACTAACACAAAAATCCAAGAATATAACCGCTTCGTATTAAAATTTTGGGGAGGAAATTGGTGTTGTTTTAATTTGATCCAATTACTTTTGGAGTTGGAGTAACCATCATAAATTCCACTGCAAAAATTCAACAATCTATTTTTTGTGTTAAATATTGGGTGAAGAAATGGGGTTTTTTGTATATAATTTGATGATCCATTAACTTTTCAGTAGAAACCATCATAAATTTTGTTTGAAGGTACATGTTGTAATGAAAATACTAACTAAATGGCGTGATATGCCAAAAATTTTATTTTAGAGTGTATTGTGCAAAATTATAAAGTAATTCAAAGGTTCAAGTTTCCAATTATTCACTAAAAATTTTAAAGTTTGAGCTGGACTTCGGGTAAATTCGATAAAATCAAACTCAACTTGAGTCAACTTGTATATATATTTAAGAATTTACTGCAACTATAGAGATCCAAATTAGTAACTTGTAAATTATACATATGGTATGGATATAATTATAATTGCAACCAGGCTCGAAAGCTTACTTTTACCATTTATTTTTCATCTCAAGTTGAACTTGATCAATTTCAAGTTGAGTTCAAATTTTCTTAAATCAATCTTAGTTCAGTGGGCAACTCGACTCACAAAACAAGTACATGAACTACAAAGTAATCCATAGTACAATACCAGGAAGACAAACCTGCCAGACCCAAAACTATTGCACAACCTTTAATGATGCCAACTAGAATGTCTGACCATCATCAATGACAGACCATCACATTTAAAGAATCATAAGGGTATAATTACTATGTAATGCACATTTAGTTATATTACATAAAATGATAAAATTAAAAGAAAAGAAAGAAAACACACACACACCCACCAGTAGCAACCACCATCACCATAAGAAGATCATAATTTACCAAGACTTGCACAATTACACAATGACAATCCATCCAAAGTCTTATGAAATGTACACAAGAAAGCACAGTTCTAAAACTAAGACGAGACAATATGTGTATTAGAATCCTAGCTCATATCCAATGATATTTACAATTTCCTTGGCATTTATGAATACCGTATAATGATTTTGTCTGATGCAAGACTCCCTAAAACTAATTCAAATTAAAGAATCGCACAAAATGAAATGAATGAATAGATTCACAACCTAATAAAAGGCGCCAACCTTCAAATCAAATAAAATATCTAACCATACCCAATGTTCCATCGAGCTTCGCATTAAAATTTAAAAAATATAAACAAGAAGCCACAACCGTACCAAGAAAAGGAAAAGGATGAAATCAAAAATCAGCTACGAAACAGAGGCAGCATTTACACCAAACTGCAGGCAATCTCCAAAAAAGTGAGTTTCACAACAATCCATTTGCACAGAAGAAAATATCAGATGCATAAAAAAAAATAAAAAAATAAAAAAAAACACCGAAACGTTTCTGATTCATAATCAATTTTTTCTCACTCTGAGCCTGAGATGGACGCTGCGTCATCCCCCTCCGTCGTCTCAACCAGCGACGGCGTTTCCGGCGCCACTGATTGGGCGGATCTAGCCTTCATAGTGTTCAACATTCCCTGACTGATCTCCTTGGAATAGAACTGCAAAATCTCGATTCCGTCGTGATTAGTGTCGGGAAGCTTCCCCGCCGCCTCGTACGCCTCCTCCTCAATGTGATCGGCAGCTTCGACGGCTTCTTCGGGCGATATAGTGCCGTACTTGTTGGAGAGAAGCGACGGAGTTGAAAACGACTCGATGAGACGGTTCCTGACGGCGTCGCGCGTACGCTCGTTTGGGGGCCAAATGCTGAAGGAGAGCTTCCCGGCGGTGGCGGAGTGTTCGGTTTCTGTCATGGCCGTGGAAGGTGCAGTTTTGGGCGGTGGCTCTAACTTCTACTAGGTTGGGTGTTGAAGGGCGGTGGCAGATTTTTTAAATTGAGCCTTCAAATTTTTGGAAAATATAAATCATAATTTAGATATAAATCTTGGACTTGCTCAATGTTTTTTTTTTAATTTAAAGTATTTATATTTTATTGAAAGTTTAATAATGTTTTTCACCAAGTATAATATATGTTGGGTATCAGCTCCACCACCTTCGAGCGTCTTTCTCCTGTATTCACCGGATGATTCAGCCATAAGAGTGCGTAGAAACAGACGGCTCAGTAACTCAATGTTTAGAACAGGATCCACAGCTCAGCAAGGACCAAACAAGCGACCAATATCTGGAGATCTTCACAGAGAGACCACGGCGACAAGGCTCACACAGCCTCCTCAAGTTACCACCGAACCCTAGCCCTCAACTCAACCCAGAAAGAGAAGAAACAGTAGATCCACACAGGTGGTGGTATCTACTCTAGACCAGAAGGAGGCAGAGATAGAGAGAATCTCACACAGAGGAAGAAGAAGAAAGGAAAACACTCAGTTTACCTTGGATCGATCGGAATCGCTCTATCTCTCTCAAGAACTCTCTAGAATACACACAGTAGAATGAGAAGTGTGAGTAACAGTAACCGAGCAACATATATATAGGTCGGCGCACGGTTAGGGTTAACTGAATTGGTTGAGAGGCAGTTGGGCTTCGGTTAATAACTGAGCTGCATAAATGAGCTTGGGCCGGTCCACTTCTGTTTGGGCTTCAACAAATGGGCCACAATTAAATAACAATCTCCACCTTGGCCTATTTGACATCACTTGAGCAGGATCTATCACTTGTTGAGTTCATCATTACCATCCATCTCACCTATAGAGATCACACAGCAAAACTATAAGTGAGATAGTTTCAAACACATAGTCTGAATCTGATCACATAGATCATAGGGAGCAACAAGGTAATAACCAAGGGACAAACCGAAGAAACTACCAGGCTGCAGTCTTTGAGAACAAAATCAACACATAAAATCAATCTCAAAGACTTAAAACAGAAAGCATCAAAAGCTTAACCCGGGTCAAAATTCAAAATCTTCATACAATTAGTATGTTTTTCAAGAGGCAAAGACTTTGTACCCATGTCTACAGGATTAACTTCAGATGGAATCTTTTCAAGTAAAATATTTTTACTTTCAACAACTTCCCTAATAAAATGAAACCTAACATCTATATGTTTGGTTCTATCATGAAAAATAAGATTTTTACACAATTGAATGGCTGATTGACTATCTGAAAACACAACAGCATTCTTTTGAAGAAAATCAATTTCAGATAAAACACCTTTCAACCACAGGGCTTCCTTGAAGGCTTCAGTAATAGCAACATACTCTGCCTCAGTGGTAGAAAGTGCAACAATATGTTGCAACTGGGGTTTCCAGCTTATGCAAGACCCACACAAAGTAAAAACATAAGAGGCTGTAGACCTCCTATTATCTCTGTCATTTGCATAGTTAGAATCTACATAGCCACACAACTGAACACCCTTGACACACTTAGTAAATTTTAAACCCACATGCAAAGAGGACTGAAGATATCTTAACAACCATTTTAATGTTTCCCAGTGAGTTACACCAGGATTGAACATGTACCTGCTCAAACAACTTACAGAATAAGCAATGTCAGGTCTGGTGCTTACCATAAGATACATTACAGATCCAATTGCATTACAGTAGGGTATCTTTTTCATGATGTTCATCTCAGAAACAGTCTTTAGAGACTGATCTTTACTTAACACAAAATGAGCAGCTAAAGGAACATTAACACCCTTAGCTTTTGACATAGAGAACTTACTCAAAATCTTTGCAACATATGAAGTTTGGTTTAGCACAAGAGTATTGTTCTTTCTGTCTCTAATTATACTCATGCCAAGTATTTTCTTAGCATCTCCCAAATCTTTCATTTCAAAATTTTCACATAGACATGATTGAACATGCTTCAAAGATTTGAGACAAGGACTGATTAACAACATGTCATCAACATATATCAGAAGGAACATAGGAACAGTAGAGGTTTCTTTAAAGTACAAGCAATGATCAAACTTACTTCTATGAAACTTTAGAGACCTCATACACTGATCAAATTTTAAGTTCCATTGCCTTGGAGATTGTTTTAAACCATACAAGGATTTTCTTAACAAGCACACATAGTCAGGTTTATCACAATCAACAAAGCCTTCAGGTTGATGCATGTAAATAGGGACATCAAGATCACCATGTAAGAAAGCAGTAGTTACATCCATTTGCTTTAATTCCCAATTAAATTGAGCAACTAAGGCCAACATTATTCTAACAGTAGTGAACTTGACCATAGGAGCAAAAACTTCAGTATAATCTACCCCCTCCTTTTGAGTAAATCCTTTTGCAACTAATCTAGCCTTGTATCTGACATTATTAAATTCACTTTTGATTTTAAACAGCCACTTGCAATCAACAACAGAAGCATGAGCTGGTTTAGGAACCAACTCCCATGTTTTATTAACATGCAATGATTTCATCTCAGTTTGCATAGCAATTAACCACTTACTAGCATCATTAGAATTAAGAGCTTCTTTGAAAGTTTTAGGTTCATTGCTATCTAGAGACTCAAACACAATAAAAGCCAAGTCAAGTAAATTACACTCAGTGTCAGCATATCTTGCAGGCTTATTAATGGTTCTTCTCACCCTGTCTCTAGCCAACAGATAATCATCAAGGTTTTCAGGCTCACTGTTGTGATTAGCATGCTCATCAGATTCAGGTTCAGACTCAGATTCATGCTCAGTTTCAGGTTCAGACACATGCTCAGAATTAATATCATCATTTTGCATAACAATAGGCTGAACAGGTGCAGAAACATGCAAAGGCTCCACCTCAAAAGGAACAGTGGGGGCATGATCATTCATAGTAGGTGTAGGCTGAGTTTCAGACAAACAAGGGAAGCATGATTCATTAAACACCACATCTCTGCTTATAGCAGTTTTAAAGCCAGGAACATCCCTTACCCATAGCCTATACCCTTTAACTCCCTCAGGGTATCCCAAAAAAACACACTTTTGGGACCTAGGTTCAAGCTTATCATTTTTCACATGCATGAAAGCAGCACAACCAAAGACCCTTAAGTTTGACAAATCAATAAGTTTTCCATTAAATACAGATTCAGGACATTTACCATTTAATAGAACAGAGGGTGACCTATTGATTAAGTAGGAAGCAGTACACACGGCTTCACTCCAGAATTTATTAGACATACCAGAGAGGGCACACATCCTCCTCACCCTATCTAATAAAGTTCTATTCATCCTTTCAGCAACCCCATTTTGTTGAGGGTTGTAAGGAACAGTTTTGTGTCTTTTTATACCAGATTTAACACATAAATCATCAACTTGGGAATTATAAAATTCCAGACCATTGTCAGTTCTTAGGGTCTTAATTTTCTTGCCAGTTTGGTTTTCAATCTGAGTTTTCCACATTTTGAACTTATCAATAACCTCAAATTTATGTTTCATTAAGAAAACCCAAACTTTCCTAGAATAATCATCAATTATAGACAAGAAGAATCTGTTCCCACCATGAGTAGGAACTTTAGATGGACCCTAAACATCAGCATGTAAATACTCAAGAATTTGTTGACTCTTAGATATATGAGATGCAGAGTTAGGAAATTGAACTTTATGTTGTTTGCCTAAAACACAAGCATCACAGAAAGGCATGTTAGATATCACATCAGAACTAAACACACCAGACTTTTTCAGAATTTCAAGCCCTTTATTACTCATAGCCCAAGTCTATTATGCCATAACACAGTTTTATCATGCTTTAGAACATTCACAGAGGGTGTTTCAGGCTCAGAGGGTAAAGTTTTACAAATATACAGGTTATTTTTCTTTTCAGCTTTGAAAATGACGAAGGAACCTTTCAAAATTTTCATTTGACCATTTCCCCACCTGCCCTCAAGCCCATTTTCTTCTAAAGCAGCACAAGATAGCAAGTTATAGCATCATTCAGGCACATATCTTACATTCCTCAGAGTAATAGAAAAGCCATTATCAAATTTTAAGCAAACATTTCCAATTCCTACAACTCTGCATTTCTTTTCATTTGCCATTGACACAAAACCATTTTCAACTTGTGTAAAAGAAGAAAATGAATTCTTAAATGGTGAGATATGGTAAGTGCAGCCAGAGTCCAAAAGCCATTCAGATTCACTCATAGAATCAGACACAGAGTTTGCAGAACTAATACACAAAGAATTTGAATCAGCAACCATGAAACAATCACCAAGTTTGTCTCCAGTAGCTACATTAACCATTTCATTCTCATTGCTATTCTTATTCTTGTTGTTCTTCTTTGGCTTAGGACATTTTTTTGCATAATGACCAGGTTCATGGCAATTATAACATTTTCTAGAACCCTTTTCTAGACTTAAACCTGCTTTTACCCTTCTTTTTCTTACCACCATTTTCAGAATTATCAGAGGACCTAAATTTAGTCCTCCCTCTTACATTCGTTGCCTTTTCCTGAGAATTACTACCCCCATGTTTAAGCAAATCCAGTTCTTTAGATTTTAATGCACTTATTATCACATCAACTGATGCACTATCCCTACCATATTTTATAGCAGATTTTACATCAGAGTAGGAGTCAAGGATAACATTCATTAAGGCAATGTTGGTGTAATTATCAATTGTAGTATCACCAGCCCTTTTAATATCTTGGACAAGCTTAGTAAAACCATCAATATTTTCATCTATATCTTTAGACAAATCCAGTTTATATTTAAAAAGCTTTTCCAACAGATACATGCGGCTAGTAAAAGAGGTTTCAGTGTACAGATTTTTAAGTTTATCCCACAGATCTTTAGCATGCTCAGTATCACCTACTTTTCTAATCACAGAGTCAGATAAGCTCAAGATAATACTAGAACATGCAATTTCATTCATTTCAGCCATTCTTTCAGCAGTTTCAGTGGTAGCATAAGATTGATCAATAGCTTTAGCAACTTTTTGATGAATTAACACACATTTCATCTTTTGTTTCCAGATGCTAAAATCATTTTTGCCATTAAAAGGAACAATACCAAAAGAATTAGTGGCCATTATTCCACCAGAACACCAAAGTACCCACAAAGTAAAGAGCAGGCACAGAAAATGGATTTTGGGGAAACTCAGAAATAAGATACACACCAAAACACACGCACACAGACTGTGAGACTTCCAACCCTTACAAGTGAGAGGATTACCCAGTTTGAAACACTCACTTTGCGGAGGGCACAATGATTTACTCAACACCAGGTCAAGAAAGCCTCAGGGATTTCACAAATCCCGTAAGTTCACAAGAACTTCAACACAAGGATCTTTCAGATCCTTAAAGAAACTCAACACACTCACAAGAAACTATACAAGAACGCGACAGAGTTCACCAAGAAGCAGCGGAAAGAAATCAATAGAAATCCAGGAACAGAAACCCTAAAAACGCGAACACAAGTAGATCTAAAGCGCACCAAGGAAAAAACACGTAGACAAGTACCAGATACCAAGCCTATAGCCCCTCACGGCACTAGAAATTGAAAGACAAGAGGTTACAGCCGCTTTACCAGAGCGGAGCCCTAGGAGAGGGTACTCCGACTTACCACCGCGTTGGAAAACGCGAAGACGGACTGTCACCCGGCGGAGGACAGCAGAGGCGGCGGTTAGTGGCTCTAATACCACTGTTGGGTATCAGCTCCACCACCTCCGAGCGTCTTTCTCCTGTATTCAACGGATGATTTAGCCATAAGAGTGCGTAGAAACAGACGGCTCAGTAACTCAATGTTTAGAACAGGATCCACAGCTCAGCAAGGACCAAACAAGCGACCAATATCTGGAGATCTTCACAGAGAGACCACGGCGACAAGGCTCACACAGCCTCCTCAAGTTACCACCGAACCCTAGCCCTTAACTCAACCTAGAAAGAGAAGAAACAATAGATCCACACAGGTGGTGGTATCTACTCTAGATCAGAAGGAGACAGAGATAGAGAGAATCTCACACAGAGGAAGAAAAAGAAAGGAAAACACTCAGTTTACCTTGGATCAATCGGAATCGCTCTATCTCTCTCAAGAACTCTCTAGAATACACACAGTAGAATGAGAAGTGTGAGTAATAGTAACCAAGCAACATATATATAGGTCGGCGCACGGTTAGGGTTAACTGAATTGGTTGAGAGACAATTGGGCTTCGGTTAATAACTGAGCTGCATAAATGAGCTTGGGCCGGTCCACTTCTGTTTGGGCTTCAATAAATGGGCCACAATTAAATAACAATATATGTACTAAAAGAATGAGATATTGAAAGTGATCTAAAAAATCTCATCTCGATTTTACGGTTCACCTCGTACCAAAATACTATCATAAAATCCTAAATATCTTATCTTTTCCAAGCAAATAAGATTTTTCAATGGATGTCAAATAATTCATTGGAGTTTAAAGCTCTGAAACGCATCGTAAAATATTTTAAAGAACTTATAGACAGAGCACCCTCTAAATTAATATAGGTTAAAACAAAAAAACATTAATTCTTACTGAGCATTCAAAACTATTGAAAATCTGTAATAACCCGAGACTTTCTCATAATTATTATTTAGAAATCTGAAATACCTGCTCGAAAATAGTCATATTAAGACCTAATGATAATCCTATATTAGAATCCTATCTAAATAAATCAAAATTTATTTAAGACAAATATTATTATTTAGTAATTGTACTATTATAAATTGGTAGCAAATTAATCAAATTTATACAAGTAGCTATTATTAGAGGTCGTAGGTGAATTTGTAATATCGAATTTTAATTCATTTGATTTCACTCGATAGAATTATTTGGTCGTTATGAAATCCTAAAATTTTGCCCTCAATGTTAGAAATATTTGAATTTAAAAAAAAAAACATTTTGAGTAGTAGAAATATTATAGCTAATAGTTGAAGTTAGAAGTTTATTTTATAAGTGTTGCAAATTCGCACAAGGTATCTTGGTAAAAAAAAAAAAGAAAAAGAGAAAAAACAACAAAAATGATTAACATATCTATTAAATTCCTTCGATTCTCCATTATACACGTAGGCATATGCCAATTCATCAAATTCTAAACACTTGTCCAGCTCTTATGCCATTGTTAATCAAACAAATACCATCAAAAGCTCATTTTTTTCCCCTGATTAACGTAAGAACTCCCAAACTCCTCATCTGGAAATCAATTCTCACAACAAACTCACTCGTCTAGGTAAGCTCAATTTGAATTTAATTATCTGTTTTTGTTCTATATATTATACACCCAATTAACTACAGCAGATCTCCCCAACTTCACTTAACCAAAACAAAATCATGAATCTAAACAACTGTAATCCATCAACCCATACTTCTTATGCATCAATTCAACACCAAAATCAGAACCACCCTCAATTAAATTTTCCAAGACCAATTTCAATACAACAGATTCCAATCAAAATCCTTATACCTAAATATGTGAATTTCATACTAAAAATCATTTCAGAATTTAGAGATATTGTAGAATTTCAGAAAAATTAAATAAATAATTAAATAGAATTAGGGAGAGAGGAGTCGGCGCGTTGCAGAGGAAGGCGGCTGGGCTCGGGTCTCTGCGACGTTTGTCCAAGTCGTCTCTCATCGTTGGAAGTCGGCTAGTGTGTAGCTTCGAGTCGTGGGGTCTAGGTCGTGGAAGCAGGGGAGAGTGGTGTCGGGCTCGGACTGCGTCGGGTTGAGTATCGGGTAGATCTAGGCTGCGGCTGTGGTCGGAACTACGTTGAACAGTCGTCGATTTTGCGTTGAAACCGAAATGGAGTCGACTCTTGGAGATACCGGCGAATAGCCGCTGCAATCATCGGAGTCGCGACTGAACTCGTCGGAGTCGTGACTGAGCTCGTCTGAACTCGAGCGGGCTGGTTGATGAAGGGCGGCGATGGGTTTGACGGAATTGAGGGAAAGAAGAGTAGAGGATGAGAGTTAGGGATTGTTGGTAGAGATTTGGGGATTTCCATTTTTATCTCTATTTCTAGTCGAGAGAGAGAGAGAGAGAGAGTGAGAGGAGAGATGAGAATTGAATTTGGGGATCTTGTTTTCTAATTGATTCACACGTGAGTTTTAAGAAAGGAGAGAGGAAGTTGACTTTTATTTCCAATTTAGCTTTGATTGTGATATAACTTTAAAAAAAAGGAAAATGGATCTTATAGCAAAATAAGAAAAAAAAAACCTAATAAATGATCAAACTTTTTTTTAAAAAAAAAATGCGTATATATATATATATATATATATATGTGCCTATTTTTATTTCTTTAAAGGTAGGATACTTGATTAATATTTAAATGTTTGATATTTAATAATAAATTATTTAAATATTAATTTATCCAAAAGTTTGTTTAAATTTTTTTTATTTAACCGAGAATTCCTAAATTAGTTATTTAGGAACATAAATCTTTTAGTTTAAAATTAGATTGTATTTTTATGTGGTTAATTAGTTTTAATAGCAAATTGATCATTTATGTTCTATAAATTTTATTTGTTGCAGAGAATAGTTGTTTATTATGTAATCAAGATTAATTGATTTAACAATGCATCATAGTGTTAAGCTAATTATCATTTGATGATTTAACACTTCTCAATAATTGTATAAGCATGCTACATGTATTCTGTTTTCTATCCTTTAATTTAGAAATGATATCAAATTTATAGGAAATATAGAATTAATTAATAATGAAGTTTAATTTCAAATTTAAGAACTAAACTTAGGAATTGAGTTTGAATAGAGGCTCTTTAGTTAAACTAAGCCAATGATGATTATTGTAGGCCCAGAAGATATAATAGAACCTGAGCAGGATCAACCAAGAGTTGAAAGTTTATCTATTATTCAGGTGGGTTATATTTTTCTCAAACTATGTTCAGCTAATAAGCTCAACTGTTTATCAACTATGAAGCATGAATATTTGTATCAAAATGTTTTATCTCACTGTTCGCGTTTGCTAGTATCCTACGAAAACATTGAGTGCTTAACTAGACTCGAGTTCGGATCCTTTAAGCTTTGGGACCGTATACACTATCCTTTATTAGACAGCTGGGCTGAAGGACGTGTATATAAGTTAAGACACTGTAGGAAGGAACAGCTGAGACAGAGCGTGTAAGGTTAAAAGAAGCTTTGTATACATGGAATACTTTTTAGTTTTGAAACCTTTCCATTGTTATACTTGTGTGGATACAATATTCATATTTATAAAATGATTATGAACTGTTTATCAAATTTGCCCACTGGGTACACTAGTACTCAGCCCAAATATTTTCTAAATATTTTCAGGTTGAGAGGCAGGCTGAAAAATGATGGAGCTGGGGCAAGGGCTGTCTTTTTGTTGATATTTGCTTGCTCTTTTTGCGTTGTTTATGAGATCCTAGATACTCTAAAATAAGAAGTAGCAGTAAATATTTTGTCTAAGTTTAATAAAGATGCTCTACGCTTGTTCCGTTTACTCTGATATTGTTTGTCTTCAGTTGTTTGAATCATAATATGATTTGTGTTGTTATTGAGATCTGCTTTTACGATTAATTGGCGGGATAAGTTCCCTTTGATGATTGATAATTTATTCAAGTTCTTTCTAAACGCCTTAGTGTGTGGTTCTATTACAGTTATAGAGGTTATGCTGCCTAAGTGTTTGGGCCACTAACCCTATTCCTTTGTTTATTTTTATGCCACAACTCATCTTCTTTTTCCCCAGTAGCGCATCGGTCCCTTGTCACTACTTCTCCGGGATCGGGGCATTACAAAATCTAGATGTAATGTAGTCTTGTAGATCACCTTCAGTCGTATGCTATTTGAGAGCTTTATTTTTTAAGATTCTGTTTAAAGTCATTCAATATTGTTTTTATTTTATATTTTTTACTCGCACACCCGACTTGATATTGAGGAGATTTGAACACATGATCTTTGATCTCCAAGTAACCTTTCTTGACAACTAGTTCATTCAATTTTGTTTAATTATATAAACTGGTGTGTCGTTTTTCACCAAAAATAATCCGACACGCAGTCGGTATGCCCACACTACCCAGAATAGTAGCAAGCAAGATCGTCTCCCAAAGAACCGGTGAGAACTATTCGAACCTTCAGTTTGCAGTAACCAACTTTCAACACGAATATCTTGATTATAATGTAAAAACTAAATTTAAAAGCAATTAAACAAATGTAGTTTCCTTTAAAGATTAAAAGGTATTCCGGCTTCCAATTAACTCCACCCTAGCTTAATTATTCCGATCATTGATGCAAAGATATTTCCAATTAATGCATGCAAACCAGTTATAGTCACCGAAGACACTTACTGACGCAACCTAATTTCTCCTTAGTTTCTCGATAATCAGGAAGACACTTCACTAATTATTTCTCTAATCGACTGACAACCGTAAGAGACACTCTATAGATTTAATGAGCCGACGGCGTTAGACACTAGAGAAACCCTATTCAAAACCAACAGACTCTGACACAGGACCGTTGAATTTAGACTGTTATTCCCTCGATTCTGAAGAATCATTGTACCACTAATTAAACTTAAACCACAATTACGGATGGCCGGTTTAATTGGCTACTAATTAATTCCGATCTACTAAATATTCGCGACTATTTAGCAAAGTCGAAACAATTAATAACTTTAAACACCGAGAATCACAGATTCATGTAATTAATTAAAATAGAAAGAACAATTAGATCTCACAGAATGATTATGCCAGGGCTTTGTTAATCTTCACCGGAATAGAACGCGCTTAGCTTGAATTCATAATTAGATTTACAATTCAAAAATTAATTGAAAAGAAGAAATATGAAAAGAAGAATGAAATCTGAATAGAACCGTGTACTGCAGAGAGAAAAAATGTTTCTGACGTCTCCTCCTGTGTAGAATAATCTGTACTACAATGGATACTGCAATAGATAAAGTCCTACTCTATCTAGAAGTCTTTTTATACCAATCCTTAACTAATTAATTAATAAAAGAAATCTAATCCTAATCCAACTAGGAAAATAATAAAAATAAAGTCCAAAAGTAAGAAAAATAGCCTAAATTTCGTCTATGGCCCACAGCTGGTGCATATCCACTATCTCCAGCCCAAATACTCGCACAGTCCACCAGTCGGTATACCCATACCGACTGCTTTCCAGACTCTTCAGCTTTTCTTCAATCCAATTGCGTCAAAACCCTTCAAAACAATGACATTATCTCCACTTCCATGTCAACCACCTCAAATTAACCACAAGACACAAATTCTCCCACAAAACTTGACCATGTGGTGAGTAACACTGTAGAAACATACCAAAAATGACCCAAAATATATACGAAATAAAAACCTAATCAAACCTCCCACACTTAGACAATGCTCGTCCTCGAGCATATCTAAACAGAAAACAGACTCAAAATAAAACTCGGAAATAGACAAGTCAAGCATTGGTCGTCTTAATCGGAAAACACTCAAAGTCAGGACTACAACAGAGTCATCTACAATTCACTAATCTTTCTCTTGTTTCATGAAATGTACTCATGCCCTTCATTCAAGTCAAAAACATGCAAACGCAATCCTGCCTCACCAAGATTCACTTAATTTCTCTCAAAAGAAGGTAAGGACAGATTTTAATTCACATAGGTCGTGACTTGATGCCTTCAAACATAGATTTGCCCATATGTCAAAACCATTACCAAGCAAGTAAGAACAATGCATAAATCAAAAGGTCTTTAAAATAGGTTGTAATGAGGCTAGGGTGCACAGGTAGGATAAAAAAGGATGAAATGGCTCAAATAACTGAAAACATGTAAGCATATCAGAACACATTTATCAAGTTCGACTGCAACTTCTCAAATAGCTCAATGAATTCCAAGTTGAGTGTTGGTCTTCAAAAACAATACAGGGCAACAAAAAAATAACATCAATCAGGTACAGACCCTCTTTCCTCCACGTCCTTCCTGTTCTAGTATGGGCATACAGATCATTTTTTTCCTTTTTTTTGTTTTTTTTTCTTTCTTTCTCATTGTGTACTCTTTTTTTTATGGAATAGAACAGAAGCATATATATCTTTTTCTTTAGTCTTCCAACACCAACTACCTTTAAGTAGAGTCCGAACTTAGCTCAACAAAAATACCATATCACTTACATGTTTCCATGGGAAAAGAGGAGGCCAAAAAGGGCGAAGACTGAATTATTTAGTAGCTGTTAACAATGAAAATAGGCATTAGGCACAAATTGGCTCACTAGGGGCAATGTTTGGGAGTGGGAAATTTCTTTAAGCCAAAGCAAAGGTTAATCCTACATGCCTTAATCATCTTCATGCAAAAGAAAACTCACAAGCAGTATGATCATGGCAACAAGGTAAATCAGAAATTCAGCATTCAAGTCCGACACACTCAACAAAATGAATTAAGCTTTCTATATGTAAATGACATGCTTAACAGGCTCAATTCTCACATTTAGGGGCTCATCAAGTTTTTTTTATCAAGTTGCACATTTCGTCATCCAAAAATACATACGAGCAATAGAATAATTCAATCATAAGAGAATCAATCAAACAAACCAAGTCAATCCATGTTATAACCCCCTCCTTCTCATGTAATCCAGTCTCAAGTAGCCAAGACTTGACAAAAACCAACAAACACACGAACATAAGTTTTTTTTTACTTGCAAAAACCAGTAAAACAATAACTCTCCCCCCACACTTAGACAACACAATGTCCTCACTGTGCAGAAAAGGGGAGTGACACAAATCAAAACAGGAAAGCATAAAGGAAAACAAACTAAGTAGAGAGGGTACAACGAGCAAACTGTGACAATTATGGAGAGCGGGAGACGTGGATGACAGCCTGCTCAATTCGGCTCGCCTAGCTCAGCGTATGTTGATAAAAAAAAACTCTGTAAGCTCGGTAAGGGTAAGAGCAGTGTTGGAAAAAAAGAACCTGCACTAGAACTTTTTTTTTTGAAAAATAATAATAAAAAAACAGAAAACAAATAAATGTTTGGGTAGCCTCCCGAGAAGCGCCCTTATTTAATGTCCGAGGCTCGACATATGAAAGGCACGATCAAGAGATAATTTCAGGGGTAGCAGATCTACCCCTATCGAAAGGAATCGTTTCCATCCTCGCACCTTTATGCTTCTTCAAAAGCTCGACCAACCTTGCTTCTTGCCTTTTGCAAAGATCATTATTGATGACTAAGGGCAATGTGCCTTGCTCTCCAAGAAAAGCATATTTCAGATGCTCCAGAAGTACTTTCAGCTTCAGCATGGGAGCCTTCACATGAGATGGTAAAATCGGGTCTGAGTTGGTCGGTAAGAGCATACGGCCCGTCAGATTCCGAATTGGAAATTCACTGGTGGTATACAGCTGCATTATGATATCTCGAATCTCCTCATCTTCTTCTATTATTGCAGCGGTTTCAGTCAGCCCACCAAAAGGTACCTTCTTGCACAGCTCGAGGATCTCCTTTTCATCATCTTCTTTCTTATTTCGAGCCAACCTAGAAGAAAAAAGTGTTGAAATAAAAGGTTGAGAATTAAAAACTTTGGGTTCCATACATACCTTAGGTGGAAGAGATTTGTCATGTTGTTTTGGCTCTGCAATGGATTCCTTCTTTTGCACTTCAATATGCTCTTCCGTCTCTGTTTCTTTCTTCTTAGTCTCAAATTCGACTAACTTATTCTCACTTCTTAAAGTTACAACGCAAACATGCGCTCTTGGATTCATTTCAGTTTGAGATGAGAGTTTGCCCTGATTCACTTGCATCTGGTAGATTTGAGTGGCAAGTTGAGTGATCTATGAGCCCATACTCCCTAGAGCGGCTTGCGTCTCTTGCTGGAAGGCTTTCTGGCTCTGTGCCAAATTGTTCACTAGTGCACTGCTCTGCTCCAGACATTTTATAAGTTCACTCATGCTCGGTGCAACATGATCAGTATGGGCATACTGCCCACCCTGTGGCAGTCTCAGAGGCAAAACTCCCGATATCTTCTGATCTGGCTGCCTCCAGCTAAAATTAGAATGATCCCTCCAACCTGGGTTATATGTGTTCGGGTATGGATCATAATTCTCCCGTCTCAGAGCATCTTGTTGCGCATCACCGGACTCATAGCATGCTTGCTCGTTTGGAGAAACTTGCAAAATAGGGCAAGCATCAGTAAACTGGCCATTTTCCGAGCACATTCCACAACGGATGTTCTGCGTCTGCGCTAAAGCTAGACCTTGAACCAGAGAAGTCAAAGCATCGATCTTCTCATTGACACCGGAGCTGTCTGCTCGCTCAACTCTTTTTACAGGCTAGTATCTGTCATCATCCTCATCTTCATACTGCCGACCTCCAGAAACCATGTCGATAATGAGCTGCTTCGCCTCTGCTAGAGTCTTGTTGGTCAGAGATCCTCCGCTAGCAGCATCAACAATCTTCCTGTCAAAGGTTGACATACCACGGTAAAAGTAGTTAGTGAGCAATTGATATTCAGAGAAACCATGGTCTGGACATTTGCGGCACAACTATTGGAATCTCTCCCAGTAATCGGCCAAGCTCTCATTCTGCTTCTGCTTAATGCTGCTGATCGCCATCCTTAAGTTTGCAGCTCTTGATTCAGGAAACAACTTGCGTAGGAATTGTTCCTCCAACTCATTCCAAGTGGAAATAGAGCTCGATGGGAGATCAAACAGCCAATCTCTAACCTTGCCCTGCAAAGTATGAGAAAAAGTCAGTAATCTCAAATTATCAGCAGAGAAGCCTTGAGGGCGTAGAGTAGAGCAAACTAAATCAAATTCGGCAAGGTGCTTGTGTGCACTCTCTCCAGGTAGATCGCTGAACTTGGGTAAAACTTGAATAAAGCCAGGCCTTATTTCAGAATTATTTGCAATCGGAGGTAGCACGATGCAAATGGGTTGATTATTTCTATGGCGACCCAACTCTCTGATTGGCGGGTCAGGTCCAACAACATTTCCGAGAGCTTGATTTCCATTGTTGGCCATGTTTTCCTCGAACAATTGATCAAGATTAAATGTTCCCAAATCAAATGTAGAAGCCTCTTTAGACTCCCGGGCAGCTTTCCTCAACTTATGGTAAGTTTTCTCTAGTTCTGGATTGAATTCTAGACTTCCTTTCTGTGAGGATCGAGTCATGCACTGAAAAACAAAACAAAATAAAAAGAAATGGCAAACTGAAAATATTAGAATAATCACTTCTTAAAAACCGATCCCCGGCAACGGCGCCAAAATTTGGTGCGTAGTTTTTCACCAAAAATAATTCAATACGCAGTCGGTATGCCCACACTACCCAGAATAGTAGCAAGCAAGATCGTCTCCCAAAGGACCGGTGAGAACTATTCGAACCTTCAGTTTGCAGTAACCAACTTTCCACACGACTATCTTGATTATAATGTGAAAACCAAATTTAAAAGCAATTAAACAAATGTAGTTTCCTTTAAAGATTAAAAGGTATTCCGGCTTCCAATTAACTCCACCCTAGCTTAATTATTCCGATCATTGATGCAAAGATATTTCCAATTAATGCATGTAAACCAGTTATAGCCACCGAAGACACTTACTGAAGCAGCCTAATTTCTCCTTAGTTTCTCGATAATCAGGAAGACACTTCACTAATTATTTCCCTAATCGACTGACAACCGTAAGAGACACTCTATAGATTTAATGAGCCGACGACGTTAGACACTAGAGAAACCCGATTCAAAACCAACAGACTCTGACACAGGACCATTGAATTTAGACTGTTATTCTCTCGATTCTGAAGAATCGTTGTACCACTAATTAAACTTAAACCACAATTACGGATGACCGGTTTAATTGACTACTAATTAATTCCGATCTACTAAATATTCGCGACTATCTAGCAGAATCGAAACAATTAACAACTTTAAACACCGAGAATCACAGATACATGTAATTAATTAAAATAGAAAGAACAATTAGATCTCACAGAATGATTATGCCAGGGCTTTGTTAATCTTCACCGGAATAGAACGCGCTTAGCTTGAATTCATAATTGGATTTGCAATTCAGAAATTAATTGAAAAGAAGAAATATGAAAAGAATAATGAAATCTGAATAGAACCGTGTACTGCAGAGAGAAAAAATGTTTCTGGCGTCTCCTCCTGTGTAGAATAATCTGTACTACAATGGATACTGCAATAGATAAAGTCCTACTCTATCTAGAAGTCTTTTTATACCAATCCTTAACTAATGAATTAATAAAAGAAATCTAATCCTAATCTAACTAGGAAAATAATAAAAATAAAGTCCAAAAGTAATAAAAATAGCCTAAATTTCGTCCATGGCCCACAGCTGGTGCATATCCACTATCTCCAGCCCAAATACTCGCACAGTCCACTAGTCGGTATGCCCATACCGACTGCTTTCCAGACTCTTCAGCTTTTCTTCAATCCAATTGCGTCAAAACCCTTCAAAACAATGTCATTATCTCCACTTCCATGTCAACCACCTGAAATTAACCACAAGACACAAATTCTCCCACAAAACTTTATCATTTGGTGAGTAACACTGCAGAAACATACCAAAAAGGACCCAAAATATATACGAAATAACAACCTAATCATAAATGAATCAATTTTGAATTTACAATCAAAACTTTTTAGCTCGTTAACATGATCACCAATATTTAAAAAAAAAAAAATCTCATTAATACTGATGAGTTAGCAAAGGATTTCTCCTCAAAGTTTCAGACTCATCCCATGCGGCAAGAAAATGTATTGGGAAAGGAAATATGTAATTATATCATTTGAAAATTATTGGGACATAATAACAAAGGGTTGTAGATGTTAGTTTGGTATGAACTTTGTGCCAAGCTTTAATAAGAGATGTCATGATCAAAAAATCAGAAGCATAAGTTTTGCTGCAGAAATGTTTTTCGTTTAATTTCTTTCCATTCTTCGCCAAATTGGGATTTTATGTCTATTTTGTTCGATTTAATCGTCTCCTTTAAACTCATTCGAATCGAAACTTTTTATTGATCACATGGATGGACCTTTAGAAATATTTTTCTCATTTCCTAGTGATAAGTCACGCACTCGAATTATATTTCTCGTTATTAGATCACTTTAATAGTTGAAAGATAAAAACTTATATGAGACCGTCTAACGGATCTCCTTGCATTAGACAGGTCAAAATCTGCCCAAATCCACCCCAAAACTCGCGCATGTGCATTTTTTTTTTCCCTTTTTTTCTTCACCACCTTACTCAATGCTAGCACCTCCTGCCATGATTGACCTGCCTTCTTCACCAACACCAAATTAAAAGGGTTTATTAGAGCAATCATTTAAAGTATCATTCATTTCATTATTTTATTAGTTTCATAAGAACCGGCTGGCCCTCTCTCTTCTTTCTTCTTCTTTTTTTCCCTTTCTTCTCCTTTTTTGTCTGTTTCATCCTTTTTCTTCTTTCTTCTTCTTTTTTTCTTCTTTCTTCTTCCATTTTTCTTTCTTTGTTCTCATTTTTTCGTTTCTTTTTTTTCTTTTTCTTTTAATAATTATAATATAGTCTTCTCGGGGTATATATTTATTTTAAAATATATATATTTTTTTCTTGGCGGTTAACTAATTATTGAGCCAAAAAAAGAAGTATCATTAAATATGAGTGGAGTATATCATTAGCTAAAGTATCATTATTTATGGGGTGAAGTATTATTAACTCACATATGAGTATCATTATTTATGGAGAGTCTCATTACTATGGAAAAAAGTATCACTAATTGAAGAAAAGTATCACTAATTGCAGAAGAAAGTATCACTAATTAGAAAGAAAAGTATCACTAATTGCTGAAGAAAATATCACTAATTAGAAAGAAAAGTATCACTAATTGCTAAAGAAAGTATCACTAATTAGAAGAAAAGTATCACTAATTGAAGAAAGTATCACTAATTGAAGAAATGTATCACTAATTGCAGAAGAAAGTTTAATTAGAAAGAAAAGTATCACTAATTGCAGAAGAAAATATCACTAATTAGAAGAAAAGTATTACTAATTGCAGAAGAAAGTATCACTAATTAAAAGAAAAGTATCACTAATTGTAGAAGAAATTATCACTAATTAGAAAGAAAAGTATCACAAATTGCAGAAGAAAGTATCACTAATTAGAAGAAAAGTATCACTAATTGCAGAAGAAAGTATAAGAAAAGTATCACCAATTGCAGAAGAAAGTATCACTATTAGAGAGTTCCGCCTTTTATATTCTTTCCCAAAAATTAACGTAATGTCAGCATTTCGTAGATTTTTATGTGAGATAACCAATTTCTTAGAATTAAATGGAATTTTTTGTATGTGGCTTTTTTCGATTTTGCTTATTTCAAAATGTTTTGTATATTATTTGTTCATCCAGAAATTTTACATTTTTTTTTCTTTTCATTTTCCTTGTTGAACTATGGAGAGAGAGAGGTTTGTACTTATTGAATCACAAGGCTAATAAATAATAATAATAATAATAATAATAATAATAATAACATCAACATTGAAAATCAAGTTGAGAAAACCCAAATTGAGGCTTTTTCTGCTTTGTTTTTGGGTAACATACCTTTTGTGACAGTTTTTGCGAGAAAAAAAAGAGAGAGAGAAAAGAGTAAGATGTAAAAACAAATTAAAAATTGAATATCAAAGAAAAGAGGGGATGGGGGAACTATTAAAAAAAATCAAAAAGAAAAGAAAAAAGGAAGGATGATCACTTTGTGGGTTAAATAATATTCGTCTGATGTAAGAGAATTCGTTAGACGGTTTCACACAAGTGTCCCCTTAGTTGAAATCCTCAAATTCAAATAATGTACTGTGATAACATCAATAGATGTTGTAGTTTATGACATATCAGAATAGAATATGAAATGCAATTTAAAATAGTGAATTTTATGCCACATTTGAGAGTGATGTATAAGGATGTGAATATGTATCACTTTTTTTATAATTTGGGACAATGATGTTTCGCAAATTATCATAACTCTCTTTCAAGTTTCACCTATGGATCAAAACGAATTCCAAAACCAAATTCATTCGGATGTTGAGATTTGAAAACGACAACTCAAGGGATTTAAATTAGTGGTATAACTAGGAATCCATATTAGGAGAAACTGAAAATATGGGAATGACTTACTGCTCGAGTGGTATAGTTTAAGATCAAATATTTCATGTTTAAATCTTACAAATTTATTTTAGGTATTATTTTTCACACAACCTAATTTAAATGTGGTTTTCATCTTCCGCATATACACAACCAGACATTGATTATGAATTACAAAATAAAAAAGAAAAATGATGACACATAAGATGTACAATTATCTAATTTTGCTTTTTTTTTCATACAAAAAAAAAAAAAAAAAAAGTGCCGGTGGGGATGGCCTAGTGATGAAGTGAGATTATTTGAAAATCAAATGTCACGGTTCGAATCTCCTCAATACCACAGGCCGGGTGTGTGAGTGTAAAAAAAAAAAAAAAAAAAAAAAAAGTAGCCCCCCTGCCAATATTATGAAAGCAAGTAGTAGCCACATAATTCAATGGTCATCTAACGTTTCTTTGCCTTGGCAACCAAGGCTAAATTTATATGACTCCACAAGCACCAATAATAGTTTGTTTGATAAAATAATTTAAACCTTGACCTCGAGCATGACAGCATACCCTTATTCCACATTAAATTGCGAAACATATTGTCTCCGAGCAAGTTGCACAATCATCTCGTATTTTATCTCATCAGTTCACGCTGCATCAAGTCAATAGTATATAAACTCGACGTGAACATCCTACAATGCAGTGCCAATCCGAATCCTAGATCACTGTGTCATGGATTTCTCCCCATTCTACTCCATCTCTTTCTTAACCTTTCTGTTTCTCATATTTCTATCAAAATTCATAAGTGGAAGCAAGAACGCAGCGCCAGGCCCTCCTCGATTACCTGTAATAGGCCATCTTCATTTACTAAACAAACAACCATTATACAAAACATTTCAGCAATTTGCTCAAAAATATGGTCCAACAATCTCTCTCAAATTCGGGTTTCGTGATACCTTAGTTGTATCATCTCCAGCTGCAGTTGAAGAAATCTTCACAAGAAATGATCTCAACTTCTCAAACAGGCCAAAGTTTCTTTCAGGCAGGCTCCTCAACTACAACTTCACCACACTAGGAGCTGCTCCTTATGGCCCCCTGTGGAGAAACCTCCGTCGTCTCACTACAACCGAGATCTTCTCCACAGCTCGCCTCAATACGTTCTTGAGCATTAGGCAGGAAGAGATAAAGCTGCTGATCAAAGATTTGTATCGGATTAATTCAATTTCAGGCAAAGATTTTGCGAGAGTGGAGATGAAGTCCAAGCTGTCAGAGCTGTCTTTCAACATTATCATGAGGATTGTTGCTGAGAAGCGCTACTTTGGCGATCAAGTGCAGAGTATTGAAGAATCGAGGTGCTTCCGTGATCTGATCAGGGAGATGTCTTATCTCAACGGGGCTTCGAATCCCGGGGATTTCTTGCCGTTTCTACAATGGATTGATTATCAAGGCGTGGCGAAGAGAATGAGGATTTTGCAGAGGAAAATGGACTCATTCTTGCAAGGCCTCATTGATGAACACAGAGAAAATGTGGATGACAATGATGCAGCTAGAAAGACGATGATTCATTCAATACTGGCTTTGCAGCAGGCAGAGCCTGAGGATTACTCTGATGAAATCATCAAAGGCATAATATTGGTATGTATAATGTATGTGTGTGTTTTGTTACTTCGAGCAGATTCCATTTGTAATTCTAATGGAATTAATTGTGCTAATCAATCCAACAGATTCTGCTAATGGCTGGAACAGATACAACTGCTGTAACAATGGAATGGGCAATCTCACTTCTCCTCAACCACCCTGAGGTGTTGAGCAAGGCTAAATCAGAGCTCGACCACTACGTTGGTCGAGGTCGTTTAGTAGATGAGCCTGATATCTCTAACCTGACCTATCTCCAAGGCATTGTAAACGAGACTCTCCGTCTGTACCCAGCCGTGCCCCTCCTGGCACCACGTGAGTCCTCAGACGACTGCACCATCGGAGGATTCGAAGTAGCAGGCAAAACAATGCTGCTGGTCAATGCTTGGGCTATTCATAGGGACCCTCAGCTGTGGCAAGAACCGGAAAGGTTCAAGCCAGAGCGATACGAGGGCATGGAAGAGGACTCGTACAGGTTCAAGCTGATCCCATTTGGGCTAGGGAGAAGGAAATGCCCCGGTGCTGGCCTTGCTAATAGAGAGGTGACATTGGCTTTGGCTGCATTGATTCAGTGCTTCGAGTGGGAGAGAGTAGATGAGGAATTAGTCGATATTGCCGAAGGGGCTGGCCTAAGCATGCCCAAAGAAAAGCCATTGGAAGCTATGTGCAGAGCTAGACAAGAAATGGTGCAAGTCATCTTCAACCTATGAGAACTATATACATGCTTCTTACATTATTATTCATTAGGAAAGTCTTGACCCGTCACATGGTCTGCACAAGTTTTGTGCTGTTGAATTTTTCAAGTTATTGTTTCAGAAACAATTAATGTCACATTAAGAATTGAAATTAAATAAAAAGTAGTTCATTAGTTACAACTTGCAGCAAGGAATTCAAGAAAATGTAAACAGGTATAGTAAACTGAAAACTAGAATTCGAAGGAAATGCGATTGTTCATTTAGATTGCCAATTCCGTGGCCGCCGCGACAATTCTCCGGCCGGCGTTTCTTCCCTTATACCGCCGCGCAACCCACACATACACCAAGAAATTAAGGGCGTTGATACCAGTAAGAATCAAGTAGAAATAATCGAGCCTACTCTTGTTGAGATCATCTCTCAACCACCCTTCTCTGACTCCACCGGTAGCTTTCTGGATGATCTTAACAATGGCGGTGCTGAGCCAACTTCCGATCCCGATCTCACTCAAGAACATGGCGCTGCTGATGCTCCTCGTCCCGTCCGTGGCCTCGTCGTAGAAGAACTCCAGCTGCCCCACGTACGTGAAAACCTCGGCCAATCCGATCAGAAAAAGCTGTGGAAACAGCCAGAAAACACTCAGCTTATCAGGAGCATGATCCCTCCTTTTCTTCTCAACAAATGCAGCTGAGATCATGGCGAAAATCGACACGAATAGGCCGATTCCCATGCGCTGCAACGACGTTATTCCCCGTGGTAGCCCCGTTTTCGAACGGAGGAACGGGACGATGAGTCTCTCGTAGAGAGGGACTACGATCATGGCGTTCAAGGCCGCGAAAACCGGTGTCGAGCTCGCCGGAATTTCAAACCGATCGCCGAGTTTCCGGTCCGTGGCGCCGGCCTGAATGATAAAGAAAGTGGAGAGCTGAGCGAAGGAGATTGCTAGAGCAATTGTTGATGCCCAAATTGGAAGGATTCTGACGAAGGATTTGAACTCTTCAACTTGTGTTACTGTGCAGATTCTCCATCTATTCTTGGTATTGCAATCTTGTTCTCTTTTGACAGCAGCTTTGTCCAAGAATCTGATCATCAAATGAAGTCAAAATGCAAGAAAGCTGAGAATTCATGAACAAGACTTCAATATATATGCATTACAAAAAAACTTGTCTTTAATTGGTTATGGGTACCATGCATCCTATAGATTTTGACTCATGAGACAGACAATGCATATACATGCATACCTGTACTGTTTCGTGTGGCCGAGCTTTCGTGCACCGAAAATATCCGATTCTTTGGTGTTTACTTCATAAAGATCAGATTCCATCACCACATCAACTCCTCTCATATGATTTCTCAATGCAACAACAACTACTTGAACAAATCTTGTGAAAGCACTCCCCATGGGCTTCTGGTATCGATATTTCATAAATCCAGCAGCCAAGATAAAGATGGAAACGATCATAACTGCAGTTGGAACTCCAAAGCCCCAAATCCATCCAAACTCAATCTCTATATACACCATAAGAGTGATGCCTAAAAGGGCTCCCATGTTTATGGCAAAGAAGAACCAGTTGAAAAAGGAGTATTTCTTGAGAGCTTCGTCATGATCGGATTCATCAAACTGGTCTGCCCCGAATGAGGACACACACGGCTTGATCCCCCCGGTGCCAAGGGCTATAAGCGCCAGCGCACAGTAAAGGAAGGCCGTCTGGTTGCTCGATGCTCGAATGCAAGGCCTTTTGGTGCAATGTGGTGGCCTTAAACTGGCTATGGATGCTGAGAGTGTTAGCAACACCATTCCCTGATCATATGCATGCAACAATGAAAGTCATGAGTGAATGAGTACAGTTTATTTATTTTATCACAACAGTACATACATCTATGATTCAAAGATTAATTTGGATGTGACATATATAGATTAATGTTACCACTGCGTAGATACATGAGAAGATGATGATGGTCCGAAAACGGCCTAGATAGGCGTCTGCGAGGAATGCTCCAAGGAGTGTAAGAACATATGCAGCTCCAATCCAATCTGTGACATGAGTGGCTGCATCTGGAAATGGCTGATGCATTTCCCTCACTAGATAAGCCACCATGTTCACAGCAACTGCAAAGAATGCTAATCTCTCTGCAACCTCGTTCACTACACCAAAAACAGCAATATTTTCATATCTTTTTTTATGATCATAGGCACATACATGGAAATACTTTTTTTTTTCAAAGCAATTAACAATGGGAAGAACCTATGATGAAAGGGGAGGCTTTCCATCCTCCAGTAGACGGTTTCTTCGCAATCCTGCCTTTGTAATCCATGCTTCCATTTGAAACCAATGTCGAATCTGTGGCTTCTTGCTACAGAAATTTCATTTCAAGAAACTTAATTAGCTAGGAACACTAACAAAATCTATATATGGAAATAAATTGTTTATATATGGGAGAAAGTATGTACAAGAGTTATTAATGTTATACCTTCATTTCCAAAATCCCACTCATGGATCGCTCTTTTGCGTTTGTTTCCATGAAAAATTATGATGAGCAATTTGTGTGTGATGATGTATATATATGCAATTTGCTTCTTTTATAAGTGGATTGAAATCATATTTAATAAGTACTACACCTTTTTGACTAGTATACTTGAGTTTTTAGGCGGCAACATATACATATATAATAATTAATGTTACAGAACAATGCAAAAAAAAAATTGAAATTAAGTTTTGCTAATATACTGCATATTAATGCACTTCGATTATTAATCCTCTTTTCTTTTTTCTTTTTTTCCTTTTTTTTTTTTTTTTTTTCTGTTGATGCAGTCAAACTGCCGTCCCGGCATTCGGGTGATCAGCTCATGGATAAAGGACAAAGTAATGTGGATTTTAGGCTTTAAATTTAATGTTGTTATAGAGCTAATTTAAAAATAAATAAGTCAAATTTGCGCACCACGTTAGGGGCTACGGATTATCCTCGACATCCATAAAAAAAAGTCAAATTTAACCGGCCATGCATGATTAACTGAAACCTCAAAATTTTAAAAGTAGATCTCCTGCAAGGAGAACGTCTCATCCCCCAGCCATTTCAGTTTTTATTTACTTACTATTTACTTTCCCAAAAATATATAGAAATTATTGAGCTATAAAAGTAAATAGCTAGCGGCTCGCGCGGCGCACAAGTCAATGTGTTAGCTCTTTAATTATTTTTTTCGAAACAAGTATATATTTTAAAATTGAATTGGTGAACCCTATAACCCTAAAGTTAAAGTGAATTCGCTTCTTCTTTTTTTATCCGGCGGTGCACATGATAAATATGGCTTTTGTATACATTTTGGTGTTTATTTAGATGGTATTTAATGGTTAATGCATGCATAGGTTCGTGTTTGATCATAGTTTCACTTTTTCTTTTTCTTTTTTATCCGGCGGTGCACATGATAAATATGGCTTTTGTATACATTTTGGTATTTATTTAGATGATATTTAATGGTTGATGCATGCATAGGTTGGTGTTTGATCATAGTTTCACCTTTTCTAGTGCAAGTTCATGTTTTCGCTCTTTGTGTAGAAGTTTGAGCAATAAAAGGGATACTTTTAGGATCTAATTCAATTGGGAAATAAGCTAGAAGGATAGAAGATCGATTGGAGTCATTTTACTATTTGAATCAGGTCAATCAGATAAGAAACGAACGAGAACGGAGTAAAACAGTGAAAAGTGTCAGGCTTCAGAAGTTCATGCACAGCCCGTGCGGTGGACAAAGCCGAGCGCACAAACCATGCAGGATATCAGCTCCAGCAAAGGCTTTTCTGTGCAGAACCTCCCGCACAGACCGTGCGGTGGTGCATCCTGAGCGCACAGACCGTGCGTAACAAAACGTGTTTTTGATGGATTTTCTCCATCTTTCCTTATACGAGTCCTAGCCCGTACCCAAACTCCTCCAAGCTATAAAAAGATGATTATTGGACGATTTTTGCACCTTCCACACACCTCTTTTTTTTTTCAGTTTTATTTTAGATT
Organism: Perilla frutescens; assembly: GCA_026008535.1. Taxonomy (NCBI): domain Eukaryota; kingdom Viridiplantae; phylum Streptophyta; class Magnoliopsida; order Lamiales; family Lamiaceae; genus Perilla; species Perilla frutescens. The sequence goes on along the minus strand of BRKX01000009.1, from coordinate 49,233,970 downwards.
TCATAGCTCCGTGGACAGATGCTACGTTCTCTGCAACTTTGAATATTGAAGTTTTTTTTTACATAATTCAACTACGGTTCTTTTAATCTTATGCGATTTTAATTATGTCTTTTAGTTTCTTTATTTCTTCCTTTATTTTAGATTTCATTATGTGTGACTTCTAATTAATTCTAAGGTTTGTAGCATTTATGAAATTATGTATTGATTAATTCTTCATCAATTTTCCTTCCCATTATATGGTTTAAACATTCAAGTTTAGATTTCTCATGAATGATTAAGGTCATAGTTATTGTATGCTAGCTAATTAATTTGAGTCCTGGTGGAGATAATTAATTAGTGAGATTAAATTGAATGATTTGCACGTACTTGTGATCTGTAGGAGGTTTTAAATATGTTGATCTATTGAGAGTTAGCAATTAATCTAGAGTCGAAAGTATTAGATAAATTATTAATCTACTTCTACCTTGAGATCTATCTGAGATAGGTAGTGATATTTCTGATCCTTCACCGATAATTGGATTAAATTTGAAGTTAATGGAATTAGATTAATATATAATGGAGTCATGTGTTTGCATTCCCTATGATTAATTAGTGTTGTTATTTGATAATTCACATTTTTAAGCTTGTTCGATTTGCATTTTATTTGATAATTGAGTTTAGTAATTTAATTTTGATTATTTGTCTAGCATAAATTCAACCCGAAAATAAGTAGCTTGAATAATAGACATTTGTCGTCTCTAATATATTGTCTCTAAAGATCATTTTTATTATATTATAGTGTCATAAGTTTTTGCCAAATTTTAAATGTACATGTATAGAGCTGTTCGATCTGGTCATTATATCTGCTCATCAACAAGTGTTTTGGGGTCAATTTCATGTTACTTTATTACAACATATATATTCTTCAGATTTAAAGCATATACTTCCCCAGTTTCATATTTTTCATATTAATTGATGTTTTAGGATCTAAATTTTATTTCAAATTATTTAATGTTTTATAATTTTTAGGATCTAAATTTTAATGTGTTATTGTAATTTTTAATACTCTTCCTCTCACTTTTACTCCTACATATAAAATCTGCTACAATTTGACATGTTGATTACAATGAGAGAGAAATTAAGTTATATTAGGAAAATATAACTTAATATGTAGAGAGTAAATTTGGCACGATCGATTTTTAATTTTTAATTTTTAATTTTTCTTGAAAAAGCTAAAACATCAATTAATATGAAATTGAAGGAGTATATATTATTGTTTGCTATATATGGCCTAGATTAAGCATCTAGTTGGTATCAAATTGCACGCACTTGACAAAATAAAGTTCATTTAAAACAAATCATGATCATTTGCTTGTAAAATAAATCCAATTGTGATGAGATTCCAACTTGGAAAAAGCATTAGTGTCAGATATATTATATAAATAAAATGTAATGAGATAAGAACTCGATCGTCTAAATGTGTAGTTTTAAGGTATGTATCATGAGGAGCTGTATTATAGCTGGACCTTGAATAGCCAAGTCATGCAATGTCAAAATAATAATGCATTTAATTAGCTACTACTTAATTAAAAACTAAGAAAACTTCTGCCCATAGTCAGATGCAGGCTGCGTAACCATATACATATATATATATATATATATATATATATATATAATAGTATTTCTCCGAATCAAAACCCTTGAAGATTATTTAGTTTGGTATCTTCATTACAACAACATGAACATATATATACATATATATATATGCAAACATACATTATCCATAAAAAACAAAGCACCTAAATCATGCATGTTGTAACAGATCGAATGCAATATAATGAAGAAATTAACAATAGCCTAAACAAAAAACTTCATCATGCCCTCCCTTGGTTTGCACAAGGCCTCAAGAGGCTTGACCTTAGGTATACTAAATCCTGTGCCTTCAGTCATATCCACCATTTCTTCACTCACTCTCTCCCACTCGAAGCACTGGATCATTGTCCCCAGTGCCAACCCGAGCACCCTGGTGGCGATCCCTCCACCAGGGCATTTCCGCCTCCCACTTCCAAACGGAAGCATAAACGCATCCTCCTCTCTACGGCCCCCTTCCTCGTGCCTCTCGGGTTTGAACCTCTCCGGCTCATCCCAAAATCTTGAATCTCTCTGCATAGCCCACAAATTCACCAACAACATCGTTCCTTTTGGTATGTCGTAGCCACCAACTTTACAATCCTCCGAGGATTGGTGAGGTATCAAAAAAGGCACCGGTGGATACAGACGCAGAGTCTCCGTGATCACATTTTGCAAATAGCTTAGCTTAGACAAATCCTGCTCCTCTAGAAGTCGGTCTTCTAGAACATTCGCGTCTATTTCATCTTTTATTTTATTGATGCACTCGGGGTGGTTTAGTAGTAGCGCCATTGTCCACTCCATGCTTATCGACATTGTGTCCGTGCCTGCAACCAGCAGCACCTACTCGATCGATCAAATTAACACTGTCGTTAGCTAGTTATAACTTATAAGTTGCATATGTGCGTGTGTTACTACTTACTTACTACTTAAAAAAAAAAAAAAAACAGCAGAGTTTATCTACTAACAAGAATGATTCCTTTGATGAGCTCATCTGTATAATAGTCAGGCTCCTTTTCTTGAAGAGACAACAAGTGATCAATCATGGTACTGTTTTCACCAAACGACGGCGTTTCACGACGCTCATTCACCAACTCCTGCATAAACCTATCAAGCTTCTCCATCAGATTTGCAAACCTTTTTTCCAAACCTTGGAAATCAATCCACTGCAAAAATGGTAGAAGATCGCCTAAATTGGTATTCCCACTATACTGAAGCATCTCCCTCATTATAAACCTCACCCTTCTTGCCTCTTCTGCATCGACCACATTCTCACCGTAATATCTTTTCCCAGCAATCGTCATCGACAGCACATTGAAGGCAAGCTCGATGAACTTGGACTTCAAATCCACGACCTTGGTCGTTCCACCACCGTCGTCGCGCGAGAGCTCGCGCATCAGCAGCATAAGTTCCCTCCTTCTGGTGGTGGTGAAGGCGGCAATGCGAGCAGGGGAGAAGATCTCGAGGGTGGCGAGGCGGCGGAGGTTGCGCCAGTGATCGCCGTAGGGGGCGATGCTGATTGTGGTGTTGTTGTAGCTGAAATGCTTGGTTGAGAGAGTGGAAGGGCGGTTGGCGAAGATTATGTCGTTCTTGGTGAAGCATTCGTCGACGGCGGCCGGAGATGAAAGGATCAGAACTTGGCGAACCCCGAATTTGAGAGAGAGTATGTCGCCATACTTGGCTGAGAGAGCTTGCAGAGTTTGGTTCATTGGCTCTTTGAGAAGATGAAGATGGCCGATTAGTGGAAGTGAGGGTGGGCTTGGTGGTCGGTTTTGCCTTTGCTTTTTTAGGTGAAAATGCCTAATTAATATGATCAGTAGAAGAAGCACGAGTATGATGAAGAAAAGAGTGAGTAGTTCCACTTGCGCACTAGTTCTTTGCTGTTGCTGCAAAACTTCACTCTCGCTAGTTATGAAGACATCTGTGCGTCTTTTGTTGCCTCAATGTATGCACATGACGGTGCTTTGTTTTCTTGCAATAATTTTGACGTAACTCCGTTCGATATTACAGCTAATGTCATTATTATTTTTTTGTTTTAATTTACACATGTGATTCAACTATATATATATGTATATATATATATATACTGGTGTCTGCATTTAATATTTATTTTTTAACGTTGTGGTCAAACAATCAAATTACAAATATATATATATATATATATATATATATATATATATATATATATATATATAATCTGACACTCGATCTACTCTTATTGTGTAAAGGGGTTTTTTAGTTTTTTTACCACATATTAAGTGAAATCTAGTTTTATAGAGTTAATAATTAGTTTTTCGTTAGAATTAAAATATTAAAGAAATACCGCGGGCGTGCCCACAATTAAACTCACGAAATTTCATAGAAGAAATTAGCTAGCTTGTTTGGAAGAGAGATCACTACAAAAAAATTCGCATTTTAGCGACGGATTTTTCCGTCGCTAAAAATCAAAAATTCATTGTTAAATTATTTTAACGATGGATTCAGTCCGTCGTTAATAATCTCATCGTTGAGTTATATTAAAGACAAATTAACGATTGAAAAAAGTTAGCGATGAACTTAACGATATAATTTTTCCGTCACCAACTTATCGCGGAATTTTGTCGTTAGAAAAAAAAAATTTAATTTAGCGACGGAAAATTTTCGTTGTTAAAAAAAATCACTAACTTATCGTCAAATTCTATCGTTAAAAAATAATAAAAAATTATTAATTTAGCGACGGAAAATTTTCATTGTTAAAAAAAAAACTGGATAGCCACCGGCTCAATCAAGCCGAGCCACAGCCAAGAGAATTCAAATTAAATCTTCCCAATTTGGGCCCAAATGAACTCGAAACCGGGACCTCTGGGAAGGGGGCTTTTACACTAACTAGATCGGCTAGTAAGTATTTTATGTTATAATACGGAAATGGTATATATATATATATATACCGCACGAAACTTATTATATATTATTCATTTATTTAAATATTTATATATTATTCATTTATATTATTTTTAAATTAAATAATTATATATTATTAATTTATTTAAATATCTATTATAATTTTTAATATTATATGTTTATTATAAAATATAATTATATTACATCATTATTTAACATTATTTAATTAATTTTCTCAAATATTAATAACTTAAAAATAAAAACCTACAAATATTAAATAATCATATGAAATAATAAAAAAATAAAAATTAATTTTAGAAAAATTGGAAATATTCAAAATATTAATTTAAATTCGGAAATAATTATTATTTGAAAAATTAAAAATAATATAAAATATTAAAAAATAGTATAAAATATTAAAAAATAAAAAAATTAGAAATATTCCAAAGATTAATTTAAATTAGAAAAAAAATTAGTAAAAAAAATTAGAAATATTCCAAATATTCCAAAGATTATTCCAAAGATTTAAATTAGTAAAAAATCACATAAATCAAATAAATATGAAAAAATTAAAACAAATAAAAACTAAAAAAATTTAAAAAATTAATTTTAAATTTCTTAATTAACTATTAATTAGTAAATAAAAAAATCAAAAAATAAAAAAATTCAAAAAATTTAATAAAAATAAAAAATATTCAAATTTAATAATTCCGTGGCTAATCCGTCGCTAAAATAAAAAAAAATATTTAACAAAAGATTTTTCCATCTCTAACTTAACGACGGACAAATCCGTCGTTAGTCCATTGTTAAAATAAAAAAATAAATTTAAAAATTAAAATACGACGTGTAATGACGGATTTTTCCGTCGCTAAGTTAGAGATGAAAAATCCATTGTTAAACATCGTAATCTTAATCCGTCGATAATTTAACGATGAAATATAATATGCCGTTAAATCGCATTTTTCTTATAGTGGATGTATAGAAAATGGTATACATAATTACATGGGAAAAAAATGATCCAAACTGCTGCTAATTTCATTATAAGCGAAAACCTTTACTGTGATCAAAATTGAGATATAACTTACTTAAGGATGACCTATTAATGGTGGAGTGCAATCGAAGGTCTCCAGTTCAAATCTCACTAATACCGTTAAATGTGAGTTTGTTATTTAATTTTCTAAATGTAGTTTACTTCTTTTATACAATTTAATTTTTTAAATGTGGTTTATCTCTTCTATGTAGTTTGCACATGTACACTTTCAGGTAACGGCTGCGGGTTACTTTGGTCAATAAAAATTGCTAAGAATTTTTGTTTGAAAAATGTAAGTTTAATTATCTTACAGGCATTTATATATAATTTTATGCATATAATTATTTGTTTATGAGGCCTTGTTTACTTTAATGGATAAGCGTTGATTGATAAGTTATCCTGATAATATTAAAATTGTGGATAACACAAGGCCATGATAAATGAGTTTTGAATGATACGGATGTGGGTTATGATCTCATCCATCATTGTATGCACTAAATTATCTATCCACCTAATTATATATTATCAAATGTCTCGTTTATTTTGATTGGTTGAATAAATAAGATTGATTAGATAAGATAAAATCGCACTATTCATACATTAATAATATTATGTGTTTGGTTGATTGATTGCGATTTTGATTATTTATGATAAATCATCAATATTTTATTTGGATTCAATGATTGAGAATAAAATGCAGGTGAATAGTTAAATTGCCCTCGCATAAAATTTTACTAATAATTTTAAACTTCTAATTAATTTTATTAAAAATTTAAAATCTTTATTAATAATTTTAATAGAATTGAATGAAGTCAATCAACAAACAGATTTTAAAATTTTAAATTTTACGAAAGAAAAGGGAAAATAAAAATAAATCAAATAAACAATAAATAATTAATATGTTTAAGGGTATACAAGTAAAAAAAATGGTGGAAGGATGGATTATTTCTATGAGATCAAAAATGGGTGGATGATTTATCATTCAATTGGAGGATAACATAAGCTCGTCAATACAGTAATAGATTCAGATATAAATATTTAGGAGAGCCTCACTACAGTATATGTTTAAAAAAATACAGTCATTAGTGAGGAGACGAAACCCACCGACGATTAAAAAATATATAAAAAAAATGGGTGGGGTGGGATGGGGTAGGGGATGGGAAGTCAAGCCCCCGCCCCCGCCCCGTCATCAATGTCCGGCTTTCATCCAACAAATCAAATATTTAATGAAGTGTTATAAATTTATTAATTACACCTCACACCTTATCAAGGAAACCAAAGCTTTTTTATATGATGATCATCATTCATCAATAATTATTTCATAGACACGTGACATATGGAATATGTTTGTGTTGGGTATCAGCCTAGCCAGGGTTCACCTCTTATTTCCTGACCGTGTGTCTCCGAACACTTGCTACTCAGGTAGCCAGTCAGCCTCAGATGGTCAATCTTTTAGATCTCTCGAGTTATCTTCACAGGCTAACGGAGTACATCTAGATCTTTGAGGAGTATCGATTTGAGGAGTATCAAAAATGGAGTCTTCACAGGCTCCTTCTTCTAAAGAGAGTGGGACTGATCTGCAGAGATTGTGAGTTAGCAATAAAACAAGCAAATCAAATAAATAGCATAAACCATAACTATAAGGAACAAGAAATAGTAAAGTAAAAAGGATAAGAAAAATTAGAGATATTGAAAGGTGGGTAAATGTGTCTCAGGGACACAAAGTGGCTCAGATTTTCCCACAAGTGACAGCGATGGCACTTCCGGTGACAATATAGACCCTAGACCACAAAGGGGAGATGGATGCAGGGCCTGAAGCTCTCATAAACCCTCAGCTTTCAGAGATCACTCAATACTCTCAACTCAAGGCCAATTCAGGAGACCACAGACAGAAATCCGACCAAAGAAACAGAGAGAACGGCAGAGATATCTCTGAAGCAAGTAGGGTTAAGGGGGAATTAGTGTAAGGCTTCAGAGAGAAGATGAATTGGCGCAACCATTTGTAGAGAGAGAAGGAGATCAGATTATAGTAAATTAGGGTTAGGATAAGTATATAAGGTAAAATAGGTTTAAAGGGGGTAAGGGCTTCGCAGTTGGGCCATAAGATAAATAAAGAGATTGGGTCAAGACAGAATGCCCAAATGGGCCAATAATCCATATATCCACCTTTGGTCCATTTCGTCTTTATGTCTCCATGGAAGTGCCTGCCAACAACATTGAGTTTATCATCATTACCTTTTTACTCCAATCTATCACACAGACAGATAAGAGAAGGAGAGAGTAATACAATGTGTACCACTCTCAGTCTCAACACTAGAGACCAACCCAGCAATTCATCTCCTGCCATTCACTGGCTATCCTTGACTGAATTGTACCTAGCTTTATACCAACAAAGAGAAGATAACCAAGTATCAGACTGCCCTCAGAGGCAGGTTAGGTATTCAGGCACTAGGCCTGAAAAAACCATTAGATCCTCATAGTTCAACCCAGATCCATATTCAGGGATCTCTTACAGGCCTCCAACTTTCCAACTGGATGACACTTAGTGTTTATATCTGCAGGTTGAACTCTGAAAGGATCTTATCAAGAAACACATCATCCTTTTCAACAATGTCTCTGATGAAGTGGAATCTCACATCTGTGTGTTTTGTCCTATCATGAAACACTGGGTTTTTGCATAGTCGTATTGTAGATTGACTATCAGAATAAATCAAAGGAATATCATCAATGAATTTTATTTCAAACAGCACACCATTAAGCCAAATGGCTTCTTTCATAGCCTCAGTAGCAGCAATGTATTCTGATTCAGTAGATGATAAGGCAACAATATTTTGCAACTGAGATTTCCAACTAATGCAAGCACCACATAAAGTAAACACATAGGAGGTTGTAGACTTCATTTGATCTCTGTCATTATCATAATTAGAGTCTACATAACCCACACATTTTACACCATCAGTAGACTTACCAAAGGTCAGGCCACTATTCATAGTGGATTTCAAATATCTGAGAAGCCATTTCAATGCTTCCCAGTGAGGCATACCAGGATTAGCCATGTATCTACTTAAGCAAGACATAACATAAGCAATATCAGGTCTAGTACTAATCATTAAGTACATGACAGATCCTATGGCATTAACATAAGGGACACTTTGCATTTCATTTAATTCAAATTCATTTTTAGGAGATTAAACTTTGCTTAGTATGAAATGAGATACAAGAGGCACAGAAACAGGTTTTGTAACGCCCCGATCCCGGGAGAATAGTGACAAGGGACCGGCTCGTTACTGGGGGAAAGGGTTGTTGTATAAAGATAATTATAGAAATAGGGTTAGTGCCTGAAACACTTGGGCAGTATAACCTCTATAACTGGAATTTAACCACGCTCTAAGGCGTCTTAGAAGGAACTTGAATCACTGATCAATTATCAAAGGGAACTTATCCCGCCAATTAATTGTAAGGACAGATCTCAATAGCAAACACAAATCATATTATGATTCAAACAACTAAAGACAAACTATATCAGAGTAAACGGAACAAGCGTAGAGCATCTTTATTAAACTTAAACAAAATATTTCCATCTACTTCTTTGTTTAGAGTATCTAAGATCTCTAAACAACGCAAAACGTGTAAACAAAATATCAACAAAAAGATAGCCCTTGCCTCAGCTCCGTCATCTTTCAGCCTGCCTCTCAACCTGAAAATATTTAGAAAAGATCTGAGCTGAGTACTAGCGTACCCAGTGGGCAGATTTTGATTAAACAGTTCACAAACATTTTATAAATATGAATATCGTATCCACACAAGTATAACAATGGAAAGGTTTCAAATCCCAAAAGCATTCCATGTATACAAAGCTTCTTTTAACCTTACTTGCACGCTCTAACTCAACTATCCCTTCCTACAGTGTCTTAAATTATATACACGTCCTCCAGCCCAGCTGTCTAATAAAGGATAGTGTATACGGTCCCAAAGCTTAAAGGATCCAAACTCGAGTCTAGTTAAGCACTCAATGTTTTCGTAGGATACTGGCGAACGCGAACAGTGAGCTAAAACATTTTGATATACATATTCATGCTTCATAATTGATAAACAGTTGAGCTTAATAACTGAACATAAATTTGAGAAAAATATAGCCCACCTGATAATAATGAGCATGTATAATTGAGCAGGGTATCACAAAGTGGCCGCACCTAGTATCAAAATAATTTCAAACAAATCATTTAGGCCAAAAATAATTCTAATATATCTAAAAATCCAAGATTTATGTTCCTAAATAATTAATTTATGAGTTTTCGATTAAATAGAAAATTCAAATAAAACTTATGGTTATGGGATAAATTAATATTTAAATAATTTATTACTAAAGTGCCAAACCTCTAAAGAAATCAAAATAGGCCCTGATATATATATATATATATATATATATATAATCATATATATATATATATAATCTTTTAAAAGTTTGGTCCTTTATTAAATTTTGTTTATTTTGCTATAAAACCCTTTCTTTCTTTTTTTTCTAAAATCATAACACAAACAAAACCAAAATTGAAAATAAAAAGTCAACTCTCTCTCTCTCTCTCTCTCTCTCTCTCTCTCTCTTAAAATCACGTGAAGATCAATTAGAAATCAAGATCCCCAAATTCATTTCATCTCTCCTCTCATTCACTCTATCTCTCCCTCTCGACTAGAAAATGAAGAACAGATATAGAAATCACCAAAGTGAAATTACTTGCCTAAACCTCTAAATCCCACTTTCTTTTCATCTTCTTAGAAAAATCATAATAGAAGAACAGAACCCAAATCAAAAATCCCCAAATTCATTACTTAATCCCTAACTCTTCTCTCTCTCACTTTCTCTACCCGACACCGGCGAACTCTCCGCCCTCCGTCAATGGCCAGACCACCTGACCCAGATAAACTCAATCAACTAAGACAAGACTCGACTCCATTTCGTGTTCAGATTAACGCCGACAACTATTCAACATAGCTCGAACCAGAGCCGCAGCCCAGACCCGTTCGATACTCAATCCGACGCAGCCTGAGCCCGTCACCACTCTCACTTGCTTCAAAAACCTAGACCCACGACTCGAAGCCACACACACACTCACACCAGTTGGCCCCGACGATGAGACGCGACTCAGACAAACGTCACCTAGACCTGAGTCCAGCCGGCGTTGCCTTCCTCTGCTTCGACTCTCCCAACGAGTTATCTCTCTCTAATTCTATTTATTTCCTTAGTATCCATTTATCTATTTGAAATTCTATAGTTTTAGTTTCTACATGCAAAGCCGTATATATGTGTGTTGGTGAGAAGAAGTTTGATTGGAATATGATATGTTGAAATTGGTCTCGGAAAATCTAATCGAGTGTGATTCTTATTTTGGTGTTGTCTTGATGCATTATGAAGTATGATTTTATGGTCTGCAGATATGAATTCTTGGTTTTTAGTTAATTCAAATTTGGAAAATATGTTGAGATTAAGTGTATAATTGTAATACAGAAAATTGAACTAAAATAAGCTTACCAAGAAAAGTGAGCTTGTTGTATCACTTATGGTTTAAGATATTAAGCAGTGGAATCCAACTAGAATCGATAGATTTGCTGTGAAGTTTGATTTCTAGTCGAAGAGTTTGAAGTAATGGTTCTTTTTTTTATGTTAATCTGCAGGGTAGGAGATAAACCCTGTGTGGTATTTGATTTAACAGAGAAGAACAGTTGGACAAGGACAAGTGTATTTCAGAATTTGCTGAGTTGACATATTATGTAGACATACGTGTACAGTTGATGGAGAATTGAAGAGATTTAATAAAATATTTTCAGAATTGATTTATGTTGATTATCATGGTTTTACATTACTAACGAATACTCCATGTAATTGTATCAGCATTATAATTAGTAATGAAAATTAATATGAATATTGAATATAAAAATAAATCTTGTATGAATAAACAAGACTCGTAAAGTATTTTAAGACTCGGTAGCAAACTTCTAAATTCAACTATTAACTCCAAATATTTCTATTACTAAGAGTGAAATTTTGGACAAGTTTTGATTTATTTAGATAGGATTCAAATATAATAATATATATAGTAGGATTATCATTAGGTCCTGATATGATTATATTTGAACAGGTATCTAAGTTTCTGAATAAAAATTATGAGAAGGTCTCAGCATATCTCTAACCCTCTCCACGCCATATTTCACCTGACAAATGGTCCTATGAAGTTCAATTTTCCTTCCTAACTTATCCTTAAGATAATCATAGGCATTTATTTTAATACTAAAAAGTTTGGGATATTACATTCTACCCCCCTTAAAATAAATTTCGTCCTGAAATTTCCATGGCCTTGAGAAGGAGTATCATAGTACATCCTTAGGGTACAAAACCCCACTTTCTGCACTCGTCTATATGAAACCAATAAGGTTCCCACACCCTTTAAGCTGATTTTCAACCTCTAGCCCTCTCTCCGTTTTCTTTCTGGTTAATATTTCTTTGAAGAGCCTATATTAATTCTGCTTTTGCAGGCAGATTTATCCTCCCGGAAACCTGTTTCATCTTATTCTTTAAAATCTTGAGGTTTGACCTTCTCATGCTTGAAACGTACTCCCGATGTAACTCCATCTTAAAATTCTCGTTATACTCTTCTCTTTTTTTTAAAGTAGTAGTCCGACTATCCAACTCCCACTGGTGATCACTGTCACTTGCATGGATAAAGATCGCACATCTAGGCTTTAACTGTAAGCTCAAAACTTGCTCACTGGCATCCATTGATCATCTTAAACGTTCGGAACTGGGAATTTACTTTAGAAATGCACTTTCGACTTTGAAGAGCACTAATTGGTACTGTTTCGATTCCATTCCCCATTATGGAATACTATCACTCATTCTCCCGACGATACACCTACGGGAATACTTCTATAAGATTTCTCTTCTATTTGAGGATCCACACTCGAGTTCTATGAGTCGGAGTTAAAAGAAAATGAACGCCTCTAAGTGAGGACTTTATTTGATCAACAATTCTTTAACAAGTTCAAATGTCGGAAGAGATATAACACTAGATTATATATGCCAAAAATATTGTCTTTTCAGAGGACTTATAAGTTTGAAGGGTTCTCGCACATTACAAGATATATAGGAATAACGAAAGAAAATCAACGCTTAATAATTGAGAATCGTGCTGAATTTTTCACGAAGGTATCAATAGCCTATCAAGGAAGTGCTATTACTAATTTCTTGATGATCAAAGAAGTATCATCAAAAGATTACAAATTATTTAAAAGGATTTAATCAAAGAGTTTTAAATAATAAAATATGAAGTTATTGAAGGGATATCGATCCAATTGACATGAGAATGAACAATTAGATTTGTCAAACCTTCCTATCATATTGACACTTTCGATCTACCAACCACTAGATCTATTGTCTCGACGATCTTTTTCAGGTTCTCTTTCTTTCTGAAGCATCTCGCACTCTCGTCTTTAAGGGGTTGCTATGATATAGCGCAAGTCTTACTGGGCTTTAAATTGGCTACGCCTGGTTGGGAAAATGATATCTAGAGATCACTCTCTACCTACCGGAGAGATACGAGAAAATGACTTGATCTACTATGCCTTCTGGACTCCACATAGTTGACTTTAACGCCTTCTAAAAGTTCAGCATAACATCGACAGACATATCTTTGAATTATTTTAGCTGCAATCATGTCGGCCATCTTTATCTTTATTTTAAGAATCAACTTGAAACAATCGACAACTCTTAGGCATGAAAGATGACATGACCTCAATTGGTCGCCCAATGAAATGGAGAGCTTTCTCTTGGTGGAACAAATCTCTATTCCCTGTAACCGCAACTGGATCATTAGACAAAACTCTTAAGGTAAAAACATGCATACGGAGTCCCCGATCTTGCAATGATTTGCAATTTGATAACTAGCCTTTAAATCGATTATTTATTTCCTTGCTTCAGGCTTGAAGTCAAAGCTTCACAAACTCAGTTCTCGTTTCTACTAAAATCCCGGAACTCTTTAATCCCCTCATGGAAATCTTGCAATAAATGTTCTTTCGAACAGTTCTTCTAAACTTTAGCTCCTCAAAAGTACAAAAATTTTGAGTGCACTTCAGTGCGGTCTCGATCACTCTGGCTATCTGAAGAAGTCCACTAAATTAGTCTAAACTTTCAAGAACAAAAAGATAACTTAATGGTCAATGCTAGGTTCAAGCTACTGCAGTCTAAATTCTTTACTATGTTCAGTCTATAAGTCATTCACAACTTATTCTCATCACTTAAAGTAATTCTAACCTCTTTCAATTATTTCCATCATTTGGTCAAAACCAAAATCTAGATGTCTCGACATCTGTGAAGAACTTTTAGATGAATCACGAACTCTCATCGTGAAGCCTTAAATAAGTTCGAGTCACAATACTTTATCGTGAAACTTAGAGATAACTCTCTTGTAAATGAATCACAACCTCTTGTCGTGAAATCTGGAAATAATTCTTAACCAAATGATGAATCATGAAATATAATCATGAAACATATAAAATATTTTCAAAATTGTTCACGATAACGGATAATGAAATATGAAAATATTTTAAAATAAACGAATCATGATATCAAATCGTGAAACCTTAAAATATATGAATCATGACCTCTCATCATGAAACCTGATAATATTAAAAATCATGACCTCTTATCATGAAACCTGATAATAGAATCATGATCTCTTATCATGAAATCTGGAAATAGAATCACGATCTCTCATCATGAAACCTGAAAATAGCTTTTGAATCATGATCTCTGGTCATGAAACCTGAATATAACGAATCATGATTTTTTTTTATCATGAAACCTGAAAATAGCTTTCATAAATGAATCACGATATCTGACCATGAAACCTGGAAAAATATTTAGCGTTGCAAACAGCAATCTCATATGTGGCAATTTTAAAATACATGTGTACCTTTTGTTGAGGGCAGCGTAGATGACGTGCTGAGGGCTGCTGAACAAATAGTGGAAGAGAATAGATATAATTTTGAATTCAAAGAATAATGTTGCAGGTCTACAGAGTTGCAAACCTGCTCTGATACCAATCTGTAACGCCCCGATCCCGGGAGAATAGTGACAAGAGACCGGCGCGTTACTGGGGGAAGGGGGAAGGGGGAAGGGGTTGTTGTATAAAGATAATTATAGAAATATGGTTAGTGCCCGAAACACTTGGGCAATATAACCTCTATAACTGGAATTTAACCACGCTCTAAGGCATCTTAGAAGGAACTTAAATCACTGATCAATTATCAAAGGGAACTTATCCCGCCAATTAATTGTAAGGACATATCTCAATAGCAAACACAAATCATATTATGATTCAAACAACTGAAGACAAACTATATCAGAGTAAACGGAACAAGCGTAGAGCATCTTTATTAAACTTAAACAAAATATTTTCATCTACTTCTTTGTTTAGAGTATCTAAGATCTCTAAACAACGCAAAACGTGTAAACAAAATATCAACAAAAAGATAGCCCTTGCCTCAGCTCCGTCATCTTTCAGCCTGCCTCTCAACCTGAAAATATTTAGAAAAGATCTGGGCTGAGTACTAGCGTACCCAGTGGGCAGATTTTGATTAAACAGTTCACAAACATTTTATAAATATGAATATCGTATCCACACAAGTATAACAATGGAAAGGTTTCAAATCCCAAAAGCATTCCATGTATACAAAGCTTCTTTTAACCTTACTTGCACGCTCTAACTCAACTGTCGCTTCCTACAGTGTCTTAACTTATATACACGTTCTCCAGCCCAGCTGTCTAATAAAGGATAGTGTATACGGTCCCAAAGCTTAAAGGATCGAAACTCGAGTCTAGTTAAGCACTCAATGTTTTCGTAGGATACTGGCGAACGCGAACAGTGAGCTAAAACATTTTGATATAGATATTCATGCTTCATAATTGATAAACAGTTGAGCTTAATAACTGAACATAAATTTGAGAAAAATATAGCCCACCTGATAATAATGAGCATGTATAATTGAGCATGGTATCACAAAGTGGCCGCACCTAGTATCAAAATAATTTCAAACAAATCATTTAGGCCAAAAATAATTCTAATATATCTAAAAATCCAAGATTTATGTTCCTAAATAATTAATTTATTAGTTTTCGATTAAATAGAAAATTCAAATAAAACTTATGGTTATGGGATAAATTAATATTTAAATAATTTATTACTAAAGTGCCAAACCTCTAAAGAAATCAAAATAGGCCCTGATATATGTATATATATATATATATATAATCATATATATATATATATATAATCTTTTAAAAGTTTGGTCCTTTATTAAATTTTGTTTATTTTGCTATAAAACCCTTTCTTTTTTTTTTCTAAAATCATGACACAAACAAAACCAAAATTGAAAATAAAAAGTCATCTCTCTCTCTCTTAAAATCACGCGAGGATCAATTAGAAATCAAGATCCCCAAATTCATTTCATCTCTCCTCTCATTCACTCCATCTCTCCCTCTCGACTAGAAAATGAAGAACAGATATAGAAATCACCAAAGTGAAATTACTTGCCTAAACCTCTAAATCCCACTTTCTTTTCATCTTCTTAGAAAAATCATAATAGAAGAACAGAACCCAAATCAAAAATCCCCAAATTCATTACTTAATCCCTAACTCTTCTCTCTCTCACTTTCTCTACCCGACACCGGCGAACTCTCCGCCCTCCGTCAATGGCCAGACCACCTAACCCAGAAGAACTCAATCGACTAAGACAAGACTCGACTCAATTTCGTGTTCAGATTAACGCCGACAACTATTCAACATAGCTCGGACCACAGCCGCAGCCCAGACCCGTTCGATACTCAATCCGACGCAGCCCGAGCCCGTCACCACTCTCACTTGCTTCAAAAACCTAGACCCACGACTCGAAGCCACACACACACTCACACCAGTCGGCCCCGACGATGAGACGCGACTCAGACAAACGTTACCTAGACCTGAGTCTAGCCGGCGTTGCCTTCCTCTGCTTCGACTCTCCCAACGAGTTATCTCTCTCTAATTCTATTTATTTCCTTAATATCCATTTATCTATTTGAAATTCTATAGTTTTAGTTTCTACATGCAAAGCCGTATATATATGTGTTGGTGAGAAGAAGTTTGATTGGAATATGATATGTTGAAATTGGTCTCGGAAAATCTAATCGAGTGTGATTCTTATTTTGGTGTTGTCTTGATGCATTATGAAGTATGATTTTATGGTCTGCAGATATGAATTCTTGGTTTTTAGTTAATTCAAATTTGGAAAATATGTTGAGATTAAGTGTATAATTGTAATACAGAAAATTGAACTAAAATAAGCTTACCAAGAAAAGTGAGCTTGTTGTATCACTTATGGTTTAAGATATTAAGCAGTGGAATCCAACTAGAATCGATAGATTTGCTGTGAAGTTTGATTTCTAGTCGAAAAGTTTGAAGTAATGGTTCTTTTTTTTTATGTTAATCTGCAGGGTAGGAGATAAACCCTGTGTGGTATTTGATTTAACAGAGAAGAACAGTTGGACAAGGACAAGTGTATTTCAGAATTTGCTGAGTTGACATATTATGTAGACATACGTGTACAGTTGATGGAGAATTGAAGAGATTTAATAAAATATTTTCAGAATTGATTTATGTTGATTATCATAGTTTTACATTACTAACGAATACTCCATGTAATTGTATCAGCATTATAATTAGTAATGAAAATTAATATGAATATTGAATATAAAAATAAATCTTGTACGAATAAACAAGACTCGTAAAGTATTTTAAGACTCGATAGCAAACTTATAAATTCAACTATTAACTCCAAATATTTCTATTACTAAGAGTGAAATTTTGACAAGTTTTGATTTATTTAGATAGGATTCAAATATAATAATATATATAGTAGGATTATCATTAGGTCCTGATATGATTATATTTGAACAGGTATCTAAGTTTCTGAATAAAAATTATGAGAAGGTCTCAGCATATCTCTAACCCTCTCCACGCCATATTTCACCTGACAAAGGGTCCTATGAAGTTCAATTTTCCTTCCTAACTTATCCTTAAGATAATCATAGGCATTTATTTTAATACTAAAAAGTTTGGGATATTACAGGTTTACATTGCTGCATATTAAACTTTTTCAACACTTGATCAACATATGCAGTTTGATGTAGCACAAGTGTATGATTATCCCTATTTCTGTCAATGTTCATGCCAAGTATTTTCTTAGCATCTCCAAGATCTTTCATGTCAAAGTTTGCACATGAACACTTTTGCACATGCTTGATAGTTTTCAGACAGGGACTAATCAATAGCATATTATCAACATAAAGAAGTAGGAACATGGGCACCTCAGATTGCATGCAATATAAATAATGATCAAATTTACTTCTGGTAAAACTCATGCTTTTCATGCATTGATCAAACTTGATATTCCACTGCCTAGGAGATTGCTTCAGGCCATAAAGGGACTTTTTAAGCAAACAAACATGATTAGGAAAAGATTTGTCAATGAAACCCTCAGGCTGATGCATGTAAATATAGTTCTCAAGTTCACTATGCAATAAAGCTATTGTTACATCCATTTGTTTAAGTTCCCAATCAAAGTGAGCAACCAAAGCAAGCACGATTCTTACAGTAGTAAATTTGACCACAGGAGCAAATATTTCATTATAGTCAATGCCTTCTTTCTGAGTAAAGCCCTTTGCAACTAATCTGGCTTTGTATCTTACATAATCAAGTTCTTATTTTATTTTGAATAACCATTTACATTCAACAATGGAGCAATTATCAGGCTTTTCAACAAGAATCCGTGTATTATTATCATGCAATGATTTAATTTCACTTTTCATAGCTTCAAGCCACTTATTAGATTCATGAGAGTTCACAGCTTCAGCATAAGAATTGGGCTCAACCTTATCAACATTGCTAAACACATTAAAGGCATACAGAGATAAGTTATAATCATCATATTTAGCAGGTAGTCTTATATTTTTTCTTGGCCTATCTCTAGCAAGTTTATACTTATTCAGGTTATCAGGCTCGGGCAAGGTTTCATGCTCATTTTCAAAAGTTGAACTTGTTTCAGAGTCTGACACAGTCATGTTATTAGCAGGTTCATCACTAGATTCATGATTTGACACATAATTATTCACATCATGATTGTCAAACACATGTTCATTTTCATTTTTTATATCAGGAGCATCAGAGTTTGGCAGCATAGGGGTCTGAACATCCACCTCACTTGGGACAGTAGGAGAAAACATGTAGTCATGCATGTTTTGGTTCATATTATTCAAGTTCTCTACCTCATTTGGAGTTACAGATTATGAGGATTTAGATAAACATAAAATCTTGCTCATTAAAGGAAACATTTCTACTTATGCAAGTCTTAAACCCATGCACACCCTTATCCCAAAGTCTATAACCCTAACACCTTCAGGGTATCTAAGGAAGATACATTTTCTTGCTCCAGGTTCAATTTTACTTAATTTTTTATGTACATAAGCAGCACAACCAAAGATTCTTAGATTTGACAAGCAAACATGTTTATTCCGGAACACAGATTCAGGTAACTGGCCAAGCAAGGGGACAAAAGGGAATCTATTAATCAAATAACAAGCAATCATGAGGGCTTCACCCCAGAATTATTTATCAAGACCAGAAGCAACAAGAAGACTCCTAACTCTCTCAAGGAGAGTCATATTCATTCTTTCTACAACCCCATTTTGTTGTGGAGTATAGGGTACAGAATTATGCCTCTTTATACCTCTATCTGAACACTAATTATCCATAGCATAATTGCAAAATTCAAGACCATTATCAGTTCTAAAATATTTGATTTACTTATTAGTTTGATTTTGCACTTCAACAGCCCATTTAGAAAACTTTTGAAACACTTCTGATTTATTTTTCATGAGGAAGACCCAAGTTTTTCTTGAAAAATCATCAATCACAGATAAGAAGTACATGTTTTCACCATGAGTGGGCTCCTTGGCAGGGCCCCAAACATCAGCATGTAAATATTCAAGAATTACAGAGCTAACATGCTTCATAGGATAAGGAATAGACACAGACAATGGCACTTTATGATGTTTTCCCATCACACAAGGTTTACAAAATTGCATTCTTGTCACTTTATCATTTCCAAATGCACCATCTTTATGCAATATTTCAAGTCCTTTATTACTCATATGTGCCTTAATCTAGCATGCCATAATGCAGTCTTATCTTCATGCACAATGTTGACAACAAGTAATGGCACAGACTCAACTTGAACAACATAAAGATCCATTTTTCTAGGAGCATTGAAGTAACTTATGGAATCTTTTTCAAATTTGAATCTCAAGTAGTTCACAGAGCCATCAAGCATGTTGTTAGCCATTTTAGACACAAAGAGCAAGTTGAATTTCAGTTTTGGTACATATCTTACATCACTTAAGGTGAGCATGCTTCCATTTTCAAATTTAAGACATATATCTCTTCTACCTTGTATCTCACAGTTTTGACCATCAGCTAAAGCTACATGACCAGAGTTCACATAATGCAGATTGTAAAACATGTATTTAAAGGGAGTAACATGAAATGTGCAACCAGAGTCAATTAACCATTCATTACTATGCACATTTTTAGACACATCATTGGTATAATTTATGAACTGAAAATCATAAGTGTCATGCACCATATATATGTCATCTTCTTCATAAACACTATTAGCATGATGATTATAGTTCACAAATTTGTTCCTTTTTGTTTGTTTACACCTATTTGAAAAATGTCCAGGCTTTCCACAATTCCAACAAGTCTTTCTGGGCTTTTGGTTAAAATTTTGAGTTTGAAAATGGTTTTGGTTCTGATTTTGAGAAGAGTTAGCATGCATTTCTTTTCTATGCCTTTCAGCAGCCAAAACACTGGGATTTTCAGGATTCATAGGCTTGTTAAAATGATGATGAGGTTGTCTATTGTTATTCCTGTTGACATACACTATCTCACCATGCAGAGATTTTGATTTTAACATTTTAAGCTCATTTTCTTTAGCTTTCAAGCCTGTCACAATCATATCATAAGTAACCTTGGAACCACCATATTTCAAAGCAGATTTGACTTCAGAAAATGACTCAGGAATGGCACCAAACAAAATTTGTGGGGCATATTTTCAAGAGCGTGATCACCAGCAAGTTTCAAATCTTGAAGTAATTTATTGAATTCTTTCATATTAGTATCAATATCTTTTGAAGTGTCCATTTGAAAAGTTATAAGTTGATTTTGCAGAGAATATGCAGACTCTTCAGAGGTAGCAGTATATAGAAAATTCAAATTATCCCATAAATCTTTTACACACTTATGATGAGACACTTTTCTGACCACATAACTGCTCAAATTTAACAAAATAGTGGCTCTAGCACTATCATTTATCTCATGCAATTTCTCATCATCCACAGATTCATTTATCTTAGTCAAAATAGCTTTATTAAGCTTTTCTTTAAGCAAAATGCACTCAATTTTTGTTTTCCAATCTTGAAAATCATCTTTACCATTAAAGGGAGCCATATGAAGGTTATTCATGATGCAGAGCAGGTACAAATGCTGTAACACACTAATATATCAATGCAGAAGGTAGAGACCACAACCCAGCAAAAAACAGAAACAACAGGAAGACAACAAAACACCAGAAACACCAGAGAGCACATCAGGAAACTCTCAGAACAAACAGGAGACACCTCCAGGTCACTAAAATAAGTTCACCTGGGGAATATAGTGCTGAGGCTAGCCCAATTCTCAGCACAGATTGATCTGTGGAGTAAGGAATCACTCAGGACAATCCCAACACTTGTTTTAGTACCAACTGACTCAATTTACAGAGCCAGTTCCACAGAAACTCACCAAACAGAGTTTCAAACAGGTTAAAACCACCAAACACAGCCCAAAAAAACTCTCAGGGCAAGAAAACACACCAGATCAAGTAACCACAGATGCTGGAGACACCAGAAACACATAGAAAACAACAAGAGACTCCCAAGGACACCTTTCCCAACCCTGCTATCCAGGGTACTCGCACGAGGAGACTCAAAGGAGAATCCAGACGAACTGGACCGTAAGCAAGGGTTGGAGATGGTGTTGAATACCAAGATGTCACAAGGAGAGCACTCAAGAGTCACAAAGATGTGGAAGCAGATAAAGAGGATCGCAAGATACCATAGACAAAGTTTTAGGGTTTTAAGATAATACCAGAGCCGGCTCTCCCAGGTAGGGGAGAGGCCGGACTTACCTAAGAGAAGCCTTGTCCGTCGGGGGCGAAATGGCACAGCCTTTATTGGCGGTGGGGTGCGGAGATTCGGTCGGAGGGTGTCCCGGCTAGGGGAACCTGGCTCTGATACCACTGTTGGGTATCAGCTTAGCCAGGGTTCACCTCTTGCTTCCCGACCGTGTGTCTTCGAACACTTGCTACTCAAATAGCCAGTCAGCCTCAGATGGTCAATCTTTTAGATCTCTCGAGTTATCTTCACAGGCTAACGGAGTAGATATAGATATTTGAGGAGTGTCAGTTTGAAGAGTATCAAAAATGGAGTCTTCACAGGCTCCTTCTTCTAAAAAGAGTGGGACTGATCTGCAGAGATTGTGAGTTAGCAATAAAACAAGCAAATCAAATAAATAGCATAAACCAGAACTATAGGGAACACGAAATAGTAAAGTAAAAAGGATAAGAAAAATCAGAGAGATTGAAAGGTGGGAAAATGTGTCTCAGGGACACAAAGTGGCTCAGATTTTTCCACAAGCGACGGCGATGGCACTTCTGGTGACAATATAAACCCTAGACCACAAAGGGGAGATGGATATAGGGCCTGAAGCTCTCACAAACCCTCAGCTTTCAGAGATCACTCAATACTCTCAACTCACGGTCAAATCAGGAGACCACAGACAGAAATCCGACCAAAGAAACAGAGAGAACGACAGAGATATCTCTGAAGCAAGTAGGGTTAAGGGGAACTGATGTAAGGCTTGAGAGAGAAAATGAATCGGCGCAGCCATTTGTAGAGAGAGAGAGATCAGATTATGGTAAAATTAGGATTAGGATGAGTATATAAAGTAAAATAGGTTTAAAAGGGGTAAGGACTTCGCAGTTGGATCATAAGATAAATAAGGAGATTGGGCCAAGACAGAAAGCCCAACTGGACCAATAATCCAAGTTTGGCCTAAAATCCGAACACAAATAATTAGTAATAAAGTTTGAGAAGATATATATTGTATTTTAATTAATGGCTGTATATTTTTCCTATCATTGTAAGATATTGTTCCCACCAGTACATATAATTGGACGGCTAAGGTTGAATAGAAAAAAGGTGGAACGATATACCAAATCTTCACTGTCTTTGTTTTATTTGTACAGCACGTTGAATTTTGATTAATCATTGAGGTTGAAATATCTGTGTGGGCCATGCATGTAGAGATTTCGCCTCAATTAATTTATTTCTCTTGTTGAAAATGGATGGTGTTGCAATTACCTACGTATCATCTTCTACGAGCCCAAATTTCCAAGAAATCTTCTTTTTATCCACTTATTTAAGAGCACGCTATTTTAATTTCATTGGATAACGATTGCGGGTTTCCTCAATATACTATATTTTGTGTGTCAATTAGAACACGTTCTGTCTTGGTTACTTGGCTAGCTAGCTTTAACTGAATGAAGGTATATATGTCAAAGCATTATATTGCATTACATCATTTGCAGTAGCTAAATGAAAATCTAAAATTTATTCAAAACTAGTAGGAATTAAATATCTGAAAGCTGAGATAAGAGAGACATGATGGATGAACGAGGTCGACACAGAGCCTCTAAGGGATTGGCCTTGGACAAGGTTAGGCCTAAAGCTTGTTCCAAATCGACCAATTCATTGCCTTCCCTTTCCCAGTCGAAGCATTGTATGAAAGAGCCTAATGCCAACCCCATCATACTCATAGCCATACCGGCACCAGGGCACGCTCTTCTCCCCGCTCCAAATGGAACGAACCTACACCCGTCATATTCCCTTTCAAGGCCTTTAAACCTCTCAGGGTTAAAGATTTCGGGATCTTCCCATAGCTCAGGGTCTCTTTGGATCGCCCAGGCATTCACCAGCAATGTTGTGCCTTTAGGAATGTCGAATCCTCCCACATTGCAATCTCTTGATGAACAATGTGGTATGAGGAGTGGACCTACTGGATACAATCTAAGTGTTTCATTCATTATGCAGCGTAGATATGCTAGTTTTTGAAGGTCTGAATCCTCTAGCAACTTCCCAGCCCCCACTTTTTCGTCTATTTCCTTCCTCGCTTTCTCTAGCTCGTTCGGGTGATTCAGCAGAAGTGACATTGCCCACTCCATTGTTAGAGATACGGTGTGTGTTCCAGCTGTGAACATTGGCTACACCAGAGAATTCATAAGCATATATAGTTATATTGCATACGCCATAATTAGACAGTTCTACTCCATTCACTATTTCATCGGATAAGTAAGATGAAACACTAGTTTAATTTATAATATAAGAATCTAGAGATTAAATCAACACATTGGATAGTTGTGAATCAAATTCACCACTAACTGTTCATACAAGCATCCATTAGACTACACATCAAACATAGTTATATTGCATAATTAGGCCATAATAAATGTGACAGTTCAAATATCAAATTAAACTATTTCATCGCATGAGTAAAATGAAACACGAGATGAAATACGAGAAAAGCCTGCAGCCGCCTTACCTGAATGAGTCCCTTGAGGACTTCATCAGTGTAATACTCCGGTTCATCTCGCTGCATAGACAACAATCTTTCAACATAACTCTTATTTTCCACAACAGAAGAAGAATCAGCAATCTTGCTACGACCTTCATCGATCAAACTCTGCAAGAAACTATCCCTTCTCTCATTCAAACTTTCCATCTTCCTCCTAATTCCCAACAAATCAATCCACTTCAGCAATGGAATGTAATCACAAACATCCAAAATCTTGCTAGGCCCAAACATATCATCCATCACAGTCCCCCTTCTTCCAACAACCATCACCATGGCTACATTATAAACCAATTCAGAAAACAAACTCTTCAAATTCACTTTCCTCCATTGGTGATGATCGGAGCCCTGCAACATTTTCCGAGCCAAGAAACGAGTTTCTTCACAACGAGTGGCTGAACTCTGCTGGAGATTGGCGGAGGAAAAGACTTGAATGGTGGTGACGCGGCGGAGATTCCTCCAGTGATCTCCATAAGGAGCAAATCCAATGCTGGTGTTATTGTATCCAAGAATATTGCCGGCAACGGATTGAGGCCGGTTGGCGAAGATGGTATCGTTCTTCACCAAGCACTCTTCGGCTGCAGAGGGGGAGGAAACAACGACGACGGGGAGGCGGCCGAGATGAAGGTGCATCACGGCGCCATGCTTCTTCGACAGAGCTTGCAGAGCGCGGTGCGCCACCGGTTTGAGGAGGTGGAGGTGGCCGCATATCGGCAGCGCTGCCGGGCTTGGCGGCAGATTTCTGTACTTACGTGCATTCAGATGCTTCGAAATCAAGAAGATAGAAATAGCAGCACACACGCAGCTCCAGAAGATGTACATTTTTTGTTCAGACAATATAACTAATGTCAATTGATCCATTTCTCTTCAGACAATATAACTAATATTATCGCAAACTGACGTAAGGCCGCACGTAACTAACGTGATTTTTGTTTTCTTGCTGGGATAATTTAGCTGTATGAATCAGAATCTGAAAACTCTGATGCTTTTACAAAAAAGAAAAAAAATGGCGCACAATGTTCTCTGCAAATAAATTAAGCCTTTTTTTAATGATTTTTGACGAATTCCAAGCAAAACTCGGAAACAGTGGAATTTTATGGCTCAAGTTTCAGAAGTGGATGTCTACATCACGACTCTTAATGTTACCGAATCAACATAAAGATCTTAACTTGGGAAGACGGCAAACCAAAGCAATGAAGCATGCTATTGAATTTCACGTGAGCATTTCGTCGAACTGTTGGACTGCATGTTGAGAGGTCTGTTTTCAATGGCTTTTGATGGAATTAAAACCTTAAATTGGATTTTAGTGAAATTGAACGTGGATGGTGAGATGATGAAGAGAGTTTTGTCTATGGCATACTGCATTATACACTTGTAATTTCGTACAAGTTGGCCCAGCTGAATTTGTCCCGGTTGTAAAAATAAAAAAATAAAAACGATTAAATGTCTAAGAAACTCGTCTCTATGAAATTGAAATTATTCTCCTTTGGAACACTTTTCCCTACTAAGATATCTCTAGTTTTATTATCAATATTATCCCAAAATTCTTTGATTAAATATATTCAAAGCATAATAAGTTTTTCATATTCATTCAAATCATTATTCTCATTCACAGCAACATTCTCATTCAAAGCATCATCAAGGGTTGCCTTAAATATTCATGGGTCATGTATTGATTATAAAACTTAAAGACCATATTATGGATGATTTCACTTTTAATCTCACTAGAACATGATCAAAACACTTTTGGTCTCATAGTTTATTAGTTCGACACTTTTGGTCTTATATCTTACGTTTTTAGTCCCATAATTTATTAATTCGACACTTTTGGATCCAAGTATTTTTTTTTTGACATCTTTAGTCCTAAAACTAACAATATATTTTTTTTCTATTTTGTCGAGAATTTTACTGATCAAAAACTGTATAATGGCAAGAAGTTGAAATGGTTTTGTTAGGCATTTTTTCAAATATTTGTTGGGCATTTACTTAATATTTTGTTGAATATTTTATTGAAAATTTTCGAGATATTATTTTATTTTGTTGGGTATTATGCTGAATTTTTTGCTAGATATTTTCCTCTTTTTTTCTTAATGATTTACTGAAAAAATGAAGCTAAAATGTCTGCTGAATATATATACACACACACACACACACACACACACACACTACATTTGGGACTACAAATGTCGAAAAAAATACTTGGGGTCAAAAGTGTAGAGCTAATAAACTATGAGACAAAAAACGTAAGGTATATTAGAGATGCCCACGGTTCCGGTTCTGGTTAGAAACTGCCGGTTAGGCGGTTCCGGAACGGCGGAACCGGAATCGCACCGTGCGGTTACGGTTGACGGTTCCGGTTTGTTAACCGGAACCGCCGGTTTGGACGTCGGGCGGTTTTGGCCGGTTACCGGCGGTTAGCCGGTTAACCGCCGGTTTCCGATTTTTTTTTCTTTTTTCCTCTATCTCTCCGAATTCGAATTGACGATTGGACGAAAAACTACTAAGTACTAAATCGATAAAATTAATAATTTACAAGTTAAAAACTAAGAAGTATGACAAAACACAAGTTTATTTGAATTTTGATATTATTATATAATTTTATTATTATAATTTATATCTTACAATTTACAAGTTATAAAACTTACAATTTACAACTTACAAGAATATTGAGAATACAAATATACAATTTAATTTATCAAATTACAAGTTACAAAATATAAATTGTAAATTAATCAAGCTATGAAAATATGAAATTACAATTAACAAATTTACAAATTACAATTTACAAATAACAAGTTACAAAATACAAATTGTAAATTAATCAAACTATGAAAATATAAAATTACAATTTACAAATTTACAATTTATAAATTACAATTTACAAGTTACAATTTGAGCTAATTTAGGAATTAGGGGGGGAAAGAAATAATTGAAATTTGGGCTTGCACTTCATATGAAGCTGCCTACGTATCCCTTACCTTGGAATCAAAGCCCTCGTAGTTCATTTTACCTTTTTTCCTTGGTGAGTCTAGAATTCGAAGTCGTCGTCCCAATCATCTCCGGTTTGGCTCCCTCCTTCGGCTTCACTCTCCGAGCCAACTTCAATGAGCGGCCCATCCATCATGTCATCCCAGCGGTTCTCTTGCTCTCTTAGGTCGGCTTTGGACTCGTCCTTCAACAGCATTTGAGCTTCGAGGTGATCCGGTGTCAAATTTGATCTCCGTTCGTCCAACATGTAACCGGATTCACTGAAAGCTTGCTCGACCGCTACCGTTGATGCTGGGACTCCAAAAATCTCCCTTGCCATAATTGCAAGCAAATGATACCGCTCTTGATTTCGGGACCACCACTTGAGAACATCATAATCGTTGGGACCTGCATTTTCATCATCGGGGGGCACAATAGGGTCTTGCAAATACATATCTAATTCATTTTGACTACGCCTAGTATTTCCTCTACTGTGGAAATTTTTTTGGAATTCTTGTAAAGCACTACCACGTGAAGATGAAGTATTTACTCCTAACGAAAAAGAACTACTAGAACCTGAAGAACGACTGGTTGGACGAGTTATACTATCAGCATATTTTAACTCATATTCTCTATAAAGTGAATATATAGACTCATAAATTTCTGTTTTAATTTATTCAGCAGTTGGCACATGTATATCGGGATCGGAACCTGTAAAACTCATAGTTGACAAAAACTTGTAATACATGTCAATCATATCGTTAGTACCACTTAGTTTAAAAGTAGGATCCAATATTTTTGCAACCAAAAAAATATTAGGCACATGATCAAAATATTTTAGCCATTTTTTTACCATGACTAGAATCATATCTTGCAAATCGGGTTTATGACTACAAGTATTAAATTTTGCAGCAATTAAACAACAATGATACATAAATTTGCAAACAGTAGGGTAATACACACCGGATAAATCTTTTGTTGCATATTGAAAAACTTGTAAAAACTCCATTAATTCAATACAATCATCCCAATACGAAGATAATAAAATAAACGATTCAATATGCATAGCAAAAAAAGAACATAATAATTCACGATATTCAAAAGTTGCAGAAAGCATTTCATAAGTAGAGTTCCACCTATTAGGCACATCTAAGTTAAAAATTTTAGGATGCACACCAGCTTCCTTACAGAATTTTTCCCACCTACGTCTAACTCTAACTCTACCATGAATATAATCTACAACATCACGAATAGGTTGAATTGAGTTATTTAATATTCTAAGTCCATCTTGAACACATAAATTCAAAATATGAGCAATACATCGCGTATGAAAATATTTACCATGCAAGGTTAGATTACATGCTTGGATTATAATACTAGCCGTATTAGCACTCGCATTATCAAAACCAATAGAAAAAATTTTATCAAGCATTTTAAAATGATTGCAAATTTTAATAATAGCCTTAGCAATATTAGTAGCACTATGTTGTCATTTAAATCTACGAAAAGCAATTAAACGTTTATTTAAATTCCATGAATAATCAATCCAATGCAATGTAACAACAATATAATGACGACGGATAAATTTATCAGACCAAATATCAGAACAAATAGCAACCCTATAAGGAATTTTACTAATAACACTTTTCAATTTCGACTTATATCTTATATGCAATTTTTCAAGGGTCCTAATCATAGTCATTCTAGGTATTCTTTGAGCACCATGATTATAAGCAGCTTTCATACGACGTTCAAAATTCATGCTATTGGAAAATTGAAGTGCTAAAGATTCTTTACAAATAAAATAACACATTTGTTCTCTAGCAACTAGAAGGTCAAACCTAAAGAGTTGGGATGAGTACGGCGTACCTTCACCTTGGCTTTCGATATTTTGACTGCTTACCGGTTGGAAGTTGAGTTGCGATTGAGCTTGAGCACGTCCAAGTTTGACTTGATGATTGTTGGTGATGTGTGACCAGTACGTCCCATAGCCGCCTCCAGTGCGAAATTTGTATTGCTTCGGACAATAGTTGCAATACAAATCAAACACACCCGCTTCATTCTTCCTTGCCACCTTTCGAAAATGAATAGTGAAGAGAGCAGATTTTAGTGCTGTACTTCTTGTTGGAACGACCTCCGCCTCCTCCGTGTCGAGATCGATGGATGGATTTCCGCTGAAAGCACGAGATTCTTGAGATCGTTGTAATTCTTCAAACTGGATCCATCTTGCCACTTCTTCATCAACTGCCATTTGAGCTGCAGTAGGATTGTTGTGAGAACCGGCACCACTTGGATCATGGTAGAAACCTTCACCACTTGGATCGTTGTAGAAACCTCTATCGGCTTCGCCATAGGGATTCACATATTCTTCAGGTTGCTGTTGTTGAAATTAAGGCGACGTCGTATCAGCATCATCAGAAATATGTACTCCAGAAGGAGTACGACGACGACGACGTGGAGCTTCGGAACTATCAGCAATAGCTTTGCCTTTACCCTTATCGGCTCGGCTACCTCGGCTAGACATGATGATTAGGGATGAATGGATGATAGAAAATGAGTAGAATTGTAGAAATGAAGAAATCGAGATATTGAGAGATTGAGAGTGGAGACTGGAGAGACTAGAGAGTAACTTCGTAAAATTGTAACTTGTAATAAAACTCGAATAAGAAAATGATATTGCTTGAATAGTAGAATAGAGAGAATTTGAGTATAGAGAGAGAGATTGAGAGTTTGGTGTGGGTGAAAATGGTGGAGGAGATGGGGTATTTATAGGTGAAAATTGGGGAGTGGGGGGAAAAATATAAAATTTGAATTTGAAAAATTTTGAAAAAAAAAACGGCCGAACCGCCGGTTTTGGAGCCCAAACCGGCGGTTTTCGGCCAAATCACCGGTTTGGGCTCCAAAACTGGCGGTTCCACGTCAGCAATCCACCTCCGTGCGTTCCTAGCCGTAGATCGAGATCACGCGGATCGTGATCTCGACCGTTAAAAAAAAATACAAAAACCGCCGGTTAACCGCCCAAACCGGCGGTTTGAAAAAAACCTTCCCCCAAATCGGAACTGGACCGGCCGACCACGGTTGACGGTTAAGGTTTACAAACCGTAACCGTCCGTACGGTTCCGGAACCGTCCAAAACTGGCAAACTGACGGTTATAACCGCCGGTCCGGTTTTTTTTGGGCACCTCTAAGGTATATGACCAAAAGTTTTTTGACCCTATTATAGTGGGACTAAAAGTGAAATTATTCCAGTCATATTATTAAAAACAACACTCAATTTTAATTTTAGTAATAACTTTAAAAAACAACAACGTATTTGCTAAAAAAAAATTAGTTAGCATATTACAATTATAGTTTGACAAAAAAAAAATCCCTAAAATTCACTCTAATTTATTCATATTGTTGATAGCATCCAAATAGAACATCCAACTATAAAAGAGAGAATATTACGTCTACAACCTAATGAGAGAGAGAGAGAGAGAGAGATAGAGAGATAGAGAGATGACATATTTTTTTTTATTAATTATTAAAAGGGAGATGCTATTTGCACCATTAAATCTACTCTTTGCACCACAAATTAAAAAAAATAGAAAAATAATAATTTGAAATTTACTTAAATGTCTTTATTAAAAAAATGAAGTCTTCTTCTCCATCATTCTGATTTGCTGCTCTGGTCTGAAGAAAAAAAATTCTGATCAACTCACGATCACAAACATTATGGTATTAATTGCTATATATATAATTTATAATAGCATGCTCCGATCCGCTCCTTAATTATTAAAGTGCAATTGCAGAGGTCTGATAAGGGAGTATGTATTGGCGGTGAGAGAGATGGCATGCGAGATTTTGGAAATGATCACCAAGGAATTGGATATGGGGGCGAGAGACATTGTGAGCAGGCTTATACGAGATGAGAGGGGCGATTCCTGCATCAGGGTCAACCACTACCTGCCCTGCCCGGACCTCCAGGCATTCAGTGGTCGGAACATAATCGGATTCGGATTCGGGGAGCACACCGACCCACAATTAATATCCGTTTTAAGGTCCAACAATGCATCGGGTCTCCAAATTTGCAACAGAGATGGTGTCTGGCTCTCAGTTCCATATGATCATACCACATTTAATTTTCTTCAATGTTGGCGATTCCTTGCAGGTAATTCATTCATTCATTCATACATATTAATTCATTCTGCACATATTTATACTTATACACCTACAGGTGATCACTAACGGGAGGTTTAGAAGCGTTAAGCACAGAGTTTTGGCAGATAGTTTCAAATCACGGTTGTCGATGATATATTTCGGAGGGCCGCCTTTGAGCGAGAAGATAACGTCGTTACCGTCAGTGATGGAAGAGGGCGAAGAGAGTTTGTATAAGGAATTCACATATATGGTTTGAATACAAGAAATCAGCCTACAAGACGAGAGATTTCACATTTTTTTTAATTGAATTGTTATTTTTATTTTATATGTTTTAAGTAAAATAAATATTTTTAGGGTGGAGGGTATTTATGTAAATGTATGTGGTGCAAAAAGTAAAATCTGTAGTGCATTGAGTAACTGAAGTGCAAAGAGTAAAATTAATGGTGCAAATAGAAACTCCCTTACTAAAAATATACATGCGCTTTAAAAAAATTAGATCTCTCGCAATTGAGAAACCCTCTTTGAACGTCATATTCACATGTCCTGAATATGGTTAGAATTGTCTTAAATATTTATGAACATGTGTGCTGATTAAAAAAATTAGGACCCTATTATAAGAAAAAAAAAGTTCAATTTTAATTTTAATAATAAATTTCAAAATATTAGAATATTATAATTATATTTTAACAAAAAAAAAATTCAAATTACTTTATTTATATTGTTGATAACATTTCAATACAATCTCAAACTAAGAGAGAGAGAGAGTTATGTTGATTGCCCTAATCAAAGAGAGAGAGAGAGAGTGAGAGTTATTTTGATTGCCCTAATGGAAGAGAGAGACAGAGAGAAGGGGGGGAGGGTTACATATTTTTATTAATTATTAAAACAACAATTCTTATGTGCATCATCCAAGGTCCATACACTCATCAGACGAGTCAACGTAAAAAAAAAATTGAAAAAGTATCAACTGTCTCCTTTAAAAAAAAATCCCATCAAAAAAGTATCATTCAAAAATTGAAAAAGTATCAACTGTCTCCTTTAAAAGTAACAGGTCAACTACTTATTTTATACGAGTTTATTTAATACAAATTATGATTTTTTCCATTCCAATTAATATTTATATTTTAGGAGTTTAGGGTTTTTTAGGGTTCATGATTTTTTTTAGGGTTCTTTAATATTTTTAGAATTTTTTAGATTTTTAGGAGTTTATTTTGTATTTTTAAAGATTCAAGTTTTTTAAGGTTTACTAATCTCAATTAGGGTTATGTTTATTTAAAAAAAATTAATTTTCAAACGCAATGCACGAGACCACGTATTAGCTTCGGCGAGTGCATTGCACGACTCTCTAAATTTAAAATAAATTAAATTCATTCACTTTGATTCTCTAGTTTATTCCTTTTTAGGTTTTCCATATGGGTTTTAACGAGGCTCCAGTCTCCTGAGTTATCGGCTTGTGGTATCTGGGACTTTTAGGATTTTTTTTATTTATAAAATTCATTTAGGGTTCACTAATTTCATTTTAGGGTATATATTTATTTCAAAATTTTGAAAAAAGTAATTATTGAGAGAAATGCACGAACCCACGTGTTAGCATTGTGCGAGTTGCTGGATTTCAAAAAAATTGAAGTCATTCACTTTAATTTTAGGGTTCATTAATTCCATTTTATGATTTATATTTATATTTATTTCAAACAAATTAAATCAATTCACTTTAACTTTAAGGTTCATTAATTTTATTTTAGGGTATATAATTTTTAGGGACCAAAATTAAAAAAAAAACGAAAATTGAAAAGAAAAGAAAAAAATCGAAAAAAACATATTAGAAAAAACTTATAATTGGGCGCTTATACCCCACACGCTGTGTGTGGGCACACATGGCACATGCGCGTGTGGTACACACGCTAGACATTGGGGCTTTTTTTAATTGTTAATATCTTAATGAGCCTAAACCAGTCTGATGTGCTCAGACTGATGTGCTCAGACCCATACATATTGTGTACAGAAGAGTGCTTTTTATTAAAAACATACATGACTTGAATATATATATATATATATATATATATATATATCCCCTCTAAATTGAGAGGACATGTGATGTTGGACTCTTTGAACGCCATATCCATCGAATATGAGCAACATGCTCATTCAAATCATTATTGATGCATAATTTTTGTATATCAAATTTAATCCGTACATATGCAATTGTACACAGAGAGCAAGCAATGAAACGAGTCGAACGACAAGGAGTTGAAGTGATTAATGTGCATACAAATATTGATAATCAACTTTTGTCATTTAAACAATCGAATATTCATGAGATATTTATGTTTCTACTTAAAATAATAAAATCAAGATTGAAAACAAGCTCAAATTACCACACAATGTAAATACAGGTTCAAAAGATAAAATAACGAGTCCTAGGGTTCAAAATCCTAAATGAGGATAATCTCGACAACCATTCAACTAACATACTTTCTCTCCCTTAGCAAGATTTGAAACAAATTAACCTAATAACTTTCTCAAGCTACTTAGATATTGGGGCTAGAACTAAAATCTCTATCTCTAAAGGATAATTAACAAACTAGCTTACCTAGGCTCAAATATTATCTATCTTTCCAATTACTCATTATTCTCTCAAATTCACAAGCAATTAAACTCATAAATCAAACACTCATGGAAAAATAGTTTTTCTCAAAACACATCAAATACAAAGATAAATCATAATGGAGGCAAACCAATAGAATTTAGCAATTAACACATTCATTTATGAGGAAAAGGGAAAGAAAATACAGTTATCAAACAATTATCTCAACATCTATCATTTCAAGATTCAACACCCTAGAACATGGAAAAATAGCTACTCATGCTTGATAAAATAAAAACAGAATCAACGTATAAAATCATCAAGATAAGTTAGGATTAAACCCGAAAGGAGATGAAACACTTCAAGATTTTCTTGTTTCAAGCCTTCAATAGCATATAACTTCACAATGGTTCCTCTCTTTCAAGAGAGTGAAAATTGATATGAAGGTAAGTGAATTCGAATTGAAAATTTAAAAGTTCCCTTTTATACCATGGTTTTTCAACAAATAAGAAATAAAGCTAAAATAGACAAAATTCTGGATTCTTCAGTTGGCACGTGTCCGCAGGAGGGTTGCGCTTGGAGGTGGCATTCGGTAATGGACTAGGGCGCGACCCGAGATACTATAGCTTCAAAGTCATGCTTCGTCTGAAGAAAATCGACCCTCTAAACTGCCAAACGCGACATTTTGCTCGCGCTTCATGGTCGGGTTGTTGTGTGGCGTGGCACGCGACCCCTGGTATTTGCGTTTTGGGGTCGCGTTTCAAGCAAAGAAAAACGCGCCTTTGAAGCTCTGCACCGCGATATTTTGGTCGCGTTTCCTAGCTGAGTTTGGCTTCATTGCTTGGCGCGACCCGAGGAACTCGCGTTCCTGGGTCGCGTTTGAGCTTGTTCTTCACTTTCTTATATTTTCTTCATCTTTTCCTGACTCTTGCGGTCCACTTTGATCAAATCTCCATATTAGTTTTAATTCCATCCCTTTAAGATCATTTTCCTGCACTAAGACACCTAATAAGAAATGTACTTAAACAACGGATTAAACTTTTTTAAAACATATTTACAACTAAACACAAGACTCTTAACACTAAAAAAGGCTAATGAAGAGTGCAATAAACGCACTCATCAATCATTCTCATTCAAAGTAATATTTTCATTCAAAACACGGGCCAGTAGTCAAGATAAATTGAAAAGGAAATGAAATGCGTTTATACTAACTAAACTTTTTATTTTAGTTTTTTTCCCTAAAAAATTAGGAGGCTGTAGCCTGTGGGCGATCCCACCCAAACAAGGAAATAAAATGTAGTCTATTATTTATTTTTTATTAGTCCCCAAATTATAGTACATTTTATTCATTTAACAAATGTAATTTTTTATTCATTTTGTGTCCATCTCATAATGATAATGCACTTTCTTTATTAGTTTTGTATTAAATTTTTATTTTTCTTAATATACCTTTTTTTAATATTCTTTTAAATTAACAATCTTCTTCTTTTGAATCAATAATAAGGGTATAATAAGAATTTTTTATTGCAATTTTACTTTTTTTCAAGTACATTAAATATATTTTCTTAATATAGTATGAAATGAGAAATGTGGACACATATATGAGATAGAGAGAGTAGGGTTAGGTTATTGGAAAATTCAACGTCAACCGTATAGGTACCATGTCATGTTTTGTGTATTATTTTAATATTTTTAAAATATTTAAAATATATCTTGGGGGACATATTTTACTTCTTAAGTAGATACTAATTATATTGGTTTTGATTTTTTTTCCACTTCCTGCTATGTAAACGATAAATGTTATGTTTTTCTACACAATATCGTTAAAAAAATACTAATGTCATTTATATAGTAGGCGTAGATCTAAAAATCTGCAATTATCGATTAAGTCTGAAGCAATATCCTATCTGTGAAACAGAAACAAGAAGAATACTGTAAGAGCCAAAGACTGTCGGGGAGGTTATGATCATTAGGTCTACGATGCTCAAGGCAGGAAAAGAATGAAAATAGAAAGCAGTAAAACACGGAATAAATGAATAAAATGTGGGAACTTCGCCGTGCAGTTAGATTATCAATGGGAGATCGAACTTAAGGAAATACAATGTTCAGTATGTTCTAGGATAGAGGGTGAAAATTTGTACGTACGTATGCGTAATCGCCAAATAATGAGAATGGCCTCCTTTTATAGGTGGATGTAGTAGCTAGGGTTCACTGATTGGTGTTTATTTGTACTATTTTATTGTAGGAATTTTGTATCTTTTGAATGCGTATTTCCTGTGTTTTTATGTGGATTTTATGTTTTTATCTACAGTTTTACTCTATTGGAAGAATATGCCAGGTTTGTGCAAAACTTGAGCTTTTGTCTTAAAAAGTAGGATTTTAGGGCATAAAAGTGGCAAGGATGTGAGCTCCAAGGTAAAGCTCCAGTTTAGTAGTCAAGCTCAGGGAACAACTGATGGCTGAGCCAAATTAGCACCCTAAACTGATCAATTTTTGGGGCCAAACTGAAGAATTGGAGCTGCAGCTGATGAAGTGGAGAGATGAGCCGAAGCACAACTGATGACTTAAGCTCCAGCCAAAAAAGCAAACTGAAGCTGCAACTGAAGGAGCTTAGCTGAGGCGTCGAAACTGGAGCGAAAAGCTCGACTGAAGAAAACAAAACTAAAACTGACCCGCCCCGCCAGCGTGCAGACCCTCACGATCGCGGGGCAGGGCTCACGGTGTAGCACCCCCGCGAGCACGTGGCACCCCAGCCCCACGAGCGCGGGGCGGTCAATCCAGCTCCCCCTCGATCAGTTTTCAAGCTACGATCAGTTTTGCTCTCCTTGATCAGTTTCAGCTGTGAACTGAGGCTCTGATCTCCAATGATTTCTACCACTTGGCCAGCTGATAATTAAGAGGCTAAGACTTTTGGAGCCTAGAAGAGTAGGAGGAGTTTGGGACTTAATTCCCCTA
This sequence comes from Perilla frutescens, assembly GCA_026008535.1. Classification (NCBI taxonomy): domain Eukaryota; kingdom Viridiplantae; phylum Streptophyta; class Magnoliopsida; order Lamiales; family Lamiaceae; genus Perilla; species Perilla frutescens. The sequence goes on along the minus strand of BRKX01000009.1, from coordinate 49,196,994 downwards.
ATTACTACACCTCTTAATTACTTTTTTCCCAACTCCCATACCATATCTCCCCATATCTTTCCATCTCTCTCCAATTCATCAGAGGGGATGATTCATTCATTCACACACACCACTTCACAGACTTCTCTCTCTCCATCCATCTACACTTCACCATTCCATCTTCCATTTTATTTCACCATCCACCATCACGTTCCAGAGAGGGAGAAAAGAGAAAGAAAAAGAGGTAAACGAGAGTTCAAGCTTGAGGAAGAAGGCACGAGAAGAAGGGTCTGACTCTAAGCCGTCCGCGGAAGCTAGGCTTGCTCGAGGATCTCTATTTTGGTATTTTATTTTCTAGGTTAGCTCATTTGTGGGGGTTTGTCCCAAAACTCTTGAGACAACAAATATTGTAGAAGTTTTATGTTATTTATCATTTGGTTTATGAGATGACGAACTTGTATTATGTTTGTGTTGTTTTGAACATGATGGGCTAATTCCTCCATTAAGGGGTAGATAATCGAGTTGGTTTCAATCTATGCTTGTGATTGTTGCATTCTTGTTGTTGGAATTGTGCTTTTTTATTCGAGTGCTTGATCACCACTTAGCATTGCTAGGCTCTAGATGAGACCAAGAGGAGATTCTATAGTCCGACTTAGGTTTCTTCAACGTTAGGTGAACCGGGTTACGTAAGCCTAATTGGTAATCTTGTTCATATGATATAGCCGATGAGGGTTTAATGGATAGACGGTGACAGTAATTGAAGTTAAACCACTTGAAGAGGCCTATTGTATGTCTAAGATTAATAAAACCAACTTGAAGCAAGCTAGGAGAGAAACCAATGAGAGAATCTACACCCTAATGCTTTTCTCATAATCTTTTCCCTTTGAAGTTACATAAACTGTGCGATCATGTTCATCATCATGTACTTGAACATTGTTGTGAACATGTAAGGTCAGAATGTAAAAACTTGAGCATATAAAGAACATGAGGTTGGTAACCCTGTTCGATCAACTGATCCACGTCAGGGGGACTTATCAAGTCCGTGAGAAACAATTTACTACTCCGTTGAATGGTTACAAAGGTTATTACACAAAGACTCCTGTCACTCGACCCCTTTCCTACCCGATTCAACCTCTTTCATTAAACTGAATTGTGAGATCCCCTCACAACCTAGAATTCCTCTAGTTCCCACAGAAAATCTCTCCTAAGACTCCTCTAAGTGTGAATGAAAGTGAGTTTCAAACACAGACTACAAACACAATGATCTAACCGATCAAACCTAGTCTACCCGAACACTATTTACTTCGAATGTGAAGTCTTTTAACTCTGAGCCCTTTTGTGTATTCGTAAAATTTCATGTCACCTAAACTAGTCTGAATCCCAGGCTATTTATAAAAAATAGATATAGCCTAACCAAGGTAATCAGAAGTCCTACTTTGGCTGGGATTTAACAAGGAAACAATTTCCTTATTTAATTTGGACCTTTCCTAGTTTAGATGTCTTCCTTGAATAGAACTCCTTCTTTCCTTCTTGATCTTTATCACGAACAAGGCAACTTCTATTCTAAAACGTCTATATTGAATCTGCAGCTTCAACTCCTTGAATCTAGCATGACACGTCTCTTGTAAACACTCTGGACAACCATGTACATGATCATGTCTCTGAACATGATTACGTACATGTCTTGATCTTTAATCAGATTGGCAGCGGAATATTCACAGAAATGTCCAGAACATGTTATTCGAACATAAATAACCAAAACATTTTGTGTTCTTTTGAAATTGCCATAATATCTAAATAGATAATGATAATCCCGAACACCTCAGTGCAGATGGCATTAACAATCTCCCCATTTGTCTTTATCTAGTTGCAAATCAGCTCCATGTTTTAAAAGAATACAACCCTTGAACTGTAGGATCATGTACTTAAAACATACTTGAATGTGTTGAAGAACATCATATGATTCAGCTGTGTTTCACTTTCTTATCAGCTTATACCTGCTGTGCTATATTCATTTTTTTCTTTTATATTTTTATCATTTGATAGTAGTTTTAATTTTTTAGTAGATACGAATCATAAAGGGATGAAAAATCTGTTCCATAACAAAATAGCTAATACAAGTTATTAAAGCAAAAACAAAATATCTTGCAAAACATGATGCAAGATAAGTAGAACAGAAAACAAAAAAAAACTTATATTGCATTACTCCCCCTATTTGCCACCGAGAAAGGCAAATGTGTAATATTCAGAAATTACTCGGATTTGTCAGGGTCTTGTGTTTCATAATCTCCTTCTGATCCTCCTTTTTCAGAACCTGCTTCAACATCATCATACTCAGTCTTATCTCCATCATCAGCATCCTCCTCAGCTTCCTTTTTATTATTCTTATCTTCAGCAGTCTCTTCTTCATGAGCCTCCTCTGCAGTCTCCTCTTAGACAGCTTCTGCTTCCTTAGCTTGTGCTGCAGTCTGTGCTTCATCTTGCTTTTGTGCTGGAGTAGACTTCTTATGAGCAGCAGCTTCAACAGTACTTGTAAGCTTATGCAAGTTATGAACATTCTCAGGAACATCTGCTGCTCGGGAGGCAAACTCTTCTCCTGATGAAAGATCATCAATCATTGCTTGGATCTTCATCTTCTCAGAAGTATGCTCAGAAATCAAACGAGCATGGAACTCCACACTTTTCTCTAAAAATCTCAGCACAACACCCTTGGGAGATGATTCTTCAACAATATCATCCACTCCTTTCTTGGATAACATGAACTGCTTCAACTGGATATGAAGATGAGGATCTCCTATTTTAGGAGCAACCTTGATTACCAGAGGCTCTTGGAGAGGTATAACCTCATCTTTCTTTGAAGACACATTCTTCTTTTGTTGTTTGATGATGCTGTAGATCAATGATGGATATCATAGTGGACCTTTGACCCCTGTAGATTCTGCACTGCTGATGATCTTGCTGAATACAAACTCACCATAATTGAACTGCTTTCCAGTTCTAAGGTTATACAGAAACCTCCCCTGAGCTTAAGTCACCGCAGCTCTGTGTTTAGTAGGTAGCCAGTTGTGAATCAAAATTCTGAACAAAGCTCCATATTTGTGAGTCAGTTTGGAGGTTGGAATAGTCTGTGGATGAGATGGCCATTTTTTGTAGATGCCCTGGGTCAGTTCCTCAGCAACAACCCCTAGTCATCTATCTTTTTAAACTCCCCCTTAGATAAGCATCCCAAAAACTCATTAATGAGATCAGGGGAAAAATGCAGCATCTCACCTCTTACATAGACTTTCTGGAAGCCTTCAGTCTCTGGATCATCAATTTGTAACAACTTTGGGAACAAACTCTTGAACTTTCTGCACTGTTCCCAGCAGACCAGCTTGCTCCAGCAAGGAATACACTCCAGTAGCCAACAATGTATCATTATCCACTTTCTTTTCAGATATCATGGACCTCTGCTTCACTTTCTCCCATAACTCAGCGTTCTTGGAAGAATGAAAGATGGATTAACTTGAAATACCTGGAACACGGACAATTTGTTTGTGAAGTTCAGACTCATGTTCACTTGAATAAGAGTGAACATCTCCAGGTACATTTGTCGACTGGACAACTTTCTTGACCTTCTTAGAAGGACCAGTTGATGCAATGGCTTTCCACTTCTTTGTAGATGCAGCAGAAGATGGTAGAGTGGCAGACACTCGACTTCTGGTCACAGGGTTTCTTGGAACTAGCTGCACCACAGCAGTAGAAGTCTTCTTCCTTAGTGTCTTCTTCTTGACTGGAGATCTTGCAAATGGATCATATTGAGCAGATGCAAGTAGTTTTTCCTGTTGTGGAATAGAAGTCTTCTCAGCAGATTCAGAGGATGAACTCTGAATGACTTCTTTTTCTGCCAGATCAGCAACTAAAGGTCTGTGAATGACCTTCTTCCTTTGGCAAGAGTAGCAGCAATGGCTTTCATCTTCAGGCTTAAGGAAATATCATCTTCCCTATCTTCATCATCACCTTCTGTAGTAGAAGGTTGCACAGGCGACTTCAGCACAACACTGGTTGGAGCAGATGTCTCAGCAATGCTTTTCTCTGCAACATGTGCCTCACCATGTTCAAGCACATCTGAAGGCTTAACGTGATCCTCAGCAGCAGATCCCTTTTCTTTCTGAAGGACTTGGGCAGCAGGTGCTGTGACGATCTTCTTTGATGAAGGGGTTGTAGTATTCTTGGATTTCTTGACTGCAGTTCCCTTTGTTCTCGCCTTCTTTTTATTGACATCATATGACTTCGCGGCTTCCTTCAAAAGATCATTAATCAAAAGACTCTGGGTCTTTGTTTTCTTTACAGAAGAAGCAATTTCTTGTTCTTCTGTATCTTCTTCCTCTTCGTCCCCATGGAATGTTTCAATCAATTCCTCTGTATCTTTGCTCGAAGATTCATCGCAAGTGCCCACTGAACAGGCTTCTTGTAGGTTGATTCTCCTCGAACCTGCTGATGGGACATATTCTACTTGTTTTTATTATGCTTTTTGGCACCTTTTCTCTTTATTATTTAGTCCCTAGCTGTATATTTTGGATGTATTATGTTTTGTGGAGTTGTGTAGGGATGATGTGCAAGAGTGGAGAAAAGGGATGCATTTTGGAATGAAAAGCTACAAGTAAAGTAAAAAGAAGAAGTTCGAACAGGGCACGTTGCAAGGGCATGCAGCAGACAGACTGGAGCAAAATTCTAGAAGCTGGGCCTGTACACGCGTTTTGGGCTCCCTAAATTCAGATCTCGGCCCAGCTCGACACTTAGAAGCGGATTTCAGATCCTTAGCCGCCTCCAACAGTTATTTTGCATGGAAATTTCCAAGTTTATCTAGATTAGGTTTTTATTTCCTTCTAGAACTCTATCTCTTAAAGGTAGTAGATATATATTAGGATTTACAGTATTATTTTATGAAGGAGATCATATACGCTAGAAACGCAAGAACGAAGCCAGCGATCAGAATTAATTCAGTTTTATTCTCATTTTCTTATCGATAACTTCTTGCTGTTCAATTCTAACATGGAACGTAGCTAAATTACTCGTATTCCGGTGACGACGACGAAGCTCCACTTATATAACTGTGAGATCTAATTTTTTGTTCATAATTAATTGATGCATGTATCTGTTATTCTTGGAATTCGGGTCGTAATTGTTCTAAGTCTATCGAGTAGTTGCAAATATTTGGTAGGTTGTGATTAATTACTAGCCAATTTAAATCGGCCATACGTAATCGTGGTTTAGGTTTAATAAGTGGTAAAACGGTTGCTCAAATAACTAGGGGAATAACAGAGTTAATTTTACAGTCCTGCGTCAGAGTCTGTAATTTAAGAATCGGGTCTTTCTCGTGCTCATTGCTATCGGCTCATTAAACTTATAGAGCGTCTCTTACAGTTGTCAGTCGATTAGGGAAGTAATTAATGAAGCGTCTTCTTAATTATCGAAACAGTATGGAGAGATGAGGTCATGTCAGAAGCGTCTTCGGTGACTATAACCAGTTTACATGTCTTGATTAATTAATTCTTGCATCTGTGATCGGTGTTATGAGTGAAGTGGTGTTCGTTGGATCCGGAATACCCTTTTTATCATTGATTTAATTCAGTTCCTTTGCACACTTATTTTCGTTAGTTGGCTAAATAAATTCTGCAATTATTTTGTTATAAAATTCACGAGTTTCTGGAGGTTTGGGCACGTAGACTGAAAGTCAAGAGTAATCCTCACCGGTTCTTTGGGAGACGATCCTGCTCGCCACTGTACTCTGCAGTGTGGGCTTACCGACGAAAGTCGGAACATTTATTTTTGGTGAAAAATGAGGCACCACCTGCCTGTCGAACTCGTCTTCCTCGTAGAACTGATCTTGAGGTTTGGAATATGTGCTTTTCCATACCACATTCTAGGCTTCATGACTTTCTTGGGACGGATGAGCTTTCTTTTCAGAGCTATTGAAAATATATGGGAATTTGACAAGGTAAACCATCAAGAAAAACAATGGCAAATAAGAGAAGAAACTGAGAAAACTCAGAGGATTTATCGAGAGAGAAGAGTGTTTTGATTTCAGAAATTTTGAAAAAGTGAGCGTTCTCTCTAAACGGCTAAACACATATACAGGAGAGTATTCCGTTCTCAGGTTTTCGTTAGACTAAGAAATCAGAGGAAAATCCTGGAAAATCAGAGATGACGATAGCACGTCAGAACTAGCCGTTGACAAAGATGTACTCAGGGTTTGAATCATGATCATGTATATCTGTATGAATATTTATGGGAATGTTTAGTCCCTTTCTATAGAAATGGTTCTTTCCTGCTGAATGTGAAATAGTCACACTCATACCCCTCTTCTTGGTTTTACTGAACCAAGCACACCCCAAGGGCTGTTCTGAGTTTCTCAAATTGAGTTGAAGCCAATCGCTTGGTGAACAAATCAACTAGTTGATCTTCTGTCTTCATGTGTTCAATCTTTAGTACTTTTTCTTTAACCAGCTCTCTGATGAAGTGATGTCTAATGTCTATAAGTTTTGTCCTCGAATGTTGCACTGGATTCTTTGAGATGTTGATAGCACTTATATTATCATAGTATAGAATATGAGTATCATGACTGACTTCATAGTCTTTCATCATCTGCATCATTCAGATGATCTGAGTAGAGCTGCTCCCTGCTACAATATATTCTGCTTCTGCTGTAGATAGGGATATGCAGTTTTGCTTCTTATTGAACCAAGAAACAACATTGTTTCCTAAAAAGAAATAAACACCTGAAGTGCTTTTTCTGTCATCTGGAGATCCAGCCCAATCAACATCACAGTATGCAGTAATACTTGCGTTTGTATCTGAAGTATACCACAAACCATAATCAGCAGTTCCATTGATGTACTTGATGATGTTCTTAACAGCCTTCATATGACTCTCCTTAGGACAGGCCTGGTATTTGGCACACACTCCCACACTGTATGCTATATCTGGTCTGCTTGCAGTGAGGTATAGAAGACTACCAATCATGTTTCTGTAGAAAGTTTGATCAACTTCAGTCCCTGCATCATCTTTTCCAATCTTGACTGTAGTGCTGATAGGAGTTCGTTTGTGTTTTGAGTTTTCAAGCTCGAACTTTTTCACCAGATTTCTGGCATACTTAGATTGAGAGATGAATATCCCTTCTTCTGACTGCTTTATCTAAAAAGTATTTTAGATCTCCAACAAGACTAATCTCAAATTCAGTTTCCATGTCTCTAATGAAGTCCTTGACCATCTTATCAGACACTGATCCAAACACTATATCATCCACATATACTTGAACTACAATTACTTGTGATTTTTCCTTCCTGATGAACAGTGTTCTGTCTTCTCCTCCTCTGTTGTATCCCTTGCTTACAAGGTATGTAGCCAGTCTTTCATACCATGCCCGAGGAGCTTCCTTTAACCCATATAATGCCTTTTTTAGTTTGAACACAAACTCTGGATGATGTGGATCTTCAAATCCTTTAGGTTGTGCAACAAACACATCCTTCTTCAAGAATCCATTTAGAAAGGCACTCTTGACATCCATCTGATATAGTTAGAACTTCATGATGCATGCCATGGCTAGAAGAAGTCTAACTGATTCAATCCTTGTGACTGGAGCAAAGGTTTCATCAAAATCAATGCGTTCAATCTGATAATAACCTTGTACAACCAGTCTAGATTTGTTTCTTGTAATATTTCCAGTTTCATCAGTCTTGTTCTTGAAAATCCACTTGGTTCCAACAATGTTGACTCCTTCAGGTTTCTGCACCAGATCCTAGACAACATTCTTTTTGAACTGACTCCTTCAGGTTTCTGCATGGCTTCTATTCAGTAGTCATCTTTAAGAGCTTCTTAGATGTTCTTGGGTTCAATCTTGGAAGTGAAATAGACATAGGATATTTCATCATACATCGTTTTTCTCAAAGTGCTCCTGGTCATCCTTCTTTCATGAATGTCTCCTATTACTTCTGAAGTAGGATGATTCTTGATGATTTGCTTCGAAGGCTTTCTATGCCTTGCTGTCTGTTCTTCAGTTTCTTTGTCTATATCATCATGAACCTTAGGATATTCAAACACATTCGTGTGAACATTATCTTCAGGAGTATTGACAGTATTGTCCTGATCATCAAATCTGATATTAACTGTCTCAATTATAGCCTTTGTATCTTTGTTGTAAATCTTGTATGATTTACTATTTTTGGAGTATCCAACAAACATCCCTTCAACTCCTCATTTGCTCATCTTGCTGAGATACTCTCTATCATTGAGTATATAACATGTGGTTCCAAACACATGAAAGTACTTCACTGTTGGCTTCTTTTCATTCCAAATCTCATATGGAGTAGTGAGAGTACCAGGTCTGAGATGAACTCTATTGCCGATGTGGCATGCTGTGTTGATAGTTTCTGTCCAGAACATTGCAGCAACTCCTTTAGCAGCAATCATGGTCCTGGCCATCTCCTGGAGAGTTTTATTTTTCCTTTCCACAACTCCATTCTGCTGAGGAGTTTTGGGGGCTGTGTACTCATGACTGATACCATTCTCACTATAGAATGTATCAAAGTACTGGTTCTCAAATTCCTTGCCATGATCACTTCTGATTCTGATAATCTGATCATCCTTCTCAACTGTGATTTTGCAGGCTAATCTCTTAAATGTTGTGAAAGCTTCACTCTTATCTCTGAGAAAATCAACCCCAGTAAACCTTGAGTAATCATCAATGTAGACAAGGACATACTTGTTTTCTCTGTAACTTTCCACAGCCATAGGCCCCATTACATCCATATGAATGAGATCTAGAATTCTCTTGGAAGTTCTGTCTTGCACTTCTTTATGTTGAGATCTGGACTGTTTCCCAATCTGACATGGACCATAGACGTTGTCTCTGTCAATTCTGATTTGAGGTAGCCCTCTAACAATCTCCTTGCTAATGATCTTCTGAAGATTTCTGAAGTTGATGTGTCCAAGTTTTTTATGCCAGATCTTTGACTCTTCAATAGATGTTCTTTGACACGTTAAAGAACATTGTTCAGGAACCTGTAGCTGATAACAGTTGTCAGCTGATCTCTTCCTTTCCATGAATATGTTAGTGTTCTTATTCATAACTTTGCAGCTTTCTTTGGTGAAGACTACAGTCATGTCATCATCACATAGTTAACTGATACTAATCAGATCAGCTTTGAGTACATCAACTAGCATAGCTTTCTTGAGTTTGGGCATTCCTTCAATAGTCAGCTCTCCTTTTCCCACAACTTTACCTCTCTTTCCATCTCCAAAGGTAACAAAATTTGACGAGCAAGCTTTCAGATTCTGCATCACAAAGCAGTCTCCTGTCATGTGTATTGAACAGCCACTGTCAAAGTAGCAGCTTCCTTTATCTTCAACTCTCAACGAAGTATGAGCAATTAGACTGGTTTGCTTGACAACCCATTACTTTTTCTGTGCAGGCTTCTTCCTTTGTTGAGCAGTTGTTTTCTTTTGAGTGTTGCTGGAATGCTGAGCCACAAATCCTCTCCTCATTCTTTTCAGATCAAAGAGATACTTCTTACAGTGTGGTCGAATGTGGCCTTTTTCTTCACAATAGTGGTATATAATTCTTTTCTTGTTGTCATTATTGGTAGTCATCTTTTTGTTAATGTTCTTTTGTATGTCCTGAACATTAGTTTTTACATGCGCTGTCTAGCTTGTACTGGCTTTGACAAACACTGTCTTGGATTTTCCACCATTGTATCCAAGACCGGGATGACTTTTTCCAGAATGTCCTAGATTAGTAAGAATCTTCTCAAGATTCTCAACTCCATTGTTCAGCATGTTGACATTCCTTTTGATGGACTTAAGCTCTATAGTAAGTTTTTAATCTCTTTCTTCTGCTGTTGGATAATGGCCTTCTGTTCTCTATCAAACTTGATCCAATTCTCCTTTTCTTTGAGAAGATCTTTGTTGTGAGATTGTAGAGTTTTGTTGATCTTAGCTACTTCAAGCCATTTTTCATACATCTCCTTGTATGTCTGAATAAACTCCTCATTACTGACATCATCATTGTCTGAGTCTTCATCATCATTTGCAAGTTTGAAAGGATTCTGGAACTCTGAGACTTTTGCTGTAAAGGCATAGGTCTCTTCTTCTGATTCACTGCTACTTTTAGAATCATTATCACTCAGAGAGGCATTATAGTTCTTTTTATTATTTTTCACAGTGTTGGCACATTTAGCTTGAATATGTCCAAAGCCATCACACTATCTGCACTGAATTCCTCTATTTGTGTTTGATGGTTGGAACTCTTTATGCTGACTGTTGGAGTTTCTATCTTGCTGAGCAGTTCCAGGTTGTTGTCTCTTGTTGTTTGACCTTCTGGAAGACTGTCAGTTTACTCTCTTAAGCATTCGACTGAAGTTCTTGGTGATAAGGACCATATTATTCATTGTTTCTGAATCAAGTATAGGTTTCTGTACATGTTCATGAACATCCTCAGAAACTTCAGCTTTCAGAGCAATACCTTTCTTCCTTGAGCTGCTATCATCATCTTCTAGATTCATCTTGAATGTTCTCAATGATCCCATCAGTTCATGAAGTCTCATACTCTTCATGTCCTTGGCTTCCTCTATGGTAGCAACTTTGTAGGTAAACTTCTTTGGAAGAGATCCGAGAACCTTTCTTACAAGCTTTTCATTGCTGATAGGTTCTCCCAGAGCAAAACTTTCATTTGATATGCTCTTTAATCTGGCATTAAACTCACCAATGGATTCAGATTCTTCCATTCTGAGACTTTCAAACTTTGAAGTTAGATTTTGAAGTCTAGACAGCCTCACAGAACTAGTCCCTTCAAAGATAGTTTCCAGAATATCCCATGCAGCTTTAGCAGTCTCACATGTTGAGATTAGGCTGAATGTTTTAAGATCCACTATAGAGAATATTGCATTGAGAGTCTTAGAGTTGACATTGTACCAGTTCTTTTATCGCACAGTCCATTCTCCTTCTTTGATCTCTACATGTTTTCATTCTTTGGCAATAGTTGGCTTTTCCCATCCTTCAGTGACACTCTTCCATTCGAGTTCATCAAGTGATCTCCGAAAGGCCCTCGTCCTTGCTTTTCAGTAAGGATAGTTGTTGCCTTCTAGCAGTGGTGGTCTAACCGTGGATCCTCCTTCTTTGATTGCACTCATAGCTGAAATGCAACCAAAACCTTCACGCAGATATGTAGCTTTCAGAATTCTTTTCACACTAACACCAAAGGTGACCCGCTCTGGTACCAATTGAAGTTACATAAACTATGCGATCATGTTCATCATCATGTCCCTGAACATTGTTGTGAACATGTAAGGTCATAATGTAAAAACTTGAGCAAATAAAGAACACGAGGTTGGTAACCCTGTTCGATCAACTGATCTACGTCAGGGGGACTTATCAAATCCGTGAGAAATAGTTTACTACTCTGTTGAATGGTTACAAAGGTTATTACACGAAGACTCATGTCACTCGACCCCTTTCCTACCTGATTCAACCTCTTTCACTAAACTGAATTGTGAGATCCCCTCATAACCTAGAATCCCTCTAGTTTCCACAGGAAATCTCTCCTGAGATTCCTCTAAGTGTGAATGAAAGTGAGTTTCAAACACAAACTAGAAACACAATGATCTAACTGATCAAACCTAGTCTACCCGAATACTATATGCTTCGAATGTGAAGTCTTTTAACTCTCAGCCCGTATTCGTAAAAATTCTTGTCACCTAAACTAGTCTGAATCCCAGGTTATTTATAACTTATAAGAAATAGATATAGCCTAAACAAGGTAATCAGAAGTCCTACTTTGACTGGGATTCAACAAGGAAACAATTTCCTTATTTAATTCGGACCTTTCCTAGTTTAGATATCTTCCTTGAATAGAACTCCTTCTTTCCTTCTTTCCTAGTTTATACAATCAAAGCACAAGAATAACTATAACTTTACACGTGTTCACAGTTTAGAGTTACCCCACCTTATGAGACGCTTTCGAATCCTTTTAACCTTGAAATACTCCTTTGTCATGCACAAGTTGTCCACCTCGAGCCCCAATACGTTGCCTAGCACCTTTAAATTTCCTTTCTCATTTTAGACGTCGAATTATACAATTAAATCATAATTTAGACCAAACTCATGCTATACTTTGCTTTAAAGTCTTCAAACATATCCACATACACAACCATGGATATACAAGCTCGTACTATGATTTTGGACTCAAAATACACATTAAAACTCTTTGAGACATTTAATCGAGCACGATACGTGCACTCATTTAAACCACAAGATCAAGACTCAATTTAAATCCTTTGAACCCAATATTTCAAACACAAACACCTTCATCCTAGGGCTCTAACATACATGAAAATCAACTCCATAAAGGCATCACAACACCTCCAACCAAACATCAACAAAACAAGGGGAAATTAGGGCAAAAATCTCAACTCTAGCAACAATGAACCATAGGAATTTGATATAACTTCACATATAGCTTCAAGGAGGTAAATAAACCATATGTTCAAGATATCTAGGCAAGAGGATTAATAAAATCGAAAACCTTAATTTTTGGGTATGAACCCTAGATTCAAATTAACATGGAAATGGTGTTTTAATCACCAAGGTGAAGAGGGTATGAAGTTACCTTGGTTGATGGAGGATAATGAAAGAATCTACCCAAAACTTGAAGAATTTCTTGAGAGAATTTCGGAGGAAATCGCCCAAAAGAGAGAAAAAATGAAGGTGAAATGAATAAGTGTGGTATTTATAGGTAGAAATCCGAACATAAAAATCGTCCCAGCCCATGCGACCGGTCACCAGTGCTCTCGGCCAAACGCTCCCCGCGAGCGCGCAGGGCTGCGCCAGCACACGCCTCACCCGCCCTGCTGGCGCGCAACGTCCCGCGGCCGCGCATGACCCCGTGGGCGCGCGGCGCTCAAATCAACTCCCTTATTTAAATTGACTCCCGGACATTTTGAACTCCATTTAACATGACTTAGATTTTCAAAACACTTTTAATACTCTCGGCCAAACGCTCTCCAGCGAGACGCTCGATCAACTCAGCGTTAGGGTGTTCAAGGTATGACAAAATAAAATTAAAATAAACACACTCATTCATCATCATATAACTCTATAAATTTTAATATTAAATGTTAACATGTATTATACACTTAGTATAATACCACTGTGCTATGACGTATCGGCTCGAGTGAGGCAACCTGCACTAAAACAATGACATAATACACACACACACATACATACATACATACATACATACATACATGATTAATATTCAAACAATATTAATTCAACTTCATTTTCCAAAATTATAATTTATAATTTAGCAAAAAGGGTCGGGGTGTCACATGTTTGCATGTATATCATAGAGAAATAATCTCCTCTAAGCTTTCCTCGAGAGACATGACCTGAGTTAGCTCACCACCCTACAATCGACCCTGTCCTCTTGCAGGTCCGGATCAAAGTAGTTTGCGTAGGACAAACCAGAAACAATCAACTAGCACCGTTACCGGGGAAGGCTTTAGGCGTATTATATTTTTGTGTTATAATTATTTTTGTGATTGTTCTCGTATTTGTGTTTTTGTCTGTTTGTTTTGTATTTGTGTTTATTTTCTTATATTTTTATTTTAGCTTTTATTCCTTGTTTCGAGTTGCGTGTGATCTTCTCTTTGTGTTTTGTGGTTGTGTATGCTAGGGAGATGAAGTCTCAATCGAAGATTAGTCCCCGTGTTTGATAACATCCATAGATCAAGGAGGATTGAAGTGCTCGATTGGGAAGAGGAGATGGAAGCCAATCACGTCAACAATGAAAATAATTCAAATGCGACACAGAACATGAGGGATTTTGCTCATTCCGTGATTTGGGCGTCGAATTCTTGCATAGTTTTTGGAGAAGCCGTAAGAAATTATGAGTTGAAGAACATCCATTTCAGCCAATTACTGTCTTTTTACGAGATACCGGTTGAAGATGCGTTGAACTTCATCCGTGAGTTCTATGATGTAGTTCAAACCTTTCCTTTACAAGGTTTGAACGAAGACCAATTGAAGATGAGGTGCTTTCCTTACACCTTGAAGGATCGTGCCAAGACATGGTTCATGTCGCTCCAGGTTAACTCATTAGCCAATTGGAATGGCGTGTACGAGAAGTTCATGGCCAAGTACTATTCCAATCAAAAGACCTAAGACTTGAGGGCTCAAATTGTCACATTCGCTCAATCTCTGGCTGAAGCATTCTATGAAGCTTGGGATCGATTTAGAAGGCTCCAACAATAATGCCCGCACCATCATCTTGCGCCTGAGTTGCTCAACCAATTCTTCTATGATGGGCTTTCACAAAACTTCTAATATATGGTGGATAATACTGTGGAAGAAGACATTGTCCGAACCGCAGAAGAAGTCTCTAACATTTATGAGACCATGGCCATAACTTTTTAACAAAAGAGTGATAGGGGGAAGAGAGCTTTGGTAAATGAAGCCAACCCTAGCTATGATGCGATGAGGCAACTAGCCGAGTTAACAAGGCAAGTGGAGATGCTTTGGACTTTCGAGAAACCACCTCAACAAAGCCATGTCCGTTGAGACTTGTAGAATTTGTGGAGAGTATGGTCTTGGGGCTAATGTTTTCCAAAAGTCACTAGAGCCGGAATCTAATGAAGAGGCACATTTCTTTGCTCTTCAAGAGTAAGTTCAAGTTACCAAGCCAATCGGAGCAAGTTCAAACCATCACCATCCTAAGAGGAGGTAAGGTGATTGACAACAAGGTTGGGGAGCCAATCCCAACTAAAGAAGTTAAAAAAGAAGGAGAGACTCCTCAACAAGAGCAAGGGGAGCCCCGAACCAAAACAAGACAAAGAGAAGGAACCCACACTCCACAAGGGCGCCAATCCCTACAATCCTCCAATTCCTTATCTCAGCCAGTTGAGGAACAAGAAGCAAGATAACCAATTCTAAGAGTTTTACAAGCTCTTGTCCAAGGTGAATGTCAACCTTCCACTCTTTGATGTCATCTGCAATGTGCTGGCTTATGTCAAATTCTTCAAGGAACTAGCCTTCAAAAAGAGGAAGTTTGCAGAAGATGAGAAGATTGTAGTGTTCGAGGTGGCAAATGCAATCCTGCAACAACAAATACTGCCCAAGCTCCGTGATCCAGGTAGTTTTAATCTTAAAATTGCCTTGGGAAATGTTAAAGAAGTATGTGGTATGCTAGATTTAGGAGCCGGAATTAATTTGATGCGTTACTCTATTTTTAAACAACTAGAGTTAGGTAATTTGAAACCAACTAGAATTGTGCCTTCAATTAGCGGATAGGTCCGTGAGATATCCTAGAGGCATAGTAGAGTACATTCTAGTTAAGGTGGGTGGTTTGATTATACCCGTTGATTTTATTATTTTGGATGTAGGAGATGTTCAAGAAACGGGAAAAAAGTACACTTCTTTTGGGTAGACCTTTTATGGCTACAATTAATACCCTCATTGATATTAAAAATGGAACCTTGAAAATGTCGGTGTTAGGTGAAACTGTGTCTTTTTCTATACATGAAAGTAAGGCGATTCCTATCTCCTGCTTTGAGGAAAATTGTTCTTTTATAGATGATATTGATCTCTTGGCCGAGGAAGTTTTCTTGTAGGAAATTGGCTCCGAATGAAGGAGTGGAGCTTTGTCTGAGGAGATAGCAATGGAAGAAGCTCGCCTCAAGTGTGGGGAGATAAGTTGGACGCCGAAGAGATGGAGATATTGCTAGGAGAACACATAAGCTTGATGGAAGTTCTAGCCTCAACCGAAGAGAAAGTGAAACCTTCTCCTGAACTTGAGCTAAAAGAGCTCCCATCTCACCTCAAGTATGTGTACCTCGATGAAGAGGAGAAAAAGCTCGTGATCATCATTGTGGGCCTTAAGAAGAACAATGCGAGAATCTACAAAGATAAAATAAAGAGGCTTCATAATAAGCGCATTGCAAAGAAGAACCTCACCTCGAACATGAAGATCCTTCTTTTCAACACATGATTAAGGCTTTTTCCCAAAAAATTGAAATCGCGTTGGAGTGGACCGTTCGTGATTGAAAAGGTGTTCCCATCTGGTGTAGTTACATTGCTATATCCGGTGATGAAAGTATCATTCCAAGTGAATGGGCACCGCGTTAAGCCGTACCTTGAAGGGCAGTCCCTAGGGGCCGAAATTGAAGCTTCCAAGCTCAAAAGCTCCACCTAGCTACCTTAAAGGCTATGTCTAGCTTGAAACATTAAAATGAGCGTTGCATGGGAGACAACCTATGATTTTCCTTTTTTTATTTTTTGTTTGATTTTTACCCCCCTTTGGTGTGTTTAAATTTGTGTTTTTGTGTTTGTCTGGCAGGGACAAGTTTGGAGTGTTGCAAGGTCGAAAATTGAGTAAAACGACTAAGTATAGCCCCGTCAGCACGGACCCCGCACGTCCGCGGGAGGAGGCTCTTGGCCAAAACACTCCGTGCGCATGTAAGCCTCGCCAGCGTGGGAGACAACAAGTTCAGCAAGTGCAGCACCCTCCAAAAGCACGGAGGGAGAAATTTGGGAATTCAGGGCCCACGGACGTGACACTCCGCAATGCCGCGCGACCCCCCTCTCGGCGGAATACCCCGCGCAAGCGCGCGATCCTCACGAGTGCAGGTATCCGACACTGCAAAGTATCTCCGCACGAGTGCGTGGCCCGTGTCAACCCCGCGAGCGCGCTAAGTCCCATGACCACGCCGCCTCCCACCTATATAAGGTGGACCACTTTTGGAACCCTATTTTCACACCAAATCCACGCCGCTCTCTAAATTTCACCACTCCAGCTGCTCTCCTCCCTTTCACCTTCCTCAAACGAAGTAAATTACCAGCTGCGATGATTTTCACCAGTCCACAACACGCTATATCCGCGACCTCTCACGAGCCACCATCCGCGGAGCCTCCACCGTGGCGCCGTGTTCCGCGACTGTGCCACCCCATCACCACCACTCCACCGCACACCATCGTTGCCCACATCCACCACCGCACACCACCATAGCAGCCACCTCCATCACCTTTTAACCCACTAGAGTAGTGAAGTATTTTTATTATTTTTCAGTGTTTTCTGTGTTTCGTGTGTGTTTTTAGTTATGTTTGTATTCTTGTATCCTTTTGTTCATTCGTCGTTGTTTGTTCATGTTATTTTGTAGGAACCCGCGCCTGTTATCGGTCCTCTAAACCCTGTGATGTTCTCTCTCTCCCTTATTTTCTTGCATCTCCTTGCATACATTGAGGACAATGCAGGAATTAAGTGTGGGGGGGGGGTGAACTTGTGTTTTATATTTTATGTTTTATGTTTTAAGATTGAATTTTGGATTTCATGTTAGACTTGGTTATTAAATTAGGTTGTATTTTGGATTATTTTGCTACGTGTTTGTCTTTTGTTTATTTTTTTTATTTGTTTGTCTTTGAGAACGTTGTGAATTTTGTTTTATGTCTCCCACTTAGCATGATTGTCTTGTCTAATTGTCAAACTTGAGAATTTGGGATATGAATCTTCAAGGATTGTTGTCAAGTTGAACATGTTGCATGAAATCGTTCCCGCGATTTCATCTTGGAATTTGAATTGTCTTGAGAATGATTATGTTTAGATGATTTGTGTTGTGGGGTGTCGTCCTCTAAGAATTTGAAGATTTGTTCATTCTCTTGTCAAATGTGTCAATCATGCTCGAAAAATCATTCTCTCATCTAACTTCCTATCATTTGATTAAAAAAATGATATGAATGTTTAAATAAAAGTGTGGATAATAAGGATTTCTACTCTAGTCGTCTAAATCGACTATGAGCATGGGAAACCACACAAGGACACTGGGGATTTTATCCTTAAGGATTAAACCTTGTGAAGTTTGATCAATGTCCTCTTGTTTAAATTGTCGCAATAAACGGGATTGCATTTTGGATTCTACTCCTATCATGTGCGTCATTCCTTTGAATCTATCTATGATGAGTATGGGAAACCACGTTAGGAAGCTTAGTTTAACCCGATGATTTCACCTAACGAATTATATCCTTTGAGTGCATTCCTGAATTAAGCTTGAATAATTTGTTAAGGACTTAGTGAGAGGAATACTCTACAAGATAATTGTTGCATTTTGATTTGAGAACATGTTCGGTATTTATTTTCACCTAAACTGTAAGTGTATAGCAAGGCTTATAGGACAGCGGTGAACAAGGTCGTATCCACAGGGATTTAATAATTACTCTACTAATTATTTTAATCTAACTTCCTGCAGTTATCTAGACTAACAATCATGACTGAATTTAACTTAACTAAAAACTAAGAATAAGAAATAAACCAAATTACCACGGCAGAAATTAACACAGATAAATCAAACAGTGAATAAAAGACGTATTCTAGGATTGCCTAATCATCTACTAATCCATTCATTTAATCTTTTCATTCTTAAATTGTGCTAGAGTAACCACTAATGCATTCTAAACATTCTCTTGAAGTGCCTAGGTTGTAGATTACAAAACTCATATTAACGTCTCCGTTCAATACCTAGCATGCAACTCCTAATGGCTCTTAGGGTCTATTGTTCTCTCAATTAACCTCAACTCTCTCGAGTGTTATCGATTAACAAGTTACTTATTCCAGATCACGTGTTAAAACTCATTTTCTCAATTTATGAATTAACACATCAAATTGTATCATTTAGTGATCAAGTAAATAATACAAATAAACACGAGAATAAGCAAAACACAACAAAATCATAGGCATAAGAAATTAACAGATTAAATGAACTTCATAGTTTCAATCATAAACAACCCTAGAATACTAAAGTTTTAGCTATCCATAATAATATAAATAACCAAAATTATTCACAAAGAAAACATGAAAAATTCTGAGAACAAAGAAAATAAAACTCAGAAGGTTTAATTTGTCTCTAATCTTGAAAAGCTCTTGAATCATTTGATCTTGTTCTTCGCGTCTATTTTTCTTTGCAGCAAATCTCCGGTGGCAACTTTTAGGTAGGTGGAATTGTGTGGAATTTTCGTGCATCAAACCCTTAAATACCAAGTTAAGAAAAGCCCAAAAATAGGTCAAAGATCGGACAAGCCCGCTCGCCTCATGACCAGATTCGCGACCTCTTCGCCCGTGACTAGAGTCTTGAATCCACATGGCATGACGTGGCAGAAAATTTACGACCAGTGCAAAATTCACGAGTGGGGTCGCAAATAATACAAAGGAGAACCCCTCTCTGTCGGGACCATGTACAAAAAGTGAAAGGGTGATTCAGGACCATAATTCGCGACCCCCGTGGTCGCGAGTCCGGTCGCGGGTAATTTTCAGCTCCGACAGCCTCTCACTCTTTTGCTTCGTTCTCACTCGTTTCTCGTCCGATTGACCCGATTCTTTTTGTAATTCATTCCTAACTTGATTTTCTATCTTTCTAAGGTCTTCCCAAGCTCATTTGAAGTTCACACATCACAATGAACAAATACGTGACATTGCACAAAACATAGAAAATAATACAAAACTCAACACTATGCATGGAATGTCAATCAAATACCACTCAAATGTACCTCAAAATACATGTAAAATATGAGGTTATCAGAACAACTTGCCTGCTTATTCTCATTGGACGAGCCAAATTCCTTGTTTAATAAATGTTGTTATTCTCCTCGTTGATACACATTCTAGTTTGAAATAGTGTGGAATGTTCTAGTGTGCATGATCTTTTTGGAGCAATTCCTTCTTGCTTCATATCTTAAGTGATCTTGTTTACTTGAGAACAAGTAAAGAGCTAAGTGTGGGGGAGTTGATTGGTGTTTATTTATACTATTTTATCATCACTTTTACTCTATGATCGGGCCATATTTACCTACTTATTTTGGGATATTTGGTCTGAATTCTCAATGATAATTGCTTTGTAATTATGCATTTGTGGAAGAAAGTGTGTTTTATGAGAGATTGCAGGTAATTAACACAAATATGAAGCAATTGGCCGAGTTTTGTGGAGATTTATGCAGTCAAGATGATTGAAGAAAATCTGGCGAGTCTGGAAGCCAGGCCGTATAGGCATACTGCCTGGAAGGGGTACCGAGATGACAAATTTTAGGCCTGTGCATGTGAATTTTAGGCTGGAGCGCGAGTTTTTACACAGCTGATGGGCTAGACGAAAGCTGCTAGTGTTTTATAGCTTGAGGACTCTATATTTATCACTTTCCTTATTAGATTAGGTTTAGGACTCTATTTCCATAATTAAACAATTATGTTTAAGGATATAGAGAGGGATTAGAATTGATATCCAGATTCACGCCGCAACAAGAGAGACGTAGTTCCAGCAACTTTTATTTCTTCTTCTTCGTATTTTTCATCATGTTTTGCTACATCTTATCTTGGAGTTTTGATTTAATTACGCGATCAAGCTAAATTAGTTCTTATTCCGGTGAAGATTAATGAAGCCTTGGCCTAGCTAAATTGTGAGATCTAAATTGCTTTTCTCATTTAATTAATTTGCATGCATCTGTTGGTCTTTGTAATTCGAGTCGTTAATTGTTTTGATATTGCTAGATAGATGCACATATTTAGTAAATCGAAATTAATTAGTAGCCAATTAAACCGGCCATCCGTAATTGTGGTTTAAGTTTAATTAGTGGTAAAATGGTTCTTCAGAACCAGGGGAATAACAGTCTTAATTCAACGGTCCTGTGTCAGAGTTTGTTGGTTTTGAATCGAGAAATTACGGAGAAATTAGGCTGCGTCAGTAAGTGTCTTTGGTGGCTATAACTGATTTGCATGTGTTAATTGAATTAATCTTTGCATCAAGGATCAGTTTAGTTAAGCTAGGGTGGAGTTAATTGGAATTCGGAATAATTCTCTTAATCTATTTAAACCATTTTCCTTGTCCATTTACTATTTTCATTTGTTTTATTTCACAATAGAAAAACCCCTTTTGGAAGTTTGGTTCTGCAGATTGGAAGTTTAAAGTAATTCTCGTCGGTCCTTTGGGAGACGATCTCGCTCGCCACTGTACTGTGCAGTGTGGGCATACCGATTGTCAGTTGGAGTATTATTTTTGGTGTAAAACGACGCACCAAATTTTGACTCCATTGTCGGGGATCGGTTTTTAAGCAGTAATTACTCTAATATTTTTAGTTTGTTATTTTTTTTATTTTATTGTGTTTTGTCAGTACATAACTCTTTCCTCATAAAAAGAAAAGCTAGTATTCGATCCAGAGCCTGAGAGGACTTTACATCAGTTGAGGAGAGCTGCTAGAGAGTCTAAAGAGGTCTCTATATCTGATTTATGAACTTTTGATCTTCATCAATTATTCGACAAAAACATGGCGGAGAATGCAAACTAAGCTCTCGCTAATGCTACTGAACTTGAGCCACTGATTAGGAAGATAGGCCGCCTAAAGAACAACCGGCCTATCTGCATCGTACTACCCCCCATTGTAAATAACTCAGAGATCAGACACGGATTCATACAAGTGCTGCCAAAGTTTAGTGATCTGCCAGGAGAGAGTGCGCATAAGCACTTGTCCGAATTTGACCTCGTCTGCTCCACCCTGCGCCCGCAAGGTTTCATGGCTGATAATCTGAGATTGCTGACTTTCTCTCACACATTGCAAGGCAAAGCTAGGATTGGCTATTTGATCTTCCATCACTACCTGGAATGAGCTAGAGGGACAATTCCTACGCAAGTTTTTCCCGGAGTCCCGAGCTGCAAACCTGAGGATGGTGATTAGTAGCATAAAACAAAAGTAGAATGAGAGCTTAGCCAAGTACTGGGAGAGGTTCTAGCAGCTGTGCCGCAAGTGTCCAGACTACGGGTTCACAAATTACTAATTGCTAACAAATTACTTTTATCGTGGCATGTCTACTTTTGACAGGAAAATTGTTGATGCTGCGAGTGGAGGATCTCTCACAAATAAGACCCTAGTCAAGGCTAAGCAACTCATTATCGACATGGTCTCTAAAGATCAGCAGTATGAGGATGAGGACAATGACCGATATCGATCTGTGAAGGGAGTTGAGCAAGCAGATAGCTCCGGTGTTAACGAGAAGAACGATGCTCTGACCTCTCTGGTTCAAGGTTTAGCTGTGGCACACACGCAGAACATCCGCTGTAGAGTCTGCTCGGAGAACGGCGATTTTACTAATACTTGTCCTACCTTGCAAGAGTCTTCAATCGAGCAAACCTACTATGGGTACGGTGATGCACAATATGATGCCCAAAGATAAAGGGATTCTGATTCGTACTCATACTCATATAACCCTAGATGGAGGGATCATCCTAATTCCAGCTGGAGACAGCCGTAGGGTGGTCAGTATGCCCATACCAACCATGCTGCGACAAGCATGAATGACATCATGAAGTGTTTGGAGCAGAGCAGTGCCCTTGTCAATAGTTTGGCACAGAGCCAGAAAGCCTTCCAGCAAGAGACGCAAGCTGCTCTGGGGAGTATGGGCACACAGATCACCCAACTCGCTACTCAAATCAAAAAGATGCAAGCGAATAAAGGTAAACTCTCATCTCAAACTGAATTAAATCGAAGAGTGCATGTTTGCGCTGTCACTTTGAGAAGTGTGGAGGAGTTAGCCAAGTTGGCTGCTAAGAAGAAATAAAAGGAGCCGGAAGAGCACACCGAGGTGCCGAAAAAAGAATCCGAAGAAAAGGGAGAACAATTTGCCGTGCTTCTTCCACCTAAGGTAAGTATTGAATCGAAAAATTCTAACTCTCAATATCTGGTTGCAGCACATTTTCCATCCAGGTTAGCTCGAAATAAGAAAGAGGATGATGAAAAAAAGATCATCGAGCTGTTCAAGAAGGTACTCTTTGGTGGGCTGGTTGAAACTGCTGCAATAACAGATGAAGATAAGGAGATTCGAGATGTCATTATGCGGCTGTACCCCACCAATGAATTTCCAACTTAGAATCTGATGGGCCGTATGCCCTTACCGACCAACTCAGAACCGATGTTACTATCTCATATGAAGGCCCCTGTGCTGGGGCTGAAAGGGCAGGAAGTAAGGTTGGTCAAGCTTTTGAAGAAGCAAAAAGGTTTAGGGATGGAGATGACTACTTTTGATAGGGGTAGATTTGCTATCCTAGATATTATCTCTTGATCGTGCCTTCCCATGTCGAGCCTCGGACGTTAAATAAGGGCGCTTCTTGGGAGGCAACCCGAGCATTTATTTGCTATTTGTTTATTTTATTTTATTTTATTTTTATTGTTAAAAAAAATTCTAGTTCAGACTTCTAGTGCAGGTTTTTTTTTTCAAACGTTGTTCCGACCCTTGCCTACGCTGAGTTGGGTGAGCTGAATCAAGCAGACTGACATCCACGTCTCCCGCTCTCCATGATTGTCACAGTTTGCTCTTTCTATCCTCTCTACTTAGTTTGTTTTCCTTCATGTTTTCCTGTTTTAATTTGTGTCACTCCCCTTATTCTGCACAGTAAGGACACTGTGTTGTCTAAGTGTGGGGGGGAGAGTTATTGTTTTTCTGGTTTTTTGCAAGCGAAAAAAAAAGATTTGTTTGTTTAATTTTGTCGAGTCATTAGCTGCCTGAAAGTGGATTGCATGAAAAGGAAATATTATGATATGGAATTGGTCTTGTTTGGATGTTTTCTCTTGTGATTGAAATTGTGTTATTGCTCGTATGTGTTCTTGGAAGAAGAAATATGCAAATTGATCAAATATGTTGAAGCTCTCTAAATTGTGAGATTTGAGCCTGTTGAGCTTGTTATATATATATATAGAAAACTTAATTTCATTCTTTTCATGAATGTGTCGGACTTGA
This sequence comes from Perilla frutescens, assembly GCA_026008535.1. NCBI lineage: Eukaryota > Viridiplantae > Streptophyta > Magnoliopsida > Lamiales > Lamiaceae > Perilla > Perilla frutescens. The sequence continues at coordinate 49,173,221 of BRKX01000009.1, read as the reverse complement.
ATGCTGAATTTCTGATTTGCCTTGTTGCCATAAGTCATACAGCTTGTGAGTTATCTTTTGCATAAAAATGATAAAGTCATGTAGGATTACCCATTACTTTGGCCTGAATAAATTATCCACACCCAACATTATCCCCTAGTGAGCTCGTTTGTGCCTGAAACCTCTCTTTCTTGTTAACAGCTACTAAATAATTCAGCCTTCGCCCTTTTTGACCTGTTCTTTTCCCATGAAAACATGTAAGTGATATGGTATTTTTGTTTAGCTAAGTTCGGATTCTACTTAAAGGTAGTTGGTACTGGAAGATGAGAAAAAAATATATGTATGCTCCTGTCCTATTCCATAAAAAAAAAAGAGAACTCAATGAGAAAGAAAAAAAAAGAAAAGAAAAAAAAAGAAAAGAAAAAAAAATGGTCTATATGCCCATACTGAAATAGAAAGGACGTGGAGGAAAGAGGGCCTGTACCTGATTGATGTTATTTTCACTTATTTGAGCCATTTCATCTCTTTTATCCTACCTGTGTACCCTAGCCCCATTACAACCCGTGCAAAAGACCTTTTGATTTGTGCATAGTTCTTACTTGCTTGGTTATAGTTTTGACATATGGGCAAATTTATGTTTGAAGGCATCAAGTCGCGATGAGTGTGAATGAAAATCTGTCATTTCCTTTTTTTGAGAGAAATTGAGCAAACCTTGGTGAGGCAGGATCGGTTTGCATATTTTTTACTTGAATGAAGAGCATGTGTACATTTCATGAAACAAGAAAAGGGTTAGTGGATTGTGGTTGGTTGTGTTGTAATCCTGACTTTGAGTGTTTCTCATTCAAGGCGGCCAATGCTTGACTTGTCATTTCTGAGTGTTATTTTGAGTCTATTTTCTGTTTAGATATGCTCGAGGACGAGCATTGTCTAAGTGTGAGGGGATTTGATCGGGCCATTTTTACCTACTTATTTTGGGCTATTTGGTGTGAATTCTCAATATTAATTGTCTTGTAATTATGCATTTGTGGAAGAAAGTGTGTTCTGTGAGTGATTGTAGGTAATTAACAAAAATATGAAGGAATTGGCAGAGTTTTGTGGAGATTTATGCAGTCAAGATGATTGAAGGAAATCTGGTGAGTCTGGGAGCCAGGCCGTATGGGCATACTACCTGAAAGGGGTACCGAGATGACAGATTCTGGGCCTGTGTGCACGGATTTTGGGCCGGAGTGCAAATTTTACACAGCTGATGGGCTGGACAAAAGTTGTTAGTGATTTACAGCTTGAGGACTCTATATTTATCTCTTTCCTTATTAGATTAGGTTTAGGATTCTATTTCCATAATTAAACAATTATATTTAAGGATATAGAGAGGGATTAGAATTGATATCCAGATTCACGCCGCAACAAGAGAGACGTAGTTCCAGCAACTTTTATTTCTTCTTCTTCTTCTTCGTATTTTTCATCATGTTCTGCTACATCTTATGATGGAGTTTTAATTTAACTATGCGATCAAGCTAAATTCATTCTTATTCCGGTGAAGATTAACGAATCCCTGGCCTAGCTAAACTGTGAGATCTAAATTGCTTTTCTCATTTAATTAATTTGCATGCATCTGTTGTTCTCGGTAATTCGAGTCGTTAATTATTTTGATATTGCTAGATAGGTGCACATATTTAGTAGATCGGAATTAATTAGTAGCCAATTAAACTAGCCATCCGTAATTGTGGTTTAAGTTTAATTAGTGGTAAAACGGTTCTTCAGAACCAGGGGAATAACAGTCTTAATTCAACGGTCCTGTGTCAGAGTCTATTGGTTTTGAATCGGGTTTCTCTAGCTCTTAATGTTGTCGGCTCATTAAACCTATAGAGTGTCTCTTACGGTTGTCAGTCGATTAGGGAAATAATTGGTGAAGTGTCTTCCTGATTATCGAGAAACTACGGAGAAATTAGGCTGCGTCAGTAAGTGTCTTCGGTGGCTATAACTGATTTGCATGTGTTAATTGAATTAATCTTTGCGTCAAGGATCGATTTAGTTAAGCTAGGATGGAGTTAATTGGAATTCGGAATAATTCTCTTAATCTATTTGAACCATTTTCCTTGTTCATTTACTATATTCGTTTGTTTTATTTCACAATAAAAAAAACCCCTTTTGGAAGTTTGGTTCTGCAGATTGGAAGTTTAGAGTAATTCTCGCTGGTCCTTTGGGAGACCATCTCGCTCGCCACTGTACTGTGCAGTGTGGGCATACCGACTGTCAGTCGGAGTATTATTTTTGGTGTAAAACGACGCACCACTCTACTAGAGGAATATGCCAGGTTTGTGCAAAACTTGAGCTTTTATCTTAAAAAGTAGGATTTTAGGGCATAAAAGTGGCAAGGATGTGAGCTCCAAGGTAAACCTCCAGTTTATGAGTCAAGCTCAGGGACCATCTGATGGCTAAGCCAAATTAGCACCCCAAACTGATCAGTTTTGGGACCAAACTGAAGAATTGGAGCCGCAACTAATGAAGTAGAGAGCTGAGGCAAAGCACAACTGATGAGTTAAGCTCTAGCCGAAAAAGAAAACTGGAGCTGCAACTGAAGGAGCTCAACTAAGGCGTCAAAAATGGAGGTGAAAAGCTCAACTGAAGAAAGCAAAACTAAAATTGACCCGCCCTGCCGGCGGGCAAACCCCCGCGGTTGCAGGGCAATGCTCCAGGTGGACCACCTCGGCGAGCCCTGCGAGCGCGGGGCAGTCAATCCAGCTCCCCCTCGATCAGTTTTCAAGCCACGATCAGTTTTGCTCTCCTTGATCAGTTTCAGCTGTGAACCGAGGCTCTGATCTCCAATGTTTTCTACCACTTGGCCAGCTGGATAATTAAGAGGCTAAGACTTTTGGAACCTAGAAGAGTGGGAGGAGTTTGGAACTTAATTCCCCTAATTATTACACCTCTTAATTACTTGTCTCCCAACTCCCATACCATATGTCCCCATATCTTGTTTAATTTCTCTAGTTTAGTAAAAACCTCTCAACTCATGATTAGAATATTTAGATTTGTATTGAAATTTTCGAACATGTTTGCATGCATAGCACAGAGACATAATCTCCTCTAAGCTTTCCTCAAGAGACACGATCTGAGTTAGCTCACCGCCCTACAATCGATCCCATCCTCTTGCGGGTCCGGATCGAATTAGTATGTATAGGACAAGCCAGAAACAATCATTCACGTGGATCACGAAGGCTTTTGAAGAACGTGCCGGATCCTCTGAACCCATCAACCTTTCAGGATAAAGCGAAACTGCTGATACAGACTCAAATTTGTGTCGTTTTACTTCATCTTTTTACTCATCTTTAGTGTTTTTAGTTGTATATAGAGTCTTTTTAGGGATAAGGTGTGACAGGGAATAGAAGAAGCATGTTTGGATCCATTAAGGGCATAACCATGATGCTGACTCGATTGAGGGCATAAGGAGGACACTAAAGCTTTGAAAGTATATTGTGAATTTAGCGTCAAAGTTGAGCAACCACCTCTACCCAAACAACATGGATTCACGTAAGCAACAATTTCAAAACAATGGGCTATCAGTTCAGAAGAGGAGAGAGAAAAGAAGAGATAGAGAAGAGATGAACGAAGAGATAGAGGAGAGAGTTGACATGGAGCACAGTCCCTAAAAATCAGCGAGTATGACCGTTGTGTTGAAGTGGTCTTTCCCAACTAACTTCATGCCCCTGCGTGGGCTGGGTTGGGCCAAGATGTGGCTGATTAGCAACTATAAATACTGTTCTTTATTTCAGTTATAAACACACTTGAAATTATTTTATATTTTCGCACTTAGTTTCCAGCATTTTTTCTATTGAATAATTTGCACAACAGTTAGTGTTTTGTTCTCGGCTGATGTACGTACCTATTTTTATCCAAATCTGGAATTGGTTCCAGACTTTAATCTAGTTTGTTTTTCTTTTACTATGTGTTATTTATTTACTTTTGCTTTGTTTATTAGTATGTTTTCTGGCTAAGTATCTAGTGTTCAAGTCGATTGTGAATAGGTTAAGGTAGAAATTATGCATGGAGCTTATTGTTCTTAATTTATTTTGAATTGATTCCCAACTTCATTCTGGGCAGAACGATGACATGGTAATAGTAAGATTAAGTTGGTCGCTACTCTTAATTGAATTATTATTTATGTAAGTCAGGGTAGAAGTTAGGGCGCCCATACCCTAATGAGCCACTAATTGATAAAGCAGACACCAAAGCTTGGAGAATGAAGTATAGGTAGATCTGGTGGGCACACCGAGGATGTGTCTATGTTCTAGTGTTGGGTCTCTCCGATTTAATGTTGTTGCCCTTGCAAAATCTCTGTATGCGTCTCTTCTTTGGTTCTTGGGTAGTTAGGGACTAAGAGTCACCATCCGTATTGTTCTTAGCGTAAACAGTAATAAGGGATTGGGGGTATAAGTCACCCGTAACTGCTCCCTATAACCAACTGGTCAAATGAAGGTACCTATGTGGTTGTGTCCATGATTGCATGCATGCATCTACTAAAACTAAACTCATGTTTGACTTGAACATATTTTTTATATTGTTTAACCTTTTCTTGTTATTTAATTGTTAGTTTAGTTTGAAGTGTGCAGGGATGAATTAGTGATAGTGTAATACCTCAAATTTTCAAAGCATAATTATGAAATTCCTAATTAATATTAGGAGTGATTAGAAGAAAGTTTAATGATAATTAAGGTGAAATGGATGTAAGTCACGACTTTAGAAGTCATTTCTGTAAAAAAAAGGAGAGAAAAGAAAAACGTCTTTTCAAATTTAACAAAGAATATCGGGAAATATCCGATATTAGGCCCGTTTGAAAAAAAAAACGGCCCAAAGAGTCTGTCGATATTTTTTGGAATTTTAATTTGAGTTTTATGGGTATTCTGATATTGAAACGTGTAAAGAGTTAACTTATGAATAGTATTTTCTCGAAAAGACGTGATTTTGAATTTTTTTTCAAATCATGTGTTCATTCGGATCACGTTTTTAAAAGTCGTCCTTATGGAAAATTGTCCAAGGAATCTACTCATATTCTCATATTTTTTATTAGAGGCCAAACGAATGCTCGGGAGCAGTTTTTATCTTTCTTTGTGAATAGTAATTTTCCGTTTCAAAAAGTAAATTCTTCTTCGATTTTTTTTAATGACCTCTTTATTTTTTTTATATCATATGTTGGTTCAATAATATTCGAGCCAACGAGTCTCTCGATAATTTTGTATTTTGTATCAGAGGTCATTTGGACCTCGCCATTGAATAAAATAATTTTAATCGAATCCAAAATATACTTTGTTAGTATTTTATATCCGGATTTAATATTGGATATTTTTATTTCTATTTTTCTTCCACCTTTGACTTTAAAGGCACACCTCACCACCTTATCCCCTCATTTCCATCAACCACATTTCTAGAAAAAAAACGGGGGAAAGATCGAGAGTTAGAGAGAGAGAAGGAAGAAGAGAATAGGTGAGAGAGAGAGAGAGAGAGAATTGGTGAGAGAGTTAGAGAGAGGGAGAAGGATAGGCCATGGGGGGAAGAAGGGGGAAGGGGCTGCCAGCCTGTAGTCGCCGGACCGACTGCCGGAGCATCGCAGGAAAGGAAGTAGGTCGCCGGAGTTCTGCTGGCAGCAGCAGCAGCAGCCATCATCACCGACACCACCACCCCTCACAGCCTCTCCACTTCGACACCCTCGTCTCGGTCCATTTCTTGTCATTTTCTTTTGATTTTCGGATATGTTGTGTATCTATATGTGTTCTTTATTTCGTCTTTTTGATGTCGTTGTGGAACGGTGGCCGGAAAGTGGCCAAATCGCCGGAATACGGGCATAGAAGCTGTTTCCGGGTAGATTATGTAATCTGCCATTTCAGGGCCTTTCGGGGTCCCGAATCGAAAAAGTTTCAACTGGAAAGTTGCTCGAAATATTATTTTACGTTGGGTTAGCATGTTGTTGAATTTTATTTTTGAATATCCCGTCATTTGGATTTTTACCTAAAGCGTTATAAGCATTTAAATTTTATTTCGGAAAATAAGTTATCAAAAAATTTCCAAATCTATATGTTTTGATTCTCATATGCTAAGGATTGTCTTTCCATTTATTTCATAATTTTTGGATAAGTATAGAGCCCCGTTGAATTTTATTATCAAATATCTAGCTGATTCTAATTTTTATCGAAAGTTTGTGATTTTGAAAAATTCCAAAATTTTTATATGTTAGTCTTTGCATGTCCAGGATTGTTCTCTATTAGTTTTGTAATTTTTTTTACAAGAGTGTTATGCTTTGTTGAATTTTTGGATAATTATCGAGAAAAGGTAGAGACGACGGAGTATCGTCTTTTACCAATCTCTCGACCCGGTCAACCTCGAATAAATAAATTATCGAATCTCATTTATATTTTGAGTGGAACAGAAGTCTCTAAAGTCGTGCAATTTGTAGCAACATAGTAGTTAAGGAAGGGATAAATCCTGATTTAATTTCTCGTTAGACTTTAGGATCTTCGAGATAGATTGCTAAGTCGATAATCGACTTTTGTAGGTAAATTTGAGCCTCAAGAGAACCAAGGGAAGAAACTACAGCTCGTTGCCTCATCCTCCGAACGGTAATCGAGGTGGGTAATACTATACTCATCTATGATTTGAGCTAGTGAGCTCTAGAAGCATGTTAGGGAAAATCGAAATATCCAATTAAATGATTTTATGCTCTGCCTGATTAGTCTTTGTACAAGAAATTATTATGCTATGGGAATTGATGATACGAATTGTTATTTGAGCTCTTGAGCGTGATATGTTATGGGTGCTAATATGAGGTGTTATATGGCCTATTGATTTGATACATATATATATATATATATGATCATGATCATAGGATTGATTCCTTAGTATTGATATTATGATGTGGAAGTTTAGATAGATGATGCCTTATAAGTTGATGGTAGTATCCCTTATAAGCAATGAGACTATGCTAATTAATGAGGAATTAGACCTAGATGATTCATCCTAGGTTATGATCTATGCTAGTAGAATTGAATATTAAGGATTGTTTGTTAAGATTGGATATGGAGGATTGAAGGTTGAGATTGAATGATTGTTAAGCAGGTTAATGTGTTCAAGGAACTGTGATATCTCATCTATGGGTTGTAACCTTTGGGTTACCAGGTGGTGGCCTTTGGGTCACTAGGTTGTGGTCTTTTGACCACTAGGGAGTCACTGCTGGGTAATCCCCTCGCATACACGGTGGGATATTTGAGGTAACCCCTCTCTTATTCTAGGCATGCCTCAGGGTGCAGTAGACATCAGGTTTGAGCCAGAATGGGCCAACAGGAAGTAAAAATATTTTGCACATATGGGAAGGGGTTTTGCGATTTGCTTTCCATATACTGCTCGTTATCGTTGGATATTTGTAAAGTTTACAATATTTTCTCATAAAACTCCACTGAGTACATTAGTACTCACGCCCTCTTTTTCAAATATTTTTCAGGTTGAGATGCAGAGGTCGTTGGTGGCTGTGGATGTGGGTTGGCTGCCGAGATCTTATTTTACTATTATAGTATTTACCCCACTATGATTTTTGCTGCTCTGATAACTCTTAAGTTATGCTACTCTGATAACACTTAGTATTACCATCATGAAAATCCTATAACGTTGCTACTTGAATTATTGAGCTTATGCTACACTCTTAGTTTAGCATGTTTAATATGCTTAACTATTGATGCCTATTATATTAATCTAAGGGAAGTCCCATCTTTTGATATGTCTATCTATTTATTTGCTTTCTGCCTATGAAGGGGCTTTTCTTGTTCAGCATGTTGGTTTTCTTTAATATTATCGACCTATGAATAGGTCTATAAACTGTGGGTATTGATTTGTTTGTTTTCATATAGCCTATAGATGGGCTTATTGTATTGTCTCTGCATCCATCCCTCTCTTATAAACCATTATTAAACGGGGGTTTCTCTATAGTTACAGAGGTTATGATGTCCATTTTTCTGGAAAGCATATCCTATCTTTGGCCTACTCAATTGTCAATTGTATTCTTAACATTAATCCTTTTGGATAAACACCCTGTCCCCATTTAATTTTCCTTCTTCGGGACCGGGCTGTTACAGATGGTATTAGAGCCAGGTTTGCAACTCTGCAGACCTGTCTCTTCTTTGAATGATTGATTAAGTGCTTATGTGAATATTTAATTGTTATATAGTATTGATCAGCAACCCACAACTCGCCATCACCCTCGCATCCTCAACCAAATTAAGGTATGGTAGTGTAAAATGTTTTTTTTTTGAGTTATGACTTTTGAAATAAATGAAATGAAAGGTTTGAGCAAGTTAAGCAAGTTATTCTCATATCTTTATATAAATGATGGTAAAGGAAATTCTTTGAGAATGAAGTTCAAAGTGAAAGGTGTTTAGGTAAACCCAGGCCTAATGATTTCTAAAGTATAAATTTTTTTCGAAACAGGTCACTACCAAAATCAAAATAAGTTCAACCTATTTCTAGGTGTATTCTATTCCATTATTTAAGTCAAGGTTAATATTTCTATTTAAGAAGTAGAAATTTCGGGCGCCAAAATATTCAAAAGGAACAAATGTCTACTACTTTTGAGATTGTGATTTATGAAAGGCATGAGTAGAATAGTCTGAACCTAGACTATAGTGTGAACTCAGGAGAACTTTAAGTCATCCTTAATGCTATAACTTAGACTAATTAAATCACCAATTATTAGATCTGATCGGAAGAAGGCTGCCATTAGCTCCTAAAAATATTATATGCTTCTATGGTAATGCAAAGTTCTCATAAATGAGGCAATTTTTCCTATGCCTAAATGTTGTTAAGTTCTTAGGTTTGAAGTTTTTTTTTTCAAAAGGCATAAATGTTCATATGTGAAAGATTATCGAACTGCTCTTGAATTAAGTATAGAAGGCCTCTAAAAATTAATTTATTAGGATGCCGCCAAGAAGACGTCAAGCTGAAAATCCAAAGGAGGGAGAAAATGAGCTAGAACCTGAGCAAGTTCCAAACCCTGGTCCGCGAGCCGAGAATGTATTCCTTAAACACAACCCTTCATCATTCAATGGGTTAGGCGACCCAATGGATGCTGAAAAATGGGTTCGTTCTTTAGAATGAATCTTCGACTTTATCACTTGCTCGGATAAAGAAAAACTTAATTGTGCCCTTTTTATGCTATCGGACGATGCAGACTATTGGTGGGAGTCTCTTAGGAGAACGATGACCCCTGAGTAATGGGCGGAATATGGATGGGAAGATTTTAAATATGATTTGTACCAAAAGTACATACCCGACTGCTATCGTAAGGATAAGGAGATGGAATTCTGGAACCTAAAGCAGGGAAAGAAGATGGTGACTGAGTACGATAGGGAATTCAACCAGTTATCGAGGTATGCTCCACATCTGGTGGACACTGATAGAAAGAAAGCACATAAGTTTAAGAAATGGTTGAGGTACGAGATTGGCATAGCTCTCGCGGGACAAGAGGATATGTCCTATGCTTAAATACTGGCAAAAGCTTTAAGCATCGAAGCTATACTTCATCATGAAAAGAGTCAACCCCCTCAGTCGTCTGGTGATCACAAGGGAAAGAAAAAATGGGAAGAAGGAAGTAGGAGAGAGGATAGGGGCAAGAGACCCCAGCGGCAAGGCGGGGCACCATGGGTTCCTCGAAATCAGCCAGACTACACCTCTGGGACAAGGTTGTGTCCAAAATGCGGAAGAACACACTTTGGAGCTTGCAAGATGAATCAGACTGGGTGTTATAACTGTGGAGAAGAAGGACACTTTGCAAGAGAATGTCCTAAGGGAAATAATAGATGACCACAACCACCACAGCATCACCAGCCGCAACAGCCGCAACGATAATTCCCTGAAAATCAGCAACGACTATATGAAGGAAGGCCTCAAGGATAGAACTCGGAAATGAACCTAAGACCGAACCAGGGTAAGGACCAGAGACCTAACCACCTCTGTCCCTGGGAAAGGCTATTGAGATTTGCTTACCATATACTGCTCGTTATCGTTGGATATTTCTAAATTTTACAGTATTTTCACATAAAACCCCACTGAGTGCATTAGTACTCATGCCCTCTTTTTCAAATGTTTTTCACGTTGAGATGCAAAGGTCGTTGGTGGCCGTGGATGTTGGTTTCCTGCCGAGATCTTATTTTGCTATTATAGTATTTACCCCACTATGATTTTTGCTGCTCTGATAACTCTTAAGTTATGCTACTCTGATAACACTTAGTATTACCATCATGAAAATCCTATAACGTTGCTACTTGAATTGTTGAGCTTATGCTACACTCTTAGTTTAGCATGTTTAATATGCTTAACTATTGATGCCTATTATATTAATCTAAGGGAAGTCCCATCTTTTGACATGTCTATCTATTTATTTGCTTTCTGCCTATGAAGGGGATTTCCTTGTTCAGCATGTTGGTTTTGTTTAATATTATCGACCTATGAATGGGTCTATAAACTGTTGGTATTGGTTCGTTTGCTTTCATATAGCCTATGGATGGGCTTATTGTATTGTCTCTGCATCCATCCTTCTCTTATAAACCGTTATTAAACGGGGGTTCCTCTATAGTTATAGAGGTTATGTTGTCCGTTCTTCTGGAAAGCATATCCTATCTTTGGCCTACTCAATTATCAATTGTATTCCTAACATTAATCCTTTTGGATAATTCCAAATAAATCCCCAAAAAGCTACCAAGAAGATAGAAAGGTTAAACACTCCTCGTGGGACGATATTTGTCTTTGGACGCTATACTAGCCTCTTAGGGAAAATTTAAGCATCTGTCGGGCTTTGCCCCTCGGGTGTAATTTTGCACACAAAATAACGGTGTGTCAAAATTTGGCAACGTTAATTTAAATTTAAAATTGAAGGATTATCTATTGGAAAACTAATTGAACGACGGCGTTCAACCTTCTTAGGCCAGCGTAGTGGGTTGAGGAAAAATGAACACTACATTAGGAGGTGAAAAGATTGGGAACAACATGATTAACATCTACTAATGTCATCATATATGTCCCCAAAAATATTTTTTTGCAAACAACATTTTTAAAATATTATTTATAATTAAAACATAAAATTAGGCACGGTATCCATCACCTTAGATCCCTTATGCCATTTTCTATGACATTCTCTATGCTAAACTTATATGTTTTTTTTTAATTTCAACTAGTTATTATTTAGTTTAATTTAAATCCTTATTTAGGGTTCATCCTTCCCCAATTATGGTATATTAAAGAAAATTTAAAAAAAAAATACTAGTTATGCCGCATGAAATGTAATATGTATAGAGGCCTTATTTCTGTACAAGCCCAAAGGTGTCAGGCCCATGATCATTAGAGATCGAAGAGGTCGAGGGGTTGGTAATAGAGGTTAAAGAGATCAAAGGTCTAAGGAAGAAACCGAGGCCAAGCAGACTTTCAAAATAAATGAACAGGTCAAAGAGATCCGTTGAAGATAAGGGAGACCTTGTCACAACCCTAAAAGGGATAAGCAAGATCCCCCGAAAATCAGAATTAACTTGAGGATCCCTTATATATATATATATATATCGTATAATAAAGAGAAAACACACGTTCATCGGAGCTACATATACGCATAATTAAGCAAATAAAGCAACACACTACAATCACTTTGTAATTACGAAATCCAACTCCGAAACTTCATTTTTATTGCTTTATTCATTTCTTTATCCTTTTTTGGTTTCGATTTTGACTTGAGCGTCGGAGTCTGTTCGATCGTAACCCCCCCGACGGTCCTTCGGCTTCACGTGTTTCTTTATCTTGTAGGTCACCGGAGTCCGAACTCGAAGTATGATTAACCATAGAGTTTTTGGCCTCTACAATATGAAAAGGCATATAGGATATGATGGTAGTGCCCATAAGGTAGACGTTGAATTTTACTTTGTTTATTTTCAAAAAAGGGAAAATTCTAAACATAACTCCATGTTTTTCTCTTTATAGCCCTCACTATGTTTACCTCTCCTATGTAGGTTTGCAGACTATTACACAGGGGCGGAGTTTACCCAATGCCTACCACGGTAGCTGATGAGAACCAAGCAAGGCATCGATATACCTCAAGAATGTAGAAGATTCAAAAATAGTCGTTATCAATTTGTCAACTTGAGATTGCTTGGTTAACTGATGAAGCCATGCAAAGCATGTGAAGAGGGATTTTCATTCATCCATAGTCTCATAATTAAAGATCAAGTTTTAGATGTTGGAACAGAAGTAAATTTCAAGTTAGGCGTGATCACGCCTAAGCAGTTGTTCGCGATTTTTTATTAAAAATCGGTTTCCCTTAATTTAATTATGGAACACAATTTTAATTTATGGTTTTTATTTAATTATAGACATTAGTATAGTTTATTTTATTTAATTGCAGTTGTGGATTTTTATTTAATTAGTAGCCCAATTATCACAATTTGTTTAGGTGATATTGGACCCAATATTTTATTTGAAGCCCAGTTCGAAATTACCAAGCCCAAGGCCTTGTAATTTTCGAACCCTAGCTTAGAATTAGTCTAGTATTTAAGTTATTTTCGTTCTTATTGTTATTTAGACTTGTTTGAATCAAAAGCGATTGCTATTTCACTTATCTTACGTGTGCGATGAACATAACACAAATCGGTTCTTGCGTAGAGTTTAATGTTGGCACTTCAAACTTGAAATCAATTGTCTCATTCGTGATATCCAGTAGTATCCGGGTTAGGCAGCCACGAAGATTACTCCATAGGCGCATTTTGGATCCAAGTAGGTTCGAGGTTCGTTTCGGGTACGATTAACTTCTATCTTTCATTTTCCATCGTTCCACTTCATTCCAGCCACCACCACACTTCCACACATACCTCATACCATCCACAACTTTACCACCATCATCCATACTTCATCCCAATGCCAGATTTTAGGTTTATAATTCCTTGATCTAAAAATACAAGCCCTAGACGTCTGAATTTGACCACCGAGCCATCTCCCAAACCACTTGTGCGTTTTGGCTGATTTTTGAATATGTTTTGCCTGACTTTTGATTGTACCTTTTCCTAAAATTTAAGCTTAATCTGACTTCGTTTGCTTAGGTTTTACGTCACGTCATTATTTGGGTTTTTCGGTTAATCCGTGTTTATTTTGGTTTAATTCTTGTTTGAATTTTATTGGTTGTTTAGGTCATATTATTTAGCATATTTTTACTCTTAATTCCATTGGTTATTTGCGTTGAATCAATTTTAAAGTTGTCGTGTGTTCGATTCGTTGCTTCCGCGTATTGTTGGTCGTATCAGTAGCGACTGCGGGTTATTCTCGACATCCAAAAAAAAATATTATCCCCTTGAGGATGACCTAGTGGTGGAGTAGTAGTATCTTGAGGCCAAAAGTCTTAAGTACATATCACACCACCAACACCACTAGGTGTGAGCCTGTATGTCACAGACAAGGTCTGGGTTAATGGATTCGAAGCTGGAGCCTCATTGGAAATGGAAAAATGCGATCTTGAAATTAGGGCTCTGGAGATGAAGATGAATGAAATTGGGGAAAATAGATTGTCAGGTCGGGTACCAGAGGTCGTAGCCGTGGGTCAGCGTGAGGAGTAATTAGTTAAAATGCCCTTTGTGGGCTAGTTTTAGTTTAATTTCCCAAAAGAGGCACGTTGGCCCATTAAGTTGTTTTATTTCATATTATAACTTTAGCCTAAGTATATGCTTTTAGCGCTTCAGTTGTGCTTAGCTATGAATAAGTGGAAAGGAAGTAATGAAATAACCATTTCTCTCTACTATTCTCTCAACCCTTCCCCTTTCTTCAATTTCTTCCTCTCTTTCTTTATCACAAGATTACATTTTTATGTTCAAATCCCGATTATTATTATATCAAATATACCAAAAATTTACAAAAATAAGAAAATCCCCTAGAGTATGCTATATTTGGCATCTCAGAGCCACGATCTGGTGATGGATGAAGGAACGCGCTTGCGTGAGCTGCCTTGCGTGAGCTACAAGAACAACAGAAACAGTTAGATCAAGTATTAAAATTTGAAGCACTGAAAATAGAGGCTGCAGAACTGAAGATACAAGAACAAATCACTAAATCTAATGAAGATATGAGGGGTTTTATGCAAGGTGTGAACAAAAAATTTGACAATCTCGCTAATACTCTAGGGTCTATTCAGATGCAGTTGTCTAACTGGGATAAAGGAAAAGGTGCGGCAACAGAGAGCTCTATCTTGGGTAGCCCAAATTCAAGAAGTCCAGGGGATACCTACAGCCAACCCAGACCCCAGCAATTTATCCAGAGCAGAGATTGGAGTGATTCTACTGGTAAGCACTCACCCTCACACTTTCCTAAACTTGATTTTCCTCAATTTGATGGGGATCAACCAAGAGCCTGGATCCTCAAATGCCAGAGTTATTTTAAGATGGTACCCAATGTCCCTGAAGATCAGAAGGTGATATTAGCTACTATGCATTTTGATGGGAAGGCAGCTCAGTTGCATCAAAATCTAACCATTAAGGAAACTGACCTCTCTTGGGAACAGTTTTTAGAAGTGGTACCAGATTTGAGAAAATTAAAGATGCTAAGGTCATTGCTGAGTTCAATAAGCTTAGACATACTGGTTCCTATGCAGAGTATGTTGACAAATTTGAAGAACTTAAAGCTTGTATGTTGATGTTAAACAAAGGGCAATTTACAGAAGAGTATTTCATAGCAAGTTTTATAAGTGGGTTGGGGGAGGAGATTCAGTCATTAATTCAGATGTTCAAGCCTACTACCTTGAGCCATGCCATTGAGCTGGGCTAGCAACAATTAATAAACATGGAGGCCATGACTAGGAAATTCAAGGGGAGTGCCAAGTCTAGCCAAGCTACAGGCAGTAGGAGGGAGAACTTCACTCCTTCCTATGGGCAAAAACCACAACCTATCCCTACAAAACCCCTATTCAAACTTCTTACATCAGCAGAAAGGGCTGCTATGAGGGAAAAGAAGCTTTGTTATAACTGTGATGAGACATTTTCTCCTAGACATAGATGCAAAAGCAAGATTTCCTATATGATTATGACTGAGGAAGATGAGGTTGCTCATATTCAGTCTCTAGCTAGAGGAGATTACTGAGTCTCTGGAAGAAATACAGATGGCTATGAACATTATCTCTGGAGAAGGAGGTATCACTACTATGAGGGTTATTGGACAAGTGGGAGAGCACAAGTTTCACATCCTCCTTGATTTAAGAAGCACCCTTAGCTTCATTAGGGAAGCTACTGCCAAGGAACTAGGATGTAAGATGGAACCCACTAAACCCCTATTGGTCAAAGTTGCTAATGGCAACAGAATAGTGGGCTCAACTAGGGTGAAGAATTTCAAGTGGTCTGTCTAGAATCACCAGTTTACCTATTCACCAAGGACTCTAGCTACAGAGGGTTGTGATCTTATATTGGGGGGATTGGCTCAAAGCCTGCACTCTCATTGAGTTAGATTATGATAACATGACATTCACAGTAAACTGGTTGGGGTAGAAGATCAAGATACATGTCTTAACAACCATGGGTGAGTGCCATCTGATTTCAGAGCATACTCTCTCTCAGATGATCCACCATGTTAAACCTATCCCTATAGAGGAAGTGTTTATGGTCAAGCTGAAGACAGCACGCCATGACCAGAATCAAGAGCTGGAGGGCCTACTGGACAGTTTCAAGGACATTTTTTAGGAGCCGAATGAGTGGCCCCCTAGCAAGGGTATTGAGCACCAAATCATACTCAAACTTGGGAGCACCCCCAAGCACAAATACCCCTACATGGTCTCCCATGATCAAAAAGGGAAAATAGAAAAAATTATCAAGGACTTGTTGGAGAGTGGATTAATACAGAACAGCAGTGGCCCATTTGCTTCCCCAGTTCTACTATAAGGAAAAAAGATGGTACCTGGAGGATGTGTGTAGACTAAAGGTACTTGAATAGGTTGACTGTGAAGAATGACTATCCGATTCCCATTATAGATGAACTATTGGATGAGCTATTTGGAGCTAAATTCTTCTCTAAGATTGATCTAAGGTCAGGGTATTTTCAGATTTTGATGAAGCCAGAGCACAAGTACCTTACTGCTTTTAGTACCCACAATGGTCACTATGAATTTCTGGTTATGCCTTTTGGGCTGAGTAATGCTCCAGCTACATTTCAGTCCCTAATGAATCATATATTCAGACCACTTTTAAGGAAGTCAGTATTGGTATTCTTTGATGACATCCTGGTCTATAGCATTTCTTAGGAAGACCACCTTAAACATCTAACAGAAGTTTTAACTCTTCTAAGGGTGCATCATCTCTATGCAAAGAAAAGCAAATGTCATTTTGGGTAAGAGAAGATTGAATACCTAGGTCATGTGATTACCTCTGAAGGGGTGGCTATTGACCCCTCCAAGATAGATTGTATGATGAGCTGGACTGTACCAACCATAGTCAAGCAACTTAGGGGCTTCCTAGGACTTACAGACTACTACAGGAAGTTTGTGAAGAACTATGGGACCCATAGCAAGCCTCTTACATCCCTGTTAAAGAAAGGAGCCTTTAAATGGTCTGAGGAAGCTACCAGAGCTTTTGAGAGCCTCAAGACTGCTATGGTGACTACCCCAGTGTTGGCTCTACCTGATTTCCCTCTACCATTTGTTCTTGAAATAGATGCAAGTGGCATAGGAGCTGGGGCAGTCTTAATGCAGAAGGGTAGGCCAATATCCTATATGAGCAGGTCACTCTCCAAGAAAAATCAATCACTGTCTATCTATGAAAGAGAATTCTTGGCAATGTTGATGGCTGTGCAGAAGTGGAGACATTACCTCCAAGGACACAAGTTTGTCATAAGAACTGACCAGCCAGCTCTTAAGCACCTACTGGATCAGAAAATTATGACACCTATGCAATAAAAATGGATCACCAAGCTATTGGGGCTTAATTATGACATTGAATATAAAAAGGGGTCCCATAATAGGGCTGCAGATGCCTTATCTAAGAGGCCCCACCCCCTAGAAGAATGCTTGACTACCACCACAGTTATTCCAGCTTGGGTACAATAGGTTGTGGATAGTTACAAGGGAGACAACTAGGCTACTAACCTCACCAATTCTAAGCTATTGGACACCAGTGCTCATCCAGATTATGAACTCCAGGGGGACCTACTTAGATATAAAGGCAGAATTATGGTTGGAAAGGAGAATGAGACAAGAAAACTACTCCTACATGAAATGCATGACTCCTCTTATGGAGGGCACTCTGGCATTTATGGGACTTATGTGAGACTTAAGAGACTGTTCTTCTGGCCTTGTATGAAGAAAGATGTGGAGGATTAGGTAGCTAACTGTAGTACTTGCAGTGTTAGAAAACCCACTAGAGGACTCTATCCAGGACTGTTGCAACCCCTACCAATCCCTAGCCAAGCCTGGACACATATCACTATGGACTTCATTGAAGGCCTACCTCTCTCATATCACAAAAGTGTGATCATGCTAGTGGTTGACAGACTCACAAAATATGGTAATTTCATGCCTCTAGCCCACCCATACACAGCCTAGACAATTGCTAGGGTATTCTTGAACTCTATCTACAAGCTTAATGGACAGCCACTCAGCATTGTCACAGACAGAGATAAGGTCTTCACCAGTACATTTTGGAAGGAGCTCTTCAAACTCATGGGCACATCCTTAGATATGACTTCTGCCTATCACCCTCAGTCAGATGGCCAAACAAAGAGGGTCAATCAGTGCTTAGAGACCTACTTAAGGTGCATGGTACACCACCATCCTAAGCAATGGACTAAGTGGCTTTCATTAGCTAAGTTCTGGTATAATACTAATTACCACTCCAGCTTAAAAGCCACTTCATTTGAGGCATTATATGGTTACCCGCCACCACAGCACTCATTACAGTCCTAATGTTGAAGTCAGGGACTAGATTTAAGAGCGGCAACAGTTCATCACTGAACTGAAAACCAATCTCTTGTCTGCCCAGAATAGGATGAAGGTGTACGCTGACTTAAGCGTACTGAAAGAGAGTTCGCAGTGGGGGACTATGTCTATCTAAAGCTACAATCCTATCGGCAAAGTTCAGTTTCCCTACGCAAGAACATCAAGCTTTCAGCTAAGTATTATGGGCCTTATCAGGTGCTAGAGCGAATTGGAAAGGTAGCATATAAACTGCACTTACCAGCAGGGGCGAAAATACACCCAGTCTTCCATGTTTCGATGTTGAAGAAGGTATTGAGCCCAACTGTGAAAGCCATCCCAGATCTACCACCTCATGATAGTGACGGGGTCTTTCTCATCCAACCTTTCGCGCTGCTGGCAGAAAGATCCTTCAGAAACGGGCGCACGGAAATTTTGCAGACTCTAGTCTCGTGGGATGAATTTGGAGAGGGTCTAAAATCATGGGAGGATTCCAAATTGGTGGCCAAATGGTGAAAAAAATCGATCCTTACAAACAAGGATCTCAATCAGGGAGCGGAAATGTCACAGACAAGGTCTGGGTTAATGGATTCGAAGCTGGAGCCTTGTTGGAAATGGAAAAATGCGATCTTGAAATTAGGGCTCTGGAGATGAAGACGAATGAAATTGGGGAAAATAGATTGTCGGGTCGGGTACCAGAGGTCGTAGCCACGGGTCAGCGTGAGGAGTAATTAGTTAAAATGCCCTTTGTGGGCTAGTTTTAGTTTAATTTCCCAAAAGAGGCTCGTTAGCCCATTAAGTTGTTTTATTTCATATTATAACTTTAGCCTAAGTATATGCTTTTAGGGCTTCAATTGTGTTTACCTATAAATATTGGGATGATGTAAGTGGAAAGGAAGTAATGAAATAGCCGTTTCTCCCTACTATTCTCTCAACCCTTCCCCTTTCTTCAATTTCTTCCTCCTTTTCTTTATCACAAGATTACATTTTTATGTTCAAATCCCGATTATTGTTACATCAAATATACCAAAAATGTACAAAAACAAGAAAATCCCCTAGAGTCTGCTACACTGTCACACCTGGCCTGCTAGGTATGGTTTACCTCCTCTACGCTAGGTCTGGTTTACCTCCCCTGTGTAGTTTGCAGGCATTACACAAGGGTGGAATTTACTCAGTACGCACTACGGTAGCGACTGTCATTTTATATAATTAAAAATAAGATAACAAGACTCTCAGAGACATGAAATCCTGTTTGCAGCATTGTCTCAGTTTTAGTTCTTAAAATATTTGAATTCAACTTTGACAGCGAGAACCCTTTTTTTCATTTTTTTCAAACATTCAATAAACACTCAACTTGTGTTTATTCAATAAATGCAAATCGCTTTTTTCTACTTTTTTTTTCCCTTCTTCTGAGCATTCAATTAAAAAAAAAAAAAAGCTTATCCAAAATCAAACCCTTTATGTTATATCATCTAACAACTTCAAATTATAATAACATAATACACAACGAGATTATTAAAATCACCATTTAACTAGCTACAAAGGCCTCTTAACAACGGGAATCATAAACAAATCGTATTTCCTTATAAGAGAGGCACCATAGGCCTCTGTGGCTCTGTCATATCCAATTCTTCATCTTTGATTGCATTAAGCATTTCCCAATCGAAAGATTAAAGAAGGTGAAAATTCTCCATCCAAAATCAAGCGCTATGTATCCAAGGTTGTTCTCTTTGAAGTCAATGGGGGCTATATAGGTTTTAAATATTGAAAATTAAGGGGTAAAAAAGTACTATCATATTAATATTTATATTTTATAAAATAATAGGGTCTGTAAAGAATAAAACGGAACTATGTTAGAATTTCTCATCGAAAAATTGGGAAAGTGGATGGGATTATGAAGCAAATGGCCAGCCCAGAACCTGGACAACTGGGCTACGAGAAAACAGTTGCCCATTTTATGAAACTTTAAAAGTTGGGTTTAATTACAATGAAACCACAAATTTAAAACAATATATATGTATATTTAACATGATCCTTTAATTCTGGGGAATTAAAACACTGGCTTTTTTCACAATTGTAATCACAGGTAAAAAATTATTAAATGGGTTAGTTCAAGTTCATTAATTATCGCGTTATTCCTACTAGATCGCTTTGTCACTCATATTATTGTGGTTTCTATTATGTTATGTAAGTAGCATATTTTATATCTACTACAACTATGGTACAATCCATGAATCGTATATACATATCCAAAATAAGCAATAATATACTCATGTGAAAGTGTATAGTTGAAGAATCGCATATAACGTCTAAGTAGAGGTATCAAATTGAGAAAAACCAGTCAACCAGCTTAACACTGGGTGGTAAATCGAGCTAATGTACTTTTTTTTTCTGTCTTTTTTTGGGTTAAAATATGACGAAATAATTTTAACGAACCAATGTTAAAATCAGTCACCCTGCGCTCCCACCCCAATATTCTAGTATGTAAAAACCGTGGTCTGATTAATTGAGTCTTTGACACATCTAATCACGTCAAATAAATGTGCCCGACATTGCTAACACACACAAGATAGAAAATGAAAAATAATTTATAATTAAAATTTCACTAGCACCAAGGATGGAATATAAATTCGGCATTAATTTGGATGTGTGAATGATTGAGAAGCAGGGAGATTTTTTTTTTTTTGAGAGCGAGTGAGAGAGTGTTTTCCGTACTCTCCAATTGAGTAGTCAAAAGAAAAGGAGAGAAGCAATTTTCAGGTTTTCGATGAAAAGCTAACATGAAAAGCTGATTACTGAGCAGCTTAATTGTTAATTAACATGCTTGGTTTTGCTGCCTACCCACGCTAACTAAACTACGTGAGAATATGGAGGGTGAGTGCCCAACCCAATCATTAGTTGCTAGCTAGTTAATCTCTCCTTTTTTTAAGATGGTAGTTAATCTCTTTAATGCCATTAGATTTGGGGAAAATACCATTATTTCTTTTATTTTCATTTTAAGTATAATTTCTTTTGGTTCATTCTCAAGTTTAGTGTTCGTTTTTTATACAAAAAATTAATTGAAACCTTTTTAACTATGAAAATGTTGATAACTTATATAAAAAAAACACTTGTGTACATCATGATATGGGTTGTAAAACTGGCCTGCCGGATCCGATCTGATTTTCGGTCGGGTTGAACCACGATTCTATAGGCCTAAAACATTTTCGAATTGGCCTGATCAGAAAAAAAAAAAAAAAAAAAAAAACAAAAAACATTGGCTCAAATCAAATGGGCGAAGACGTCTAATCAAAAAACTAAAAAATTACCCTTTGCAAGCCCCCCCCTCCTGGTGTTGACGCAATTGGGCCACCCAAGTACCGGTCCAAGCGATGATCGGGTCGACCCGACTGCTCCATCATTGTTGGCTTGATGGGGCAGGTAGTCTGAATTTCCACCTCTAATGCATTTGTGCATAAGGTGTTATATCAAACGGGTCAATTCACAGGTCAAACTTGCCTCAATAAAAAAAAATCACACAGAAAAATATCACTTATTACACTAAAAAGTATTACTCATAGTCTTAATTATGATTTAATAATTTCAATTATGATTTATTAATCTCAATTATAATTTATTAATTTCATTTAGGGCATATATTTATTTTGAAAAAATTAATTGTCAAGCATGTGCACGAGCCCTCGCGTTAGCATTGGGCAAATGCATTGTGCGACTCGTTAGATAAAAAAAATTAATTCAATTTAATTTTATGGTATATATATTAAAAAAACCTAAAAATATTAAAAATAAAATAAAATAAAAAAACCATATGTACATGCATGCCACGGGCCATCCTTTTGAAATAAGGGTGCGTATAGCTGTCGCATGCGACTCACATGAAAATGGGTTACTTACACTTTGATACCTAATGTTATGGTTACTAATACTTTTGTTCTAGTATTTTAAAAATTACATATTGATATTTAAAATTTGCATAATCTAATAACTCTAACATCTAAGTAAATTTTTTGTAGTTCAAATTTAACGTGTGCAGATTTTAGTAGATTATTTTAGATAAATGTAGATTGTGCGAATTAAGCATTGGGTATCAAAATATCATTATGTAATTAACCCTATAAAAATTTGAAAGTGGGCCAAATATCTTTTTGTTGGAGTTTTATTTATAAATTGAAGCAATTGAACTTTGAGTCCTAATGTGACAATATTGAATACCATTTGAAAATTGTTCGTATATAGTTAATACTTAAGACATGGATCTCATTTTATACAAGCCTGGTTATTCAATTATAGTTTCTTTTTTATGTCATATCTCAAAATATTAATATATACACGATACATATTAAGTTTAAAAAAAACATACTGTCATTTTTTTTAATGATGTGCGCGCATAATCTGCAGTCACTATCCGAAAATATATATGCACCGGAGGGTAAATTCTGCATGTAGTCTGCAAAAACACACGAAAAAAGGTAAATCATGCACAATTAAAAAAATATGTGTAAAAGATTCCTAACTAACGGTGAAATTTAAATTTAAAGCCTTCCATCCCAAATTATACTATTTTACTACTATGTCATCCAAGGGGACAAGACATTGGCATTCTAATTCATTAAATCTGTTGCATTAGTAATTAGCTAAATCAACAAAGAATTATGGAAGTTGTAAGCCTGTAAGTCATTTTAGTCCAACTCTCACAATCAATTGGAGCATTACATATATCAGCAAACATCAAGAAAAATAAAATAAAGTGTCACGATATAAGCTGATGAAATTATCTGCTACACTTTATGTAGCACTCGGTGCTACATAATTATATTTATTAATTTTTCTCTTTTTTTTTCAATTTTAATTTATTGTGTTGTAGTTTAATTTTGCACTAATTAATTATCGTTCATTCTACTCAATTGGAGTATATAATTATTATTTTTATGAAATAATTAATTATTAATTAATAAATAAAATTAAATATTGAAAAATAATTATCTATACTAATTGGGTAGGATGAACCTTGCTTAATAAGTGTAAAAAAATAAATTAAAGCACAATAAATTGAAATTAAATACAAAAAATCAAAGTAAAATTAATAAATTTAAGCGTGTAGCAGCAAGTGTTGCTGCAAAGTATAGCACATGATTTCATCTTCTTCGATATAAGTATGATAATAGATTCAAATTTACATAGGAGATAATGGATCTGTTTCAAAATACTGAAGACTAAAGTAGGAATGCAGAAGTCTCCACCGTCAGCATTGACTGCGCATGCACAATTGTGAAAGAAAAAATGGTTTTCTTTGATTCTTTAGTCATAACCCCTTACAGTTTTTTCAAAAATTTAGGCAATAATGATGATAAAAAGAAATAAAAAGTACGGCAAAAGTGGAAAGTTAGGGAGAAGAAGAAAGAATAGAAGAGACAAAAAGACAAACTCAAAAGGACAAGAAACGTGAAGCCAAAGACACAAAAGAGGAAACATAGCATTTTTTTCTTCTGTTTTTAGAAAAGAAAAAAAAACACTTCATTAATCCTCTTCATTGTGTACTCGTTTGTACACATTTTAAGTATTCTTATAATTTTGTTAAGTCAATTTATATTTTATATAAAATCATAGCAAGAAATAGTAAAAATCTAAAATTTGATAAAATGAGACTCGAAAAGAATCAAGAAACTAGACAACAAATTATAGTCGCGAGAGTTGGTAATTGGCCTTCTTACTAGCCAAAAAAAAAAAGTTATGGAGGTCTCTTGAATGATTAAATCGTATATCCTATCTTTCATTTGTGGGAAGTTCTGAACTTTTAAAATTGTGAAAAAAAATTAAAATAAAGGATACAATTATTTAGATGGTAAGAATGCAACACTTTCACATCTAAAAATCATTGTAAGAATTTCACCTTCTTTAATTTAATGTGAGATTGCTTAAAAACTAATTCAAATCTTCTTAATACTACGCGTGTGATTTAAAAAGAAATAAAAAATTGATAATTATGAGAGAGTAATAACAAAACACACACTGACACACGCGCACACGCACAACTGCACAAGGGAAACTTGGTCAATGATAGACCCGTGATTTCAACATTTATTCAAAACATGCATCACAATTTTTTGAAAAATATACAAAAGAAATTGAAGCATATTATAGTCATATACAAGCTAGGAGACGAAAGTAACAAAATCGAAATTGAAGCATTAATTTGAAATTTGTACACATAAATTGATATTTATTCTCACAAAAATTGCAGCAAGCTAGTTGTGATGATCTTCAGCGGTTGTGAAGGGGATCCGATTCATTGGGAACTCGTCTTTTGCTGGAGAAAAATGAATCAAAATCATGCTTCACGTCATCACTTTGCCCTTCAACTTCAACTTCAAATTCAACCTGCGACGACGTCGACTGTTCATCGTGAATTTTTCCCAGCTGCTGCTGCTTTTCTTGAATTTTATTTTTGGATGCCGTCGTTATTATTTTTCTTCCGCAGACGACCATTGTTGAGACCAGCAACGTTAGCAGAAACAAAAACACCAATTTTTGAGGCGAGGAAGCTCGAAAATCTTGCATGCTGTTTGTGTTTCGACTTTCGATCGACAATTAAGGTATCGAAAAGAAATGAGCTGAGGGAATTTTTTTTTCTTTTTGTTTTTTTGTTTTTGTCACAAAAGGGCTTCTCTTTCTGTTTACAACTGCGCTATGTTTATAACTTTTATATACACGTAAAAGGAAGCAGGATTCAGATCTTGAGGGCCCTTTGGAGTTTAGGCTGTTTTAGAAAGAGAAAATGGGGACTGGGGGTGGGGGTAGGGGTGGAGTTTATATTTTAATAGATTAATTTTTATTTTTGAGATAAATAATTGGATCTGACTAAAACTTCATACATTCAAGCTCCGCTCTAGCTATATTAGCATTCTAAAACACACACACACACACATATGTGTGTGTGTGAATACTTCGATTTGTCCTGACTTAATTATTTATAAATTATTTTGGTAATTTTATGTATATAATAACTATAGTAATTCTAATGTGCACTGGATGCACGTCAGAGGTCAACACACTTAACACGAGTATTACAGTTAATATTGATTTTGATGAGTTTTTTTTTTCAGATACTTTTAAAGATATGTTTGAGCTTGCGAGTGATACTTTTTAGTGTTACGGTTGATACTGATTTTGACGTGTTTTTTTTACAGATTGACTGGATTAACGCGTTGACCGTCTAATGTACACTTAGTGCAATGTGCACACAAGACCTACTCTAATTATTATTATTATTATTATTATTATTATTATTATTATTATTATTATTATTATTATTATTATTATTATTATTATGAGACTTCTACTAGTTTATGAGACTGAATATATTGCTATCTTAAGCTCTCTATATGTTTATTTTTGAACTTATTTATTTCGCGTTAATCATGAATTACTAGTTAGTGAATATAAGCTCAATTATTTTAATTTTTTATTTTTAAGTACACGCCCTACAAACATGGAACACGTTACACGATGGGGGTTTCAGCTTTAACTTTATATACATTATTATATTCTTTGAGTGCACCACGAGAACTTTAATATGTTTCTCTTAGGAAAGAAAAAAAAAATAAAAAAGATTTAAATATCTGATATCGCTTTCATTCCCTAAAATAAGGGTCACTCCACTCATAGTCTCCATATATAGGAAATGATACAACAGATTGTTGGCTTATAGCAGTTTTATCTTTATTCATACCTTGGAAAGTAGTCCATGTCCAATGCAGTAACACTGTGAAACAGAAAATTTGTTGCACTCGTTTGTGAACTTTCAAATATTTGCAAAAGACAAATCTGTCGCACCATTTCTCATGTTTCTTTTGGAATGTTTGCCTTTTGCTTTCCACTTTGCATTCTTTATTTTTTTCATTTTCATACCAAACCTATCTCATGATCCAAATTTCCAGATCGTATTTTATCATTATCAATGTATACTGTATGTTAATGTTGGGGTAAATTATTGTTGTGAAGCCACGAGTTTCTCTATTTTTGGGATGATTTTCTGGAAAAATGATAAAAGAGCCGAACTAGAAGAAATGTGGGAGGAGGATGAGATTCAGAAATAAAAGAGGGACAAAGAGAACGAGGAGAAAACTTGAATATTTTTTCATTACCCTTTCATAGAGCAAACCTAGTATTTAAACTATACAATAATTTGAAATAAAACATGAAAAATAGCTGTAGACCTATTTAACTAGATTGGTTCAACTTTGATAGAAATACAAAAATAATAAAAATTCAATTGATAATTGAGCAAGCTAGAGCTCATTAAGATGTTCAATTCCTTTACCCATCTTTCACTGGGTCAGTCCCAAACACCTGACTCGGAACTAACTTGTTTCCATCTCCCAAGTATTCGATTGCCCCCACAGAGCTTTGTCATCCTTAACCCAATAACTCCGCCCCCTTATTTCTACATTCCTTCCATCTTACAATCTAGGTTCACAATATTACTCCCCATTTTTCATATTCTCGTCATCGAGAATCAAATGTGAGCAATTTCTTTATATATTTCTCATATTCCCCACTAGCAAGAGTAGACACGTTCAAAATGCTATTGACATCGATATCAAAGCACATTGTGATCTGGGGAACTCTTTTGGGTGCAGAAGATCCCTGAAAGCTCAGATTTTCCAAGCAAATTGCTTTTTCTGATCCTTGTTATCTCCCCTTCATACACCTGCATGAAGACACCAGGTTGTTTGTCCGAGTAAGTAGAGTAGGCCTTCTCCTTGGTAGGGATTGTAGTGTTCATTGGGATCAAAACAGTCCTTACACCACCTGCTGTTTCCAAACCAAGAGATAGAGGAGTAACATCCAGAAACAAGAGATCCTAGACCTTCTCATTGCCCGCATCACTCAAAATAGTTGTTTGGATTGCAACACCGTATTTAATAGCCACTTCAAGGTTGATACGCTTGCAGAGTTTCTTCCCATTGAAGAAATCTTACAAAAGTTGTTGCACCTTGAGAATCCTAGTGGAGCTACCGACAAGAACAACATCATGGATAGTGCTCTTGTCCATCTTAGCATCGCTCAAACATGTCTCAACTGATTCCAAGCACCTCTTGAACAAGTCCATGTTCAACTCCTCAAATCTAACACTGGTGGAATAAAAATCAACATCCTTATACATAGAGTCAATCTCAATGGTGGTTTGAGCAGTAGATGAGAGGGTCTTCTTTGCTCTTTTGCAGACAGTCCTCAATCATCTAAAAGCCTTTAGGTTGCAAGTGATGTCTTTCTTGTGCTTTCTCTTGAATTCTTGAACAAAATGGTCCATTATTCTGTTGTCAAAAACTTCACCCCAAGGCGAGTGTCATCGGAAGTTGCCTTGAACTCAAAGATATCTTTTTCAATGCCAAAAAATGAAACATCAAAGGTATCACCACCAAGGTCGAAAATCAGGACATTCTTCTCGCCAACAACAACCGCCTTCTCATCAAGACCATAAATAATAGCTACAATCGTAGGTTCATTGATGATACACAACACATTAAGGTCAGCAATAACACTAGCATCCTTGGTAGCTTGGCCTTGAGAATCATTGAAGTATTCTGAGACAACGACCGCAACATTCTTCACTGCTAAACCAAGAAAAACTCAGCGATCTCTTTCATCTTTGAGAGCACTATTAATGACATAATTATGCACTAAGTGTTCATGTTTTTATTGGCGAGATATGTTTGACAAAATGGACCTGTGTATGTCCCAACAAATCCCGTTTTTCACTGTGCAAAGAAAAGGAGAACAGTTGGCGAACTGTTCCAGATTATGTCCTAGATAGAACTAGGGACATTCTATTTATGACAGTTTCCTTATTGGAAAGATCTTGCGACGAACCAATTTGGAAGTTCAAGATATATTCATTTGATAGCCTTATGGTGTAGATTCCGTGCTGAATTAACCCTACTACACATGGAAAGCATCTACACATGTTTGGGAAGATCACAAACCATTCATTCACTTACCTAGTTGGCGGAAGAAAGAGATCGACGCCAAGCTGAAGTGAAGACTATTTATGAAGGTCGATTTGTGCAGCAATCGGTACCACTCATATATTGTATAGATTCTCTGAGAGTTTTGTTTGAGAGTCATTTCATTTGTGGTCATTGTAACTAGTAGTTGTTCCTTAAATAGTTCAACGTGATAGACTAGTTTTGAGTGTTTTAGAGTGAAACACATGAGGGGATCTTTATACTTGTTTTGTACTCAATCTCGGAAGAGATTATAAGTTAAAGTCGTGGGTAGCTAAAGGGAGTCTAGTGTCATAGTTGTGAGGGGATCTCACAGCTTTATTTAGTGAAGGAGCTCTTGAAGAAGAACGGGCGACATAAGGAGGGAGTCTTGTATGTGTAAGTTCCTCAATACACTTCATGAAGCAGTAGCAAATGGATCTTCAAGTTTGGGCGAAGTCCCCCCCGCAGAGTAGGTTGGTTAACCGAACTGGGTTATCAATCTCGTGCGTATTTTACTGCTTTATAAGTTTATGTTCTTACATCTGTCCCACACATATCGTAGAACACTTTCATGCAGTAAACTATAGTCACATTCAAAACACGGATTATGGTTTTTCAATTGGCACCAGAGCGGGTTACCTGTATTCAGGTGTGATCTTGGGGTTTTAATCCGTGTATTTTGTGTTGTTTTGCTGAGATGGATACTATGAAAGAAGGAGCCTCGACGGTGCGCCCTCCACTCCATAATGGTAACAACTATGCCTGTTGGAAAGCTAGAATGACAACTTTCATTCGCTCAATTGATGAGCGTGCTTGGAAGATGGTGACGGAAGGGTGGAAGCCTCCAACCAAGAAGGATGAAAAAGGCAAAGTTGTGCTGAAACCAGAAGAAGAATGAGAGGATACTGACTGCCAGGTCATGGGGCTAAATGCTAAAGCCAGGAACACCATCTTCTCTGCTGTGGACATGAACGTCTTCAAGCTTATCTCTACCTGCAACAAAGCTAAGGATGCATGGAACATACTGCAGACCACATTTGAAGGAACAAGCAGTGTTCGTGCTTCTCGAATGCAATTGCTCACCATCAGATTTGAGAATCTCCGGATGGATGAGGCTGAAAAACTTGCTGATTTCAATGCCAAAATTTGTGAGATTGCCAATTAGATCTTTGCCTTGGATGATGCTATTTCTGAAGAAAAATTTATTCGAAAAGTTCGTTCTCTTCCCAAGAGATTCGCCTACAAAGTCACGACTATTGAAGAGGCCAAAGATATAAGCAAGATGAAGCTGCAAGAACTGATGGGGTCCATACAAACCTTTGAAATGGGCTTGACAGATGAAGGAACAGTACAGAAGAAAAGCATTGCTTTTCAGGCGGTTCTGGTACTAATGTCTCTGGCGATGTCCCTGACAGAACTGACCTAGCAGAATCAATTGCTATGCTATCTAAAAACTTCACCAAGTTTATAAGAAGCTTTGAGAAGTCATCTCAAAATAATTCTGTCAATAACAGGTTTTTTAAACCTCGAAGAACCAAGGATGATGAGTCAAATGAAGACAGACATAAGGAAGTCAAGTGTAGAGAGTCCGGTGGTTTTGGTCATTACCAAGCCGAGTGTGCTAATACTCTAAAAAGGAAGAACAAGTCATTTTGTTCTACCTCAAGTGTAAGTGATGATTCTGATGATAGTGGAAGTGATGAAGAATATGTAAGCAGTCATATTACTTTCATGACACACTCTATCAAAGCATCTGTGCTAGCATCTGTTTCTGACAATGAGGTCGAGAAAATTTCAGAATGCAGTGATGATGAAGAATTTACTGATGAATCAGCTATGGAGGCCTTTAAAAAGTTGTATTCCAGTTGAATCATGGTGGTTAAAGTTAATGAAGACCTGCTGAAAGAGAATTCCGATCTCTTGAAAGAAAGAGATAATCTCTCTACTCACATCAATGAGTTACAGAATGAATTGTTGCAGTCTAGGAACAATACTAAGGCCTAGACTGGTGAAATTCAACACTTAAAGAAGCTTATCAAAATGATGAACGCTGGATCATCTCAACTTGATGAGATCCTCTTCAAGGGAAAGAGTCCTCATGATCATACTGGGCTCGGATATAATGGTGGATTCTGTCAAGGACAGACATCTTGAACAAAAGATTCAACAGTTACAGAATCGGAAGCTGGGCTAAAGAACAAACAGCAGTGAAGGAAGTCTTCTCAAAAGACACGTATCATGTGTCATTACTGTGAGAAACCTGGACACATTCGTCCACACTGCAGAAATTATTTCAATGATCTGAGGAGAATAAGAAGAAGAGGCCCATATCAGTCTGAACAGTATGTCAAAAAGAATGATGTCAGAGACACATCTAGGAACAACCACAGAAACTACATGGTTAGCACTGCTCTCAACATTAATGCAAAGAGCAGTTGGTTTTTTGACAGCGGATGTTCGCGTCACATGACCGGAGATGCAAGCATGCTGAACAATATTCAAAAAGATTGTTCATTTCAATCTGTTACCTTTGGAGATGATGTCAAAGGAAGAGTTCTTGGATGTGGTCAGTTGACTATTCCTGGCATGCCTCGCTTGGAAGATGTTTTGCTCATGGAGGGACTAAAAGCTAATTTAATTAGCATTAGTCAGTTGTGTGACCAAGGTCTCTTTGTTCACTTTACAAGAGATAAATGTCTGGTCAAAGATAAAATAAGTGTTCTGCTGATGGAGGGTGATAGATCACGGGACAACTGCTATCTTTTCAAAGAGAAAAGAACAATTATTAAGAAGAAAAATCAAACTTTTCAAGAAATAAGTCGAGTCATGAAGAAGGCCAGAACGTCAACTCTCTCTGAAGATGAAGCTAAAGATGTGTCTGCCGACGTGTCTGACAGATCTACCTTTGATTCTGAGGCTTATGATTCGGGTAAGTTTTTATCCGTCTTTCATCGACGTCAGTATAAGCCGGTTGTTGGTCACTCTCTTGTCTTTGAGCGTCGGTTGATTAAGTCTGATGTGGAAGGGACTGGTGTTGTTGAGAGAAAAAATTGGACTCTGCAAAAATTGAGTCGCTTGATGATAAAGGTAAAATCTGTGCCTGACAACCTCTGTGCATAAGTAGTTAACACTGCATATCGTGTTATTAATCAAGTGTACTTTAGACCCAAGACAAGAATTTCTCCCTATGAGTTGTGGAAAGGGAAAAGGCCGAACATATAGTACTTTCACATTTTTTGAAGTATTTGCTGTATTTTGAGAAATCGTGAGTATCTTGGCAAATTTGATGCCAAAAGAGATGAATGCATTTTCTTGGATTTTCAAAAAATAGCCGTGCATGCCGTGTTCTCAACAAAATAATCAAAACTGACATAGAATCAATTAATATCGTTGTTGATGATCTGGATGAACCTGCTGCCCAGATAGATGATGAAAGCCTTGATGTTACTACTCATGTTCCTGCATCTGTGTCGGACAGTTCTGAAAATAGAGACCTGACTGAAGCAAGGCCTGAGAAACAAGATATGTTTATTAGCCAACTAAAAGGCTTTGAAGACCCTCACCATCCTGAGTTTGTTTACAAATTAATAAAGGCACTTGATAGTGGAAGATTTGAAACACTTAGATCCTCCTTGGGTCTTTATGTTCTCTAAACTTCTCCTTTGAGAGAAGTATCTCTGTACAGTCTTGGTCAGTGATGTATGTACAGAGATTATAAAATGACCAAGTATTTCATGGTCTTTAAGTGTGTGCCTCCTTGTGTGCTTGACAGATGCAAGTACAGTTTGTAGCAGTTACTGTTTAACTGCATCGGCTCGTGGGTCCTCGTGTTTCTAGCCCAACTTCCAGTTCTCAAGGTTATGTAGAGTGGATGTGATAAGGGTAGTGATACCTAATTATGGAAATTAATCTAATTATTTCCTTATTCAAATTGTGTGGCTCTTGGAGAAAATCACTTGTGTTCTCCACATATGTTCCCACTGTCGCCGTTCCTTGCAGTGATGTTGTGTCTGTGCCCATAGAAGTCCCTGTATCTGTGCGCTACCATGCTCCTGAGGTGTCTGCGACTCTGTCTGAGATAGTTTCTGTGATAGTTTTGGAACCTTCATCTCAATTTAGGGTCTTCGATGTTCTTTCCTCATCCTCAGTTATGGAGCCTGCATCATTGGAATCAACGATTACCTCTGCTACCTGTCTTGATCCCTCTTCATTTGAAGAGTTTGTTGCATTAATTGATGCATTGATTTTTGTTTCTATGCCAACATCTGTCGCAGACGTAACCACCTCTCTGTACAGTCCAATGGTTATGGTCCAATTTTCTGTGGGAGAAGACCTCGCCGAAGGTTGCTGATGTTGTTGCTCCCACCTCCGCTCAGTTTGAGAGACGAGAATTGCAGATGTTGTTGCTGTTGAGGAAGATATTTCCTCACCTGATGCTGGATCTGTTCCACCTCTTTTGGAACAAGGAGGGACGTCTTCCAAGTCCCGTGGTGTGAAGCGCAAGCTTCAATTGCTCGATGAATCAGAGGAATCCCCTTCTGTCTCTAAGCACCATGTTGATTCTACTGATG
Source organism: Perilla frutescens (assembly GCA_026008535.1). Taxonomy (NCBI): domain Eukaryota; kingdom Viridiplantae; phylum Streptophyta; class Magnoliopsida; order Lamiales; family Lamiaceae; genus Perilla; species Perilla frutescens. The sequence goes on along the minus strand of BRKX01000009.1, from coordinate 49,140,732 downwards.
CTAAGCAGAACTCTGATAAAGATGAGATTCATATCTTAATTGCAGACCCGAGCAAAGTTCAAGTCTATTGATGAAGAATGCTTGAGCTCCGTCCTATTCTGTTGAAGTGGCAGATGATGTGCCTGCAGATGTCTCAGACAGTTCCGCTTTTGAATCTGAATCTTATGATTCAATCCGAGCAGATATTGGGCTTGGTCTCTGGACCTCGCCGACCATTGATGAAGAAGGCTCGAGCTCTTTCTCCCTCTGATGATGATACTGAAAATGTGTCAGAGGATGTTCTTGACAGATTAGCCTCTGAGTCTGTAGCCTACGACTCAATGCTCAATACTTCACAAGCTTGTAGTGAAGAACTGATGTCCCAGCCGGTATTGTTCTTCTCTTGGTGTGTGCCTATATTGAGTCTCGACGGACCCAACAGCCCATTGATTATCCGGGATGAGCTTCAGTATACTCTCTTCACAACATGATGTTGTGACCTCAGAAGATGTTTATGAGCCCGATGAGCCCCAGCTTGTGATCAGTCATAAGCTAATTTCTGTCCAGAATATCCGTTTTTGTTTGAAGTTGTTGTTGAACAAACTTTTATTTTGGGGATGCCTATTTTACCCCATTTTTTTATTGGTCTATTCTATTACGTGATCAACTGACAATACAGTTCTACACTGTGAAACATTGCTCTGATCGTGATGAAGGCACTCCTTGTTCGGTATTTATTTAACCTAACTGCAAGTGCACAGTGAGGTTTATAGTGTAGCGGTGAACAAGAGTATCGTATCCACAGAGATTTAATATTTAACTAACTAAGTACTAGAACTTAACTCCTAAATGCTATCTAGACAATCGATTAAAGAGTTTTGAACTAATTAAAATACTTAAACATATAATATAAATGGAAACACAGAGAAGAAGGAGTAAAGAAGAAACAACGGAGAAAGACGAATTCTAGAGTTGGAGAATCCTTATCTAATCCATTTATTTAATTGTTTCATCATACACCTATGTAGGGACTTAAATCTAGCTAGAACAACCACAATTATACCTTAAACCTTCTCTCAAAGTGCCTAAAGCGTGGATCACACAACTAGTATTAACGTCTCCGTTCAATGCCTAGCATGCAACTCCTAATGGCTCCCAGGGTCTATTGTTCTCTCAATTAACCTCAACCCTCTCGAGTGCTATTGATTAATGAGTTAATTACTCCAGATCACGTGTTAAAACTACTCTCTCGATTTATGAATTAACACATCAAATTGTATCATTTAGTGATCAGTTAAACAATACAGATAAAAACAAGAGTAATCAAAGATCAAGATAAAGTCATAGGAAATATGATAAAACCAATAAAATAAACTTCATAAATAATTCATCATCCAACCCTAGAAAACTAGGGTTTAGCTATCCATATAAATATAGAAAACTAAAATCCAACAAAAAACCATGTCCAAGATAAATAAAGATAAATAAAACCCGGAAGTAATTATTCTGTCTCTATTATTGCTTGGCTTGAATCTCTTGGTCTTGCTCTCCGTGTTCTTCTCTGTAACTCTCTATCTCTGTGTTTAAGAGAGGAATATGGTGTGTGTTCTTGTGGTTTTTGGAGTTATGGTAGGGTTTGTGATATCCAATTTTCATGTTTGAGGTATATATAGTGTTGGAAGAATCCCAGTCGAAAAAGGAAAGAAAACGGGCCAAAATAGGCAAAAAATCGGACTCCTAGAGCTTCACTCGCGACCTCACTCGCGACCGGGTCGGTTGCGGGTGAGGTCGCGAGTCCACGTGGCATTCCCCTGTATACTCGCGACTGAGAGGGGGGTCCAAAGAGCAAAATTCGCGACCCCGGTCGCGACTAGTCTCCCTGGTCGCGGGTCCACATGGCAGTCCGGCAGCCTTTCACTGTTTTGCTTCGTTCTCACTCGTTTCTCGTCCGATTGACCCGATTCTTTTTGCAACGCGTTCCTAACTCGATTTCCTATCTTTCTAGGGTCTTCCCAAGCTCATTTGAAGTCCACAAAAAAAATGGCATTAATTCCCTTCACAATGAACAAACACGTGACATTGCACAAAACATAGAAAACTATGCAAAACTCAACACTTCATACATGCAATGCCCATCAAATACCACTCAAATGCACCTCAAAATACATGTAAAATATGAGGTTATCACTCCTTGTTCAGATTCAGGATGAGTGTGCTTGAAATTGTCCCTGATAGTTTTTAAATATATCACTTTTTGATATATTTTGACCTGCAAAAGTTTATTTGTGTGGTGTGCAGATCGTGATGATAATTGTCGACCATAAACACCAAAACAGGAGATTTTTAGTGCCACAATTATGCACTAAGTGTTCGTGTTGTTATTGGCGAGATATGTTCGACAAAATGGACCTGGGTATGTCCCAACAAACCCCGTTTTCCGTTGTGCAAAGAAAAGGAGAACAGTTGGCGAACTGTTCCAGATTATATCCCAGACAGAACCAGGGACATTCTATTTATGGCAGTTTCCTTGTTGGAAAGATCTTGTGACGATCCAGTTTGGAAGTTCAAGATATATTCGTTTGATTGTCTTATGGTGTAGATTCCGTGTTGAATTAACCCTACTACACATGGAAAGCATCTACACACGTCTGGGAAGATCACAAACCATTCATTCACTTACCTAGTTGGTGGAAGAAAGAGATCGACGCCAAGTTGAAGTGAAGATTATTTATGAAGGCCGATTTATGCTGCAATCGGTACCACTCATATATTGTTTAGATTCTCTGAGAGTTTTGTTTAAGAGTCATTTCGTTTGTGGTCATTGTAACTAGTAGTTCTTCCTTAAACAGTTAAACGTGATAGACTAGTTTTGAGTGTTTTAGAGTGAAACACGTGAGGGGATCTTTATACTTGTTTTGTACGCAATCTCTGGAGAGATTGTAAGTTGAAGTCGTGGGTAGCTAGAGAGAGTCTAGTGTCACGGTTGTGAGGGGATTTCACAGCTTTCGTTTAGCGAAGGAGCTCTTAAAGAAGAACGAGCGACATAAGGATGGAGTCTTGTATGTGTAAGTTTCTCAATACACTTCATGAAGTAGTAGCAAACGGATCTTCAAGTTTGGGCGAAGTCCCCTCAGAGTAGGTTGGTTAACCGAACTGGGTTATTAAACTCGTGCATATTTTACTGCTTTATATTTTATGTTCTTACATCTATCCCACACATATCGCAGAACACTTTCATGCAGTAAACTATAGTCACATTAAAAACACAGATTACGGTTTTTCAAGCACCATTACGGAAAAACTGCTCAACTGCAAACTGCTTTTCCCATTTGTTTTCTAGATCACTCGGCTTCTGAATTATAGAGCTTCTTAATACAATCCTTCTAATCTTCGCAGAATTATCAAATGCTCCAATTCTCAACAATAATTCAAGCCATTCATTCATCATTCCTACACTAGCTAAATACTTTGTGTATATCAATAATATTATTAGTCAATGTATTTATTTCGGCCTTGAGCAACTACACCTCCTACATGAACAAATTCGTATCTAGTTCCTTACTAATCATTATTTTCCTCACAATCACAGTGCAACCATTGGCCATAGGATTATTTCCACCATTCATTGACAATTCATACAAATACGTCACTCTGATTTTTATTTTCTTCTTAAAAAAATTGTTCAGAGGCTAAACTACAAGTCTATCCCTCTATCGTTATCTCCACCATTTGAGTTCCATATGGACCGATCAAATGCTTCCAAATCCAATCCAAATTTGTCCCAACTTTTGTCTTGAAAAGAAAATCCTTTATGTTGACTACGGTTATGAAACTACTTGGTGTTTGTTCTATATATTCCACATTTCTTTCCATCATTCTACTAACAATCCTTTTCCGATCAGACGTATGAGTAAGCAATGTACGAATCATATTATTTATAGTATGAATCTATAGCTCAGCTTTACCATTTTGAGAGGAAGTATATGGACATGAAAAATGGAAAACCATCCCATGAACCGACGCAAACTCCCTAAACGATTTATTATCAAATTTCCTCCCATTATCACACTAAAAAACCTTAATATCTCTCTTAAATTGAGTACGAACAAATAACCGAAACTTCAAAAATGTGGCGAAGACTTGTGACTTATGAGAAAGAGGAAATGTCCACAAATAATTTGTATAATCATCCAAGAAAAACACATAGTATCGATGATCCGAAGAACCCAAAATAGGAGAAGTCCATACATCACAATGTATTATATCAAAAGGCAAAACCGTGCTAGTAGTAGATGCCACAAATGGTAATTTAACTTGTTTACTGATCATATATTTATTTCGACTACAAAATTACCGCAAGTGAACGGTGCAATTATAGCTAGTAAACTGAGCAAGAATATCGTATCCACAGGGATTAGATAATATAACTCTAAGTACTATGACATAAATTAATATCTACTATCTAAACGAACCAATTAAAGGGAATTGTGGTTTTAAACTAATAATTAAAATGCAATCTCACACTAAAATCTAAACAATCAAAATAACAAATGAAAAATGTTTTAGAATTAAAGAAGAATTCTAAGGCTTCGATTTCATTAACTTTCCTACACAATCAAATCACAACTTAAATGTTCATCACGACTCAAGGAAGGCATCACCAGAAATAAAAGGAAATCATCATCCCTCCACCATTCCCAGGAATATTGAAGAAAAATAAGAAAGAGGCGGAAGACCGGGATTTGTTGCAGATATTCAGAAAAGTGGAAGTGAACGTTCCGTTATGTCCGTTTCCTGAAGGAATTATGCACCCGAAAGGTCAGAATCAATGAAGAAGCTCAGGTCATCATGAGTGAGAGTGTATCTGCCTTGATAGAAAGGAAGCTTCTAAAGAAATGCGGAGATCTGAGGATGTTCTTTATCCCGTGCGAGATCGGAGGCACAAGAATTGATCAAGCCATGCTCGACCTTGGGGCCTCAATCAATGTTATGCCTCTAACCATTTTTGAAGAACTGAACCTGGCGCCCTTAAAGGAAACGAGAATAGTGATCCAGCTGGCAGACAAATCTAATATGTTTCCCGAGGGCATATTAGAAGACATGTTGATAAAAATAGAGGATTTGATCTTTCCAGTGGATTTCTATGTTCTGGATATGGACGCATCCAGTTGGAAGGCCTCCTGCATGCTGTTGGGTAGACCTTTCATGAAGGCGGCACACACTAAAATTGATGTTGATAAAGGCACACTGACATGCGAATTCAATGGAGACACCATCACCTTCAACATCATGGAGGTGATGAAGCACGCCGCCGACACCGAAGGGATCAGCACGGTGGATATAATTGAGACACTCATTCCGACCGAAGGAACAAAGTTTTTTACAAAAGATCCTTTGGAATGGGTAATCCAACATGGTCAAAAAGATTGGGATACCCTTGACGAAAGGGACAACGACATCAAGAAGGCAATAATGCAGCTTTACAGTTTGAAAGCGTACCCAAACCCAAAAGGCGATATGGATTTGCCCATATTGCAGCAATCAGAGAGGATGATACGCTCCATCATCAAACCCTCAATGCTTGAATTGAAAAAACTACCGGGGCATCTGAAATACGCCTACTTGATAGATGGGGAAAAGTTGCCGATCATCATCAATTCAGCATTAACTATGGCACAAGAAACAAAGTTGGTGGATTTGCTCACAAGATACAAGGAAGTGATAGGATGGACTTTAGCCGACATTAAAGGCATAAGTCCATCCGTCTGTATGCACCACATCATGTTGGAGGATGGGGCCAAACCAGTCAGAGAACCACAAAGAAAACTGAATCCCATCATGAAGGAAGTAGTTCTGAAGAAGATCTTAAAGCTACTCAATTTAGGAATCATCTATCCCATATCCGACAGTGAATGGGTCAGCCCCGTTCATGTGGTCCTAAAAAAATCAGGGATTCAAGTTATTGAGAATGAAAACAAAGAGTTGATCCAAACTCGTCTACAAACAGGTTGCAGGGTCTGCATCGACTATAGAAAGCTCAATACACTCATAAGGAAGGACCATTTCTCTTTGCCCTTCATCGACCAAATGTTGGAGCGGCTTGCCAGTAAATCTTACTTTTGATTTTTAGACGGCTATTCGGGGTATATGCAAATTTATGTGGCACAAGAAGATCAGGAAAAGACGACATTGACATGCCCTTTTGGTACCTTCACCTACAGACGCATGCCCTTTGGCCTTTGCAATACACCAGGACCTTCCAGAGATGCATGATGAGCAGTTTTTCGGATATGCTCGAAACGTGCATTGAGATCTTTATGGATGATTTCACAGTCTATGAAGATCACTTTGAGCAATGCCTGGAAAATCTAGAAAGGGTCCTGAAAAGATGTGTTGAGAAAGATCTGGTGCTTAACTACGAGAAGTGTCACTTCATGGTCCGAGAAGAAATAGTCTTAGGGCATGTCATTTCAGAACGAGGAATCGAGGTGGACAAGGTAAAAGTAGACATCATAGCTAAATTGCCTTATCCAACTATTGTAAAACAAATTCGAGCATTTCTCGGTCATGCGGGCTTTTATAGGAGGTTCATCAAGGACTTCGCCAAGATAGCTCAACCTCTCACTAAACTTCTTCAGCAAGATGTAGCATTTGAATTCAACAAAAAATGTAAAGAGGCGTTTCACGACCTCCAGAAGAAATTGGTCTCATCCCCTATCATCCAGCCACCCCGATTGGGGAATGTCGTTTGAAGTAATGTGTGACGCCAGTGGATATGCCGTTGGAGCAGTTCTCGGACAGAAAAGAGGCAAAGAAAGCTACATTATCTATTATGCCTCCAAGACACTGAACCCAGCTCAGTGCAACTACTTAACCACCGAGAAGGAACTATTAGCAGTGGTCTTCGCATTTGAAAAATCCTGGTCCTACCTCCTAGGGCCAAAGGTGATCATGTTCACTGATCATTCAGCTCTAAAATATCTTTTGGCGAAGAATGAGTCAAAACCATGACTCATACGATGGATCCTATTCCAAGAATTTGATCTGGAAATAAATGATAAAACCTGGGCCGAGAACCTTGTAGCTGATCACTTAAGCCGACTCATGATCGATAGTAAAGAAGAAATCATGGAAACATTCCTGGACGAGCATCTGTACCGAATTGAGGGCACAAAGTGACAGGATCCCTGGTATGTCGACATCGTGAACTACCTGGTGGCTGAACAATGCCCGATTAGAATGAGCGACTATCAGAAGAAGAAGCTGGTGAGAGAAAGCGGATTCTATGTATGGGAGGATCCAACTTATGGAAGATAGGAGCTGATCAAGTCATAAGGCGTTGTGTGCCCGAGTAGAAGGGCAAAAGCATCTTAAAATTCTACCACTCGGATATGTGCGGAGGCCATTTTGGTCCAAAAAGAACTGCTCGAAAAGTTCTAGATGGAGGATTTTACTGGCCCACCGTATTCAAGGACGCCTATTTTTACTACAAGGGTTGCAACAATTGTCAAAGAATAGGGAATATTTCTATCCGCGAATCTATGTCCTTAATCCCCATTATGCCCATTGAGATCTTCGATATCTGGGGAATTGAATTCATGGGACCTTTTCCCAAATCTGGCAACAATTTGTACATAATCCTCGCAGTGGATTATGTATCAAAATGGGTAGAAGCAAAGGCAACAGTGACCAAGGATGCGAAAACGGTACGGTAAGGTTTCTTAAATCTAATATGTTTTGCAGGCATGGAGTTCCCAAGGTGTTGATCAGCGACCAAGGAACTCATTTTTGCAACATGGTCATAAGAAGGTTGTTGAATCAATATGGGGTCACACACAGAGTGACCACTGTCTATCATCCTCAGACAAATGGTCAAACCGAGGTGTCCAATAGGGAGGTCAAGAACATCCTTGAAAAGATTGTTAGCCCCAGGAGAAAGGATTGGAGCACCTACCTGGAGGATGCATTGTGGGCATATAGAACAACATACAAGACCCCGATTGGTATGTCTCCATACCGCTTGATCTATGGAAAGCTATGCAATCTATCCGTAGGAATGGAGCATAAAGCATTTTGGGTAATCCGGAAACTAAATACACACTTGAAGGTTGACAGGACAGAAAGGAAACTCCAAATTTAAGAGCTAGAAGAATTAAGAATGGAGGCTGTCATGCTGTGATATACAAGGAAAGGACTAAGAGAGTGCACAATATGCTCATAAAGAGGAAGGAATTCGTGAAAGGGCAAAAGGTGTTGTTGTTCAATTCAAGACTCCGCATCAACGTGGGAAAGCTAATTCCTAGGTAGATGGGACCGTTCATTGTTCAAAATTAGCTCCCTAGTGGTGCAGTGGATATCCTCAATCCTGAAGACAATGACGTTTTCAAGGTAAATGGCCAAAGGCTTAAACCCTTTTATGAGCACAAATAGAAAATGACGGTCGAAAGGATCATGCTCGTTAAGCCCAGATACCAATGAAGAGGAAGGCATAGTCAAGCTAATGACTATAACCAACAACACTGATCGGGAGGCAACCCGATACTTTTACTATTTTTTGTTGTTAATTTTCAAATTTTAGTATATATGGTGAGAACTAATCTGCAGAAGGCACAAAGGAAGAGAGAAGCATTAAGGGCATAGGCATAGGTACATAAAGGCTTGAGTGTGTGGGGATGGAAGAAAAAGCGGACCAAAAGAGAGAGAAAGCTGTGAGAGGCGTTTTAACTCCCCATGCATACGTCAAATCAGAAGAGAGAGGATTTGAAATTCAAAAATATTTTAACACCTATTTCTATATCTTTTAAGTACGGGTAAGGCTTATCTCCACCAGATTTCCACCAAATTTCTCAAGAATCAAATCCCTAAATTCTCACTAAACATCCCAACTCCATCAATCTCAAAACCCCACTCGATCGCTTAAAACCTTCCGGCACCTTGAATCCTCAAACATTCACCCCATTTCAAATACTCTACATCACCATGACAAGGACGAGAGGAGGCCAAGCTAGTCGACCCGCCGGGAAGCCCACTCGTGGCCGGAAAAAGGCAACTAGTGCAACCCCGATAGAAACACCACTCCAGTCACCGACCCCGTCTGTCAGAACTGGACCCTCACTAGTGGAAGAGGAGCCTCTAAACATTCAAACCCTCTCTACTGTAATGGCCACGGAGAAGTCAGCAGGCCCACAGAAGAGAAGCTCCGGCGAAAGCTCCTAAGAAACCACCACCGAAAAAGTCCAAGGCTACCGAGGTCGATTCGAGCGTTTTGGAGAAGAAGATCCTAGAAGCCCTGATTCAGGAAACCCAAAAAGAGCTAGAGCCAGCTAAAACTAAGGATCCCATACCAGCTGAATCTCAACAAGAAAAGGTGGTCGAACCGGAAGTTGAGCCAGTTAATGAAGAAGAAGAAAATGTAGAGGAAGAGGTGAAGAAAAATCAAGAGGAGGAAGGAGAGAAAGAAGATGAGTCCATAGAAGACATCTTGGAAGAAAATGAAGAGCAGGAGTTAGAAGAGGAGGAAGCAAAGAAAAGAGCGGAGAAGGGTAAAGGAAAAGTGGATGAAGAAAAAGTTATCGAGGAGGAGAAAGAAGCGGGAACGAAAGAGAGTGGGTCAGAGGACGAAGAAGAAGAGACTCAATCTGAAGAGTCTGAAAAAGCCCTTAATGAGGAAGAAGAAGCAAGCAAGGCAAAACCGCCGCAACCACCACCAAAGCCAGAAGCTGCAATAGGATGAAGGGTTTCTCCTAGGAGTCAAGCATCCAAGAAAGGAACAGAAAAAGAGAAAGAGAAAGGGAGCAAGGTGACAATAGGAAAATCCCTCTTACAGCTAAAGAAAAGCCAACCAGCCAATGCGCCTTTAGCAAAAAGACAATTGGAATTGCACGATGAGCCCACAGATGTGGAATCTGAAGAGGAAGAGGCTGCGTCAAAAAATAACGAATCAGATGAACCAGTTCCGCTACCGACAAGTGGGCCGTTGGGAATCAAAACCAAGAGGGAACCAGCAGCCCCACCCAAGATTGCCCCAACCAAGCCAGAGAAGGAAGAAGATAAAAATTAGACCAAGAGAGCAAGAGCCATGGACAAAAGGAAGCTTGTGCCCCTTTATGCCCTGGATGAAAGCACCCTGGATGATTTGGGCTTAAAGAGCGAAGTAATGCAGTACTTCGAAAATATTGGGCGGACAAAAGCGCTGCAATGGGATGACAAAGCCTACGAGGAGCTATCATGCGAGTTCCTGCTTTCTTACAGTTTCAAACCCACGAAGGGGTATCTGCTGAACACGCCTGGGGCGATCACTTTCACAATTCAAGGTATAGAGTACATCATGTCTATTATTGAGCTGAACTTGTATCTGGAAATAGTCGGAGTTTCTGATCTGCAAAAGTAATGGTACAAGGATGCAATGACCCTGGCGCCAAACTCATGGACTAAGAAAATACAACTCAAATGAGAGAAGATCAGAGGGATCAGTCCATTTAAATCAGGGACGAGTAAGAGTAGGGAAATCAAGAATGCGGCCTTACAGATCTGCCACAGATGGATAGCATACAATATTTATGCCTGCAAGGATGGAACTGGGCAAGTCACGCAGCATGAACTATTCCTTCTATGGTGCATGGAGACATGGAAGAAAGTTAATTTTGGCTTTACAGTGGCGCAGCAGTGGAAGATGAATGCCAGTGGCAAGACCACCCCCTGCATTTCCATAGGACCTTTTATCTCGCGAGTATTTGAAAGTGTAAGTGGAACCTCTCTCTCTAAATCTACATTTGAGTCATTGAATGTGATTGAGTACTTCGACATGAATCGCTTGAAGCGATGGAAGTTGGTTGAAGTCAACAAAAATAACCTCCCCTACTTCTTATTGCCGGAGTCAAATCCGAGCACCTCAATCTTTAACAGGACAGAGGACTACAAGGAAGAAGATCTCCCCTCTGAGGACTTAAAAGAATTGGAACGGAAAGTGGACTGTCTGGAGAAAGGCATGAAAAAGTTGTTGAATCATTACGGGTTAGAATACCCGTCTTCCCTTTGAAAAACTTTGCTCCCGTAGTAGTAGTAGTTAGGATATACTTTTGAGTCGTGTTAGTATGTTTATATGTGGTTTTTTTTTTTGAAGTCAGGCAGATTTCATCCATATACTGATTGTGCCCATAAAGGTATACTATCAGATAAGTGTATGGGAATTTTGCCCATATCTGTTTTGTGTCATAAGAAGCATGCTAATAATTCTATTATGGGCAATTTAGGGTATGATATGGTTAATAAAAATTAGGATTAAATCTGCATATGAGAATGATAGATGGGATAAGTATACCCGTGCGAGTTTTGAGACTGCAGATCACCTGCTATTTTTCTTTTGTGAGATTATGATTCCTTAACCTTAACCAGACCTGTGTTTGCTTTTTCCCTCTGTGACTGATTATTGATTGAAAGCATGCTTAAATGATTAAGGCATTTTTCTTTCTCTCTTGGCCGCGACTATATAAAAATACTTGCATTTGTTGCCATGATTGAGCCTGTTTAAATTGTTTTCTATCCCTTGTGTTTAAAATCTCTCTTTAAAGAGTAATCTGAATATGGGTCTAGAATATATGTGTAGCTTTGAAAATGACAGCATGATTAAGGCCACAATAAGAGCATGAGCTGAAAAAGGGCAAATCTGTTGCCTCGCCCATATAAGAAAAGAAAGAAAAAGAAAGATCAACAGAACAAAGGAAAGAAAAAGGAAAATATATTTGATATCTTGTCTGCTAGAAAAATCAAGAAATTATATGCTCTGTCTATAAATGATAAAATTTGTGATGCATATTTTTCTGGTTGAATGGGAGCACAAAGGGTGCCAGCTCTGAAATGTCAATATCTGGTTATCTGAAGCTATGTCACAATTCTTCCTACCTCTGCACCGTATGCCCCAATAAAACCTAAACAAGACCTTTTAATGAGCATGCTTGTTGATTTATGTAAGCTATTTAAACTTAGGTCTTATGCAACACTATGGTCTGTTATGGTTATTGGAATTTCAGAGCGCAAACACTACCCTTCACATATACAAAGAGAAAAGTGAGCAGAGTGAATCTTACTTATACTCATCTATTGTGACCATGTGTATCTTTAATCCCAATACTCATAACCTGAATTAGTCCTTGATATGCCCATATTCAGATGATAATCGCATGCTTGTTATTTCTGTCTTTGAGTCTGTTTTCTTTTTCTGTATTGGGACTGGGTTATAATCATACTTGAGGACAAGTATAGTCCAAGTGTGTGGGGATGATACAGACTCAAAATGGGGCTTTTTACTTATGTCTTTTTCGTTATTTTTGAGTCTTTTGTATTGAGTCTTGAGTCAGTTAGGGAGCTTAAGTGAAGCAGGGGGAAGTGAAGAGAAAAGATCCAATGTGGGCGTAAAGTGAAGACAAATCCGCTGAAGGCATAATGAAAGGAGCTGGGTTTGGAGAGTCGGTTGCAAATCTATCGCGGAAATTCAACTCCAAACACTTCAACAAACTGAGACTGCATCCACAACCATTCCGAAATTCAGGGGAGTCGACCGTTAGTGTTGAAGAGGTGGAGAAGAAGAGAGAGAAGGAGAGATAAGAGAGAGAAAGAGAGAGTCGAAGCCGAGAATCTCGCACACAAGCTGTTGAGGATGAGTGGAATGAGTCAACATGAATGTGCTCCTGCGTGGGCTGTAGTGGGCCGTTTCTGGCAGTTTAGAACTTTCTATAAATACTATGTTTTATTTCATTTTTAGTACAAACAAGGGAGGGGAGATTTTAGTTTAGTTATTTCGCATTTTCATTTCTCTTTGACTGGGATAATTACAGTCGGTATAATCAGGGGCGATTTGCCTTTAGCTTATACGCGACTTGTTTTGTTTATAGTTCGGAGTGAGATCCAAACGTATTTAATATATTTCCCTTTATGATGAATTGTTCATTGACTTGTTTTTTGTCTTTCAATATGTTGCATGGCTAATTAATTAGTGTTCGAGTTGACTAGGATGAGGATAATGGTGAATAGACATGCATGAGGCTAATCGGGCTTAACATACCTTGTGAAGATTTCCAACTTCAACTTGGGACGAACGCTGACACAACAATGAGAAGTCTATGTGGCTGATCACTCTTAGCCAAATCGTTGTTGATGTATGTCAGGGTGGAAGTAAGGGTGACCGATTCCCTGATGAGCCACTAAGTGATAAACTAGGTGAAGAAGCCTAGAGACGACTGAGCCCGGAGATTGGAGTATAGGTGGATATGGGCACAACGCCAAAGGGGTCCCATATCCCAGCGTTGGGTTCCTCCGCTTCAATGCTGCTATCCTTGCAAACCCTCTGCATGACTAACTCTTCTTTGGGTCCTAGATAGTTAAGGACTAAGAGTCGCCGACCGTATCGCTCTTAGCATACACAGTAAGAAAGAATTGCGGGGTGTAAGACGATCGTACCTGCTCCCTATAACCAAACGGTCTTGTCAAGGTATCCATGTGTTTGTGCCCAGGATTGCATGCATTCACTAATCCGATTCTGTATTTAACTCGAACATATTTGTTATTTGTTTGAAATAGTTTATATCGCTAGGATTGTTTTATATTAAGTTGTAGGAACAAATTAGGGACAATAAATCTCTCAAGGTTCCAAGAAAAGCCTACTTAGGATAGAAAGGTTAACACTCCTCGTGGGATCGACATCCGCCTTCTGGCACTAAACTAGCCACTGGGGGCACATTCAAGCATCTATCGGGTTACGCCCATAGGTGTAATTTTACACGCTAAACGACGGCGTGTCAGCTGGCAAGGCCGTGACCAAGCACGGCCGTGCCTTAATGAACCACTTAGACACGGCCCGTGCTGACTTCCCTTGTAACATCCCAGAATTTCAGAATATATTAAAGAGTTTTCTAAATTTATTTAGAAGACTAAAGAAAATAATTGGAGCTAAAATAAAGTAAAACGGATGTAAGTCGCGACCTTTTCGTGTATTTTATGTGAAAATCGATTATGAGATTTTGCGTTTGCTGCCGAAAGATAGTCAATATTGGTCTTTTTTGGAATGTAATGACCTAAAGGAAGTTGTTGGTGCTTTCAGAATTTTATTATGACCTCTATATAAGTCCCATAATTGAACATTGTAAAGGGAAAACCTGTGAATAGTAATTTATGCAAGCGTTCGTGATTTGAAAAATTTACGAAATCCTCCTCATTGATCTGAGACTTGTTCTATCAAGCCTATCTTATAAGAAATGACCCAAGGAATCCGTTCGCGTTCACGGATTGCCAATCTGAGGTCAATCAAACGCTCGACAGCAAAATCTGTCAGTCAAAAGGAATAGTAAAAGTAATTTTTGAAAAGGAATCTTTCTTTGTTTTTCTTTAGACGACTTTCTCGTCATCCCGAGTTGAGTTGGTTCAATAGTACTCGAGACAATGAGTCTCCTGATGTTTTTGGATTTTGTGACGGAGGTCATTTGGACCTTGCCATTGAATAAAACAACTTTAATTGAATCCGGGAATCACTTTATCAGTATTTTATATCCGAAAAAGTTATACCCACCCCGGAGCCACTTTTCCTATAAATAGGGTGCTTGGGGATTCATTTCTCTTGCTCATCTCTCTCTCTTCTCTTCTATTTCTCTCTCTAGTTCGTGTTGACGAACGAGAGAAACCCGGGCCTGCGCCGAGTAAATCGCGCATACGGGCCCAAGTTAAGTTTTATTTGGAGGGAGGGGTGCTGTTGCTGCGGGAGCAGCTATCGAGTGCCGGAAGGCTGCCGGAGAGCCGCCGCCGCCGCTGCCGTGGATGGCCGGAATTGCCATCGTCGTGCCGCCGTCGCACCGCCGCTTCGGATGTCTCGTTTCGGTCCATTTCTCATCCTTTATAGTTAAAATTTTAATATGTTGTGTGTTTTAAATAGTGCTTCATTTTGTATGTTGAGTGCGTTGTCGTCCGATGGCCGGAAACCGGCGAAAATGCCGGAAAACGTGAAAAATAAAGGGGCGCCGATCAGTTTCGGTTTTGGCCGATTATTCCCCGTTTTGGGTCGTCAAATCGAAAAAGTTTGAACTAGAAAGTTGCTCGAAATATTATTTCCTATAGGACTGCCAAGTTTCATAATTTTCCGATAAGTTTTGATTAAATTCGATTATTTTAATCATGCGGTTATTTTTATAACTAGAGCATGTGATTTCAAAAAATTTCAAAAATTGTATAATTTAATAAAGATATATGTGGGGTCATGCCTGATCATTTTCATAACTTTTGGACAAGTAAAAAGTGCAATCGAGATTTGCTGTGAAAAAAATGAGTAAAATGGCAAGTTACGGAAAGTGACCTCTGTCAAATCTTTTGGTCTCATTAAATCAGAAATTATATTTTGGAATTTATTTCCTCCTGTGTGAAAGTTGTACGAGGTCTCTAGAGTCGCGCATTCTTAGTTGAAATATAATTAAAGTAAATAAAAGCTCCAATTAAATTAAAGTTGAGTTCTGAAAATTAGAGTAGCAGTCCTAAAATAAGGTTTGACCTTGTAGGACTTGTTGAGCCGGTCAGAGAAGCTGACGGATGAATATCGAGAAGTTTGATCACCCAAGTTGATCTAATCGAGGTGGGTTTATTTGCAAAACCTATCTATATTTGAGTTATTAACTCATAAATGTGATAGTCATAGTTAGAATATCCAAATAAAATATTTGAGAAATTATCTGCTCAAGTCTCTGCTAGAATAATAGTTTTATACTGTTGTATAATTAATGAGAGCATAGTATTATACTGCTGTATAATTATCGAGAACATAGATTATGCTTTGCCATAATTATCGAGAACATGGATTATGCTTTATCATAATTATTGAGAAAATAGATTGTGATTTATCAATAAATGAATATATATTATGTTTCAACATAATTAAATAGAATAGATTATGCCTGGTCATAATTAAAGTTTGTGATTTAAGAGTTAAGGTTAGAGTTTAAAGTTCATAGCATATAGATTAAGGTTAGAGTTTATATTTAAAGTCTAAAAGTCATAGTTTAAAGTTACAATATATTAAATGTTTATTGTGTATTGATTATACTTGTGTATAATAAGTTGTACTCTTTAGCTTGTGCTCTCAACATTAAACTCAAGTTATAGAATGATTTCGGTTTAAGGAATAAGAAGCATAATTGGACTAAGTTGCTAGAGGAATTAAAGGTTAGCCTAGTTGCTATATTTAGAGGATGACGTAGTTTTTATGCTTATGTCATATTACGCGCTTTATAGAGAACATAGATCAAAGGATAGGCAGGAACTATGATTCTTGCAGTTGTGATGTTAATCACTAAAGGTGTCACTGTGAGGTAACCCCTGCACATACACATGATCCGAGCATCACTACAGGAGTCAATGCTAGGTAACCCCTGGTATACTCAGGGTCAATTCTAGGTAACCCCTAGTACACTCTCCTCGGATTAGTGAGGTAACCCCTCCCTTTTCCTATCAGCGACATGTCATAGAGTGCAGTAGACGACAGAAGGAGGTAGAGGGTACCAAAGAGAAGTGAAGGTTTGCTGAAATGGAAAGGGCTTTCGCGTTTTGCTTTCCATTATCTATATTTATATTTTGGATATTCTGTTACAGTTTTTATTAAAGATTGAGTTAAAGTTTAACCCACTGAGTGCTTTAGTACTCACGCCCAAAATATTTTCAAAATGTTTTTCACAGGTTGAGATGCGGGAGGTGATGGCTTGATGTACTATTGTGGGTTGATCATGCCTTGCTGTCTCATTCAGACTAAGTTATTGCTCATGAGTATGTTGTTATGTGATACAATATTACTCCATTGTTTTCCGCTGAAACTCTGATACAGTTGCCCCATAGTATGATTGCATGCTATGTTTTATTTTTGGTCTTATCTGAATTGTATTCTTTATTGAATCATGATAACAAAGTCCCACTTCTTTTCATAAATCCAAGCATGTTTCATTACAGTTTTCGACCTATGAGTTGGTCATATTTAGTTAAGTCTTGGATTTTGTTTATTTTCCAGTTGACCTATGAATGGGTCTTATCTTAATTAATTGCTTTTGTCCTATGAATAGGACATAACATAGTTTATTTGCCTCTGACCTATTGATGGGTCTTAGTTGTTGTGACCTGTGGAGAGGTCTTGTTTATTTGAAGAATCGGAATCCTATCTATTAATTGTTGGATTCTATTTGAATTTGATAAGCCTATGAATAGGCATTCCTTCAACTTGTTTGAACCCTTTGACCCCTTTGATTCGTTGAAAATGATAAGATCTTCATAATCATAAAGTTATGTTGCCTAAGTTTTTGAGGCACTAACTTAGCTTAATTCTAGAAACACCCCCCTGGATCTCTAATTTTTCGTGCTATTTTACGCACAACAACCCCATCCCCATCCTCGGGACCGGGCTGTTACATCCCTGGGCAAGATTAAGTATTTTATGCACAGTTTGGCACGGCCGTGCCACCTTGGTTCACTAAGGCACGGCCATGCTACTTCCCTGGAAGTCTCTTTTGGTCCCTTTTCTCGATCCATTGATCCTTTACTTCATCTTAGGCTTCCAATACTTCACTTTTCAGCACCAAAACATCGAAAACTCAACAAACTCAAGGAGAAGGACATTAGTTAAAACTCAATAACTAAACACCCTAATTTACATGATTTACCTCCTAGAATACATCAATAAAAGACCATAAATACATGTAAAACATGAGTTCATCAACCCCCCAAGCTTAACCTATTGTTCGTCCTGAACAAAGAACAAGAAAAATAATGAACACATTTTCATGACAATCACTGTTGCTTCAGGATAACAAATCACACAACTCAAACATAAGAACAGACATGGATCAAATGCATCACAATTCATTCAGTGAAAGCTTTGAATTTCTAAACCTCAACATTTAGATCAATCACTCTCTCTCAAGTGATAGATGTGTATACTCTCAAGCTAGAAATAAATGATGAACTTACCATATGCTTGCCCGTAGTCTAACATCTCATCTACTTTAGTAGGATACAAACTAAGAATTGGAAAAGGACTTTTACTTGGTTGTAATGTGGGATTTTTGGTCGAGGTAGGGAAATATAGGCTAAGTGGCTTCTTTGAATCAATCTAGTTTAACACAACTAATCAATTCTCCATCTACTTCTTCCATACAATTCTAAGTAAAACAAGACTTTGGCTTGTTTTCTTCCTTTTCTCCAAAAATCACACTCTTTTTTCATTCATTCTTCTTTCAACACCAAGTAACACCACACTTTTTCTCTTCACCTTTTCTTTTCTTTCTTTTAATTTTTTTTTCAACACCAATCCCACAACATCTTTTTATTCACAATCACCCAAAACATGTAATTTACTTCAATTGTTCTCTTTTTCACTCATCCTCCAAGTAAAGAGAACTTAATATTCAACACAACTTAGATATTTATGGGGCTACCAAATAACAGGCTAAAAGGCTCAAAGATGGTTGACTAGGGATTATAATAGTGTAGAGTCAAAGAAAAGGGAAAGAAAACAAGTTTACACAAACATGGCCTAACTTCATCTTCCAAGTTCATATCCTATTGTAAATTCGATAAAACACGGGGCAAGTTCTAGAAGTTCAAGCATTCATCTAGAAAATCCCACAAGAAAGAAAATAATCAAATTTTCAAGGCTCAAATCTCACAGGCTGCCTAACGGTTCAAAGCTATCACAAATTTTATCATAATGCACCAATCATGCTTATTCATGCTCAAATCATGCTTTTTCCTATCACATGCACATCATTAGCAACTATGTCAATCAAAGCATGCTTCAAGACACAACTTCATCAAAGACTTAAATTGAACAACTCAACAGTCTAACAACACTGACACGAAACAAACTAAAAACTAATAAAAGCTGCAAAACCATGACAAAACTAATAAAAGCAGGTAAAACAAAATAAAGGTCTAGACACAAACATGCATACATCCCCTCAAACTTATTCAAATCCACGAGACGGAATAAGTTTGTAAGAATGTATGAGGGTGTCGTCGACCACTTACAATAATCACATGGATGTCTGTTCGGGTTCACTTTTCTCTCCCCAAACTTGTCGAAGGACAAGTTGATTAAATTGATATTCCCCAAATTACATCATCTATCCGTTCTCTACCTACACAACTCAGAAAAAGAAGTGAAAAATATTAATAAGAAAAACTAAACAAAAGAAATGAAAAAGAATAACAACACATTGGGTTGCCTCCCAACAAGCGCTGCATTTAACGTCGATAGCCCGACGAATTTGGGAACTCAAGTTCCCACAAGTGGGGAAACTAATATCCCCCATTCTCTTCCTCGATTTACCATCTCCGTGCCTCCATCTCAGTACTACATCCAACTTCATAAATGTTGATGATGTTACAGTCCACAGCTGCCTTGTGCTCCTCTACATCGAACAAGAACCGAATTTGTTCATCTTCAAATCAGAGAGTGAGAATCCCCATGTCTAGATCGATGTTGGCTCGTCCGGTGTACAAAAATGGTCGTCTCAAAATGAGAGGAATGCTCTTGTCCTCCTCCATATCAAGCACCACAAAATCCACCAAGAATATAAAATCATTCACTTTGATGAGCACATCCTCCAAAATTCCCTCGGGATACACCCCAGATTGGTCGGCCATCTGCAAACACATGGTTGTGGGCTTGAGTTCCCACTGTTCAGCTTCTTGAAAACTGAAAGCTGTATCAGATTAATGCTCGCCCTAAAATCACACAGTGCTCGACCACCTAACTTATCTCCAATAGTAATAGGAAGTGTAAAACTCCCCGGATCCTTCATCTTAGCTGGGAGCTTCCTTTGGATGATGGAGCTATAATTTTTTGGGAGGTGCGCTGTCTCATAGTTCCCCCATTTTCTCTTTTTGGATACCACATCTTTGAGGAACTTGGCATACTTGGGTATCTGCTGCAGCGCCTTCGCCAAAGGTATGTTGATATGCACCTTTCGAAATATCTCAAGGAACTTGGAGAACTGATCATCTAACTTCTTCTTCTGTAATTTTTGTGGGAACGGTATAGTAACTGAAGTATGAGAAAGAAATACTGGGAGTGGCGACTTTGGAGCTGAAGCCGGCGCTGCAACTGATGGAATTTTGGTGGTATTATCTTCCACTTCGATCCCGTCATCGTCCTCAATTTGGGCTGGAGTTGGTGCTGAATTCGGCACTTCTGGACCCTCATAAGACATCCCACTCCTCAGCTGGATAGCTTTGCACTGCTCTTTAGGGTTCACCATTGGTTGGCCCGAAAACTGCCCTTGCTGGTGCTTACTTCCTACAGCTGTAGCTATCTGACCAATCTGAGTTTCCATCATCTTCATTAATATCCCCATGGCTTCCACTGTATTTTCCAGCTTCTCAATACGGCTTTGAGACTCCCCTATATACTTCTCTGTCTTTCCCATAATAGCTATCAGCAAATCACCCATGTCCGGCTTCTTGGGCTCATCAATCACACCATTTATAATTGAGTATCCTGGAGGGGGCTGTAAGGCATTGTTAGGATTGGAATAGGAGAAATTCGGACGTGAGCGGTTACCTTAGTAGTACTGATTACCACCTTGGTTAGACCGGTACCCATTATTGTATTACTCTGTTACTCTCCTTGATGCACAAAATTGACATCCTCCATCTGCGGCTGTGGCTTTAACTCAGGTTCATGCTTAGATTAAGACAGATTCTCAATATTGGTATTCATAGCCGATAATTGTGCTAAAATCAAAATCATTGGGTCGGCCTTTGATGTAGAAGCTAACCACTTTAAAATCTGCACTTGCCTCTCTCCGGGCCACTCATAGCTCGTCATAGCCATATTCTCAATGACCCGAATGGCTACTTCATGTCCTTTGTTGAGCAAAGATCCTCCAGCTGCAACATTTAACAATCTTTTCACCTCAAGACTACATCCATTGTAAAATATGCAGACTTGGTGATCTTCTCCAAATCCATTGTTCGGACATTTTTGAGCAGCTCTCTCAACCTCTCTCATGCATCATAGAGAGATTCTTGGTCCCTCTACTGGAACTGTGTAATCTCTGCCTTCAGCTTCATAGTAACTCCAGGTGGAAAGAACTTATGCAAAAATTTGTGTGTCAAGTCCTCCTAACTCACCACTAACCCAACTGCTAGAGTTTGATACCATTGCTTGGATTTATCCTTCAGAGAGGAAAAATAGCCATATCCTGATAGTATCATCTGAAACCCCATTCACCTTGACTGTATTACTGATCTCCAAGAAATGTGCCAAGTGTGTATTCGGGTCTTCCACAACTCGTCCTCCATACTGGTTTTGCTGGACCATAGAAATAAGTGTTAGGCGAAACTCAAAGTTGTTGGCTTTGATTCTTGGTCCAACAGGTGGTCCCTGGATTGGGACATTAGCGAACATCTCCCGAATGGAAGTTCCTTCAGCTCTAGTCCGAGCTGCCTCCTGATCTGCCAATTGCTTCTGCACCAATCCAACTGCTGTTAGAGTTGAGCTACCAGTTGCTCTTGTGTAAGAGTCATTCTATTCCTTTGTGCGTTTCTGTGGTGAATTACAGACTCGATCTCCGGTTGAAACGGCTCTAACGGTGTATTGCTAGAACGTGTGTTCATACACTACCTACTGAAACCTCAAAACAAAAAAATAAATAAACGAACTGAAAATAAAAAGATAAAATGTCTAAAGTAGTAAAATCAATCGTATCACAATATTAGAATTAAAATTAACTAATCTCCGGCAACGACACCAAAAATTTGATCGGATATTTATTTCGACTACAAAATTATAGCAAGTGAACGGTGCAATTATAGCTAGTAAACTGAGTAAGGATATCGTATCCACAAGGATTAGATAATATAACTCTAAGTACTATGACATAAATTAATATCTACTATCTAGACGAACCAATTAAAGGGAATTGTGGTTTTAAACTTTTAATTAAAATGCAATCTCACACTAAAATCTAAACAATCGAAATAACAAATGAAAAAGGTTTTAGAATTAAAGAAGAATTCTAAGGCTTCGATTTCATTAACTTTCCTACACAATCAAATCACAACTTAAATGTTCGTCACGACTCAAGTTCGATTAGGATAATCACTGAAATAAATTAAGCCTTCTCTCGAAGTGAATAATTCATGGATTACAATTTATAATTAATGTCTCCGTTCAATTACTAAATTGTAACTCCTAAAAGCTCTACAGATTTAATGTCCTCACTCTTAATCTCAATTCTCTCGAATTTATTGATTAAAAATGTTAATTACTCCTTAAGCATGCATAGAAACTCATGTCTCGAATTATGAATCTAAGCACATATATCATCCCATTAATGGCCAGTTAATCAGAAGCATTAAACACAAGAGTAATTAAAATAAAACAGGGTCTGAACATTGAAGAAGTAAATTAATTGTGCATGAGAGTTAACTACTCTCTAACCCTAGAATCCGAACGTTTTAGCTACTCATCATCAAATAAATAACTAAACATGTTCAAGAGAAAAACATAGTTCAAAGAAAATAAAATTTAAAATAAAACCCGTGGAGAAATCTCATCTTCAATCTTCAATGAATTAAGTCTCTTTCTTCTTATTCTTCTTTGCTCTTGTTCCAAGTGATCTCTCTCTTGCTTAGGGTAAAAACTTGTGCAAAATTCATCCAACATCGAGCCTTAAACAGCTGAGAAGAATCCCAACTTGAATAGAAAACACAATGGACAGAACAAGGTAAGATTTGTGCTGCCTGCACTGAGGCACGGCCGCGCTAACATGAACCACTAAGGGATGGCCGTGCCACCTTCAACATTGCTAGCAAGGCCTTGACCAAGCACGGCCGTGCCTTAATGAACCACTTAGGCATGGCCCGTGCTGACTTTCCTGGACAAAGTTGAGTATTTTATGCACAGTTTGGCACGGTCGTGCCACCTTGGTTCACCCATGCACGGCCGTGCTACTTCCGTGGAAGCCTCCTTTGGTCCTTTTCTCGATCCATTGATCTTCTACTTCATCTTAGGCTTTCAATACTTCACTTTTCAGTACCAAAACATCAAAAACTTAACAAACTCAAGGAAAATGACATTAGTTACAACTCAATAACTAAACACCCTAATTTACATGATTTACCTCCTAGAATACATCAATAAAAGACCATAAATACATGTAAAACATGAGTTCATCATTTACCCATAGAGAAAGAAGAACAAATAAACGAAGTCAATTGTTTATTACACCTATGAAATTTATTTCGTCTAAGCAACTCGAACACAGGAACACCCGAGTGACCCAAATGATCGTGCCATAGGGAAAGAGAGACGGTGGTAAAGGCTGACTGGAAAGATGACTTGGTTGACTAGGCTGACTTAGCTGACGTAATCGGATAAAGAGGCCCCCTACTCTTACATCTCATTCGCAGCATCCTCGTCTGAAAATCCTTAACAAAAAACCCAAAAGGATCAAATTCTACAGATACATATAATTATTAGTAGTAAATTTTCTAATAAACACTAATTTTTTCACAATTTCAGGTGCATAGAGAACATGTTTCAAAGCTAGGAGAGGGGTCGAATGAGATAACCGAGTATGACCATAACCAGATATTGTGATTGAATGACCATTACCAACAACAATTCTATTTTTAATGCTCGAATTAACATAAGACGAGAGTGTATCATGAGAAGATGTTATATGAGACATGGCCCCGGTATCCATGTACCAATTTGCATCCAGTGGAGTGATGCCCAGAGTGTACATAGCGGCTTCAATATCCGTTGGCGATGGGGAGCCATGAGCAGAGTAAGCCTGGGGCTGGGGGCTGAGAATACTCGGCTAGGGAGCAGATGAATGACCCGGTGCTGGAGAGCAAGTCCATGGGGTAGTAGCATATAGGCACGGTGGAATGGGCCATCACCACTACCATGGCTAATTAGAGGATCCAGCCGGTGACCACTGAGACGGCCATTGCGGTTGGGACAGATTCGAGCCCGATAGACCATATCTCGGTGACATGAACTGTCCAAGGCCGGAATCGGTTCTCTGACCCTTGTTCTTATTCTACTGTCTACCTCCAAAAGACAGGCACAAGGAAGAGATATGTGACGCCACAGGTGAAGGCACAAAGGAGACCAAGATCGCACCCGACATTGCCTTCTTTGCCAACCCGACTTCCTCCAATATGTGCATAGAATGGGCCTAGTAGAACTTAGGAAGCTGATCACTTTGGCGAAGCAACATTCCCACTCCACTACATGCATCGGTAAGACCAGCTACCAACTGAAGAACAAGGCGATCATTAGAGACTGAAGCCCCGATGTTCTTCAATTGATCCGACAGCAACTTGAGGTGCTGATAATAGGGCAAGGCAGGAGAGAATTCCTCCATGTTAGTGTGAGAGAACTCCTGCTCAAGGGTCACAACCCTTGAATTTTTGTTATCCTGAAAAATCTTCCGCAGCCGCATCCACACCTCTTGCGCCATAAATCCACTGAAGAACCATAGCATCGAGAGTCTGCCACTATTCCTTCTCCTCGGTAGTCAATGGCTCCGTTGAAGGGTTTATCTTAGACAGTAAGAATTTTGAAGAGTTCCGTCCAAGTCGCATATTGTACGTTCTCCATCTTGAGAATGATGGAGATGTGGTTCCGGATGTTAGAAATGACAAGGACGGATGGAAGCAATCATCATTATGGTGGAGAGAATGAAGATCACAGCGGAGAAGATGAAGAGAAACACTGATGCTAGGGTGCAGCGGAAGAAGAGAAAACCCTAGAACTCATGATACCATGTAAAAATATAATCCCTTGATTAATCGCATTCCAAGATCGGTAATCTATACAAGAGAAAATCCACTAATCTAGGCTATAAAATGGTATTAAATCTATGCCCACCATATATACAAAGATTTACATATACTATCATCTATTAACTAGTAGTTCGAAGTTCTCCCCGAGTATAGATAGTACTGATAGCCTCTGTCTTTTTGGGGTGTGTGGAAGTATACCAATGGTGTATTAGGAGTGTTTAGAAGTGTGTGTGGCATCGCCTTTCTGTATCTCTCGAGTTGTGCATGTAAATTAGGTTTGGAAACCTAATTATAGATGAAAAACTCGTCAATCTCTGAAGCTGATAACTGTGTATGTTACACAACTTTTGAATATGAATTGATGCTCTTTAGTATATGAAGTCATGTATTTTACATAGTTTTAGTGCTTATATTGTGATCATTTGGAGTTTTTTATCTGTTTGCTAGTTTTGCAGTAATTATTGTGATTTGACTGCGTATTTGAAGCAAAATGAGCAAATATGGTCAAGAGGAGTTGAAGAGGTGTCTAATTGGGTTGTTTGGCTTAATTAGATACTACTTGGGAGTTTAATGGATTGGATTAAATCATTAAAGCCCGAAGAAATCTGAAGCCCAGTGTAAAACGGAGACCGGATTGACCCGAAAAGTGTCGATCGACCTAACCCAGTACAAAATATAAAGGGATGGGTCGACCCATAGAGCTCGGTCGACCTACATGTGCGGGTCCGCGGGATTTGATTTTTCCACTCCAACTCAGGGTTTTTTACCTAAATATAAAAGCCTCAATTGCTACACATGAAAATAATCTTTGGAGAGACCTTGAAATACAGCGAGAAAAGAGATAAAAAGATCGAGGAATCCAAGAAGAAGCACTAGACGCTCGAGGAAGTCGACAAGGTTGATAGAGACGGAGTGTCGTTACAGTGAAGACAAGACTACTAGATTACTTCGTGTTTTTCAGTTTTTCTATCTTTATTGCCATGAACAGTTATACTCTAACTTCTTTTGTTTATTTTATCACGTTTAGATAGATTTTTAGCTAGGTTTTAGGGATTGGAATATTATGAATTTTAATATGTGACTCAATTACTTTGTTTCTTGCTATCTCTTGGGATTTGATTTCTATAATTTATTTTATATCTTGTATGAATGCTTGATCACCATTTATGCATGCTAGTCATTAATCTGAAGCAATGACCAGAGAGGAATTAATGATAGAAAGATAGAAATTATTTTATGTGTGCTTGGAATGACCGACCAAGTGAATAAGTATCACATAGGGTTGAATAGATCTTTGTGTGCTAGATTATGAATAATGACATGCGTGAAGAACCGACCGCAGTGAAGCATGTGCTCATTATGTCTATGTTATGGTATATGCCTTAAAAAGCAGCATGATAACAAACTAGTGATCCACCACCATTTATAAATTAAAGATAAGATATTGGGTTGAAAGAGTCAATGATTATGTTAAATGAAATATTAAATCCAATATCCATAAAACCTAGATTTTTCCATTAATTATTTATTTTTCATATTTTCGATATTTGTGTCTTATTTTATGCCATTTATTTATGTCCTCTTTTTGCATGATATTTCGTGTCTAGATATTAAGTAAGTACTTGTGTTTAAGAGTCGGTTAATATAGTCTCTGTGGGATACGATACTCTTGCTCACCTAAGTATTACAATAATATCGTGCACTTGCGATACATGTTATTTGTTAATAAATAGCGTGTCAGAAGTCAGGTGCATGGGTCGAATAAAATAATCGGATTGACCTAGAGGACTAAATTTACACAAGATCAACCCAAGTGAAAAAGCGTGGGTCGACCGAGGCCTTCAATATTTATTTATGGGTGGGTCGATAGAGAATTTCTGGGTTGACCCAACCCTTTTTCGAGTTGGGCTTCGGATTTCAATGATTTTGATCATTTAATCCAATCTAATAAGTTTTAATTAAGTCATTAATTAAGCCCAAGGCCTAATTAAATCATCCCTTAGCTCTCCACAACTCCAATTGATCATTTTGTGCCGAATATTCAACAAAATCATCACTTAACTACAAAACTCACAAACACGTTAAAAATAACGAATAACAGGAATTAAAACATAGTAAATCACACAACTTCTCAAGATCAAAGATATCATAACATATCCAAAAGTTGTATAAACACAACTGTCAGTAAGACATCCCTACATACCTACATTTAGACGTGTGTGCTCATTGCTTTTTTGGTCGATTATTTTTTTTTCCTATTTATTTTAAGTACGTTGAAGATACAGATTATATGCTAGATGTTGATTGGGTAAATTCTAATCATACATCCTCTTACTATTGACAACCAATTTTTGCTATTTGCAATATTTATCGGTCGGCTGATAAAATAATTTCAATTTTGAATTGTCACAATAGGTAATTAAGTGTCACAATAGATAGTCGAACTGTCACAATATGTTAATTGAGAATCACGATGGAATTTTTCGAGCGGCCGAAAGTTTTAGTTTTAGACAAAAAGGGACTACAAATAATCAAAATTTGGTGGGTCCAGGACACTTGTCATCTGCAGGATTACATCCTCTCCATGTTAGAATTTACTGATTGTTGATTGCTTTATATATGCAGACAATAAATAAATGCTACAATGCCAAATGGCTCAGTACTAGCATGGATCAATGTCAATCGGTGGTGGGTTTCGAGTCAGTTTTATCAAACTGTCGGAATGTTATTTGATTTGAGTTAATTTAAGCTATAATTTTTTGGGTTGAACATTTGTTACTCTAATCATACTTTAATTTTTGGAGTAATATATTGGTTCAATGTTTAATATGTATAAATTTATCAATTGATGCTCAAATAAATTTTTAATTTAAAAAATTAACACTAAATATAACATAATTTATTATCTATTCCTTAAAAATATTATTTAAGTTTCAATAATTATAATTTTAGTACTTAAATTAAACATTACATATGAAATTTAAATATTTAATTTAATCAAAATAAAAAGATGGAAATTGAAATTTGAGTTATTCGTGTCAACCTATTTATTTTGGGGTTATTTGGTTTGGACCAATTCGATATAATTAAATTTGTATCGAGCTATAATTTTTTGATCCTATCTTTTTTGTCTTTCGGACACTTCAAGTAAGCCCATTAATTTTAGACTGAATTGAAATGCTCAATCGTAATTCTTTTTCTTTTTCTCTTTTATTTTATAGACCCCCTCTCTTTTTTAGTCTCGAAACAAAATCAATTAATATTACATATCCATCCATTCCTTAATAATTAATAACTAATATAGAATATATCATTCTAAAAGTTTTTTTTTTAAATATCTCAATCGTCATGTGTTAGTGCCATCTGCACTAAAGTGTTTTAGATTACCATGATCATTATGACAATTCAAAGAACATAAAGGTTTTGGTTTTTCAAGTTTGAAGACTATGTTCTGGACATTACGATATGAACATTTCGCTGCCAATCTGATTGAAGATCGAAGAATGTACTTGAGCATGTTTGTAAACATGATCATGTACATGGTTGTCCAAAGAGTTTCCAAGAGACATGCCAAGCTGATTTCAAGGAGTTGAAGCTGCCTTTTCAAGATGGACGTTTCAGAATAAAAGATGCCTTATTCGAATATGAAAATCAAGAAGGAAAGAGGCAAGCTCTATTCAAGGAAGGATTCTAAACTAGTAGTTGTCCGATTTAAACAAGGAAAGTTTCCTTGTAGAGTTTGTGTCAAATTAGGATAATCTAATTACCTTGTTTAGGCTATGTCTTGTGTTTATAAATAGCTTGGGAATCAGACTAGTTAGAATGCATAGAGTTTGCGAATACACAAGGACTAGAGAGTCTAAAAGACTTCAAGTTTGAAGCCTATAGTATTCGGGTAGACTAGATTTGATCCTTGTGATCATTATGTGTCTAGTCTGTGTTTGAAATTCTTTCATACACACCTTTAAAGGAGTCTCAGGAGAGATTTCTTATGAGAACTAGATGGAGTCTAGGTTGAAAGAGGATCTTACAGTTCAGTCCATCGAAAGAGATTGTAGTCTGTAGGAAAGGGATCGTGTAACGGGAGGTCATCGTGTAATAGCTTTTGTAACCTTACGACGGAGTAGTGGATTGTTTCTCACGGACTTATGAAGTCCCCCTGATGTAGATCAGTTGATCAAACAGGGTTATCAACTTCGTGCGACTTACTTGCTTTCAATTTACCTTTCTGACCTAACATGTTCATTATAATGTACGTACACATGATCATGAACATGACTGCCCAGTTTATATAACTTCAATTGGTACTAGAACGGGTCGCTTTTGGTTTAAAATGAAAAGAGTCCTGAAAAGTACAAAACTGTGTGAAGATTTTGGTTGACTTCAAGTTATGAGTTCAATCAAATAAGGAGGATCTACGGTCAGACCACTATTACTCGAAGAAAACAATTATCCTTACTAGAAAGCAAGGATGAGGGTGTTTCTAAGATCAATAGATGTGCTTGCATTGAAGAGCGTCACAGAAGGATGGGAAAAGCCAACTGTTGCTAAGGAAGAAAAGCATGTAGAGATTGGAGAAGAAGAGTGGACTGTGCCACAAAAGAACTGGTACAATGTCAACTCTAAAACTCTCAATGTTATATTCTCTACAGTTGATCTTGAAACGTTCAATTTAATCTCAACTTGTGAGACTGCATGAGTTATTCTGAAAACTACCTTTGAAGGGAGTAGTTCAGTAAGGTTATCTAGGCTTCAAAATCTTACTTCTAAGTTTGAATCTCTTAGAATGGTGGAAACTGAGTCCATAGGTGAGTTCAATGCCAAACTAAGAAGCATATCTAATGAGAGTTTTGCTCTTGGTGAGCTTATCAACAATGAGAAACTTGTAAGAAAAGTTCTCAGATCTCTTCCAAAGACGTTTGCATACAAAGTTACTGCAATTGAAGAAGCCAAGGATATCAAGAATGTGGGGCTTGTTGAGCTGATGGGGTCTTTAAGGACGTTCAAGATGAATCTAGAAGATGAAGACATCAGCTCAAGGAAGAGAGGTATTGCTCTTAAAATTGAAGTTTCAGAAGATGTACCTGAATATGTACAGAAACAAAAGATTGTACTCGATTCAGATACAATGAATACTATGGTCTTAATCACCAAGAACTTTATTCGTATGTTGAAAAAAGCCAACAAACAGTCTTCAAGAAGGTCCAACAACAGAAGACAACCAACTAGTAATTCTCTACAAGATAGAAACTCAATCAATGATCAGAAAGAGTTTCTACAAACAACTCCCAGAAGAGGAATTCAATGCAGAGAATGTGATAGATTTAGGCACATTCAACTTGAATGTGCAAACACACTCAAGAGAAACAAAATGAACTACAATGCATCTCTCAGTGACAATGATTCTGAAGAAAGAAACAGTGATTCAGATAAAGAAACTATTGCTTTTACAGTAAAAATATCTGAAAGGATCCTTCGACTATGCTAAAGATGATGAATCAGACAATGAAGATTTCAGCGAAGAAGAATTTGTCAAAACATACAAAGAGATGTATGCAAAGTGGCTGGAAGTAGTAGAGATCAACAAGACTCTTCAGTCTCATAACAAGAATCTACTGAAGGAGAAGGAGAAGCTGATCAAGTCTGATTCAGAACAAATGAATACAATCCAGCAGTAAGAGAAGAAGAGTTTTGAGCTATCTACAGAACTCAAATCCATCAAGAGGAATGTCACCATGCTGAACAGCAGAACAAAGAATCTTAACAAGATTCTTACTACTCCAGGACATTCAGAGAAGAGTCATCCAGGTCTTGGATATAGTGGAGAATAATCCAAGACATCGTTTGTCAAAGAAAGTACAAGCCAGCCAGTGCATGTACTAGATAATATGCAGTACATCCAGAAGAACATTATTGATAAGAAGATGACTGCTTATAATGGCAATAGAAAAGGAATCATCTTCCATTATCATGAGAAGAAAGACCACATTATGATAAATATCTTCATGATCTCAAAAGGATGAGAAGGAGATTTGTGGTTCAACATTCTAGCAACAAGAACAGAAGGCCACCTGTACAGAAAAATAAGAAGCCTGCACAGAAGAAACATTGGGTTGTCAAACAGACCAGTTTGATTACTCACACATCGTTGAGAGTAGAAGACAAGAGCAACTGGTATTTTGACAGTGGTTGTTCAAGACACATGACTGGGGATTGCTCAGTTATGCAGAACTCAAAGGCTTGCTCATCTGACTTTATCACCTTTGGAGATGGAAAAAGGGGAAAAGTAATGGGTAAAAGAGAGTTGGTTGTTGAAATAAGGCCTAAGCTAAAAAAAGGCTATGCTAGTTGATGGACTCAAAGCTAACCGCATCAGCATCAGTTAGCTGTGTGATGATGACATGACAGTAGTCTTCGCCAAAGAAAAATGTATAGTAATGAATAAGAATAATGACTTATTCATGGAAGGAAGAAGATCAGCTGACAACTGCTATCAGCTACATGTACCTGTACAATGTTCTTTAACATGTTAAAGAACATCTGTAGAAGAGTTAGAAATCTGGCATCAGAAGCATAGACACATCAACTTTAGGAATCTCCAGAAGATCATCAGCGAGGAGATAGTCAGAGGAATTCCTCATATCAAGATTGAAAGAGATAAAGTGTGTGGTCCATGCTAGATTGGAAAATAGTCAAGATCACAGCATAAAGAAGTTCAGGATAGAACTTCCAAAAGAATTTTAGATCTTATTCATATGGATCTAATGGGGCCAGTGGCAGTGGAGAACTACAGAGGAAAGAAATATGTTTTTGTCTGCATAGATGATTTCTCAAGATTTACATGGGTAGACTTTCTCAGGGACAACAGTGAAGCATTCATGGCATTTAAGAAACTGGCTTGAAAGATCACGGTTGAGAAGGAGCAGCAAATCATCAGAATCAGAAGTGATCATGGTAAGGAGTTTGAAAATCAGTACTTTGATAATTTCTGCCATGAGAATGGGATCATCCATGAGTACTCAGTTCCCAAGACTCCTCAGCAAAATGGAGTAGTTGAAAGAAAGAATAGAACTCTATAGGAGATGTCTAAAACCATGATTGCTGCCAAAGGAGTTAGTGCTATGTTCTGGACAGAAGCCATCAACACTGCATACCACATCAGCAATAGAGTTCATCTCAGACCAAGTACCTTCACTACACCATATGAGATTTGATATAAAAAGAAACCTACAGTGAAGTACTTCCATGTGTTTAGTACAACCTACTATATACTTAATGATAGGAGAGTATCTCAGTAAGATGAACAACAGAGGAGTAAAAAAGATGTTTGTTGGATATTCCAGAATAGTAAATCATACATGATTTACAACAAGGAGACAAAAGCTGTAGTAGAATCAGTCAATGTCAGATTTGATGATCAGAATGATGTTGTCAATCCCACAGAAGAAGGTGTACACTCAGATGTGTTTGGACATTCTGATGTACATGATGATACAGTTAGTGAATCTGATGATCAGGGAGTTAAGAAAAGGTTGCCCTCACGGTAGATTATTAAAGATCATCCTACTACAGAAGTCATAGGAGATATCCATGAAAGAAGAATGACCAGAAGCAGACTCAGAAAAAGACTGCATGAGGAGATATCAAATGTCTGCTTCACATCCAAGATAGAGCCCAAAAATGTTCAAGAAGCTCTTAAAGATGTCTACTGGATTGAAGCTATGCAAGAAGGGCTTCTGCAATTCAAGAAGAATGATGTATGGGATCTTGTGCAGAAACTTGAAGGAGTGAATATAGTTGGGACTAAGTGGATATTCAAGAACAAGACTGGTGAATTTGGGAATATTACAAGGAATAAAGGCAGAATGGTTGCATAAGGGTATTCACAGATTGAGGGAATAGATTTTGATGAGACTTTTGCTCCAATCACAAGGATAGAATCAGTCAGACTTCTCCTAGCAATGGCTTGCATGATGAAGTTCAAGCTCTATCAGATGGACGTCAAGAGTGCATTCTTAAATGGATTTCTGAAGATGGATGTGTATGTTACATAGCCTAAAGGATTTAAAGATACACATCATCCATATTATGTTTTCAAACTTAAAAAGACATTATATGGTTTGAAGCAGGCTCCTCGAGCATGGTATGAAAGACTGGCTACATACCAGGTTAGCAAAAGATACAACAGAGGAGGAGAGGACAGAACACTATTTATTAGAAAGGAAAAATCACAAGTGATTGTGGTTCAAGTATATGTAGATGATATAGTGTTTGGCTCAGTGTCTGATAAGATGGTTAAGGACTTTATCAGGGACATGGAAATTGAGTTTGAGATGAGTCTGGTTCGAGACTTGAAGTATTTCCTTGGGCTTCAGGTGAAGCAATCAGAAGAGGGTATCTTCATCTCACAGTCTAAGTATGTAAGAAACTTAGTCAAGAAATTCGAGTTGGAGAATTATAAACACAAAAGAATTCTTATCAGCACCACTGTTAAGATTGGTAAGGATGATACTAGAGAAGAAGTGGATCAGACACTATACAGAAGTATGATTAATAGTCTTCTCTATCTTACAACAAGCAGACCTGATATATCCTACAGTGTGTGTGTGTGTGTGTGTGTGCGCGCGCGCAGTCTTGTCTTAAAGAAAGTCACTTGAAAGCTACTAAGAACACCATCAAGTACATAGGTGGAACTACATACTATGGATTATGGTATACTTCAGATATAAATCCAAGTCTTACTGCCTACTGTGATACTGATTGGAGATCTCCAGATGATAGAAAAGGCACATCAGGTGCTTGTTTATTTTTAGGAAACAATGTTGTTTCCTGGTTCAGTAAGAAGCAAAATAGCATCTCCTTATCAACCGTAGAAGCTAAATACATTGCAGCTGGAAGCAGCTTAACACAGATTATATGGATGATGCAGATGATGAAGGATTATGAAATTGTTCATGATACACCTATTATGTATTGTGACAATATGAATGCTATCAATATATCCAAGAATCCAGTGTAACATTAAAGGATAAAGCATATTGATATCAGACATCACTTCATCTGAGAGTTAGTTGAGGAAGAAGTTCTGAAGGTTGAACATGTGAAGACAGAAGACCAACTAGTTGATCTATTTTTCCAAGGGATTAGATGCTGCTCGATTTGAGAAAGTTAGAGCATCTCTTGGGGTTTGCTTGGTTCAGTAAACCAAGATAAGGGGTATGAGTGTGTTTATTTCACACTGAGCAGAAAAGAACCATTCCTGCACAAAGGGACTGAATATTCCCATAAATGCTCATCAACATGTACATGAACAATTTTTTAAATTCTTGTGCACATTCTTGTCAATGGCTACTTCTGAGTCTCTATCATCATCACTGGTTTTTTAGGATTTTCCTCCAAATTCTCTGTCTAACGAATACCTAAGAATATGTATAGAATGGAGTTCTCTCTTATATATACGTTTAGCCGTTTTGAGATATCATTATACGCTCCTGAATTCCAAATTTCAAAGTTGTTATCTCAAACTTTCTGATATCTCTTTTGTTCTTCTCTTCTTTCTGCCATTGGCATCCCTTAATCTTTCATAGAAATATCTTTTATTCTATTCAATGGCACTGTTGGTCCCGAGCGAGTCGATATCAGTTTAGAGGGGGGGTGAATAAACTAATTAAAACCTTTACTTCAAATGCGGAATGATAAGGGCCCTTGAATCGCTTGATAACTTATATATGCACAATTTGGTTGACCACTTTGGACAGCTTGAGTGCAGATTGTGTGAGCTTGTGTACAGTTCAAAGATATGCAAGTAATCAAAATAGTACAGCACACAGATGATTTATAGAGATTCGAAGTCTCAAACTTCTACGTCTTCTCTTCCTTCCGCAAAAGGGAAACTCCACTATATAACTTAAGTTTCTTTACAAATTACATAATGAAGGATAGTTGGCTGAACCTGGTAACTGCTCGCTACCTCAGCGGGTCAACGGCTCACACTTGCAGTCCCTAACTGCTCACTAGGGGGTAGGTGCTATTGACGTCTTTACAAGGTTTTAGATCTCTTTCGATCTTCAAGAGGTTAGTCTTGAACAGGGGATATCAACTGATGTACTCCTTCAATTGAGCTGGGTAGTTGATTGGTGTATTGCTGGAACTGAGAAGGTTGCTCTGGCTGGATTATCAACAGCTAGCTGAATGTTTTGACTCTGTGAATTCTTCTTCTCAGTTGGACTCTCGCAGTTTTAGCAAATGCTGAACTTGAACTATATGGGAGAGAGAAAGAAAGCTCTGCTTGAATGAAGACTTCAAGAATAAAGATTGCGAAAAGTCTCGAAAGTCTCTTGAAAACTTTGCTTTACTCATCTTTTATAGATGAGTGATTTTTGTGACCGTTGAGTTCCATTGATCGATAGCTCTGTTGGTTCATCAATGGAAGATGGTCTTTGTTGGAGCTTTTGGTTGAAGTAGCCATTGTTTTGCCAATCGATCTCTATTGGATATTTGATTCCAGTAGCCGTTGCTTTGCCAATCGATCTCTTTTGGATATTTAATTCCAGGATCTCCGTTGGAGCATTTATTCCAAGATCTTCATTTTGAGTTATTAACTCCATGACTCTCTGGCTGGCAGTTCTGAGCTCCAGTTCAGCAAGTTTGAGTTCCAGTTGGCAGTTCTGAGCTTGTCTGCTCAGTTCGGCTATTACTCCAGTTGGTAGTTCTGAGCTTATCTGCTTAGTTCGGCTACTACTCCAGTTTGCAGTTCTGAGCTTCTTCCTCCAGTTCGACTTATCTCAAGTTGTTGAATGGGTTTATCAGTTCGACTGTTCTTTCTTGAGCTTTCTTATCAGCTTAACTAATCACAAGTTGTTGGCTAGCTTGTCAGTTTGACTGTTCTTTCTTGAGCTTTCTTGTCAGCTTGACTAATCACAAGCTATTAGCTAGCTTGTCAGTTTGACTGTTCTTTCTTGAGCTTTCTTGTCAGCTTGACTAATCACAAGCTGACTGACTTCAGTCCTGGCCTTTGATTGATTCGTCTGTTAACTTCAGTTTGGTTGAAGTTAAGTTTGGCCATCAGCTGGATACTTCCAGTCTTTAGTTTAAACTGATCTCTTATCAGTTTCTTCAGTCTTGTCGATTTTTCTCTCAGCTCAGCTGACTTAGCTGTCAGTTTGTTTCAACTGGTTCGTCTCTTTAAACCCTCAGTTGAATTAAGTTCTGACTGGTTTGCATATCTTTCCAGCTGGTTGACCATGCTCCAGTTGGGTTGACTCTAGCTTCAGTTGAGTTCTTTCTTGAGGCTCTGGATTGGTCAGCTCAGATCTACAGCTTGGATTTTGGTTAGTTTTTCAGGAATAGTTTTGACATCTCATCAAAACCTTATCTAGGGGTTCTTTGATAGTTTTTCCTAACAATTTTCCCATTTTTGATGATGTCAAAACCTTGTCAATGATGATGGAAAAACTGCAAATATTCGTCTGATAGACATACTGTAGTTTGCTTATAGGCAAGGCTTGATAGCAGGGCAATTTAGAGCTGGAATTCAAGTATCAGAGCATGCTCTCATTTTAGACATGCTTTCATTTTGAGTTTTAGTGCATGATTATCCAGGTATCAGAGCAAGTTAGAGCATAAATTCAAGTATTAGAGCATACTTTCATTTTAAGCATGCTTTTATTTTGAACAAGCATGATGTCTGAAGCATATATCAGAGCATAAAGCATAAATCAAAGCATATCAAATCAGTCATTGATAGTAGTTAGGACTACTACTTCACTTCCTTAGCTGCTTCTTCTCTTCCTGCTTGATTCTCCTTTTTCTTAAACTCCATGTGTTCTCCAAGCTTCCCTCTGAAGCTGAGCTTCCCCCTCAGGATGTACTTCTCTTTGGATCTGCTCCCAAAGAATAAAGTTTTCCTCATTTTCATCATCATACCCTTCATCTTCTCTCTTTTTGGCATCATCTAAAAGGGTAAAGTGGTGTGGATCGTATGATGGCATTGATAGATTTGGCAAGAAGGTGAAGGCAGTTGCCAAGTTGTCATCATAAACTGAGGGAACTGAAGAAATGGGCATGGGGAGAAGAACCATGCATAAGCTTCTTCAGTCATCATGAATTGACCACGATCAGTGGTGAGAGGGAGATCTTGCTCTCTGAAGTCCATGGAAGCTAGGTTGGTGAAGATCTCATCGATTGATGTGATTGGTAGATCTTTAAGAAATGGGGTGCAGGAGGAGTTGGCTGGCTCATTGTCAGGAAGAGGAGCGTCAGCTGGTACGCTGAGCTAGATTCATCATAGAATCCATTATTTCCGAGAGCGTTGGCAGCGAGCAGAGTGGATGGTTCATCCAATTTCTACTACAGTGTCCTTCGTTGATCCAGAAGAGGGATCCACGAGTGGGATGAGGTGGAACATGGTGGCCTCATCGAGTTGAAATCTCCAGATATGATATTGGAGGTACCTTCTCAATTGCTCGAATAAGGAGGGATCATTGCCCTCAATTAGACCGAAACAGCTCCGTAGCTGATGGTCGAGAACTTGCTCAAACTCATCCTCAATTAAGTCGCGATGGACTGAGGTGAGAAGTTGTGAGTTGGCGGGTATTATAGACTGATCACTCGGTCTTGAGAGAGGCTCATTCTCAATCAGCAGCTGCCTTTCGTCTGAGGAGCTGGCAGTTGCTACCAACGGTCTCTTTCTACGACTTGAGTCGGAAGTTCCTGGTTGGTGCGATCTCTTCGGGATCGGATGACAGTAGATGGTCGGGAGCATATCCTTTCGTCCGATTGGCTCTCCGGTTGGAATCATCTCGTCAAATTGACTTAGAATGATGTGGTTTATGCGACCCATAAACCCAACATTCTCTCAGAACGAGCCAGTTGTCGGATCATATTCTGCTCGGTCAACATTTGCTCGCAGTTGAGAAAGAATGAAGGAAGCCCAGTCGGCTTTGCAACCGAGGAATAGAGCGGCCGTTAGATGAGCTTTGAGGTCGGAGAACTGGACCGTCTCAAAGTTTCCATGCAGGATGTGACCGACGATATCCAGGAGTTGGATGATCTCACTAGGCAGGCTTTCCTTCAGCTTGTGTGAGCAGTCGTGGTGATGCACGTGTGGATGTTTCCAAAGGCTCCACAGTGCGTATTTACTCGGAGTTTCCAAATCCAGTACGTCTTGGCCTTCATCGAGGAGGAGGAGTGTAGACACCATAGTGTCTTTTATCATCGTTATTACTTTGTTCTGAACGGTGGAGATGATGTTGTTGCCGGAGATGATTGCATTTTGGTAGAACTCCGCAACATGGGTGGGTAGATTCTTGACTGGCATGATCGTCAAGAATGGGAACAACCCCGTTTTCTCCAATGGCCGAAAGATTCTTTGGAATTTCTCTGGGCCTAGACATGCATGAAGAAGCTCTAGATTGAGAGTTTTATCTTTCTTCAGCTTGCTGACAAGCAATTTGACATTCACCATTTGAAATGAGGGTTTTATTTCTGCAAAGAAATGGTTGTATTAGATTTGCAGGTGCGCTGAGAGATTGTAGATGATTAATGCAAGGATGAGAGAGAATTTACAGATGATCAGAGCTTTCATCTCCTTGCATATATATATTCAGCTTTGCATGCATTGATCGAGGACACTTGATTGCTTCTCTTAGCTGATCAGATATCCGATTTGATGGATGATTAGCTGAATAAATGATGCATGCATCCCAGTCGTCCGATTGTGAAGCAACTTTATGATCATGTGACTGAGAGGGAGCAAATTTGAAATTGGGGTAGTTTCCATAAATAGCAAAATATTTTCTGCAGATTTTGCTATTTATATCTCATAGAGAAATATATCCTCCTTCTCTCCTTTGTGGAGTCGATTTAATGTCAATGCAGAGATATTAATAGCAACTTGTGAAAGAGAACCCTGTTTTCAAATTGTAGCCGTTGGGTGTAGTATAAGGAATTTTATAATCACAACGGAAATAATTAAGTTAAGATAAGCTTGAAGATTAAGAAAAAACTTATCATGAGTCAGTTGGGATACAATCCAACTGATTGGTTTGATGATTTAGCGGTTGAATGATCAGTTTCATCTCGTTTCCAGTTGCTGCTGATGAGCTGACTTTGAGGCTCTAACTGAACTGAATTGATCAGTTCATTTGGTAAGTTGCTTGGCCTTCTTGAGTCAGTTTCTTTTTTTTGCAGGGCCGAACTGGACTAGCTGCACTGTCTTCTTTCAAGCAGTTTGATCGCTTTGTCGTCGATGCAGATCCAGTTTTGTTCTTTGGCAGTTCGGGCCTTGCTGTCCTCCTGGCTTGGTGACGTTACTGAATGGCAACTGATGAGTTTTTCATCCTTTGATTGAGGGATTGTGAAATTCCTTTTGGCGACAGTCTGAACTGATCAATGTTCATAGTCAGTTACACACCTTTTGAGCTAAATGTGAGTAGAGGAGTGACATAGCTCTTGGATAGGAGACTTGGTGATGTGGCAGTATCCTCATCATCACTATCTCTTTCATCATCCTGCCTTGGATTCTTCTGAGGAGCCACAACTTCAGTATGTGATAGATGTGGTTCTATCCTTTCTGTGGCAGTTGGAGTTAGTCGTGATGGCTCAGCTAACTGACTTGATAAACTATCAAATTTTAGTTTGGGCCAGAGTGAGCCAGTGGGGCAGTTGACTGATTGATTTGCAGCCATCGCTCCTTGAGGCATGAAGCTGGTTTTGAATTCAGCTAACAAGGCGGCTGCTGGAATTTTGTTGACGAGTCGATGATTCATGATGTGCTGAACTTGCACAATGGTTGGAGAAAATGGATTTGACGAACCTATCCATTTAATGCTCCAAGTTTCTTCACGTTGCCAGTAGCTCATGCCATGAAAGGCAGTTAGCAGAAAATGAGATTGGATGGAGATAGAATGACTCCAGTTATACCAATAGAAATACCGGTGGAGTTATTTGAACAACTCTTGGTCACGTTGTGCAACAAAAGCAAAGTGTGTAAGAAGGAGATTAGTCACTTCCTTTTGTGCACTTTTGACTGCATATTCACTACTATAAAAAGTGTGAATATTTTCTTCAGTCAGCTGGAGAGGAGGACATGTGCTTCTGAAGTAGTCCGCTCCATAGTTTGGATGAGGGATTCCGATGAATGGAATAAGCTCATCTGGATCAGAGCAAACCTGGAAGTCAACTGGTGATCCGTTCTTTGATTTTGGAGAATAAACGGCGTTGGCAGTTGAATTGCTCGAAGTGATGTTGCTCATCTTTGCCTTGGCTCTTCGTTTCTTTCTAAGTGACTGAAGATGGGCAGTTCCCTTCTTGGGAATCCAGTCAGAGATGAGGACTGGTAGTGCTTCATCACTTGGAAGATTCAACAGGTCTTCCATCATCTTGCTCATTCTTAGAACAAGTCCTACCTTGGACTCAAATTTGCCAGATTTCTTTGAGTCAGAGGCCTTGACGACTTGATGCTTGAATTGTTGGAAGATAAATTCTGCCCAGTTTGTTTGTCGCCCTTCAGCAAGGTGAATCATAACCTTGTATCTCTCTTGGGTGAGTTGACTTAGGCTTCCAATTGCCCCAAACATCATCTTGTTCATTATATTGAGTAGAACGCCATATTCAGGCTTCAGATCAGTTTTAGTTGTCGTAAAACTGAATTACTTGTTGCAGGTGGAAGGTTTCCATTCTCTCCAGTATGATTCTGCTGATTCCTTTAGTTCTTGAATAGATGAACCTTTTTGTGGAAGTTAGAAGACTTTCTTCAATTGTTCTTTCAGTGATTTAGAGTAGCCGTCCTTGAATCACTGATGACACTGTCTTTCCATCTGCAGATAATTTTGCTTGAAGCAAAAACTAACTCACCAAATTTTGTCTGAAGAACTTCGGTGGTGTTTCCAGGTAGTGAAGAATTCCTGTCTTGTGAAGATTTGACATAAGATTTGGGTTGTTTGATTCGTTTAGAATCAATTGAAATTTCTTCCTATCTAGGAATTTATCTCTCAGAAGTTGCTCTTTGAATGAATTTAAAGATCTGGATAATTCGGCCATTTCTGGGGTTGGCTAAAATTTTGAAGAATTTCAAGAGCTTTGAGAGAGAGAGAGTATTTGAGAGCGTATGAGGAGTATTTCTAAGAGGCTTATAAGAAAGGGCTTTTTATGAGTGTTTGGACAGGCTCATAAATCTAACGGTTGGAATGGTACTGGCCCTTGGCCTCTTTTATTTTGGTTGTTGGCATTTAATGACTTAAGACGTGTCATCATTTTGCAACGGTCAAAATATTTCAAAATAAATCCTAAGTTCGACATTTATTTGAAAACAAAAAGGTAATCTTTTTATAAATCAAAATAAATAATAACAAACTTAATTACAAGAAGTAAACTTAGGGCTTTCTAATCAGTTGAACTTGATCAGCCACTAGTCCTTCATGTGATCAGTTTTCCTCCTCTTGGCAAGCGGTTCTGTGGAGTCACCTTCATCATCTTCATCACTGCTTGATGACTCAGTTCCTGCTGACTGGAGTCTTAAGTGAGCTTGCAGCTTTTGAATTTGCTCCATGTGCAGTTTCACCTGTTGCTGCAGGCTGTGGATCAAGTCCACATAGTAAGCAGGGAGCTGAACTGATGAGCTACTTGGTTGAGTATCAAGCTGAACTGCTCTTGAGTCAACCTCTTCTCCCGCTTCAGTTCCTATCAGTTCCTCACATGGAACTGTGTGGGTGAGCTCATCCTTCTCCATGCTGACAGTCTAATCATAGCTTGGCTCTGGTGAAATCTCCGGTGCAGCAGCTTGGAGACCCCTTTGAACTGGATCAAAGTACACAGTTATGGCTAGTGTACCTTGGTAGGTAGGTTGATCATTCTCTTGAGCTGTCTGTTCAGCTGGCTGGTCAGGCTCAGCTATCTCTGTAACTGGAGCAGTTGGCTCTTGGGGAGGAGCGGTTTGGGGTTCAACTGGCTCCTCAAATTGTTAAGCCTTCTCAGCTGACTCTTCTGACTTCTCTTCACTTGACAGAACTGGTAGCGTAGGAGACTTGAGCATTTCTTCGAACTCCAAATCACTAGCAGTTCGCTCATCAGCTACTTGTACTTCTGGGGAGTCATCAAGGAGATTAGTGATGACTTCATCTGGTCGAGGGGATTCTTTAAAAGTTAAACTGCCTAGCAACAGATGCTAAGACAGTTTGTCTTGAGTTGTGGGCTTCTGCAGTCTCAGCTTCTTGTTGACTGCTCTGTGCTTCTCTGTGAAATAGGTTATGTCCTTGCTGGTGCTGTTGTTGTTTGAGGATGAGCAGTTCCCTAAGCAACCAATGCTGTTGGACTTGGAGATTTTTCCAATGTTGCTGTTCAGCCTCTGTTTATAGTGGTGGCAGTTGGATGTTGGCCCAATTGAGCAGATCGTTCATCACTTCCAATAATGTTTGTTGATCTGGATGAGGATGGTTTCTTCGAATGACAAGCATTCTCTTCAGAGTAATAATTTGATTCTGTTCAGGAGTCTCCTGTCCAGCCCATTGCATGCTCCATCTCTCTTCTCTTCTCCAGAAGCTCATCCCATGAAGGGTGGTTAGGAGAAAGTGGGCTTCAGAATTGAAGTAATGTCTTCATAGGTACCAATACACGTACCTTGAGAGAGCTTTATATAGAGCAGCTATCTCAATCACATCTTCAACAAAATTTTCAGCAATGAACTTGGTTACTTGTTCATTGGCCCAGCTTTTGATGACCTTAGCTCTTGAAAGAGCTCTTATATTCTCTTCAGTTTCTGCCATCGGGGGACACGCAGTTCTGAAGTAGTCAGCCCCTATGCCTCGTGGTGGAACTCCTCTGAGAGGCACAATGTCATCTCCCTTAACTAATATCATATCGAATGCTTTGATGTTGAAGGGAGGCAGTTTTGGAGGGGTGGAAGTCCTGATTGCTTCTTCTTCCCTTTCGGTTGAGATGTTGCCGATTTCTTATTTGCTTTGTCAGTTCATTCCTTGGCTTGAACTGGTCTGGTAGAGGTTCCTTCTTCAGATGAATCAGCTGTTGATCCAAATCGAACTTGGCGTAACGACTTGGCTCTGATTGTGGTTCCCAACATTTGGCTTATTGGGATATTGTCTTCAGAGTCGGAGTCCTCTTGATGTACCTCTGTGGCAATCTTTTTGTCTTTTCTTTTAGCAGACTCCTCTGCTTTCTTTGAGGGAGCATCAGTTTGCTGGCTGCTTTTGATGCTTATGGTTTT
Organism: Perilla frutescens; assembly: GCA_026008535.1. Lineage (NCBI taxonomy): Eukaryota > Viridiplantae > Streptophyta > Magnoliopsida > Lamiales > Lamiaceae > Perilla > Perilla frutescens. The sequence continues at coordinate 49,097,714 of BRKX01000009.1, read as the reverse complement.
TGAGGCTGGTTGTCTTTTGGCAGTTGATGATATAAAGTCCAGCTTCTCAATCATCAATGTGTCAGTTTCTTCTGCCATGAAGTTGAGAGTGCTTTCCAGTATGCTGTTGATCCTGCAGGCATAGTACATCTTCTGATGGAACTCAGTTTCTTTCCAATGTTTTTCAACAACATCTACATACTTCTTGATTTGTTCAAAGAAGTACTGAGCCCAGTTTACTTTGACGTTTGTGGTGATTGCTGCACAGGCATTATATTTGTGCTCTGACATCTCTGAGTGACTTCCTGTTGTGCCGACAATCATTCTAGCTGAAACTGATGCTAGAATTCTATATTCTTCCTGGAAGTAGGACATGAGTGTACTGCTTTTGTAGGGATCTTCACAGTTTGCTCGCTTCCAGAGATTGTAGACTTCTTCTTGGTCAACTTCCACATCTTGTAATCTTATACCATAGGTGAGAAGTTGAAATATCCTTTCGAGCAATTCTAGAGTGATCACCAGTTCAACTCCACGAACTTCAGTTGTGATTCTGTCATCATATCCTTTTGAGTTCAAATAGAACTCCACTACAGGTTCAGGGTATATCTTTGTTAGAGTGACTTCAGTGAATCTCTTCAGTCCTGATTGTTCGATCTTTGAGATCAATGAGTTGCAGAGTGGAGAATCTGAGCACTTTTCTCTATATGCGGCTTGATCTAGAAACTTATCTCTGTATAGATTCACTTGGAATCTTTGAGATGATTCACCAGTTCTTCTGAAATTGAACTTTCATCGAACAGCTAGTGCGCTCTTTTCAGCCATGGGGTTTTTTGTGAGGCTTGGAGAATGATGTGGAGAAAAAGGATATTTTGGCTGGATTTGAATCTTAATCCTTGATTCTCGCAACTATTTTACAGAACTGTTTGAGAAAACGGAGGATGAGAGAAGATTTAATTCTTTACTGAGTTTTGGATCGGTAAAAAGTGATAGTAGAATTCAGTCATCCTTTTTATAGAGGGAGATGAGGTTCATCCAACAGTTGTGACGTTTCGTATACCGAGATTTCAACGGTCAGATTAATTCAATCAACCTGTCGATTGGCCTTTCGATTCTATCCATTGGGGATTAATGAGGTGAGAGAGAGAGTTCAACGGTAATATTAGAGTGACACGTATTTTTTATCGTTTCCACTATTGAAAATTTTAAACTTATCTGTTTCTCTCTTGTGGCTTCCTCTTGACTTGAAACTGATTACGTCATCAGTTAGCTTCAACTGTAGCTGATGATTCCATGTTGATCAGTTCCAACTGAAATGTTTTTCTCATCAGTTCCTTCCTGGCCTCGACTGCTGGATTTTTAATTCAGCTGTTTCTCAGTTCAGCTGTTCCTTCAGTTCTGTTGCTTTCCTTCAGCTAGTTCTTGAACTGATGTCTCTTGTTGACTTGATTCTAGTTCCTTTGACTTCTTCATCAGTTTGAGCATTTTGCAGCTGGTACGTTCTGCTTGACTGACTGGATCATCAGTTAAGACCTCTTGGCTAACTTTGCATTGCTTCTTGCCTTAGTTTGAGCAAATGAACTGATGATTCAATTGAGCTGATGGGGTAGGATGATCAGTCTTCAGTTTACTTTCTTTGCACAGCTTCTCGCTTCAGTTCAAACTGATAGCTTATGTGCTCAATTGATCAGTTCAACAACTTTCTCAGTTGTGAACTACTCATTCTGATGAGTTGAAGCCTTTTGGTTTAGTTCTTCTCTTCAGCTGGGATAGTTCTCTGACCTTTTTCTTCCAGTTGACTGTCTTCATCTTTTGATGCTAGCTCAAGTAGCCCCAGTTGTATGCATAGCTCCATAAACCTTGCTTCATGCAATGGTTTGGTGAAGATATCAGCTATCTGCTTCTCCGTGTTGACATATTTGATGCATATGTCCTTCTTCTCGATGTGATCTCTGATGAAGTGATGTCTTATGTCAATGTGCTTAGTTCTTGAATGCAAAACTGGATTCTGAGATATTGCAATTGCACTATTGTTGTCACAGAATATAGGTACTTCTTCAGTTTCGACTTTGTAGTCTTTCAATTGTTGCTTCATCCACAGTATCTGAGCACAACAGCTTCCTGCAGCTACATATTTTGCTTCAGTTGTTGACGTGGCAACTGAATACTGCTTCTTGCTGAACCAGGATATCAGTTTGCTTCCCAGAAACTGACATGTTCCACTGGTGCTTTTTTTATCAATCTTGCATCCACCAAAGTCTGAGTCTGAATAACCAATTAGACTCAAAATGTCGTCTCTGGGATACCATAGTCCAAGATTTATAGTTCCTTTGAGGTATTTGATAATCCTCTTTGTCGCTTCAAGATGACTTTTCTTTGGGCTAGCTTGGAACCGCGCGCATAGACCGACTGAATAGGAGATGTCTGATCGGCTAGCCATTAGGTAAAGTAGCGACCCAATGATTCCTCTGTAATATGTTTGGCTAACTGATCCTCCTTCTTCATCAAGAGTTAGCTGAACTGATGTGTTCATAGGAATCTTGAGAGTTTTTCCTTTATTAGCTCCAAACTTCTTGACTAACTCTTTAGTGTACTTGGCCTGGCTCATAAAGATCCCATCTTTCAGCTGCTTCACTTGGAGTCCTAGGAAGAATGTCATTTCTCCCATCATGCTCATTTCAAATTCGCTTTGCATCAGTTGAGCGAATCGTGTGCATAGATCTTTGCTTTTTGATCCAAAAATTATGTCATCCACATAAATTTGAACCATTAAGATCTCAGTTGATCGTTCTATTCAGAATAGAGTTCGATCAATGACTCTCTTTTGAAATCCATTCTTTAGCAAGAAGGTTGTGAGAGTTTCATACCACGCTCGAGGAGCTTGCTTCAGTCCATAGAGAGCTTTCTTCAGCTTGAAGACTTGATCGCCAATTTCGAACCCTGGTGGTTGCTCGACATATATATCCTCTTTGAGCATTCCTTGAAAAAACACACTCTTGACATCCATTTGGTAGACTGTGAGGTTGAAGTGAGGTGCATAGGCTAGGAATAGTCTGATGGCTTCCAATCTTGAAACTGGCGCGAATGTCTCATCAAAGTCGATCCCTTCACTTTGTGAGTATCCTTTGGCTACCAGTCTTGCCTTGTTCCTTGTGATCACACCTTGTTCATCCAGCTTATTGTGAAAAACCCATTTTGTGCCAATGACCTTCTGGGTTTTTGGTCTATCAACAAGAAACCATACGTTATTTCTTGTGAATTGATTCAGTTCTTCTTGCATGGCCATGATCCAGTCTGAATCTTCTAAGGCTTCTTTGACATTTGCTGGTTCCATTTGAGATATGAAGCATGTGAATAGTGCATGCTCAATTGAACTTCTGGTTTGGACTCGGCTTCTTGGATCACCAACTATCTTGTCAGTTGGATGGCTTCGGAGCCATTTGGGCAAGATAGCTTCAGCTAGTTCTACTATGGTGACGTCATCAGTTGCCTTTTCATCAGTTGGTTCGGCATCTTCATCAGTTCTTCCCCCTGTTTCAGTTGTGGGGTTTGTGGTCTCAGCACGATTTGTGCCTTCATTGACCAAATTGTTCTCAACTGGTTTAGTGCCAGTTTTATTTCCTTCTTCTAGTGAAACTTCAAGCCGCTCTGGAACAATGTGATCCACATAGCCCTGCGAGTTCTCAGTTTTACTAGGTAGTACTTAAATTGATTTGTCTATTATTTCTTTGTTCCTGTACTCATTAGCAAATTCATCAAATACCACATGACATGTTATTTCCACAACAAGAGTTTGTTTATTGAACACTCTGTAAGCTTGTGCGTGAGGTAAATTATACCCAAGAAATATTTAATCATCAACTTTAGCACTGAAAGCTTTCAGTTGAGTCTTGCCATTGTTGTGAATATAACATTTACAACAAATATTTTAAAGTATAAGATGGAAGGCTTACGACCCTTATACAGTTCATATGGTGTTTTTTCATGTGCGATGACTATGGCACTTCGATTTTGAGTGTGGTAGGCTGTGTTGACTGCTTCAGCCCAATAACCTTCAGATATGTTGGCATCAGCTATCATTGCTCGAGCTGCTTCTTTGAGTGTCCGGTTTCGCCATTCAGCTACACTGTTTTGTTGTGGAGTTCTTGCAGCTGAGTGTTCATGAGTGATTCCAAGTTTGCTGAGAAAGCTGATCATTTACTGATTCACAAATTCGGAGCGAATCCTTTGAACTGATCTCTCTTTTTCAGCCTGCAGCCTTCTGATCAGCGCTGTTAGCTTGTCGTAAATTTCATCTTTGCTCCTCAAGAATTCCACCCACGTATATCTTGAGAAATCATCAACTACTACAAGAGTGAATCTTTTGCCTTTTGGGGTCTGTGGTTTGACTGGACCAAACAGATCCATATGTAGCAGTTGGAGGCATTCAGTTGTTCCTAGTGGATGACTTCTATTCTTGAAGGATGACTTCACTTACTTCCCTTTTTGGCATGGTCCACATAGGCCTGTTTTCTTATATATCTCCTTGGGAAGCCCCTCAACTAGCTCTTTCGTTTTGAAGTTGAGGTGGTTCAGTCGTTGATATAGCCAGCTTGCTTCAGTTGATCCTTTTGAAAGAAAGTAAGCTTTTGAGTAGCCGGTTGACCAGTCAACAATATACATGTTGCCTCTCCTTATGCCAGTAAGAAGAATTGGTCCAGTTGACTTGTCTCTTATATTGCAGGAGTTTTTGGTGAAGTTAACTGAGTGGCCATTGTCGCACAGCTGGCTGAAGCTAAGTAGTTTGTGTTTTAGTCCATCCACATGAGAGACTCCATTTACTACAACTTTTCCCTTGACCACGAACCCTTCTCCAATGGTTCGGCTTTTGGAGTTGTCTCTAAATGTGACAAGTGGACCTTTGACTTCTTCATAACCGTCGAGATCTTCTCTGTCTCCGGTCATGTGCTTGGAGCACCCGCTATCTAGATACCAGATATCTTTGGTTTTCTTCATAGATAGGATGTTCTTATCCTGCAAAAATAAGGATTAGCATTTAGGGACCCGTTTCATATCGGGTCCTTATTGATATATCAAGCTCTTTGGAATCCAAACTTGCCAAACTTTTGGCTTTTTATCATTTAGAGATCCAACTGATTTGGATCGCTTGATCAGTTTAGATTTTCTTTCAGCTCTTCTATTTTGAGTTGAATCAGTTGAATGGTACCTGCATTGATAGTTAGTAGGATAAAACAATTCAACTAAAATATTGTTGTCTCGAGACCTTTGAGCTCTTTGATCAGGCCAATGCCTTGTGTGTTTCCAGTTCACTGGATTGAACCCCTTTGTATCAACTCTCGGTTCATTTCTAGAATTCAGGTACTCGTTATAGTGATGGTAGGGTTCAAACGAGTTTCTTTGATCTTTCCTATAGGTATTCTGATTGAACTTCTTGGCAGGATAGGCTTGAGATCTAAACTGGTTTTTCTTTCTAAAGTGGACTGATCTATCAGTTTGCCTTGGAGGCATACTGTGTTGAGCTGGTGGTCTTTGTTAAACTGAAGACCTTGAATAAAGGGATTGGTTTGAATGAACTGATGGTTTTGGCTGGAATTTTGGCTTCAGTTAACCTGGTGTTTTTGGTTGGGAGAACTGACCGAATTGTCTGGGCTGAGTTTGAGGATTTCTCAATATTCCTTTGCCTTTATGTGTCTCAGCTAGCTGATCATGAGTTGATCTGGTGAATCCTTTTAGGATTCCTTTATCACTGGGTTGAGCAACTGACTTTCCTTTCTCTAAGGTAGTGAACTTGCTGTATCCTAGCCTTGTGCTACTGGTTCCAGTTCTCTGATGATTCAATATCTCATCTAGAGTTTGAGATCCCTTTTTGAACTTCAGAGTTACTTTTTCTCTCTCATGGATCTCTTGCTTGAGTTTTTGATTCTCAGCTTCTAGATCGACAGTTCTCAATTTCAACTTTTCAAACTCCATAAGCTGAGATTCAAGATAATCCATTCTTTCCTGATCAGCGCTCAATTTTCTAACTCTATTTCTCAGTTCATTATTTTCATCTCTCAATTCAACATGCAAGCAGGATATTGAAGCTAATTGATCTTCTAGCATCATAAGTTTCATATCAAGTTCATTGCTAGAGACAGTTGCTTCACTAATATGATAGAAGGAGGTTTGAGAGTCAGCTGTACTAACCTCTTCATCATTGTCAGTCCTGAGGCAGAATAGCGCTTCATCATCTGAGATGTAGCCGTCAAAATCAATTTCAGAGGGATAGTCTGAATCGTCTAGTACGGCATTTTTGTAGTTTGCAATCATTGATTTCCTTTTGAAGAAGTTTCTCCTCACTTTGGCCTTCTTGTCTTCAGGGAGTTCTGGACATTCATATCTGTAATGTCCTTGTTTGTGGCAGTGAAAGCATTCTCCTAGATATCGATTGCCACCCCTGACTAGTTCAGCTGGTCGTTCAGCTGGTTGATGAGTTCTCTCATCTTTTGGGACTTCATTAGTTTGAGGTGGAACTGATTGTTTGTCCCTGACTTTCTTCAGTTTTTCCAACAACCTGGTAACTGACTGAATTTGTTCATTGATGTCTTCAGTCAGGTTTTTCTTCTTTTCGGTTGTGTCTCTCTTTCAATCGGTCGAAGATCCGCCTTGATTCTCTTTGGCTGGTGAGCTTCTGGGCTGGAAGTTGTTCCTTCCTCGAGTATCTCTAAATCTGTTCCTTTCACTATAGAAGGTTGCATCTTGAGCTGATGATGTAGATGCATCCTTCTTCCGGTTTAGACTGTATTCATGAGCTTTAAGAGATCCAAACAATTCTCTGGGGATGATGCTGTTCAGATTTCTTGATTCTTTTGTAGCTATCACTTTCATGTCCCATTCTTCGATGAGATTATCTAAAACTTTGGAGTTCATCTCAGAATTGGGATAGCTTCTTCCCAAGTTGGTCATCTCACTGATGATGCCTAGAAATCTAGTTTCAAGGCTTGAGATGGACTCTTCTGGCTGCATTTTGAAGGACTCGTATCTGTCGACTGCTAGTTGGAGCTTGTTCCCTTTGATGGCTTCGAACTCTTGGCATAGATCTGCTAATAAGTCCCATATCTCCTTGGCAGTTGTACAATTCTTTATGTCCTTCATTCTGTCTTCATCTAGAGTCTGAAATAGTGCAGCTTGAGCCACAAACTCTAGATTCTTCAACTTCTTCTCTTTGCTGGTGAGAAGATTAGTTGGCTTTGGGATCCTGGCTGATTGATTGATATCAACTATGTGGGCATCATTGTTCATCATGATAATGATTGGACCATCTTCAATAACTTCCCACATGTTCTCATGGATCGAGCAAAGATGCGCCTTTATTCTCCTGCTCCAATTATCATAATTCTCAACTAAAAACAAAGGTAGCTTATGATTTCCCATAGCTTGAAATGTTAGCATAGATAAGTAGATCTGATTCAGTTGATCTGCAGAAATGGCTGATCCTTAGAATCAACCATTCTGATACCACTTGTTGGTCCCGGGCGAGTCGATATCAGTTTAGAGGGGGGTGAATAAACTGATTAAAAACTTTACTTCAAATGCGGAATGATAAGGGCCCTTGACTCGCTTGATAAATTATCTATGCACAATTTGGTTGAGCACTTTGGACAGCTTGAGTGCAGACTGTGTGAGCTTGTGCATAGTTCAAAGATATGCAAGTAATCAAAACAGTACAGCACACAGATAATTTATAGAGGTTCGAAGTTTCAAATTACTACGTCCTCTCTTCCTTCCGCAGAAGGGCAACTCCACTATATAACTTGAGTTTCTTTACAAATTACACAATGAAGGATAGTTGGCTGAACCTGGTAACTGCTCGCTACCTCAGCGGGTCGACGGCTCACACTTGCAGTCCCTAACTGCTCGCTAGAGAGTTAGGTGATATTGACGTCTTTACAAGGTTTTAGATCTCTTTTGATCTTCAAGAGGTTAGTCTTGAACAGGGAATATCAACTAATGTACTCCTTCAATTGAGCTGGGTAGTTGATTGGTGTATTGCTGGAACTGAGAAGATTGCTCTGGCTGGATTATCAACAGCTAGCTAAATGCTTTGACTCTGTGAATTCTTCTTCTCAGTTGGACTCTCGCAGTTTTAGCAAATGCTGAACTTAAGCTATGTGGGAGAGAGAAAGAAAGCTCTGCTTGAATGAAGGCTTCAAGAATGAAGATTGCAAAAAGTCTCGAAAGTCTCTTGAAAACTTTGCTTCACTCGTCTTTTATAGAGGAGTGATTTTTGTGACCGTTGAGTTCCATTGATCGATAGCTCTGTTGGTTCATCAATGGAAGATGGTCTTTGTTGGAGCTTTTGGTTGAAGTAGTCGTTGTTTTGCCAATCGATCTCTGTTGGATATTTGATTCCAGTAGTCGTTGCTTTGCCAATCGATCTCTTTTGGGTATTTAATTCCAGGATCTCCGTTGGAGCATTTATTCCAAGATATTCATTTTGAGCTATTAACTCCAGGACTCTTTGGCTGGCAGTTCTGAGCTCCAGTTTAGCAAGTTTGAGTTCCAGTTGGCAGTTCTGAGCTTGTCTGCTCAGTTCGGCTATTACTCCAGTTGGCAGTTCTGAGCTTGTCTACTTAGTTCGGCTACTACTCTAGTTGGCAGTTCTGAGCTTCTTCCTCCAATTCGACTGACCTCAAGTTGTTGAATGGTTTTGTCAGTTCGACTATTCTTTCTTGAGCTTTCTTGTCAGCTTGACTAATCACAAACTGTTGGCTAGCTTGTCAGTTTGACTGTTCTTTCTTGATCTTTCTTGTCAGCTTGACTAATCACAAGATGTTGGCTAGCTTGTCAGTTTGACTGTTCTTTCTTAAGCTTTCTTGTCAGCTTGACTAATCACAAGCTGGCTGACTTCAGTTCTGGCCTTTGATTGATTCGTCTGTTAACTTCAGTTTGGTTGAAGTTAAGTTTGGCCATTAGCTAGATACTTCCATTCTTTAGTTTAAACTGATCTCTTATCAGTTTCTTCAGTCTTGTCGATTTTTCTCTCAGCTCAGCTGACTTAGCTGTCAGCTTGTTTCGACTGGTTCGTCTCTTCGAACCCTCAGTTGAATTGAGTTCTGACTGGTTTGCGTATCCTGCCAGCTGGTTGACCATGCTTCAGTTGGGTTGACTCTAGCTTCAATTGAGTTCCTTCTTAAGGCTCTGGATTGGTCAGCTCAGATCTACAGCTTGGATTTTGGTCAGTTTTTCAGGAATAGTTTTGACATCTCATCAAAACCTTATCTAAGGGTTCTTTGATAGTTTTTCCTAACAGGCACCTAAAGAAAAACTTTCTCATCTAAAGAAGGTTGTAAAACCAAGAATGAGGTATAGAAAGGTGACTTATTCCAAACCTCGGGATCAGTTTTATGAAGAAGATGAATTTGATAGACAAGTTCGTGGAGAATCTTCTTACAAGAAACCTGCTCAGAGGACACTACGGGATGAATCCTCTGGTAAGGACACTGAAGATTACATTGAGATGTTACATGGAGAAGAAGAAGAAGAAGAAGAAGAAGAAGACTTGGAGGAAGAAGAACCAGAAGTCGCATCTTCTGTAAAGAAATTAAAAACTCAAAATCTTACCCTTCAAGATTTGTTGAAGCAAACAACAAGTTTATACAACGTCAACAAGAAAGTTGTTGCAAAGAAGGCTATAACAAAGGGTTATTTAGTCAAGAAACCAAAGAATTCTACAACCTTTACAACAAAGAAGATCATCGCAACACTTGCTGAACAAGCCCTTCAGAAAGAGAAGGGATCTTCTGCTGATGAAAGTGTTGTGCCTGAAGATGTTCTCACACATTCAAAGGAACATGTTGTTGAAGAAAGTGCTGCCAAGAAGACATCATCTGCCAAGTCTGTTCTATAAAAGGTGATTTCAGAACAACCACCTACTACTGAAGCATGAAATGTTTTAGAGGAGGACGATATTCCTCTGAGTACCAGAATGAAGACTATTGCTGCTATAAATGGAAAAAAGAAAGTCATCAAAAGACCTTTAGTTGCTGATCCTGAAGAAGAAAGAGATGTTCATATTTCATCTCCTGAATCTACTGAAAAGACTCATGTTTCACAATAAGAGAAGTTACTGGCATCTGCTCAGTATGATCTATTTACCAAATCACTCCCAGAAAGAAGTCTTCTACTGCAATTATCCGGATTGTTCAGAAAACCCTAATGACAAAAAGTAGAGACTCAGTTACTCCACCATCCACAACACCAACTCAAAGGAAGAGAAAACCCATCACAACCGTCGGTCCTTCCAAGAAGGCCAAGAAAGTTATTCATCCTAAGCATGTACCTGAAGATGTTCACTCAGAGTCAAGTGAACATGATACTGATATTTACAAATAGATTATCCATTTGCCAAGTATCTCTAAACATGCTCTTTTTCATTCAATGAAGCATGCTGAGTTATGGAATAAGGTGAAGAAGAGGTTGTTGATTTCTGAGAAGAAGGTGGATAAGGATACACTCCTAGTTACTCGGGTTTATTCTTTGTTGGAAGAAGCGGGTTTATTAAAAACAGTGCAGAGGGTGCACGCGTTTGTTCCTTTGGTTGTATCTGAATATTATTGAAACCTGACCAAGGAGATTGATGATCCTGAATCTAAAGACTTTCACAGAGTCTTTGTCCGAGGAGAGGTGCTGAATTTCTCACCAGAACTCATCAATAAGTTTTTGGGGTGTACTATTGAGGGGGAGTTGGAAGAGATAGATGACTGAGGGGTGGTTGCTGAAGAACTGATCCAGGGCATCTATACCAAGTGGCTCTCTAATCCTTAGATAATTCCATCATTAAAGTTATCGCAGAAGTATGGTGCATTATTTCACATCATGATTCACAACTAGATGCTAACCAAGCACAGAGTTGCAGTTACATAAGCTCAAGAAAGATTCTTATATCATCTAGGAACTGGCAATAAGTTCAACTATGGTAAGTTTGTATTTGGAAAGCTTGTGAGTTGTGCAGAGTCAACAGTAGTGAAAGGTCCTCTATGCTATCCATCTCTGATCTATAGCATCATCAAGAAGCAAAAAAAGAATATCTCTACAAATAATGACAGAGTCATACCACCTAAGAAGCCTCTGATAATCAAAGTTGCTCTTAAGATTGTTGATCATCATCTGCAAATTCAATTCAAGAAGTTTATTGCATCACAGAAAGGAGTTGACGCATCTACAGAAAAATATTCACAAAAGAATCTTTTGCTGAAATTTCTAGAGAATAGTCTGGAATTCCATGCTCATTTGATCTCTGAGCATACTTCTAAGATGATGAAGATTCAAGCCCTGATAGCTGAACTCTCATCTAGAGAAGAGTTTTCCTCTCCAGCAGCTGATGTACCTGAATATGTTCACAAATCTCATCTGCAAATACTGCTGTAGCTGCCACTCAGAAAGGATCTCCATCGATTGCATCAAAAGATGAAAAGCATGATGATCAACCTGTAAAAGAAGATGCTGCAGAAGAAGAAGCAGCAGAAGAGGAAGCTGCAGGAGAATAGGAGCAAGAGACAGAAGAAGAAAAGGCTTATGAGACAGAAGCATAAGATGATGATGCTGAAGAAGGAGGATTTGAAGCAGAAGAAGAAGGGGAAGCATCTTACAAATCAGAGTTAATTTTTTTTTTACTTCTTTGCCTTTCTCGGTGGCAAATAGGGGGGAGTAAATACTATATAATTTTTAAAAATTTCTCCTGTTCTAGTTTATTATCTTGCATCCATTTTTTGCAAGATATCTTTGTGTTGAATTGATGTAATATCAATGTTTTGATATTATATTTTGAACAATTGTTTTTATCTACAAAACTATGATCCTAATCTGCTAAAAAATTGAAACTGCTGATAAAGTAAAGATGATAAAAAAATGCAATACAGCAGAGCAGATATAAGCTGATAAAAGAGTGCAAAATAGTAGGATCATATGATGTTCACAGGGACATTCAAGAATGTTTTAAGATACATGATCCTTCAGATGAAGCTTGTGCTCTTTAAAAACATGGAGCTTATTTGCTAATAGATAAAGATAAAGGGGGAAATTGTTAGTACCATCTGCATTAAAGTGTTTTAGATTGTCATGATCTTTATGACAATTCAAAGAACACAAAGGTTTTGGTTTTTCAAGTTTGAAGACCATATTCTGGATATTACGATATGAACATTCTGCTATAAATTTGATTGAAGATCGAAGAATGTACTTGATCATGTTTATGAACATGATCATATACATAGTTGTCCAAAGAGTTTCTGACACACTGTCGTTTTGGTGTGAAAAATACACTTACGGGCAAATAGTCCACAAATGCTTAATCTGCCCTCAACGGCTAGTATAGCTGGTGAAGACGGATTTCGATCCCACGAGAAGTGTTCATAACCTTCTGTCTTTTCTTAGTTTTGGTTTGGGTCTTCAGTGTCACTCTAAAAACCTTGCTAATAAACTTAAACTAACTAAATGCTGAAAAGGAAATCACAAAAGAAAATATTAGTAATAAAAGTGCTCAAGTCATAGCATCGAGTCATTCGGTAGGTATGTGCAATCCCGGGCAAAACATATATAATTACCACTACTACCCATTGTGCCCACACTAGCAGAAAGGTCAAAAACCGAATCCCTATGGCCAAATATGGGTAATTGTCACTTTGAGGGTTAACCGATTATAGAAAATGGATACGATCGGCCACTCCCCAATCACTTCTTACATTATATCGTCTAGATGATACGATCGGCACCTAGGGACCTAACTATACAGGAACCTAAGGAGAGAATCACACAAAGGTTTTGCAAGTATGGCAGCTTTGAGGGCAAAAGCGACCCGATTCTAGTAGGTTTGACACGGTCTTGTGCCTGCATATACTACTCAATCTCAACTACCAAGGCTGTCACCCCCGGACTTGTTACTATGCGGGTATCGAGGCATGGGTCACCTATACACTCCCACGTAACTAACACTAGTAACAGTTAATCAGAAATGCGCGCTTTCATCTCCAACCACCCTTTACCTATGTCTAAGTTAAAAACAAGTTAAGATTGTGAACCCTTAAGACGTTAAAGTCCGATTACCTCATGCACATATTCTACCCTTAGACTATTACTTTGACTTGAACAGTGGATACTTAGCCACTAAACATAGATACGAAAGTAAAAGAAATGATAAAATACATCTTACTTAGAAAGGAAATAACTAGATTAACTTCTGGGCCCAACCCCAGTTTTGCCAACAGAACAGCTGAACTACCTTTCTGCGGGCAAACCGCCAGCTTCAGGCAGACAGAATATCCAGCAAAATAAACTAAGTACGAAAACGGTAAATTGTATCTTCGAGGTGCAAGAACTCCCCCCTCATATGAAAACAGATAAAAGTATTTATAGCAACTGAATTAAGGCTTCACGCAGCCCAGATTTCACCCACGCAGGGGCTCTTGCACTCCTCCACTTCCTCATGTTCATGCTTCATGTTCTTCCTTGATTTTATGAGGGATAGCAACAAAACCTAGCGCCTCCAGTAACTTCCTGATGTCCGCACTTCCTTCCCAACGTGTTTGGACCTCCTCAAGACTCAGAACTGACCGCCACATCACCTCCACGTGCATATAGGAGCTGGCCCGCGATTCTGTTACGTAATTCTCGCAACAACTTTGACTGGGTCCTCAGCAGGCAAATTAGTCCTTTGTGCCCTCAGCATAAATAGCACCTGTCTGTGCCTGTTGTGGTGGTTTTGTGCTCTCATCCTCCTGTAATCAGTTTTACCCCCAAAACTAGACTAGACTCTATACTAAACACTTAAAAAGGGTGTAAAAAGATAAAGGAAAAATCACGAATTTGAGTCTTCATCACACCCACATACTTGAACTATACTTGTCCTCAAGTATGAATGCAACTTTAACTCGAAAGAACAACAAACAGAAGACTCAAATGACTCAAAACAAGATAATACAGCATATGAATAATAATTTGATAAAGGGCATAACAGTTGAACATAATGATGCAGGCAAATCGAATCAATCAAACACAGGCTAGTACAACTATTGAAGTGTGCACTCAGCTTGCCTTTTTCTTGAGTGTTTAGGTTAAGTGTTTACTCTCAACAATTCCACCAACTTATCATCAACAAACTTGCAAACACCCTGTATAAACAATTTACTATATTCACATGCATGCATATCAAAAAGTCTTGTGAGGGTTGTAATGGGGCATGCGGATCAAGGTTGGAAATATTTAGGAACTGGCTACCTTCAATAGTATTCGGGCAAAATCAGCACTGGCAGCTCTATGCCCACACAACAACCTGGGAAAATAAAATTCAAACACTTTTTATTTTATTTTTTATTTTTTTCTATTTTTTTTTATTTATTTTCTTTCTTTGTGCCCATTTCTGGCACCCTGTCACTATTTGGCTTAAACATACTACCAATACGAGCATAAAAGGTTTCATTTTCAGTCATAAGATACTCTTTAAAGAGAGATTTTCAGAACGCAGGTCATGAATAAATAAGCAGGCTCAAATAATGGCAGCAATGGGAAGCATTTATCAGTGAATAATATGGTCAAATAACGACGAAAGAAAATGCCTTAATCATCTAAGCATGCATGAGAACATGAAATCAAGTTTGACAGGGCACAAGCAAGTAAGCATCAAATGAGGTGGTGGAATTTAAACACACAGAAAGAAGTCGCAAATGTTAATTTGGGCTCAAAGCTCACTAGGTAGTTATATATTGCTTTCACATGCGATTGATTAATTCCATCTGCCTAACAATAAATTTATGTCCATATATGCCCAATGTCAATCTATGACTCATATGCTATAGACTCAACATGCGCACACAAAATAAAAACAAAACATACAAACACAACGACCTAGGCATATCCCTCCCACACACTTGCTGTGCAAAGTACCCTTGCGAGCACAAGCAGTAATGTGGGTTAGATATGCCCAAAACAGACTCTATATACAAAGACGCAAATAAACAAAAACAAAAATAGATACTAAACACACAAACAAAAATAAAAAAACAAACAAATCCTGAACTACTGGGGATAAAACATGATTTAAGGAGAGGAGGGGTAGTCTAACCCGAGGTAAACACAAATGCTCTGCAGGGCTTTCTCAACTCTTTCGAGCTTCTTTGAATCTGCACTACTCTGTGCCCTGCTCGATCCTTCTTGTGCCCTGGGTGATCCTTCTTGTGTCTTGGGGGAATTTGGGAGGTAGGGTTCGCTTTGCTCGATTTGTGAGAAATTGAGAGTGGGGGGTATTTGAATGCTTCTGGGGACGTGGGGTGTTGTGAGGGTGGTAGGTTTGTGCAGAGAGATCGTGGCCGAGAATTTAGGGAGAGGTTGTGCCTAATTTTGAGAGATTTGGGGGATTTTGAATTGGGGGAGATATGTTTATAATTCAAAATAATTATCTGGATATATCATCTCTCCCTCACTCCCTTTTTTTCGGCCTCAATTTTCAACGATTATCAACACTGCATGGGGAAAACCAACCGTCTCTGCAACTGTTGTCCGTGTCCAATCAGTCAAATCTGCTACAGTACCCACCCACACACTTAAACCTTGTTGTGCCCTGCACATTACTTTGCCCACAGTGATGCGTTTCCAGTCTTTGCCTTCCTGCAGCGTTAATTCACAAACAAAATACAAATAACAAACATAATTGAAATTAAAGCAAGTAAACAAACCGGGTTGCCTCCCGTCCAACGCTTTTATTTAAGGTCTTTGGCTCGACCATGTTGTGCCTTCAGTAGTACTCAGAAGTGCTCAAAACTTGGGTTTCTGCCCAAGTTTCCTTCTCTTGCTCGAAATATGGTTTCACCCTCTGGCCATTGACTCGAAATTCGCACCCATCTTTTGGGTTTACCAGATCAATTGCTCCACTTGGGTATTGATGTTGCACCAGATAGGGGCCCATCCATTTTGACTTCAATTTGCCCGCATGCAATTTGAGCTTTGAGTTAAACACGAGTACCTTTTGCCCACAGAGCAATTGTTTGCCCCTTGCGATTGCATCGTGGTATCTCTTGGTCCGTTCCTTATACATCATAGCATTATCATAGGCCTCGGACCTCAACTCTTCCAATTCTTGGATCTGTAGCTTCCTCTCAATTCCAGCGCATTCAGTATTGAAATTCAACTTCTTGATTGCCCAAAATGCTTTATGCTCCATTCCCACGGGCAAATTGCAATACTTACCAAAAACCAGCCTATAAGGAGACATCCCAATAGGTGTCTTGTAGGCTGTGCGATATGCCCACAGAGCATCTTCCAAGTGATTGCTCCAGTCTTTGCGCCTTGGTCCACAACTTTCTCCAGAATATTTTTGATCTCCCTGTTTAAGACTTCTGCTTGTCCATTTGCCTGGGGGTGATATGCAGTAATAACCTTGTGTGTGACCTCATACTTTGCCATCATCTTCTTTATGACTGAGTTACAGAAATGAGTCCCTTGATCACTGATCAGGACTTTGGGCATTCCGAAGCGACAGAACACATTTGCCCTTAGGAACTTTACCACTGTATTTGCATCGTTCGTTGGAGTGGCTTTTGCCTCCACCCACTTGGACACATAACCTACAACCAGGATAATGTAGAGATTATTACCTGACTTGGGAAATGGTCCCATGAAATCTATGCCCCATATGTCGAAGACTTCCATGGGCATGATAGGTGTTTGTGGCATGGCCTCCTGAATAGAAATATTCCCAGTCATCTGGCAATTCTTGCACTTCTTCACAAATATATAAGCATCCTTGAATAATGTAGGCCAGTAAAATCCTCCATCTAATACCTTCCTTGTTGTTCTACGTGGGCCAAAATGACCTCCACATGCATTATTATGGCAAAACTTCAAGATGTCTAGGACTTCATCATCATTGACGCACCTTCTTATGACTTGATCAGTTCCAATTTTCCAAAGAGTTGGTGCTTCCCAGAGATAGAACCTGCACTCACGCTTCATCTTATTCCTTTGATAGTCACTCAAACCAACTGGAAACTGCCTTGTGACCAGGTAGTTTACTATGTCGGCAAACCATGGCTCCTTTGCTGTTTTGCCCGCAACCTCATACAAGTGCTCATCTGGAAAATTCTTAGTGATTTCCTCTTTGCTCTCAACCATCAGACGGCTGAGATAGTCTGCAACCAGGTTTTCTGCCCCAGTCTTGTCTTTGATCTGCACATCGAACTCTTGTAAGAGCAATATCCACCTTATGAGTCTCGGCTTTGACTCCTTCTTAGACAGTAGGTACTTCAGAGCTGCGTGATCCGTGTAAACAATCACTTGTGCCCCCAGCAGATAGGAACGGAACTTCTCAAAAGCGAACACTACTGCTAACAGCTCCTTCTCCGTGGTGGTATAGTTGCGTTGCGCGGCATTTAATGTCTTGGAGGCATAATAGATAACATAGCTCTCTTTGCCTCTTTTCTGGCCCAAAACTGCTCCCACGGCAAATCCACTGGCATCACACATCACCTCAAATGGCATTCCCCAATCTGGAGGTTGGATAATAGGGGAAGACACTAACATATTCTGCAATGTATGAAAAGCTTTCTTGCAGTCATCATCAAAGTCAAATTTTACCTCCAATTGTAGCAGGTTTGTGAGTGGTTGAGCAATCTTTGCGAAGTCCTTAATGAATCGACGATAGAAACCCACATGGCCTAGAAATGCCCGAATTTGCTTAACATTGATGGGATAGGGCAATTTGGCAATGACCTCCACTTTTGCCCTGTCCACCTCAATTCCTCGCTCGGATACTACATGTCCCAGCACGATTCCTTCTCTTACCATAAAGTGACAGTTCTCATAGTTCAACACCAAGTCTTTTTCCACACAGCGGCTCAGTACCTTGCTCAAATGATCAAGGCATTGATCAAAGCTATCTCCATAAACCGTGAAGTTGTCCATAAAGATCTCAATACAAGTCTCAAGCATATCAGAAAATATACTCATCATACACCGTTGGAATGTGTCTGGAGCGTTGCAAAGGCCAAAAGGCATCCTTCTGTAGGCAAATGTGCCAAAGGGGTAAGTGAATGTCATTTTGCCTTGATCGGCTTGGGATACCACGAAAACAGAAGTACGATTTTCCCGCAAGCCTCTCCAACATCTGATCGATGAAGGGCAAAGGGAAATGATCCTTCTTTGTGACTGCATTCAACTTGCGGTAGTCAATGCAAACTCTCCATCCGGTCTGCAGTCTAACTTGAATAAGTTCCTTGTTTTCATTCTCTACCACCTGGATTCCAGAATTTTTGGGCACAACGTGAATAGGACTCACCCACTCACTGTCGGGCACAGGGAAGATAATGCCCATATCGAGCAGCTTTAGAATCTCCTTTAACACAGCTTCTTTCATCAAGGAATTCAGCTTCCTTTGGGGATCTTGCACCGGTTTTGCCCCTTCTTCCAACTGGATCCGATGCATGCAAATGGTGGAACTTATGCCCTTGATATCGGCCAAGGTCCATCCAATTGCTTCCTTGTGCATCTTCAATAGTGCTATAAACTTGACTTCCTGCTTCATGGTCAACGATGAACTGATTATAACTGGCAGATTCTCTCCTTCACCCAAATAGGCATATTTGAGGTGATCGGGCAACTCCTTCAACTCCAGCTTGGGTGGCTTGATGATAGACCGCACCAATTTATCACCATGCCTTGTTGTGGGCAAAGGCAGACGTTTATCCCTTGAAAAACCGGCTTTGATGTGATACAATTGCAGAATTGCCTCTTTGATTTGCTTATCTCGTTCCTCTTCAGCATCCCAATCGATCTTGCTGTTTTGAAGTACCCAATCAAGTGGATCCTTTGCCGGCAGCCTTGGCATTTCTTCTTGGATCATAAGCTCAAAATCGTCGATCACATGTACGCTCTCAGTGTCATTGGGGTACTTCATTGCTTCCATGATGTTGAAGGTAACTCTGTCTCCATCGAACTCGCACGTCAATGTGCCATTATCGACATCAATCTTCGTATGTGCCGTCTTCATGAATGGTCTGCCCAAAAGTATACAGGCAGCCTTTAGATTGGTTTTGCCCATATCCAGCACATAGAAGTCTGCTCGGAAAATCAGACTCTCCACCTTGATTAAGACATCTTCAAGCACTCCCTCAGGGTAGACACTGGAACGGTCAGCCAATTGAATAATTATCATTGTATCCTTGAGCGGTCCTAAGGTCAGCTCTTCAAAAATGCTTAGGGGCATAACATTGATCGATGCCCCTAAGTCCAGCATAGCTCTCTCAACTCGAAGTCCTCCAATTTCACAGGGAATAAAGAACATCCCTGGGTCTCCACACTTTTCAGGCAGCTTCTTCTGCAATAATGCTGACACATTTTCATTCACAACCACTTGTGCCTCCTCCGTGAATCTCACCTTCTTTGTACATAAGTCCTTCAAGAAACGGGCATATCGGGGCACCTGCCTGATGGCATCTAGTAGGAGAACATTGATTTCTACTTTCTTGAAGATGTGCATTAGATCTCTATCCTCTGCTTCTTTCTTGTTTCGCTTCATCCTTCCTGGAAATGGTAAAGGCACCTCGATCTCTTTTGGAATATTACTCTTCAGGGTGGGTTTGGGCACAACTAGTTCTGGTTCGTCATTTGCCCTTAACTCTGGTTTCTCCTTTGTGGGCTCATCTCTTCTATGGGCATCATCTTCTGCAGTCTCTGGATATGGTGCAGGCAGTTGTCTTCCACTCTTCAGTGTTATTGCATTTACCCCAGCCTTTTTTGGTGGTTCTGTCTGTGAGGGCAGAATTCCTTTAGCTTTCTCCATTCTTGCGATTGCATCACTAATTTGGGATATTTGTCCTCCCAAATAGCTCAGTCCATTCATTGTCTCTTGCTCGAAGGCTTCTGATTTCTTTTGTACCTCCACCGTTTCATTCACAATCTTGTGAACCATGTCTGATAAAGACGGTCCTGCTGCGGGCGTAGGATAGTATGGTGTTGTATGCCTCTGACTATAGTTGGGGGCAAAATAATTGTGCCTCCTTCTTTGCCCTTCATCCATAGCGTTAACCGTTTCTTCCTTCTCCTTCAATTGTGGACACTGGTCAGAGTGGTGCCCCATCAATTCACATACCCCACAAATGCGCAAGGTATTAGCGGAAAACATGGTGATCATCTTCTCCATCTTGTTACAGAGTTGTTCAATTCGGTCATCAGTTTCAGGCACAGAGATAGTTTTTCCCACAGCGGCAACACTTGTTCTTTCATATGAATCGTCTCTGTTCTCCTCGGCCATTTCTCCAATAAGTATTAGAGCCTCAGCTGCCCTCTTGTTCAGGATAGATCCTCCGCATGCTGCATTCAGTAGGGCTCGATCCTCGCTTCTCAACCCCGAGACAAAATAGTTCACCAGGTCATGATCTAGAATCTGTTGATGTGGGCATTTCGAGAGCAATTGCTTAAAACGCTCCCAGTAGTCGTAAAAGCTCTCGTGGGGACCAGCCTTTGCGGTTGAGATCTTCTTTCTCATGCTCTACACTCTTGATGTGGGGAAGTACTTCTCCAGAAACTTTTGTTGGAGTTGACTCCAACACACTCCTGGCAAGAATAGTGTATAACCATTCTCGAGCTCCGTCCTGCAAGGTGAAAGGAAAAGAAACCAGGCGAATGTATTCACCTGTCCCATTAGCTCGTGTGCGTTGCGTCTCACATGTCATCTCAAAATCTTATAGATGTCGTTGTGGATCCTCCCCTGGATGGTCATGGAATTTGGGTAAAATCGAGATGAAGTTTGCCCTCAGCTCCCAGTTACCAGTAGTTGTGGGCAAAACGATGCCCGTGGGACGCATGTTCATGGTTTAAGGGAAACTCAGCTGCCTCAAAGTAAGGGTGTGCAGTGGTGGTCTTTGTTGTTCTTCTTCTTCGTGGTTTGATATCTGATCGTCCTCCATCTCTTCGTCGGAACAGAGTGGATTGATGTTGTTTGCCTAACTTTCTTCACTTGAGGTCAAATCATCACTGGATCCTTCAGTGTGATTCTCCTCCTCCAGCCTTTTCAAAAATGCCCTAGCTTGTGCCCTTCTTGCCCTCGCTGACCTCTCTATCTCCGGATCGTAGAGTAAATCTCATGCGCGGTTAGAACGACGCATATACTAAGGTAAAACAGTAAATAAACAGAAAAGTGCGCTTACACTTCCCGGCAACGGCACCAATTTTGACACACTGTCGTTTTGGTGTGCAAAATACACTTGCGGGCAAATAGTCCAGAAATGCTTAATCTGCCCTCAACGGCTAGTATAGCTGGTGAAGACGGATGTCAATCCCACGAGGAGTGTTCATAACCTTCTGTCTTTTCTTAGTTTTGGTTTGGGTCTTCAGTGTCACTCTAAAAACCTTGCTAATAAACTTAAACTAACTAAATACTGAAAAGGAAATCACAAAAGAAAATATTAGTAATAAAAGTGCTCAAGTCAAAGCATCGAGTCATTCAGTTGGTATGTGCAATCCCGGGCAAAACATATGTAATTACCACTACTACCCGTTATGCCCACACTAGCAGAAAGGTCAAAAACTGAATCCCTATGGCCAAATATAGATAATTGTCACTTTGAGGGTTAACCGGTTATAGGAAATGGATACGATCGGCCACTCCCCAATCACTTCTTACATTATATCGTCTAGATGATACGATCGGCACCTAAGGACCTAACTATACAGGAACCTAAGGAGAGAATCACATAAAGGTTTTGCAAGTATAGCAGCTTTGAGGGCAAAAGCGACCCGATTCTAGTAGGTTTAACACGGTCTTGTACCTGCATATACTACTCAATCTCAACTACCAAGGCTGTCACCCCCGGACTTGTTACTATGCGGGTATCGAGGTATAGGTCACCTATACACTCCCACGTAACTAACACTAGTACCAGTTAATCAGAAATACGCGCTTTCATCTCTAACTACCCTTTACCTATGTCTAAATGAAAAACAAGTTAAAATTGTGAACCCTTAAGGTGTTAAAGTTCGATTACCTCATGCACATATTCTACCCTTAGACTATTACTTTGACTTGAACAGTGGATACTTAGCCACTAAACATAGATACGAAAGTAAAAGAAATGATAAAAGACATCTTACTTGGAAAGAAAATAACTAGATTAACTTCTGGGCCCAACCCCAGTTTTGCCAACAGAATAGCTGAACTACCTTTCTGTGGGCAAACCGCCAGCTTCAGACAGACAGAATATCCAGCAAAATAAACTAAGTACGAAAATGGTAAATTGTATCTTCGAGGTGCAAGAACTCCCCCCTCATATGAAAACAGATAAAAGTATTTATAGCAACTGAATTAAGGCTTCACGCAGCCCAGATTTCACCCACGCAGGGGCTCTTGCACTCCTCCATTTCCTCATGTTCATGCTCCATGTTCTTTCTTGATTTTAGGAGGGATAGCAACAAACCCTAGCGCCTCCAGTAACTTCCTGATGTCCCCACTTCCTTCCCAACGTGTTTGGACCTCCCCAAGACTCGGAACTGACCGCCACATCACCTCCACGTGCATATAGGAGCTGGCCCGCGATTCTGTTGCGTAATTCTCGCAACAACTTTGACTGGGTCCTCGGCAGGCAAATTAGTCCTTTGTGCCCTCAGCATAAATAGCACCTGTCTGTGCCTGTTTTGGTGGTTTTGTGCTCTCATCCTCCTGTAATCAGTTTTACCCCCAAAACTAGACTAGACTCTATACTAAACACCTAAAAAGGGTGTAAAAAGATAAAGTAAAAGGCACGAATTTGAGTCTTCATCAGTTTCCAAGAGACATGATAAGCTGATTTCAAGGAGTTGAAGTTGCCTTTTCAAGATGGACGTTTCAGAATAGAAGATTCCTTGTTCGAAGATGAAGATCAAGAAGGAAAGAGGCGAGTTTTATTCAAGGAAAGATTCTAAACTAGGAGTTGTCCGATTTAAATAAGGAAAGTTTTCTTATAGAGTTTGTGTCAAATTAGGACAATTTGATTACCTTTTTTAGGCTATGTCTTGTGTTTATAAATAGTTTAGGAATCAGACTAGTTAGAATGCATAGAGTTTACGAATACGCAAGGGCTAGAGAGTCTAAAAGACTTCAAGTTTGAAGCCTATAGTATTCGGGTAGACTAGATTTGATCCTTGTGATCATTGTGTGTCTAATCTGTGTTTGAAATTCTTCCATACACATCTTTAAAGGAGTCTTAGGAGAGATTTTCTGTGGGAACTAGAGGGAGTCTAGGTTGTAAGGGGATCTTACAATTCAGTCCATCGAAAGATATTGTAGTGTGTAGGAAAGGGATCAAGTGACGGGAGGTCATCGTGTAATAGTCTTTGTAACCTTGCAACAGAGTAGTGAATTGTTTCTCACGGACTTATGAAGTCCCCCTGACCTAGATTAGTTGATCGAATTTATCTT
The DNA here is from genome assembly GCA_026008535.1 of Perilla frutescens. Lineage (NCBI taxonomy): Eukaryota > Viridiplantae > Streptophyta > Magnoliopsida > Lamiales > Lamiaceae > Perilla > Perilla frutescens. Next base: position 49,074,319 of record BRKX01000009.1, on the reverse strand, counting down.
TCTGACCTTGTGTCATTTACTTGCTTTCAATCTTGTGTCATCTACTTGCTTTCAATTTATCTTTCTGACCTTACATGTTCATTATACTGTACGTGCACATGATCATGAACATGACTGCCCAGTTTATGTAACTTCATCATGTATAAAATTTTCAAATAAGAAAATTATAAAATACGTATGTAGAGTATTATTTCTTACGCATAGCGTTATATTATTATAGAAGAAGCTTCCACATTGATGATGACCAAAAAAAGTACAAAGAGGGACAGTCTATAACAATTAAATCATATACAATAAGGCCTTTTTTATTTCTTTTTTAATTTTAGAATCATAGAGGATATTTTCATGTTCCACTCAGAAGTAACAAAAACTAAAAAAAAATGAGGAGATGCGGTGGGGCTGAACTTCTGCAGATTGAGCCCCTATTAGAAATAGTACGACATCTCTTGTATTAAAACTTTTTTTTAAATATTGTCAAATTTAAGAATGATGAATCCTAAATAAATAATTTTAAATTAAATTAAATTATAACAAATTTGTAGTAAATAATTAATGTGCTTCTGGAGTACACAAATCAGAAGTACAAGAAAAGAAACAAACAGAAAACAACCGTAGAAATTATATTGAACCAAAGTAAACAAACTGGGATCTGCAGAATTTTAGCAAGACGAGTCAAGGGGACCTCTCTCCGAAAGACAAATATGTCCCGACTAGTGCTCACGGTTTAGCGTTCTGTCTTTTAAAGATGAAATGGCTTTCGTCCTTCCAGAAGTAGCACCACAGTTACGACAATGCTTTGGTGAACTAGATAACATCGGGACTGGAAATCAAACACAAATTAAGAAATATGCTTAGATATGAGAGTGAATGAATGAACATCTTTCAGCATGCAGGAATGTCATATTTATAGGCACCATCCCACCCTAAGGAGCAGTTAGGGTTTAGGGAATTCAAACCCAGGTGGTGTAACCTCTATTTGTTTTGTATACTAGAAAATTTGTCTTTGTATACTTTTATGATAATATGATGATATGAAATGAAAGTTATTACAGTCACTGTTTGCATTTAGATTATGTTCTATAAATGTTCTATACAATTTTTCATATACTTACATTGTAGATGATATGGTGTGGGGAGTCACACGGTAAGATCATATCATTAGAACCTTGTAATGTATTAAAAGAACTCACGGCTTAGATGGTCCTGAACACACCATCGGTACACCGTAGAATAATCTGACAAGTTAGTTTATCTTGACTAACTGATTATTCTAGTACACTTATTAGTGTATTGAGGAGGATCACGATAGGATACTATTCTCTATCTCTGACCCAATTATTGAGAGAATAAAGATCCACAGAGTTCAAGTTCTGAACTCATGTGATATTGGCGAGCTTATGTGTGCGTTGATTATTACTTTGATTTATTAATGAGTGAGATCTTTTCGTAGATCAAACTCGATATCTTGGGTAATGACAATGTATACATGATGTCTCGAGCAGTATGCATGAGCACCGTGTCCTGGTGCGCCAGGTTGATGATGTTCTCTTGAGGAAACACAAGTTCATGTTGAAACCCTGCAGGTGGAATTTATTCCTTACATGATAAAGCTTGTGTGGTACTACTCAAGGTTTTAGATGTTAATTAATTATAGCTATTAGAGGCTGACATAATTAATTAATGAACATTATATCTTAAACACGGGGAATGGCTGAACTAAAGGAGAAAGCATATTCGTAAATATGTATTAAATTGATAGGTCAGTTTTACTTCTTTAGTGGAATAAAAGTAAAACTTAATTTATTTAATTATATCCTAGGTTTATTGGATATTGGTATTAAATAAATTAGTGGGCCAATTTAATATTCTTCTAGATCCCTGTTGTAGCTCAAATATGACTGGAAGTGGACTGGATATAGAACTTTAGATAGAGGCCCAGCCCAGTAGGACTGGAGCAAGAAATTTTGCCCCTCCCTATATATAAGGGGAGAGGGGGGACGAAATTTTCACAATAATTATCATAAGAAATCAGCCCCTCTTTGTCTCTCAAAGTTATCCACAGATTTTAAATTTTATCTAGTAGATTTCAGCCCACTCTGAATCTAGATACAATCTGGGAATACAACAGAAGATCTTGGAGTGGAATTGTGCAGTGGACGTGTGTGACATAAGTGGCGCCATTACTGTGCTCATTCAACAGCAAGATTAGATCTGTAATCTTATCCTCAGACCGTCTGTCAAATTGTAAGTAGATTCGTTTTCTATGTTTCCGCTTTATTAGATTCGAATCTGCTTTGCATGATTTTTTATTAGACTGTGAGAAACATGCATGTTACATAAAATTATGATTTGCATGAACACGGATTAACGAACAACCAAATAGATCCTGCAGTGGTTTAATTCGAAAAAACCCCAACAGTGGTATCAGAGTCAGGTTTTGGCACTGTTCTAGGATTAATCCGAGCATGAATTCGATATATATATTTAAATTTGATGTTAAATTTATAGTTCTTAAATTTTCAGATTTAAATATGCATATATGTCGATTTTTATGGTATTCAAGACTTGGAAGAATTTTAGATTGAATTCGAAAATTCTAGTTTTGAGTTGTAGAATTTTCGATCTTCATGAGATCTTCAAATTTCCAGATTTATGTGTCATAATTTTCGAAAATTTGGAGTCAAAATTTTCGAATTTTGATGTGTTTAAATTCTCTAATTTTGTGTACTATATTTTCGAAACCTAGAATTAAATTTGGATGGATTTTTTATCAAGATCAAAATTTCCAGATTTGTTTTGGTAATGGTTCGAAAATCTAGTTGATTCGAATTAGGATAGGTAATTTTTGGTGTATAACAAAAGTTATCTAATTTTAATCTAGATAGGTTTGAAATTAGAATTTTAAATTTGGTAATCTTTGAAGTGGATCAAAATTTCCAAATTTATTATTCTTGTAATTTTTGAAACCTACACTATTTGTTTGGAATAGTTTTTTTATTAATGTCAAAATTTTCAAATGTGATAAATGGTGGTAATTTTCAATTTTAATATATTAAATTGGAGAAGATTTTGATAAAAATCAAATTTCCAGATTTAATTATTAAGGTGGTTCGAAAATTTTGCTTGTTGGATTAAGACTTTATATTATTTAATGTATATCTTAATTTACTTAATTTTAATCTAGATAGATTTGAAAATAGAATTTTAAATTTGGAAGAATTTGAAGTGGATCAAATTTTCAGATTTATTATTTGTGATATTTTCGAAAATATTGGTTAAAAGTAGATAAGGTGATTTTTGGATATATACAAATAATTATCAAAATCCAATTGTGATAAGAATTTGATTTTGAAGATTTTGAAGATAATCAAATCTTCAAACCTTATCCTTAAAGATTTAGATTCTTATGGATAATATTTAGGTTAGATTTTTTATATATATCAATATATCCAATTATTATTTAATTAGTGTGACTTGAAAATATTAAATAAATTTGGTAGATAATGATAAATAATTTCCAGATTTATTTTAAGGATATTTTCGAAAAATGAAAGTTATAAATTGGTGGATAATTATTTTAATTTCCAATTTTTATCTTGTGGATAATGTCGAATTAATTAATTTAATTAATTGTTAAAATTCGATTGTTATTTAATATTCATGCATAGATATCATATGTTATTTTTATGTGGATCATTTAATAAATGATTGGTGGATTTGTAGACTGTGTTTATTTGCAGATTTACCAACTATCATGGCTCTTTTATTTTATGTGATGTATGTTTATGTTGAATGAATGTTGTTCGTATGCCGGTTTGGCTACGTGATTTTAATCCATGAGAAAATCCATGGATTAGGTCTAAGTTTTATTTTACATTGTTTTAATGTAATAGATATAAAACTGTTAGGCCAAGTTTTTTAGTTGTAATTTTTTATTCTAGCAATATTAGATTTTTCCTTTGGAATAGATAGTCTGTATTGAATAAAGATCGGAGATCAACTCAAAGAAGGAAAGTAGTTCAGTACCAAGGTTCACCGGTTCAAGTCCCGAAATCCTAAATAGAGCTAGGGTTTTCGGCGAGGCGCGGTGAAGGGGGTGGCGGCCAAGCCTGTTTTCGGAGCTGACTTTCCAGTTTTATCTCATCAATCAACATGAGATATAAGCCATGATAGTTGGATTATTATTATTGCTTATTATGTTGAAGCATGCAATGGATGTTTATCATTTTATGTGATGTTTGCATGTTTGATAATGGGATAAAATGAAACCTCAAACATAAATAACTAAGTGGGAGAGATTCATACCAAAGTATGTAGAAATCTCATACGGTCTCCATTAAAATCTGGTTTAACTGAGAAGTGATGGGCATACGCGTTGACATCGGTCTTCCTCCATATCGGATGTGTGATATCACAGATTTCTCTAGAAATTAAATCTCCAAAATGGATAGCTGTAGAACACTATTAGAACTAACTGACTCCTCCATCTGGAGCGGTTAAAATTCGAATAGTGATCTTGGTGCGAAGATAATGGTATGCACACTTAGATGTAATTTATTAATAAACGTCCACACGATCGTGGCTTATCAGTTAGACGATTACATGACCGTGTTTTTATCTGGCTATTAATTTGCTTGTTGTAAGAAAACTCAACTGGAGGCAAATTAAAGGTTTAACCTATTTAAAAATGAGATTTATAAACGTACACACGATCGTGGCTTATAGAGATCATTTTTAAAGTGTCGGTGGAAAAGTATATAATTTTATGAGGTTTTCAATTATATACTGTTTATCCTAAATAGTTTTGTGACTATACTGCATGTTTTAATTTCAGTTATTTCATATCATCAATGGCACTCTCCAATCTGTCCTCAATCCTCAAAGAAAACAAACATGTCGGTGAAAACTACAATGACTGGATTCGTAACCTTAACTTGGTACTTGTTGCTGAGGGACACAAGTTTGTACTTGAAGAGGTTTATCCTCAGACGCCAGATGAGGGTTCTGACGAAGCCCAAAAGGTTGTATATGATAAGTGGGTTAGGTCTAATGAGATAGCGCACTGTTACATCTTGGCATCTATGTCAAGTGTGTTGCAACATCAGCATGAGCCTATGAAAACCACTTATAATATCATGTACAACCTTAGGTAGCTATTCGGTCATCAGAACCGCTTGGCACGCCATTTGGCAATGAAGAAACTAATGGATGCGAGAATGTTGGACTCCACACCTGTTAGGGATCATGTTCTCACAATGATGGGGTATTTATCTGAGATCGAGACCTTGGGTGGAGAGCTAGATGGCGATTCTCAAATCGACATTGTTCTTCATAGCTTGTCCTCGAAGTTTGAGCAGTTTAAGCTGAATTTTAACATGATTAAAAGGGATGTCAGCCTGACTGAACTGCTCATAGACCTTCAGGCAGCTGAATTGCTCCAAAAGAGCAGTCCTGAGGCCCACATAGCTGAAAAAGGAGCATCTTCTTCTGATGGAAAAGGAAAGAAGAGAAACGCACCTAAGAAGGCTGCAGATGAGGCGCTTAAGGCAAAGAAGCCAAAGGTGAAGATTCCTCCCGAGGAATTCAAGTCGAAGACTAAGTGCTTCAAGTGCGGCCAACCAGGTCACTAGAAGGCAGCGTGTCCTAACAAGAAGAAGAAGAGAGGTATATCTCACACTTTAGTTGTAGAAACATGTTTAGCAACTTGTTCTACCCAGTCATGGTTAGCAGATACTGGAGCTACTGTTCATGTTTGCATGTCTTTACAGGGGTTCCTGGTAAAAAGACAGCTGAGTGAGAATGAGATCACCGTCTACATGGGCAATGCTATGAGAGTGGCGGCTGTTGTAGTGGGAGACATTGTTTTATCTTTCAGTAGTGATAGAACTTTGGTTTTGAAAGATTGTCTTTATGTGTCTGGTTTTAGGCGAAACTTAATTTCAGTTTCTAAATTGATTATGGATGGATATTCTGTTTCTTTTGATAACAAAGCAGTTATCTTTAGTCGAGGGAAAAAAAAATAAAAAAAAGCAGTTATCTTTAGTGGTAAATATTTTATCTATTCTAGCACATTAGATGGAAACTTATACTTTCTTAAACCAATTGAAAACACTACGCAAAGACAACTGTTGAATACATCGATCATAAACCCTAACAAGAGAAAAGAACCTTCAGAATTGAATCAAACCTATATTTGGCATCTAATGCTAGGTCATATTAACCTTAAGAGGACACAAAGGCTTGTAAATAATGGACCATTGTCTTCTTTGGTACTTGAATCATTTCCTTTGTGTGAATCCTGTTTAGAAGGTAAAATGACCAAGCGTCCTTTCCAGTCAAAAGGAAATAGATCCGAAGGGATATTAGATTTGATTCACTCTGACCTGTGCGGCCCTATGTCAGTTCACGCTCGAGGAGGGTTCGAGTATTTCATCACTCTCATTGATGATTACTCTAGATACGGTTATATCTACCTGTTACATCGCAAGTCTGAATGCTTTGAAAAATTCAAAGTGTTTAAGGCAGAAGCGGAGAAATGAACAGGCAGAAATATCAGATCACTACATTCTGATCATGGTGGCGAGTACCTCTCGAGTGAATTTAGGGATTACATGGCAGAGAATGGGATTACCTCCCAGTTGACTGCGCCGGGAACACCACAACAGAATGGTGTGGTGGAAAAAAGGAATCGTACACTATTAGAGATGGTTAGATCGATGATGAGTTATTCTGAGTTGCCCATTTCATTCTGGGGATATGCCCTGGAAACAGCAGCCTATATTCTTAACTTGGTTCCGTCAAAATCAGTTCCTTCTACGCCCACAGAATTATGGACTGGACGAAAGCCCAGTTTGAACCATATTCGGATTTAGGGTAGCCCTGCACATATGTTGGATAAGGAAGCTGATAAGCTGGCTCCTCGTACTGATGTAAGGCTATTCGTTGGATATCCTAGAGGAACGAAAGGTGGTTTGTTTTTATAGTCCTAAGGATCAGAAGATCATTGTTAGCACCAATGCTCGATTCTTAGAGGAAGACTATGTCATAAACCACAAACTAAGAAGTCAAATCATCCTTGAGGAGTTAAGGGGAGGATCGAATCCTACACCAGTTGTATAAGAAGAGGAACCACCAAACACTGCACAATGTGTCACAGCAGTACAGGAACTGCCTCGTCGTAGTGGGAGGGTTGTACGCCAACCTGATAGATTCATTGGTCTGGGAGAGGCTTCAGATTTCCCAGATGGACTAAATGAATTGGATCCTAGGACCTATGATGAGGCAATTCGAGATAAAGATGTGGATTCTTGGAAAACTGCAATGGAATCTGAGATTGGATCTATGGATCACAATTAAGTCTGGAAGCTCGTAGAACCACTAGATGGGATTAAACCCATTGGGTGTAAGTGGATCTACAAGCGCAAGAGAGGAGCTGACGGGAAGGTTGAAACCTTCAAAGCTAGATTGGTGGCGAAAGGGTACACTCAGAAAGAAGGGATCGATTATGAGGAAACCTTTTCGCCGGTAGCCTGCTTAAGTCAATTCGGATTCTCTTGTCAATTGCCACTCATTTAGATTATGAGATCTGGCAGATGGATGTTAAGACAGTTTTCCTAAATGGAAGTCTTGAAGAAAACATTTACATGAGACAACCAGAGGGATTTATTGCTAAAGGCCAAGAGCACTTAGTGTGCAAGCTTAAGAGATCCATTTACGGACTTAAGCAGGCATCGAGATCTTAGAACATCTGATTTGACGAGGTTATCCAGTCATATGGATTCGTACAAAGTTAGGATGAGAGTTGTGTGTACAAGAAATGTGATAGAAATGTGGTGTCATTCCTCATACTTTATGTTGATGATATCTTGCTTATTGGAAACAGTAAGAAGGAGTTATCTAACATTAGGGTGTGGTTGTCCAAGCAGTTCGATATAAAGCATCTGGGTGAAGCCGGACATGTCCTTGGTATCAAGATCATTCAAGATCACCAGAAAAGGATGTTATGTCTGTCCCAGACGACTTATATCGATACGGTGCTAGCTAAGTTTAGCATGCAAGATTCCAAGAAAGGTTTTATACCTTACAGGCATGGAATTCATCTATCTAAGGAAATGTGTCCCAAAACACAGTCTGAGATAGAGGAAATGAAGAAAGTACCATATGCTTCGGCTGTGGGAAGTTTGATGTATGCTATGCTATGCACCAGGCCTGATATATGCTATGTCGTAGGCATGGTAAGCAGATATCAGTCTAACCCTGGACAAGGTCACTAGACTGCGGTCAAAAACATTCTCAAGTACATTAAAAGGACTCGAGACTACATATTAGTTTTCCGCTCTGATAGTCTAGTACCTTTGGGTTATACGGACTCAGATTTTCAAACTGACAAAGATCAGAGTAAGTCTACCTTGGGCTATGTGTTTACATTAGGAGGTGGAGCCATTGCATGGAGGAGCATTAATCAAAAATGCATTGCGGATTCCACCATGGAAGCTGAATATGTAGCTGCCTCTAAGGCTGTAAAAGAGGTTTTCTGGCTCCGCGAGTTCCTAGTGGGCTTGGGCGTGGTTCCTGGTTTGCCTAAGACTATCACGATATAATGTGATAATTCTGGTGCAATGGCAAACTTGAAGGAACCCAGAGCTCACAATGCAAGCAAACACATAGAGAGAAAGTACCATCTTATACGAGAAATCGTTAAGAGAGGAGACATGGCGGTGGTCAAGATTGCATCAGAGGACAACCTGGCTGATCCATTCACGAAGAGCCTGCCGGCTAAGACCTTTAATGGTCACGTGGAGAAAATGGGAATGAGATGCAGACCTAGGGGCGCAGTTTGAGTTGGTAGTTTTGATTGAGAGTTAGCCTGTTAGTTTTTATGCTTGAAAGACATGCTTCAAGTATACATGGGAGATTGTTGGTTTTGTATACTAGAAGACTTGTCTTTGTATACTTTTCTGATAATATGATGATATGAAATGAAAGTTATTACAGTCACTGTTTGCATTTAGATTATGTTCTATAAATGTTCTATGCAATGTTCCATATACTTACATTGTAGATAATATGGCGTGGGGAGTCATACGGTAAGATCATATCATTAGAACCTTGTAATGTATTAAAAGAACTTACGGCTTAGATGGTCCTGAACACACCATCGGTACACCGTAGAATAATATGATAAGTTAGTTTATCTTAACTAACTGATTATTCTAGTACACTTATTAGTATATTGAGGAGGATCACGATAGGATACTATTCTCCGTCTCTGACCTAATTATTGAGAGAATAAAGATCTATAGAGTTCAGGTTCTGAACTCATGTGATATTGGCGAGCTTATGTGTGCGTTGATTATTACTTTGATTTATCAATAAGTGAGATCTTTTCATAGATCAAACTCGATATCTTGGGTAATGACAATGTATACATGATGTCTCGAACAGTATGCATGAGCACCGTTTCCTGGTGCGCCAGGTTGATGATGTTCTCTTGAGGAAACACAAGTTCATGTTGAAACCCTGTAGGTGGAATTTATTCCTTACATGATAAAGCTTGTGTGGTACTACTCAAGGTTTTAGATGTTAATTAATTATAGCTATCAGAGGCTGGCATAATTAATTAATGAACATTATATCTTAAACACGGGGAATAGCTGAACTAAAGGAGAAAGCATATTCGTAAATATGTATTAAATTGGTAGGTCAGTTTTACTTCTTTAGTGGAATAAAAGTAAAACTTAATTTATTTAATTATATCCTAGGTTTATTGGATATTGGTATTAAATAAATTAGTGGGCCAATTTAATATTCTTCTAGATCCCTGTTGTAGCCCAAATATGACTGAAAGTGGACTGGATATAGAACTTGAGATAGAGGCCCAGCCCAGTAGGGCTGGAGCATGAAATTTCGCCCCTCCCTATATATAAGGGGAGAGGGGGGACGAAATTTTCACAATAATTATCATAAGAAATCAGCCCCTCTTTGTCTCTCAAAGTTATCCACAGATTTTAAATTTTATCTAGTAGATTTCAGCCCACTCTGAATCTAGATACAGTCCGGGAATACAACAGAAGATCTTGGAGTGGAATTGTGCAGTGGCCGTGTGTGACATAAGTGGCGCCATTAATGTGTTCATTTAACAGCAAGATTAGATCTGTAATCTTGTCCTCAGACCGTTTGTCAAATTGTAAGTAGATTCGTTTTTTATGTTTCCGCTTTATTAGATTCGAATCTACTTTGCATGATTTTTGATTAGACTGTGACAAACATGCATGTTACATAAAATTATGATTTGTATGAACACGGATTAACGAACAACCAAATAGATCCAGCAGTGGTTTAATTCGAAAAAATCCCAACAACCTCCACGGGTTACAGCCTTGCCATGAAGGCCTTTAGGAGTTACAATCTCCAGCTCCTGCAAAACCCGACAGGTGTCTAGTTGTCTCAGCAGATTCTGACACGTGTCTAGGGACAACTGCAGATCCTTGTCTCCCTTAGGAGTTACATGCTCCACATTCAAATATGGCTAGGTGGGGGAGTCATTACAATCCAACCTACTTAACTCCTCCAGCTCCAATTGGGGAGTTACAAGTTTGAATGTCTGCTGGAGTCATCCAAGTGCATCTGCGGATCAGACGTTCGACCCGCCACTTCCCCACCAACCCATTTTATGACCCGTCTATTTCTAAGCCCAAAAACTGTAATGGCTAGGCTGCGTTAGCCCACGTATGCCCCAAGTCCAAAGTCCAAGTCCAAGGACGAGACCGGACACAGTCATGGGCGGTTGCGCACATGTGTGCGCGTGTGGGCTCATAGCCCACATCCTTGTGCACTTTAGATATTATATTTAAGAATTAAAACACTTAAATACATTTCTTAACTAAGTTAAGAAATCAATGTAGGATTATTAAATGTGCCTTAAGCACATTTTTCCACACACCGTAAATGCATAATCATGTCACCGATTTCAATAATTAATTTTTCACTCACAAAAAATCGAATTTGAGAAAATAAAAATACTACAATTATCTACTACAAATATAGAACAATCATACGATATTTAATTCCTCCAAAATTAAATAACTTGGTCACCAAATATCGAATAAAATAAGTCACTGCTCAATTTATTACATCCAATTTTCCAATAATCTACACACATGAGTGGAAATAGTGCATGCATGAATGCAGGCAAGCAACCCAGTCCTTAAGAGACACAACTGCAACAGAAAAGATAGATTTTGACCTTGAACCTTCATTTCGCAACCCTATCGGATATACCGACGGATTAGTGGGCGCGATGCCTTAAACTATTCATCCTTTGTGTATACCGAGATATTAGGATTGACATAGTAATGTCTCAAACATTATCTGTTCTCACATTTGTGTCCGTTTCTGACCATGGACAACCTCTTTGAGTTCATAAGTATCCAATAGAAGTGAGCCCACTTCTCACTTACATAGGTGATCTCTTTTTTCACAAGTATCCTATTATACTCAACCACAGTTAGGTTCTAGGAATCATTAAAAGTCATAAGACTTAGCCTCACCACAGTGACAGGTGCACACTTGGCTTGCATACCAGGGAATGGTTAAGATTTAAAATCTTCAAAGTGCGACTAACACGTTTATAGCTTAGTTTTCTCATTGAACCAAGTTATTGGGATCTCCAATCATCATGGTTGGGTTACCACTATAACCATTCTCAGATTGTGGATTTTAGACCCATTTAATCTAGCAATTTATTCATTTGATCTCGGTTTAACCCTTTAGTTAGTGGGTCCGCTAGATTGTCGACTGACTTCACATAGTTAATCGAGACAACCCCACTTGAGATCATATGTCTCATGGTATTATGTATCTGATATATGTGTCAAGACTTACCGTTATACATGGCGTTATATGTCCTTCCAATAGTTGCTTGGCTATCACAGTGAATCATCACTGATGACATCGGCTTTTTCCAACATGGAATATCCTCTAGAAAATTACGAAGCCATTTAGCTTATTCACAAGCTTTTATCCAAACCTAGCTATGAACTCAGATTCCATAGTGGAATGGGCAATACAGGTCTGTTTCGTGGATTTCCACGACACTGCTCCACCGCCGACAGTGAAGACAAACCCACTAGTCAAGAACAAGTCTTTTGTGTCTAATATCCAATTCACATCACTGTACCCTTCAAGTACAAGAGGAAACCTTGTATAATGTAGCCCGAAGTTCAGAGTATAATTTAAATATCTCAGAAGTCGTACTAGATCTTTCCAAGGCTCTTTACTTTGATTGCTCATATACCGACTCAACTTATTCACAGAACATGCAAGGTCAGGTCAAGTGTAGTTAATGATATATATCTAACTTTTAATGACCCTTGCATATTCTTCTTAAGCTATCAGTTATCCCTGGTTACTCAAGTCCACATTGAGCTCCAATGGAGTCTTAGCCGACGGACTATAAAAAACATTGAACTTCTTAAGCACCTTCTCAACATAATGAGATTGTGTTAAGACAATTCCATCACTTTTATGAACTATCTTGATTCCAAGAATCACATCAGCTAAGTCTCTATCTTTCATGTCAAAATTTTATTTTAACATCTGTTTCGTTTCAACAATAACTTGGTGGCTACTGCCCATGATCAACATGTTGTCTACATAAAGACAGACTATGACTCAGCCATTAGAATTGTTCTTTATGTACACACACTTATCACACTTGTTGATTTTGTAACCATTTGATAACATCGTCTTATCAAACTTCAAGTGCCACTGAATCGGTACTTGTTTGAGACCATACAGTGATCTAACAAGTTTACACAACTTTTGTTCTTGCCCTGATGCAACAAACCCTTCAGGTTAATCTGTGTATATTTCATTTTTCAACTCACCATTCAGAAACACAGTCTTCACATCCATTTGGTGAATTTAAAGATTGTGCAAAGCAGCAATTACCAAAAGCACCCGAATAGATGTAATCCTTGTTACTGGTGAGTAGGTATCAAAGAAATCATATTCATCTCTTTATCTAAAACACTTGGCAACCAAACGAGCTTTATACTTATCAACAGTGCCATCTGTCTTATACTTTCTTTTTAGGATCTACTTGCATCCTAAGGGCTTACAACCACTCAGGAGATATATCAACTCCCAAGTATGATTTTGCATAATGGAATCAATCTCACTATTGATAGCCTCTTTCTAGAACAAAACATTTGGACTAGATAGAGCTTCTTTCAAAGACTTCGGTTCATCATCCATCATATAGACAATGAAATTCGGACCAAACATCTCTAGCTCTCTTGCTATGTCTCGGTTCTTCATCCACAGTATCAAAACTAGTAGCAACTTTAGAAGTTTGTTTCTTAGAACTCCCTTCAATCACATTCTTGTTTCTATAAGGATAGATATTCTCAAAGAATATAACATTCATTGATTCCATCATCGTTCCTTCAGTCATCTCAGATATTTCCGACTTATGAATAAGAAAATGATATTTGCTACTGTTAAGTGCATACCCAACAAAGATACATTCCACCATTGTAGGGCCGATTTTAACTTGTTTTAGAAGAGACACTTCAACCTTAGCCTTCTTAACCAGGTTAAGAAATCAATGTGGGATCATTAAATCTGCCTTAAGCACATTTTCCCACACACCATAAATGCCCAATCGTGTGACTGATTTTAACAATTTTTCTCACTCACCGAGAAACGGATTTAAAAAAATAAAAATACTACGATTATTTACTACAAATATAAAACAATCGTACGATATTTAATTCCTCCAAAATTACATAATTTGTTGCCAAAAATCAGATAAAATGAGTCATGACTCAATTTATTATTATATTCAATTTTCTAATAAAATTAAACTAAAAAATTAAAAAAAAAAAAAAAGATGGATTTCGCTCAGAAAATAATATGGAGAATAGCAATGTGGATCTCATTTGGAACTTCCTACGGTTCTACGTCAAGAAGTGTGACCATTTCATAAATATTATAATTCAATAATGCAAAAACATAAATATTTTTTTAGAACCCTCAAATCCAGTTTTTTAGGAAACGGCAAAGGAACCCTTTAAACTGCAATATTTAGATATTGTATATTAAATTTGTATTCCACGTACTAGTAGGTGGAGCTATAAATTAATGAGTCCGTGGAGTTGAATGCACAATTGTTCAAGCTTGTTGAAATGACATTAAATTTTAAAAAGCTATGTTTTAACTTTTTTATAGCTTAATCGAGTCGTACTTGATTAGTTTAATATTTTTATACTTATTTTTTCTGTATTTACTTATTAAATTTAAGTTCAAACTGAGCTTTAGTTATTTCTCAATTATAAAATTATATTCAAATTTATTTGATATACTTGTTGAACCAAACTCAAACGAGCTTTTAACGAATAATTACGATGGCCAAATGAAATTTGCGAGGCCAGGGGAAAGAGAGAATCCACATAATTAGCCTGTTAGAACCTCCTGATGGGCTTCGTGGTGCCATTGGGCGGTTGGGCCCCTTGGAGCCTGTAAACTGGCTAATTATCTATTTTTATTTTGAAATGTTTCTAATTTTTTTCTTTATTTTAAATCTCTAAATTATGAAAAGATCATCTCAAGTATACCCTTCTAAAGAAAAGTTGATTTAATAATTGGATACAAATCATACAATCCCTCAGGATGACCTGTGGGATGCTCTCGAATTCACGACTCCATCAAAAAAGTAACATCGCATGCATATGTATCAATGTATGTGTGTGTAGTTTAAAAACATATATGTAGCCATAAAAATTAGTTAATATAATTATGTGATTTTGTTACAAAAGTCTTAGGTTTCTTGAAAAAAACGTGGCATTGGATAAAAAGTTTTGAGTTTCTTTTAATAATATTTAGATGTGATTGCTCTAGGTTTGGAGCCTCTGAGAGTAAACCGGAAGAGTCTACAGTGGACTGAGTGTAAATACACTCAGTCCTAATCCGTTGACACGTGTCTCGCAGCTATAATTTTTTAAAAAAATTGAAAATACCCCTCAACTGTGCCGGCATACGGCTGTTGGCTATTGGCTATTGAGACACTTAATTAATTTTTTTTGTATGGGAAAAATACTAATTCGAAGTAATTTCAGAAATAAATGAATAAATTCGATCTCCAAATTATTTGCACATTCCGTAAAAATAGTTATTTATAGTTATAAAAGTTGAAAAGTAGTTTTTAAAAACCAAATGAGAACATTTTAACCTGCAAGAGGAACAAACATATTTTGTTTATTATTTTATATTGGACAGAAGCGTCGACATTTTTTGAATGGGCGATTTAATTTACATTTTTATTTTTTCCTTTTATCGACAAATCATTATTTTGTTACAATATATAATTACGACAATAAATAAACGTTGGCATACATGAGAATTATTTTATTGGGAAATTATCATAGTCTTGCGAAATTAATTTATAATGTTATGAAAATATGTATAGTAAACTACACTATAGAAGTTATTTCATTTTGAAATTATGTAAGACATTACATTGTACTAGTTCATTTATTATAATTAAAATTATAATAAATTAGTTATGGTATCAGGCACAAGTGTCGAGAGTCAATGAACTGGCCGATTAGTGAACATATATATTATTTTTCTTTAACTGTAGACTGATGGCAGTTTGGTACTTCGATCTTGTCGGTACCTGCATTGTCAGTTTTCTTGACTTGCTAACTAATCTAGCAAACAAGCTACAGTTCTTTCTTTTTCACAACTCTTGGGCTGGACGTTTTTCTTTTTATCTTTTTTCTTTTCTCTTTATTTTCTTTTATCTATTTTCTTTTCTTTCTCTCTTTTCTTTTCTTTGGATTTATCATTATTCGGCTTTGATAGCTCAATTTTTGTTAAGATCATCCTCTTTTTTCTGCTTGATTTCTTTTCAATTTTTCTATGGCTCTTTGTCATATTTTTACATCTCATAAAAATCTCAGTCAGGAAAACTATTGATAGTCTTTCCTAACAATAACATTAAATTAAAGTACAATAAATTGAAATGAAAGAAAAATTGAAAATTGAACTTACAAAAATGATTTGTACATTTCTGCTTCTTATAGTAACTTCTCTGCAAAATAAGTCCCAATTAGGACTACAAGTAATTTTACCATATTCTAATACAACTCAAAGTCAAATTAACTATGTCGTTCTACATAAAAGTATCCGACATTCAAACAAAAAGGCCAACATTAGGCTGTAAATGAGTAATCTAGCCATGAGATACTAGGTTCTCATCTAGATACAAAATTTATATTTGCTCATTCAGTAAAACTTGTTAAAGGTCGTGTCAAATTGTTTCTAAATCACTACTCAACTCGTTATATTAATTTACCTTTTAAAATTCTATACTTCATAATACTTATATTTTTATATTATAATTAGTGATAAGTATATTAAAGACTCTAATAAAATTTATTTTTTACAAGAAAATAAGGAATTTTAGTAAGACATAAAGTACAAAAACACACTTAAACTATTGCCCCGATCTCGATTACACACTTAAACTATGGCTCAATCCAATTGGCTTCAGACACTATTGTAACTAATGCAAATAAACACTTATGCGACAACCATTTTTCTTCCGTTTGTAATTAATGTTCATTAAATGTGCAAAACGCTTACAACATAATTCTGAGTGATTATGGTCATAATATTGTGTGCAATGTGGTAAAGTTGGAAACCTCTAGTCATCAGTTTTTCGATGGTACTCTCAAGTCACCATTTGAATCTCAAATGATGGAGAAGTTCAAGAAATAAAATCGGAGGTGAATGTTTGTATTCGAGACTCAATTAAAAAATTTGATCATAATTCAACGTCGAAAATCGAAACTTATTGTCAAGCATGGAAGTCTAAAGTGTAGGCTATATAATCATGGTCTCAAGTATAAATTCAAAATTGAACATATAATTTTTGTAATTTATTTGTAAAATAAATTTGGAACAAAACATATATAAAATACAGCCATATAATATGTTGTCGTAACTCAACTATATTAATTAATATTGAATTATATTTATATGTGGTATCGTATTAAACTGTACGATACAACACTATGTAGTATGGTGCCACAACATGATATTATAAATTGGTACAACTTATAATTTAATTGTCAATGATTATGTGATTTCAACACAATTATATAAAATGTTTATATAATTGCAAAATAATTATCAATCTATAACCTTTTGAAAGAAACACACATGATTGATTTTTCAGGAATTAACATCCTCATAATTTGATGAATACGTCACACATCTTACTTCAAAAGACCATCCGACATTGAAACAATTAAAAAGGTCAACAAGTAGCTCATTCTGATTTCGAAATAATTATAATTCTATTAAATATTTGTGAATGCATATATACAATTGTAAATTCATCTAGTAATACTAAATTAATTGGCAGATACAAAATATGAAGAAAAGTAGTCGCGTAATTGATTATTCAAATAACTAACAACATTTATGTCCAATATAAAAAATCACTAGAAGAATTGAATTTTATTTTATTTAAATTGGGATTAATTCAAAATCTAAAAGGTATTTATTATTCGTCTTGAATTTTGAAAAGAAGCACATTAAAAATAATAACTTGTGCGTTATATTAACGAAAAAAATGAAATGCACAAAACATATATATTTTACTATATGCCAATGTTTTTATAACATGAAAAATTAAATGTGTAACATCAGGATAATTTAGCGATATAAAAATGCAAGTCATTATTGACTAATCATTCATTTAAGTAACAACCGACGCTTGTATCCGATACAGAAAAAAATAAGAAACAATTATTATTAAAGACAGACGCTTATATTTTATCAAACATATATAACAAAATAATTTTTAGTGAAGGTAATTTCGAAATATAATTGTTGATAAAATATATATAATTCAATATTAATTGAAAAATATATATAATTCAATATTAATTGAGGTAATATAATTGAATAGCAAAACAATTATTATTGAATAGCAAATAATTAGTTGACGCAACATAGTTGGATTCCCAAGAATTAACTGTTGATATAATATATTAGGTAAATGCCTCAATAGGTAAAAAGCGATGTATATACAATACTAAGTATTTTTAGTTAAGATACGATTGTATTTACCTTTTTTTTTAATTTAAAATTAAATCCACGTGTAGGGTGGATTTCACTCAGTGCATTTGCACTGAGTGCACCATAGACTTTTCCGAGTAAACCAATCAATCGTCATTAATGGACAAAAAAATTAAAAAAAATTGTTAAATTCCAGTAAATTGGGCAATCAATCGGCCATATGGTTGGTTGACCAAATAACCCACGATCTTCTCTCTTTTGCCGTATGACACTATTTGATTGGCTAAATATATTTTTATTGAATAAAAATTATATTGTTATTATTATGGATAATAATGTATTAAAAAAATATAAAAATTATATCATAATTTGTATTTTTTGCATTAACTATAAAATGAGCCTATTTTTGACATACTTTGAATCATACTAAAAATCATCAATTCTCGCTCATTTTCTCTCATTTGAAACTATGGATCCAAATGATCCAAATTATTTTTCAAAATCCCAAAATTCAAACTCCCAAAATTATCAATATTATCAAAACTCGCATTTTTCTCCAAATTTCAATCAAAATCTAATTTTTGAAGAAGTTCAATCATCACAATATATATCTCGTAATTTATTCCAAGATGTTCAACAAAACGCATTGTGAGTTTATCCTCTTATATGACTAATAGGGCACAACTTTGTAATAGAGATGCTCATGTCGAGCTTAAAAATTATTTGATTGAGTATATGTGGTGAAAAGTCGGCACTAGTAATTAAATATGTAGTTTACGCCTTTTTGGATTGTATTGTCTTTTGTTATTTATTTTTTTAATATTTGTATTTCATCTATTGTAATCTTCACATTATTATTGAGTTTATTGTTTAATTTAAGTATATGAGGAATATATTATTATTGTAGTTAATTATTTTAAATATAAAATAATTTATTAACTTTGAAAAATATAATAAAAAATCATTATAGATAATAGCTATTAATAAAGAATCAAATAAAATAATTTTTTTTGGATTGTAGAGGATTGTTGATAAAATTGAAAGATTGTGGATTTAAATTGTCGAGTTGATTGCATAGGTGGAGGAGAGATAAATGATTATTTTATCGATAGATTGAATTATGGTAGATTGTTGATGGAGTAGTGTGAGTAGGGCTGGCAAAACGGGCCGCCCATCCCGGCCCGGCTCGAGCCTGTCGGGCCAAGTGAAAAATTCAGACTCGACCCGACCCAGCCCGAAAGCTCGCGGGCCTAAATATCTGAGGCCCGGCTCGACGCCACAGTGTATTTTTTCTGTTTTGGGGCTATATGGCTCGACCATTCGGGCCACTCATTTTTCGGGTCGAGCCGGTCCGGCCCAAAATTATTTCAAGCCAATTTTTTTTAGCCCAGCCCGGCCCAAAATGCGGGTCGGGCCGGGCCTATTTTGCCACCCCTAAGTGTGAGAGAGATAATGATGGCTCGGCCTTCAAAGTTATGATTGGAAAGAATCTAGATTCTATAAGCATGATAAGAGCTAATTGTACAAAAAATTAACAATTTTATACTCTACCTGGTTTTAAGGGCATCTCCTAACAGCCGCTACCTTAGAGGCCGCCTCTCCGATTTTGCAAAAACTTGCTCCAACCATATGCCATATTTACTTGTTTTCTAAAGGAGGCGAAGGGGTACTATTCACCCTCTACCTTTTTTCGCTTTTTTTCTTTTTCACATTTGTTTTTTTTTTAATTATTGTTTTATTGCACTCATTTTTCTTTAGTCTTTATTAATATAGTAATAATGTAAATTATATTATTTTTAGGTTTAATATTATGTTTAATTTCAATTAATATGATAAAAGAATCATAATGCAATCATAAAAAAATTAAAAAACTTAAATTACAACAAATAACATAAAATACATTACATGAAATTAAAACTAGTATATCTCCCGTGCGATGCACAGATAAGATACGTATAGTCTAAAATGTTTCTCTTTCAAATGTGGTTTTGGTTCATTAATTTACCCTTCTGCATAAAAGTCATCTTTATAAGAATTGCTCTTTGTCCGTACTTATATATCGTTGATCACTCCACGATTCAACATTGGACAGTACACTATAAATTATAAATAAGAAAAAAATAACAAAAGGAAGATAAAATTGTGACATTAGTAAAATCATATCTTATATTTTGTGAACACCTAATTTTGAACCCAAGATCTCATGAATAAAAAATCTTGCACTAGAACCAAGTAAGCTATGAGAATCCTCAAAGAGAGATGCATGATTCTAACCTAGCTAGGCCCATCATGCGCCCATGACCTTTATGTTTACCGTCAGAAAATATGAATCATACAAATACAAATCAGTTAATTACTAGTTTAAAATAGTTAATTACTAAGTGCATATTTTAAATAATGATAAATATTAAATAATCAGTTACTGGGCTAATATTTTTATTATCAATAGAATAATTAATGTTTAATTACATATACAAAATAAATAAAGTTTCCTTCCATACATTACATTGTAATTAAATACTTAAAAGTCATCCTATAAATAAATTAAATATTTTTAAAAAATCATAATTTTTTTAATTAAAACATTATTTTTTAATTTAATATAAAACTTAAATATATATTTTTATTCACATAAGAAAGAAAAAAATATAAGGATGCAATAACAATAATTTGTGATGCGTTATTATATTATATTAATAGTTAGCGGGGTAATAATGTGTTTTATGTAAAAAGAACTATGGTTCACGCAAATGATACTGCTATATATTTTGTTGGATTAAAGAAAAGTATTTTTAAAATATTATTTCATATTTTTTCCATAACTGTCAAGTTTTATAGGATAATTTTTTGTTTTTTCATTCTCGAAGTTCCGGTGTATGAAAAAAAAGTAATATATTCCAAACCAAAAGGAGACAATTTCAAAATACATGGCTTAAAAATTATCAAGCGTTGATCAATTTGTGGGCCAAAATTAAGTTAGTTTATATATTTAGTTTAATTGCTCTAGTAAATACATAGATGAAGTACATTTTTTAAATCAATATATTAGATATAATATGTGCATATATATAAATGAAAAACTTGAAATCTACATTAATTTTGGATATTAACAACACTACAAATATCGCACATATATCCACGAGAATTTTAAATACTCATAGTCGTAATCCAGTTATACATATGTATAGTTTCTCCTTCATAAGATCATACCAAATAACGAATTTCAAGAAAAAAATAGAACATGTAATACATTGGGTTGCTTTAAGCAATCCGAATGTGATGATAATGGATTGTTGAGATTGCAACCTACATATATAATACAATTTGAAAAATATGAAATGAACTTTATTATTTAATGAATCTGAATTATCAAGTATTGTCGAACACAATTTAAATAAAAAAACAAAGATGTAGGGTTGTGCATGTGACAATGTGTGGATCATCGTATTGTGATTTAGTTTCAATAAATTAAAAATACAATTCAAATGTCTAAGAACTAAGATACATTGAATTAAATAACAACTCCTATATATCTTTCATACCACTTTAATCTTGTTGGTCTCTTCACTCTTGAAGCCTTATTTGATGTAGTATTTCTTTGACTTTGAATAAGGATTAATTGCAACTGGATTGTCAGTTTTGGCTTTGATAGTCTCATTTAAAAGTGAATTTATATGTGTAACACCCCAGATTTTCGGATAGCGATTAGAGAATTCTTAATAGTAATTAATCAGTTAAGGAAAAAATTTAAATAAGGTTTAAGAGAAGTCAGATGTCAGTCACGACTTTAGGGGTCGATTTTCATGAAATCGTCTTTTCGGAAATTTTGATCTTAACTCTGTTATGGCCGATTTTGGTATTGTTAGAAAAGTTTTAACTCAAGGAGTGTGCTGGTGTTCCTGAAATTTTATTCTGAAGTCATTTGAGTTCCCGGTGATGAAAAACGTATTTAAAAGATGAATGAATAGTAACTTTTGTGTGCGTTCGTGATTTAGAAAATTTACGACATCCTCCTTGTTGATCTGAGTCTTGTTCTGTCAAGCCCCTCTTATGGGAAATGACTCAAGAAATCCGTCTGCATTCATGGATTTCCATTCTGAGGTCAATCGAACGCTTGAGAGCAAAATCTGTCAGTTTGAGTAAATAGTAAAAAATAATTTTGAAAAAGGAATCTTGGCTCGTCTTTCTTCTGACGACCTTGTCTTCATCCTGAGTCAGGTTGGTTCACTAGTACTCAAGCCAATGAGTCTCCCGGTATTTTCAAATCTTGAGTCTGAGGTCATTTGGACCTCGAAATCGAATAAAGCAGTTTTTAACCGAACCCGGGGTAACTTTTGACGTATTCTTGCACTGTAATGGCTTCCCTTGGAAGCCAAAACTTTTCCTATAAATAGGACATCCCTTCACTCATTTTTCACCATTCACTCTTCACTTCTCCATTTCTTGAAAGGGGGAAATCTCTGTGAGAGTCAAGAGGAAGTTCTTGTCGAAGCGAGGGACATTCTTCGTGAGTGTTCCTTCGAGACGACGAGCGGAGTAGCGTGGAAGGGATGTGGTGAGGGAAAGTGCTAGGGACGCTGTTGGGTTATAGCAGGCGGCTTTGCCGCCGTTGCGACTCGACGAGACGCTGAGCTAGCCACCTTCCTTCGATGCACCCGACTCCGTCCATTCTTGTTCGTCGGCCTCAAATACATTTCTTTCTTGTCTTTTAATTTTTCTACATTTATTTCCGTTTTTCGTGTTCTTCATGTTCTTCATTATTACTCGTTTAATTCCGTCTAAAGTTTAGTATTTCGATTCTTGTTGAAATTCCAAGTTAAAAGCATTTCCGTTATATTGCTCGTTATTATTCTCATTATTACATTTTCGTCATTATTTCTCATAGTTAGCCTCGTTTATTTCATTGAAGTTCCATTCAAGTTATATTTATGATTTTCGTCGTTATTTCTAAGTGTTCAAGGAGGATTGTCGTGTTATTCCGTTATAATGTCAATTTCTTTTCAAGATTAAAGCATGTTCATTTCTATGTTTTTGCAAAGTGTTAAGCCTTGTTTTGAAGTTTAAAACGTCGAGGAAAGGGAGAGGCGAACGAGTAACACCTCGACCAACACTTCGATCGAAAGTTTTGGAGGTTCGTGAAAGAGCACGGGCCGTGCAAGCATTGCACGGCCCGTGCAAAGCCATGCAAAACTCACGGCATGAGTCGGGGAAGCTAGCACGGACCGTGCTAGGGCTTGCACGGACCGTGCTATCCTTGCACGGCCCGTGTCGGAAATTCTGGGCATCTAGTTCTTGTCCCATTAATTAGCATGGCCCGCGCTATGCTTGCACGGCCCGTGCAAGGCTTCTGCCGCCATGTGTTTGTCTCCAAGTGTGTTCTAAACTCGAGTCTTTCAAACCCTCGTGTTTACTAAAGGTTTTAAAGTCGTGTAATCTGTGTTTAAGTCCCAGTTAAGGGTGGGAAGGTTAGATGTTGTTTAATTTCGTAGTCATTCGAATTCTTCAAAGGAGGCCGCTAAGTAGACGATTCGACTTTTGTAGGAGGAAGTGAGCCCCGTGGAAATCTGGAGAAGAATCGTGAGCCCGTTGCTTCATCCTCCATTCAATAGTCGAGGTGGGTAATTCTATCTCATCTAAAAGTTTAAGCTAATAAGCTATAGAAGCATGTTCAGGTAAATGAAATATCCAATTAAAAGTTTTGCTCTACCTGATTGATCTTTGTACAAAAGAAGGAAGGAAATGAAGTTATTATATGTTAAGTGAGCTCTCAAGCATGTTTAGATATGCTAGAAATGTTTAAGTATTGTTTATGCTAGCATGAGATATTTGGATTTGCTTTTAGTTGCAATCTATGTTTATGCACGTTCATTTCCTTGTATTTGAATGTTGGATTTTGCTAAGACTTATTTAGCTAAATATTGCCTTCTAAGGTAGTGATAATTCCCTTATAAGCTGAGATCATGCTAAATTAAAGATTTAGGCTTAGACGATTGATCTAGGCTTGGTACTGCTAGCAAAGTTAAGAGAGGAAGGAAAGTTAAGAAAGGAAGGTTATAGTTTCTGATGTAAGCAGGACTTGAGCTTAGGAATCATGATCTTTGATCATTAAGAGAGTCACTGCTGGGTTAATTCCCTCGCAAACTCGTGAGGATATTTGAGGTAACCCCTCTTCTATCCTATGGCATGCCTAAGGGTGCAGTTGACATCAGGTTTGAGCCAAGGTTGGGCCCAAAAGTAAAGAAAAGGTTTTACGGATGTGGAGAGGGCTTTTGCGTTTTGCTTTCCATATACCGTCAGTTAATTATTGCATATTTCTGAAGTTATTAAAGTGTTTTCATTAAAACCCACTGAGTACATTAGTACTTACGCCCTCTTCTTTTCAAATATTTTCAGGTTAAGATGCTGAGGATGTTGGTGGCTGTGGATGTTGGTTAGCTGCCAAGATTGTTTTGTTATAGCATAAGTTTCTTTTGAAATCCCATTATGTTTCTGTCACTCTGATATACTCTTTATAATTTCTAAGTCGTATTATGTTTACCAAGATTCTATGAATATCCTCCAGACATGATCTTATATATATATATATATATATATATATATGTGAATCGATGCCTATTAAGTTATATTCTTGTCTCTTGAGTTATGTTTCTTTTCCGCCTATGAAGAGGCCTAAGCATGTTGACTCTGTTTAAATTGCCCTGACCTATGAATGGGTCCTTACTTGTTGGTATCTGATAAACCTTTACCGTTCGTTATATCTTGCCAATCATGATTCCTTCTTAATTAAGCAATCTCGAGCATCATCGTCTATATTTCGAAAGTGTATCTCTATCCGTAGATCCTCTTTGTTAATCTTTCATTCTTGTATTAATCCCTTAATTAACACATCATCCCCATTCGTTAATTCCTCTCTCGGGACTGGGTTGTTACAATATAACATATTGCCACCTCTGGTTAATGTATATATTGACAAATTTATTATTAAAATAATTATTGAGGTATATAATCTTTCCAAATTTAATATACACCTATGATTAAGCTATGTAATCTTTTCAAATAAAACGATGGCATCATTATTTTCCCCTTAATTAAGAAAATTCCCTTCATTGTTCGCAATTGAAATGACCGAATTTGAGGAAATATGCTTATATTTTGTTTACCCTTAATTAAGAAAATTCCCTTCATTGTTCACAATTGAAATGACCGAATTTGAGGGAATATGCTTATATTTTGTTTAAGTATCAAGATTTATATTTATAGGAAATATACAGTAGTCATTGACAGTAAAACTATTGATTTGTAATCAAGGTTGCAGAAGGCGCTACGCACTAGTCGGGCAGCCGAGGGAGGCCTAGCGCCTGAGTACCTGGGCGGGGCCTAGGGCAATTCTAGGCCTTTTTTATATTATTATTTTATATATTTCTTAATAAATATAAAAAAATTAATATATAAATTCATAAATATTAACATTCCAAATAATATCAATTAAAGTTTAAATCATCCAAAATCCAAAACAAACAAATCAAGATCAAATTATTCAAAGTTCACGACAAAATAACATTCAAAGTTCAAATTGAAATCAAATTCAAAAGAAATCAATATTCAAAGTTCAAACATGCAAATATATTCAACTTCATCAACCATATCAATTTCTTTTTATGTTTTAGAAGTTCAATTTTATTTTTATGTTTTAAGTTTTAGCCTTTAGCCCTTTAGGAATTTTTTTTTAAAAAAGGAAAATGGCCGCCTAGGTGCCAAACAATTCCGCCTAGGCGGCCCGCCCATCACAAGTGCCTTGAATTAATGATTTTCGCCCCGAGAAGGTGCCGATTAGCGCCTAGACCGCATTCTACAACAATGTTTGTAATATATTTGCCTGGGAGATTACATATTTGAGTTATATAGGTGATGATTTGACTTTTTTTGTGTAAATATTTAGGTAACTACGGTCTACATTTGGGTGCATATATTTAGTTTATCATATAATTATAATATATTTAATAATTGATATATATATATATATATATATTGACAGTGCGAAAATTAACACATATTGCTTCATTTTATTTCTTATTAACTACACGATATCAATTTGATTAATTAATCAAATTAAATATTATAAAATTTCATGATTTGATATTTAGGGCTGAAAAAATAGATTACTATTTTACCCTAAACTATTTTACTTTTAGATATAGTAGGTAAAGATTGATTAATATAAGATGTGCTATATGGCAATGATTAATTTTTTTTTATACTACATTAAGATGTAAATTATTATGTAAATTAATTTTAATTTATATAATAAAGATTTCCATTTTTGAGCATATAGTTTAGACAGGAAAATAGATTATTTTTATTTATACTTGACTATCTTACTTTTAGCTATAATATAGATATAGATATAGATTACCACAATCTCTTCTCGTAGTTTGCAGGTTCTTTGGAAAGCTCAAAGCTCGTTGGCGTGCAATCATTTCGTATATTAATCATATTCATTTTCGTGTTTCTCATATTTATAGAGAGGGGGATTGTGTTGCTGATATTTTGGCCTCTTCTATTGTTCCTAGTGGTTATTGGACTTCGGTTATTCCTTGTATTTCTAGTGTTGTTTTACAGGATTTGCATTCTCCTGGTTTTTTTTTATTTGTTTAGAGGAGTATTCTTTTTCCCATATAACTTTTCCTACACTGGGTTTCCATATGTGTTTTGATGAGGTTTCGGTCCCCTAAGTTATCGACATATGATTTCTGGGACTTTTAGGTTTGTCACATTTTTTCGTTTTTATTTATACAATTCATTTGGAGATATAGATTACCACAATAGTACATAAAAATAACATAAAACACATTGCATTAAAATAAAACTACATTAATATTATTAAATGTTGGTTTTATGTTCAAATAAAATTTAGTGTTGTAAATTAATTTAAATGATATTATTTTTAATTATTATTAAATAATTTTAAATATAAATATATTTGAAAAATATATATGCTACATAATGATTTGATTAAAAAAATCAATATTAGGAAGTACAAAAATGGAATATTCAATTGTAGAGTGAAATTTAGAGTTGATGGTTATAGATGTTTTTGCTCCTATACTCCATTTTCCTTTAGAATAGAGGCAGAGAAAAAAAAATGATTGAAGAAGCTCTTAAACCTCACGAATGTAACACTACCTTTTGATTTGATGCAAATTAATAGTTAATTTTTTTGACAACTAAATTATAATGTGCCCTATATTTTTAGGGTTTGGTCTTCTCTTCATAAGACTAATGAGTCTGGCTCTTAGATGGGCTGACCCATCAGGCCCATTAGAAGTCGAATACTCCTCACCAAGTCATGGTTAAAAAAAAAATATATGAAGGACACCTAATTTACAACCCACACCAAATCAAACCTAAACTCTTGGCCATATCATCCCCACCGACGACCTGCCACCACTTATCCCTACCGTGAACACAAGGTCTTCGCCGCCATTGAGCCACTAGAAACACAAAGGCGATGTCACTATTGAACCACTGCAAAGACACAACATCGTCACTCAACCACTGTGAAGAAACACAGCTGTCGATCATAGCTGAGCCACCACAAAAATAAGGTCGTCGTCACCGCTGAGCCACCGCAAAGACAAGGTCTTCGTGTCACTTAGCCAAAACAAAGAAAACAATCATCATTGCACTACTTCCATTGCCAAAGATCTCATAGATTCTAATTATGATGCCTTCTTTTCCTTTTCTCTCACCATCTCCATGAAACTAAACAAGTTTCAGTTGCATTGCTAGATTCTCATTTTGAAATTTGAATTCGTATAATTTATTAGATTTCACACAAACATTTGGTCATATATATTAATATTGTAGTCAACTTTATTTTGAGGGATTTGTGTTGGCATTGCAAGTTGTATTGCATTCTTCTTCCTTGGTGGTGTATTATTTGGAAGCATAATGAGTGAGAGTGTAACACAAATTTTTATATTTAATTTGATAAAACACAAAACAGTGTACAATAAAATGATTTCAGATCAAAAATATAAATTTATCGATCCAATCTCTATTTTTCCTCTGATTCTTTTCTTCAAAACTTGATTTTCAAACGGTCTTTGAAATCTTCAGAGTAAATTTGTCTCTTTGATTTTCTCGGACTTGTTGTTTGAACTTGGCTTTTGAAGTTTTCTGGAAAGATTTGTATCCTCGATCTTCTTTGACTTGATCTTTAGTCTTGATAACGTTAACTCGGAGGGCCGACGCCTTGTTTCCGGATCAAACGCTAATTTCGAAATGAATTTGATGAAGAACGCCTTTGACTGCCTTGCTTATGGATCAAACGTCATCTTCGGGATGAATTTGGTGAAGAACGCCTTTGAATGTCACAAGAACGCCTTGAATATCTTTGATAATTTCACTTATGGAAGTTCTCAAATTCTTGAACTCTTCAAATGACTTCTGGTGTGATTTTCAACTGATATAGAGGCCCCTATTTATAGTTGTAGGGAAAGAGATCTACAGCTGATGTGATACTATCTCATTGGCCGTTGGAAATTGATATATATCTTTTGAAAGATATTTATTTTTTGCCAAAGACTCTTGATGTTTATCATATAATAATATCTTTATTATTTAAATACTTTATCTAATTTTGGATTTCATAAGATTCCAAAATTAAATAAATATATAAAAAATAATAAAAATATTCTATATAATATTTTAAATTTTTGCTATCTACAGAGAGGTTTGTTGTGAATTATAATTTGAGATGCTATTTTTTTCAGAATCATCTATTTTATATTTTCAAATTTCAACATTCGTGATACTTTGTTGCATTCATGCTGATATTTTTATGTAATATATGTGAATTATAATTTGAGATGCTATTTTTTTCAGAATCATCTATTTTATATTTTCAAACTTCAACATTCGTGATACTTTGTTGCATTCATGCTGATATTTTTATGTAATATATGTGATACATTAGATTTTTTTAGCGGCTCTCCTATTTGGTTTCAAGAGTTAAAACTTTGAAAAAATATATTGCTTGCTGATAAACATGGATTTTGCATAGCATTTCGGTGTCTATTTGGATGGTATTTAAAGATTAATGCATGCAAAAGTTGGTGTTTGGATGTTGTTTCGACTTTTCTCGTGCATTTTCATGTTTTGCTATTTTTCTTGAAGTTTGAGCTAAAATATAGGATACTTTCAAGATCCAATTCAGATAAGAGAGAAGTTAAAAAGATAGAGAATCGAGTTAGGATCATTCTGCAACTTGAATCGAGTCAATCGGACGAAAAACGAGCAAGAACGGAGCAAAACAGTGAAGGGTGCTGAGACTGCCGCGACCCGACGGATAGCTGATTATGGATGTTATTGCACGAGCTTAGTTTCAACTGATTATGGAATAATATCAATCGTTTAGTTATGAACATATATAGTGAATATTTAAAAAAATTGATTGTAGTCTTATTACATGACAAGTGACACTTCTTTTAATGTAGTATGGTGTTGTTCTTCATGTTCAATAGTACTTTTCCATATTGAATGTTGTAAAAAAAAAAAGAAACATAATTTATAACTTGATAAATTGATTACGCAACATGTACCATTGGAAACTCATTCTCTAGACAAAACAATATAGAAAACAAAATTAATTAAATAATCAAAATATAGAGAAGAAAAATATCTCTAATTTCAAAGAAATGTATCACTGATTACACATAAAAGTATCATTAATGATCTTGAAAATTATTAAACAATCAAAATATAGAGAAGAAAAATATCACTAATCACAAAAAAAAAGTATCACTAATTACACATAAAAGTATCGCTAATGATCTTGAACGGTTGACTGCATTAGAGAAGAGAAATATTAATTATTATTGATTAAAATATCTATAATTACAAAAGAAAAGTATTACTAATTATAAAGAAAAGAATAACTACTTAGAAAAAAAATATCACTCATTACAAAAAAAATCAGTAATTACACATAACAATATCACTAATGATCTTCAATGGGTGACTGCCTTGCCTCTATGCATAGATTTGCAAACACCAAAAAATAAATTAATCATTCAAAATATCCAATAAAGTAGATAATACAGAAGCAAATATCAATCCAACTTCAAAGTTAAATCACAATTATCCCATCGAAAATAGAGTGTAGAAGCAAATATCAAAGATAACTCTCTAATACTGAAAAAAGAATATTATGTTTACATAATTAATTGCCAAGTATAACGATCAAATTTCTCCAAATCTACTTAACAAAATTGAACAAGTATGAAAACCTAACAAAAAAAAGGAATAATTACCCATGATTTTGAAGGTTTGATATATGCTGCTAGCATTATTGCCACCACTCTAATATGAGTCACCATCCTCGTCCCCCATGAATGCAACGGCGGCGACGGAGCACGTAAACACTCAAATCCACATGTGCACCCCATAAACAAACCATGTATCCAGATTCACCTCCTCTACTCATTGTCTGAGACGTCAATGATACCGATAATAAGAACGAGAGGCCATAAAGATGGTGGAGATGCAGATTAGGAGAAGAAAAGAAGACAAATGTAAAAGACAAAAAAAACTAGGGTTTTGAGAGAAAAACAGATGGGAGACGAATGAGTAAAATGAGCAAATTTTTTAATTTATATATCGGTTTTGGGTTAAGTCGGGTTGAGTCAGTGGTTGACCTACCCGTCTGATACGTTAGGATCCATGTACCTAGTGCACAAGAGAATTTGTGATATTTTTATTGTGCCCAACATTTTGTACACTAGTATACGATGTCATAATACATGCCCTAAAATTAATACGTGATATAATGATGCTTGAGATATATAATTTCACTTTTGATCCCATGAAAATATGGTTAAAACATTTTTAGTCTCATATTTGACTCCTAAAGGTTTATTTACTTGATTTTTTTATCCCAAATTTTATATTTTTTTTGTCCCAAAACTACCGGTCCACTTAACAACTGTTTGTGGATATTAGTTTTGAGACAAAAAAAGTCTAAAATTAAAATTGAGACAAAAAAAAAGTTGAGAACATTGTATCATGTTGATGAGCCCGGTGCTAGCATTGATGATTCAAATTCTGAGTTGCAGCTTAGAGGTCCAGTGACGAGACTTAGAGCCAAGAAGCTGCAAGGATACCTTCAATGTCATGTCGGGAAGAAGCTGGAGGATGTTGGAGCTGATTTCAAACAGCCCAAGTTGGTGACTATTTTAAGCATCGAGGAGCTCGATTGAAGCCATGGCAAAGTCGTTCCTTGCTGATTTAATTAGTTAATTTATTTGTTTCCAGTCTATTATTTCAGTTGTGGATTTATTTATTTAGCAGGCCTAATTATCACAACCTGTTTAAGTGATATTGGACCCAGTAGTAGTTTTAATTAGCCCAGTTCGAATTCTAGGCCCAAGACACTTTAATTTTCATTCCCTATGTTAATTATTTAGGGAATTTTCGTTCTTGATGTTTCTCAGACTGGATTTGAATGAAAAACAGCTTTACGCTTTTCTCCCGTCTCACAAACAAACATCAATTCTTTGGTAGAGTTTGGTTCAGGCGATTCCAAGCTTGAAATCTATTGTCTCGTTCGTGATATCTCGTAGTATCCGGGTTAGACAGCCATTGAAGATTGCTCCATAGGCGCGTTCCGAGTTCTCGTCGATTCGGCGTTCGTTTCGGGTAAGATTCATCTATCATTCTCATTTTTCTTCATCACCGATCCTTCCACCATCACCACAGCCACCACCCACGTCCATAACACTTCCATATCATCATCAACACCCACAAAATCGTCTCACTCCAGATCGAAAGTCGGATTCATCGATTTAGGTCTAAAAATCCTAAATCGGGTCAGAAACTTCCCACCATTCGATCTCTTAAACCACTTGGCCAAATTAGCTGAATTTTGGATATGTTTTGCATCTCTACAGATTGTGCCTTGTGTTAAAACTTGAGCTCAATCAGAGGTCGTTTGCATAGATTTCTGTTCGTGTCTTTAATTTAGAGTTTTACGTGTTATTTGGGTTGTTTTGTGTTTAATTCTTGTTGAATTCGAATTCTTTGATTTAGTATAGTATATTGAGGTTAGTAATTCAGTATTGATTAGTTTATTGTTGGGTTGAATCACATACATAATTGGCGTTGTTTGATTCTAAGCTTCCGCGTTATATTTGGTCGTATCACATGTGCATTATTACCGTTTGATATAATGTCACTTTTACTTTTCAAATAGAATATTTAATCATATTTTCATTCTCTACACTTTTTGATCTCAGTCTTAACATTTTTTGTCCTAAATTTATTTTATTGACTTTTGTGATCCCATGCTTTATGTTTCAACTTTTTTTATTCCAAATTTAACATTCTCAAACGATTGTGAAGTAAGTTGTTAAATTTCAGTTAAAAAAAGCCAAAAAATAAAATTTGAAATCCAGTAAATATCCCTCCCTTTTTCCTTTCTCTTTTATTTTTCTTTTTCAGAGGTCTCACTCTCCATTTTTCTTTTCTTTTTTTCCAGTTTTGACGCTAATGTATAAGATCGTACACTGCGCTCGATAATTACTCTTTGAAAAATAAATATATAAATATATATACCTTAAAATGGAATTAATAAACCATAACATTAAAGTAAATTAATTTAATTTTGTGAATTAAAATAATTTTTTATCGACGTCTCACGTAGTGTACTTGTCTGACGCTAGCACGTGGACTCGTGCAATGTGCTCAATAATTAATTTTTGTGAAATAAATATATACCATAAAATGGAATTAGTGAACCATAAGATTAAAGTAAATTAATTTAATTTTTTGAATTAATTTTTTTTTATCAAGCCCCTTGCGCGGTGCACAATCGCACTTTTTTTGGGCTCATATACTACGTTCAATAATTATTTTTTAATATTTAATTACTATGATTTATTTTTAAAAAAATTATGTTTTATAAATTTTTAATTTATTTTCTTTTGATAAATGTGATTATGATTATTTATTTTATAATTAATTTTTATTTTATAATATATATTATTAAAATCATAAATTTAATAATTAAATACAGAATAAAATACAAGAAAGCGTAATAAGAAATTTCAACCCACCACTGTGCAGTCACTTTCCTTTTGACTGACTGGTAAATCTCAACTAAAGAGAGAGAAAAAATCTCAACTAAAGAGAGGTTTTCTCAAAAATAAAAAAGAAAATAAAAGAAAACTAAAGAGAGATGAAAATAAAACCCTTGATAAAATGAGGAAGTTGAGGGTACTTATGTCCTTTTACACACCCGGTTTCTCCTAAATCCGTAGTCGGAAAAAACCCCCTCCGAAATCGCAGTAGCATTCGTTTCCCCCTGCGCCCCAAATCCCCCTCTCCCTCACACCCAAATTCACAGATAGAGAGAGAAAGTTGTACATGCAGAAGGGGATTCTCCATAATGATTTCAATTACCTCCGCCGAGCTGAACTACCTCATCTTCCGTTATCTTAACGAATCTGGTAACTCTCCCTCTCCCTCTCTCTCTCTCGCTCTGTGTGCGTGCGCGCTCCATTTTTGGTTGTGCGCTTTAATTGGAAACTGGGTTTCTTATCCTTGAAATTGATTTTTTGGTGCCAATTAAGCAACCATGGTATCTTATATGGGTTTTCATTTTATAATTCAGAATTTATGTTTCTCCAACCAGACGATAATAATTAGTAAAATAAGCAGTTTAGTGATGGTGGAGAACGTTGAAGGAATGGGCTTTTCACGGTAGGGAGATTTGTCTTTAGATTTTGGGGTGGGTTTGTGAGATGGAGCTTGATAGTGAAGCTTTGGGGACGTTCTTCGTTAGGGACGTAGCATATCAAAAGTTATTGTCATGAAGTTTGTATGGAAGAAAAATAAAAGTCTTCATAGTCTAAACTGAGGAATTGATTACTTATGGTCAGATGGTAAGAGAGTCATACTTATTTGTAAGGGAACCTTAATGTTTTCTGTAGATGCTTCCAGAGATATAGGTATTGGGCCTTAAGAAAAAAGTTAAAGTTGCCAGTTCGACAAAGCCTGCCTCTTATAAGATTTGCATATTGAATCCAGTCAAATAAAGATTCATCTCATTATTGATATGACAAGTTGAAGTAGAAGTATTCCCTTATAGGGGGACGTTCTTTCATGCTTAAATGCTTGTTTTATGGAAGTCACTATTGTCCGGTGTCTATGAAGTGGTTTTGCATATCAATGGAATGACATCTAAGTCTTAATTCCTTTTATTGTCATTTTTCAAATGTCTTATATCAAGATCTTGCCTTTATAGACATTATGCTCTGACCTACCTACCGGTATTCGTAACAAAAACACACAAGGTTTTGACAGGGGTACTATAATTTTCGTGGAAGTCTATTGTTGTTGACGGTTTTAAAGATTTTTTTTTTTTAATTGATTGTGGAAGCATATTACATGGTGGTACCTATTATCTTTTGACTGAAATAAGGCAATTGAGAACCACAATACAACTTGATACTACAGCTGAAAATATATAGTGGGAAAGGAAGAGTAATCTTTACTCACTTGTGCTTTTGCACATTAGCTATGTCGAGCATGTGAGAAGTGGAGTAGTTTGTCCATTATTTTTCATACCACTCAGACCAATTCACATTTCTAGTGCTATTTTGACTTTTTTAATATGATAGAAATAAAATTTAAGCACAAGGAGCTTCGCCTCTTCGGGTGGGGGGATGTAGGGTTTTATGGCATAAAAATGTCAATGGTCTCTATCTAGCAATATTTTTGTGTTACCATAATGTGAAGTTCTTAAGAGAATTAATTCTTTGTAACTTAAATTTATGGGCATCATTAACTTCTTTTTGGAAATTATGGTTTTCAGGGTTCACGCATTCTGCATTTGCTTTAGGATATGAGGCGGGGATAAATAAAAGTAACATTGACGGCAACCTTGTTCCACCTGGGGCTCTCGTTACCTTTGTTCAGAAAGGAATTCAATATCTTGAACTAGAAGCAAATGTGAATAATGTAAGAGTGCCACTCTGTTGAATATCTGTTACTAGAGTTATCTGTTTCCCTTCTTTCTGAATTCTGTCATGATCTTTGACATCTCCAGGATGATTTTGACATGGATGATGATTTTCAGTTCCTACATCCTTTGGATCTAATAACAAAAGATGTAGATGAACTCCAAAGGATCATAAAAGAGAAAAAAGAAAATATTCAGAAGGATAAATCTAAGGGAAAGGAGAAAGAAAATATCGAAAATGGCCGGGAACATGACCGTAGACTTACAATGGAAAAGGAGAGAGAAATTGTAAGAGAAAAGGAGAATGAAAGACAACAGAGAGAGAAAGAAAAGGAACGAGATAGAGAGAGAATGGAGAAAGAAAAGGAGAAAGAGAAGGAGAAGGAGAAAGAGAAAGAGAAGGAGAAGGAGAAGGAGAAGGAGAAAGAGAAAGAGAAAGCCAAAGAAAAAGAAAAGCCCTTTGAGGATGTCAGTGATGTAAATCATACTGGAGATGAGATAAATGGTAGACTTGAGGAGAATGGAGCTGATGGAGGTAAGACCTATTTCAGCTTTTCTAACACACTTGAACTTGCCTTCTATGAAGATGTACCTTAAATCTTCCTGAAGTGATTGGATCTCCGTTTCTAGTTTTCGTAATGTGCACGTCCTTGCAATTCTCTGTCTTTCCAATAAATTTAACTTATTATATGCATTTATTTATGTCATGAATAGGGCCAGAACCAATGGATATTTGCGCTAGTTTACCTTCATTGCCCTGTGAATTCCCAAATTCTGATGTGACAGTTTTGCAAGGTCACACTTCTGAGGTTTGGTCATATTATAAATTCCTTAATCTTTATTTCCAATAGTCAAGAGAAATTGCGATGAATATTTTGTTTAGTTATGGAGGGTGCCTCGCTAATGCTTCTTTATCTTTGCAGGTTTTTGCGTGTGCATGGAATCCTACTGGTTCACTTCTTGCTTCTGGGTTAGCTTAAACTCCAAATATTACTTCTTTTAACAATGATTATGTTTACTTTCTTGCTTTTTTGCATTTGAATCCTTACTGTGTTCCCCCTTATTTGAGAGTCATATACCTGGTATTGTTCAGAAACTTCTAGTTTCTCCTTTTGCTTTTATTAGTTGTTTTCCTTTTATCTTAACAATCTGTTTATTGGGTCAAAACCTTGTCATCCATTTATTGCTTCCTGCCTGGTCGTGCATAGAAGAAATCTTTTGATTACTTTCTGGCAAATTAACCGTGGGTTTACTTAGTTTTCTGCCTGTTATAAGGGACCTCTTAGTGATAACACTTTGTTATCTAGTATTATGACGGGAACGAAATCAATCTTCTACTATAAATAACTTTAGTGGGATAGTTTCATCCTCATCTGCCACGGAGCAGAATGAATGTCTTGAAGCAATAATACTTGAGCTTATATCTGCAGATGAAGATGAATAACTACAAACTGGAAGAATTTTCAGGAAACATGTGGTTGTTAAGTTATCTGATTGATCGGATTTGTAGGTCTATGTGCGTGGGTAGAAGCGCGGTTTAATTAAGTTGTTATTTCCTTGTTTAATTTATTAAGTTACTTATTCCAGTTGTTTATGTTTAGTGAGCTTGCGAGCCTTGCATGGACCGCAATCACTTAGTATTTAAGTTTAATTTTCGCTGGTTAGGAATGCATAGAAAAGCATAGGAATATTTTGGCAGACATAAGTCTGTGGGAGGAACCTTAGGGTTTGGATTTCTGTCAGGGTTTTTATTACAGTTCAGTTTATTGAAGTTAATATTTCAGTTCTTTTTCAATCTAAAGTTTTCTCTATCAATATTGTAACCATAGTTAACTTCATTTTGATGAACCTCTATATCTTGAAGAGTCTGCTGCCCTGCTCTGCTAATGCATTTTCTTTGTCTTATTTATTAATAGTTAGTTTCTGCACCTTTTCAAGAGATATCTCTAATTTCCTTTCTCTTAGACGATTTTTATTTCTATTTTTGACCATATGTCACACTTGATCAATCATTATCCTCCCTGGCTCATCCTTTCCATCTGTCATTCGTTCTTTTTTGTCCTTGGGCAAACAGGAAGAATTGAAGTTTCTTAGTGGTCCAATCTTTCTTTAGCTGGCTATGCAGGTATTCTCATGAACCTTGTGTAGGAGCAATGTTAAAGGAAACAAAATGCTATAGTGTCCTGAGATCTAGATGTTCATCAAGATATAACTAAACAAGGAATCTGTTGTGACCAAAGTAGACATGTCATTTCTGATTCTTGCATGTGTAAAAATTATGTAACTTATGAAATGTATTATTGAACTCTTAAAACTTTTACGCATGTCAGAGTAGCCTCACATGTAAGTGATGTAACATGCTTGATTTGTACTTTCCTTGTTAGGGGTTAGGGACATTTAATTCATGATGGCTTTCTTCCATGTCTTCTTGCATGTTGGAGCTTCACATTTCTTTAACATCTTTGCAAGCAGTACATAACATTGTTTTTCTGGGATTTTTCTTTATGGCTTTTCGTCATAGTCCTTGAGTCTTCATATTCTTGGCATCTGACGCCCCTTGTTGAGTTAACTGAATTAAGGTGTTTATAGATTCTCTTGCACTGTATGTTTATGGAGGGATGCCAACCATGGCTTAGTTGATAGTAATGTTCTGATATTACAATCTATTGTGTGTCATGCACTCATGCTTGGTTTCTTTTAGGTTCATCGTGTTAATTGAAGTCCTACGGTGTTCATTTCTTTGATAGGTCTGGAGATTCCACTGCTAGAATTTGGACCATTGATGGTCCATCTAGCTCCACTACAGAAAATGGGCCTTTCAATGTTGTACTAAGGCATTTCAAGGGTAGAACAAATGAAAAAAGCAAGGATGTGACAACACTTGACTGGAACGTAAGTTTCTCATACAAGTCTTAGTTTTATTGTTTTATTTCTTCATTCATTCTCTCTTCATGATGGACGTGGTCAGTCTGATGCAGAATGACGTGACATTATTAATCATTTTCATTTCTTGAAACATGATCTTTATGTAGGTTGACGGCACACTGCTTGCTACTGGTTCTTATGATGGCCAAGCAAGGATATGGAGTAGAGATGGTTAGACTTCCTCATAATGCGATTGGTTAAAACTTATGCCTCTTTGAAGCTTGATGTTCTGCGATAATTTTGAATCATGTGAACAAAACTGTGGTACTTAAGCATATGGTATTTATATATTTTCCTTTTGGGTTGGGGAAAGGAGAGTAGTGGGGAGTGGGGATTAAGCCAGAGATCTCTCCCTTTTACACAAGGGTTCACTATCGTTAGTTGATATTTTTTTGCTTGAATTTCTGTTTCTGCTGAAAACTTCATTGCCTGTTCTTGTTTAGTTACATATTATCAGGAAAAAGAGATTTTGTTTTTCATATCTCTTGGCTAAATGTTTTGCATGTGGAAGGCACTCTGCCTTGTTCTGTCATGGCCAAATCTCTTGAGGAGGTGTTGTATTAGTCAAATATCGTTGCTTAGAAAGAAATAAGCATATATGCAATGGAGGGTTTGGAAGTTGTATATGATACTCATAAGAAGAAATATTGTCCAATTCCAGTTGGGAAACTTTAGGAAGAAAAGGTTGTAGCTTAGTGCTTATTTGCACATTTGATGGGATATGCAATCCACAATTGATTTTCTGCTACAGTGAGGATCATCCCTCAGGAGAGTGTGATATGAATTCTGGCCTGTTTCTCTGGGTGGACCTCTGCTCAAACTGGATTGGTCCCATCAAGTTGGAGTTCCACACACCAATATGATGAGTTACTTTTTGTGCAGTCATGCATGTGGAGTGAAGTCTCATTGCTTAAATGTTATGATTTTGTATCTATTTTGTATGTTGAGGATAATAGTTTAAAAGGTTGCTGTGCCTGGATGGTTCTTTAATCAACTTATGAAAATGAACAAACAATGACATTTGGATGGACTAATGACCAATTCTCTGTAGAGAAATTGGGACAACATTTTTCATGCTCATATATCTGGAGAATAGAATGGTTGACCTTGTAATGATTAGATACAATTTAATGCGTGTGCTGCACATAGGAGTCTAAGCATTGAAGTATAAAGGTGCGACTCTCGTCTCTCATGTGCATGATGCCGTGCTTTCTTTTTATCCAGGGGAACTGATTAGTACATTAAATAAACATAAAGGGCCAATCTTCTCCTTGAAGTGGAACAAGAAAGGAGATTTTCTTCTTAGTGGAAGTGTTGACAAAACTGCAATTGTGTGGGATGTTAAGACAGGCGAATGGAGACAACAATTCGAATTTCACTCAGGTGCTATTGTGTCCTTTCTCATCCACTGTTCTGCTTGAGTTTGTTCTTATGTATGGTTTTGTTGATGAAAGCAAGTTTGGTGGGATATGTTCAGTTTCTAACTTGTATGATCATTTCATTATGTATTTGCTAGCAGCTCCTGCCCTGGATGTTGATTGGAGAAACAATGTTTCCTTTGCTACATGCTCTACCGACAGCATGATATATGTTTGTAAAGTTGGAGAGAACCGGCCGATCAAAACTTTTGCAGGACATCAGGTTTTTTTCAGCTATTACATTTGTCTCTGCATTTTTTTTCTTTTCTTTTCTTTTTAATATCTTGGACACTTTGTGGTACTTTTGGACGCGTTTAGGGTAGAGTTACTATTCTGTGAATTATGCGGCAAGCGGGAAGGTGTAAATTGGTGGTAGCTCCGTAGCTTAAATAACACCCTCATATCTGCTTGCTTGGTAAATGTGTAAATGTGTAGGATAATGAACTGATTTTCTAGTTGTACTTACAAAAATAATTAAAAAAAATGAAGAACAACAGAAACTATACTCAGCAGGAACTTTGAGAAGGGAGGAAAATGCTAGGACATGTTTGAAGAATTTTACTCCATCCCCACCTCAATAAGTCTGAGTTCCTTCATGTCTTTATTGCCTCTCCTATCTCTATTTATCATTGCTGTCAGCATCTCATACACTTCCTGAATCCTTTTATGCTGAGCTCTCTTCCACAATTCTGCTGTTAATGACTCAAATCAAACGTTCACTCATTAATACTTCATTTTCTGTAGAAGTTCCAGTTCTGAACATGCTAAACATGCTATTGCGTTTTCCTCGTGTTAGAGCTTGATGAAGTAAACTAAGTATAGGCTTGTGTTTCTGGAAAGGTTCCGAGTCTTGATGCTCACAGCATTAAGATTCTTTCCCCCTTTGTTCACGGCATAGTAGTAAGAATTTGGTGGCAGAGTGAGATGGTTATATAGGGTCACAGCAGCACTACTTGGCAGCTACTCCAAACTCAGTGACTTGTTGCCTCTTCAGTTGGTTTTGTCATTTGAAATAAATTGCAATGGTACACTTATCTAGACATGGAGACATAGTTTAAAAAGGCGACAGAGGCGTATGCCTCAAGGCGAGGTGCCAGAAACTATTACTCAAGGCGCCGCCTCTTCCCAGTTCTGTGAGGCTTACGCCTCTCTCCGGCTGAGGCATTAGAGGCACTAGAGGGGAGGCTTTTTTCGCGAGGCACCGCCTCGCGTATTGAACAATTTTTCAGATATTTTTTTGGGTTTTACTAAGTTTTGGGCTTCAATTGGGTATGGGCTTAAATTAAAAACCCTAAATTAATAGAAATTGCCCCAAGCCCATCATGTATTGTATCATTAATCGATCAATTTCTTCATCTCCCATCACCGCGAAACTCGTGACTCAGAAAAGAAAGAAAAAAAGTTGCAGGCGGGGCTTCAGCGTCTCTCTCACCTCTCACCAGCCATCTCCACCCTCTCCTGCTCTCGTCTTATAATTTGGTGTGGGATTAAGTGTTTTTTTGTTATGAGTTGTGTATTTTTTTGTTATGAATTGATGGGTATTATATATTTTTTAAATATTTCTTCTTATTGTCGAGACTTACGAAGTTACGCCTCAGTCCGCCTCGAGGCTTATGTCTTGCAGAGCTCCGGGCAAATGCCTCGAGGCTAGCCTCCGCCTTTTTAAACCTTGCATGGAGATTAAACAATAAGTTCTGTAATTCTGTTGCACATTTGGACACTTTATTCACGGGGCTAACTGGTTTTCACCATACATGTACAATTTTTATTTATTTATTTATTTTATTTATTTTTGTGGGAGCAGTGCACTCAAAATAAATTATAATGGGTGGATGGAGGTGGTTAGCGTGTACCCGCATATTTTGCCGCTTTGGTTGTGCTAAGGAAGTTTTCCTTTTAGTTATATTGTATAATTATGAGTTGATAAGTTCTAAAAACTTGTCGAACATCAGTGCTGGGGTTTTTGATAAGGTTGACTGTTAAATGTCCTTTACTACTACAACTTCACTTGCATTAACACTTGAATGTGCTTCTTCAGGGTGAAGTCAATGCTATCAAGTGGGATCCCACCGGCACCCTTCTGGCCTCATGCTCTGATGATTCTACAGCAAAGGTTAAGAGGCAGTTTCGATAAGGAATTTTCTGACAGTTAGCATAAATAATGATTTAAGAAATTTTACCAATGACTTATTTTTATCTGAATTCTGGCTTGGTAGTATACTACTAGTCTTTTTGTAGCTTATAACCTCTCTCTCTGAGAAAAAACAGGAGTCAATTCAGATATCTTTCTTAAGTGTTTGTCTTCATCGTTGTATTAATCTCATAGTGAATAACTAACTGGTTGCTGTGCTGTGTTTGATTATAATGCAGATATGGACTATGAAACAGGACACATGCTTGCTTGATTTAAAGGAACACTCCAAAGTATGGAAATTTTCTATGTTTGTGTCTTTCCCAATGAGTTTGTTGATTTGAGTTGCTAACATATAAATCCTATTATTCAGGAGATATACACCGTCAGATGGAGTCCGACAGGGCCTGGGACCAACAACCCGAATCAGCAACTGGTGCTGGCAAGGTGATTATCCTGCAATACAACTATTGAGTGATTGCTTAGTGATTTAATTTCAGGGCTATGCCAACTTGTATATGTTATCCTATCAGATATGCAGTCATGTGAAGATAAAAAACAAGAACAAATCACAAGCAATTTAAATAAGTGAATGTTAAAGGGCATGAATCTATTACCGAGGGAAGGAGATTGTGATACACTGTGCTGCCTGTATTATGTGTTTGAGAATGTGATACATAAGTTTTTGCCTTTAAAAGTAGCATTCGATTATTTTCTATGCAGTTCTCATATTAGCTTATTTTCTCATTCACCACTTCTCTGCAGTGCCTCCTTTGACTCGACCATAAAGCTGTGGGACGTCGATGCTGGACATCTTCTGCACAGCTTAGATGGCCACAGGTACGGGACATATGTTATCTAGAGATGCTAAATAATTATAAAAGAACATTGAGCCCTTGATTTTCTTATAAGATGATATAATGTTTTTGTAGATATTGGTAATGCCCTAAAAGTCTAAATTTAATGATTAAGTGTTACTTGAATAACAACCATGCCGTTATATAGTGCTGTGTGTAAGCTTTGTAGTCTTGATTACAGCTATATACATAATTTAGTCCACCCTGTTCTGCCTGTCAACAAATTCCCCCACCCCCTTGAAAGCAACAGAAGTAGCCTAAGTACACCATCAGTATCACAAAATCTTCCATGCAACACTCGAAAGATTGATAGAACAAGATTATTAGATTCTCATTTAGCATTTCCACTTATTTTTACTCCTTCCTTAAAATGTTTTTCATCAATGATCAAATCCAGGGATCCTGTTTACTCCGTTGCATTTAGCCCAAATGGTGAGTATTTGGCCAGTGGATCACTAGATAAATGCATGCATGTGTGGTCCGTGAAGGAAGCGAGGATTGTGAAAACATTCAGTGGAAATGGTGGGATCTTCGAAGTTTGCTGGAATAAAGAAGGTGATAAGATTGCTGCTTGTTTCGCAAACAATGTCGTATGCGTGTTGGACTTCCGAATGTAGAGATTACAGCATTCTTTTGTGCATTCATGTCTTAAAGCCTTAATTTTAGATGCTGACTTAGTTTAGGCCTG
Organism: Perilla frutescens; assembly: GCA_026008535.1. Taxonomy (NCBI): domain Eukaryota; kingdom Viridiplantae; phylum Streptophyta; class Magnoliopsida; order Lamiales; family Lamiaceae; genus Perilla; species Perilla frutescens. The sequence continues at coordinate 49,031,187 of BRKX01000009.1, read as the reverse complement.
TGATTTTAGTTCAGTCTATGATGAATGTGCTATTATAACCTTAGAGTTTCAGAAAAAACCTGGAGCAAAGCACAATGATCTATGGTTTCTGCGCAGGGTTTTTATGTAAATTCTCATTAATGCCTCCTAAATAGGCTGTCGTGTAGCGTGATCCTGGGATTATCGGATTTTATTGACTTGTAAAAATCTTAATTTGGGTCTATGGTTTGCGTCATCTTCTCTTTATTTATTTCTTTATTTCTCACTCTCATTTTCGATTGTTATATTGATTGGTTATAAATAATTTATGTCGTCGATTCATATTGTAAAAATTGTATAGTTAAACTTGTTTGTTTATGTAAAAATTACTTGATGGAGAATTTTTTTTTTCTTTCCCCCTTTCACTTGATGCAAATTTAGATCGTACAATTTATTTACTTATAAGGTAGTTTTTAGGTTTGTGTTTAGAGAGAAGTTGAAGTTAGAGAGATAAAAGTTAATGGCTGTTGTATTTTTTTTATCAAGCATTGTTAACTACAATAATATATAATTAGTGATCTAAGTCATTCTTATTTTTTATTTATTCGATCACGATAAATGTTTAAGTGTAAATTGTAATATGTATAACCGATTCTGGCTAGTTACATATTATTACTAAAAGAAATAAAACAAAATGATTCGATGCTTTTTTTTTGGTAATTCTAATGTTTCAATCTAATTAGTTAAATGCATATAAATCAAATTAACAAATCAAAACGAGTCTATGGTGTTTTTTTTTTTTTTTTTGGTAATTTATCTGCCATATTACTCTAATCTAATCAGACAAATGCACAGAGTAGATTAATAAAATAACATAATTCTACATTTTCGAAAAAATCATACATTTTATATGATCTCAAAGATATTACTACGAAATATTTATTCACTATTGGCTTTGACTGACTCTTATGAGGCAGTCGAGTGGGCATGGTCGAGTCTTGAGTGATACGTCAATTAAGGTTAAATGCTCTAACTGAAGCTTTTATTCGAGAACACCCAAACGGTGGAGAATGACCAAATATATGTGAAATTTAATTGTTTACTTGAGGATCGAATCAAAATGATCATATTTTCAGATAAAATCTCAGGTATGTTTTTCACTTGTAAACAAGTATACAAGATCTACAAAGGGGATTCTGAAGCAACAAAAGGGTTATGATTAAGTGAAAATTTTCAATATATCAACACAAACCTATTGGCATTGCAGATTGCAACAGCACATGAAACACAAGATTTTGAGAATGTTAGTAGTGAAGACAGTGATCATCCTAAAAAATCGACATACAAGCAAAAGACAGTCTATCACATATCATTGACAATGGAATACAGCCTACCTTTCATCTTTGATGTCTTGGAAAAATGATTCTGGTACTTGCGCAGGCGAAGACAGTCTTGACACACATTTGAACTGTTGCAAGAATTAAGATTCATGTTGAATGCTAGTATATATATATAAATAAAAGCAACATGAAGTAGCTGACGAGGTAGCTAGAGCTGCAGGCACAGACCTCGTGTTGCTCGTATTTCTCCCTGATAACAAGTAATCTACTCTCTCTTCTCCCCGTCTGCAAGTCATGAATGATCCCCACACACTTTTTTAGATCAGATGCTTTGTATCCTGAATACTGTTGCAGAGCTGAGTTCTGAAGAAATTAAGCCAATTAAACATTCTGATTCAGTTACAGCTCGACTCATTCTAAAACGTCGTACGAGCATGTCAAGTTATGTTGTGTACCCAAGGATGTTGTTGAGGTTGGAGAGTAAATCTTGAGAGGAATATGACTGAAGCAGCCACCATTGAAGGCAAGAATTTCAGACATGCATAACTAAGCAAACTTAACTCTCCTATGTAGTAACCTAGGAACTCCAACTTCAAATTCTGACTCTGTACAAGTGTACATACAACACCAATATATTTATCATACACACCATTTTCAATATAACAAATTAAACAGCAACAAAAAAGTGGGCATCTCATGACCTGATTATCTCCTTGAGCTATCCTATTGAAACGCCTGCAATTGAAACAAGAAATTAACTAATTGGCAGCCAATTATATATATAATATATTCAAGTGAGACTTATAATATAAATTCTTAATTAGTACTTACCGGAGAAATGTCTTTGTAGTAGGGTATCCCAATTTAAATCCAAGGGATTTCAGCACATCAGACTCCATCTTCAATATCTCATCCCTTGTGCATTCGTGGCGAATAGCGTAACATAGCTTGTCTAGACGTTCACGTGCACGTGCATCATTAATATCCTCGTATTTCCTGCAAACCACGTACGATGATTGAAACAGATGAATATATGGGTGGATGCATATGAATGAAAGAATATGATCCTCACCAGGCAATGAACAATGAAGAAACTCCAAGAAGCTGAAGTGTGTCCCGATTGATAGCATTGAGGGATAAGAATCTGTCTACATATGAGACTGTTAAATACAAGGTGGTGTCTGATTGAAAGTCGAGCCCCTCTGCAACATCCACTAACCAATTCACCAAACTCTCTCTCATCCATGAATTCACATCCCACTGAACTTTCATAATGTAATCTGAACACACCCTTAACCTCGCATCCTTCTGCACCACCATCCATGTATCAACTATCAAATCATGCATATATATGCAAACTTAATTCCTTCTTTGATTATTATATATATATAAAGAAATTCATCTAAACACGCAATATATATATAATTAATGCACTCAATCATTACTCAACAGATGATATATATCCATTTCAAATCAAGCACATATATATACCTCCGCTAGATGAAGATATTCATTTATATAAGAAGCATAAACACCACACATCTGCGGATCATCAGATTTTGCTTCCTGCATATTTCTCTCCCGCCTACTATTATTCTCATCAATCCCATTCCAGTTTCTCTTCATATTCTGAATTTCACCCAATTCTGCTCGATCTCTTGATGTTCTTGCTCCGCTGCAACGTCTCCTCTCACACAGTTTTCTTTGTCCGCCATTGTAGACTGCAAGAAATCTTTACAGTCCAAAAAAAAAAACGCTACGAAGATTTAGAAAGAGAAAGATATTGATGCAATCATATCGTGCTGTGGATAGGAGTGGCTTGTGCAGAAAAGGAAAAGGGTCTCAGCAATGCATGTGAGGTGGAAACGAACGAGATTATGATCGAGCGATGAATACCGCCATTATTGCACTGAAATCTTGAGTTGAAAATGATGAGTGAATTGGCTGATTCTGGGATGGGATTGCGCTCAAGAATTTTTTTAAGTTTCTTTGAATTCAGGAATTTTGGGATTGGAGAGGGCGATGAGTTTCCCGGTTCTTGCTTAACTTTGAATTTTGCTTTCTTGAAATTGTTCGTTATTTCCGTTATTTATATTTTGCTTTTAATTCATAAACTAGTTTTGATCACATTCCTTAAGAAGTTTAACATTTAAACTTTTAATAACTAAAAAATTATTAATAAACACATAGCTGTTATTCTATGTAAAATTATCTTCAGTTTCATCACAATGAAATCATTATTGATTACTCACTTAATAATTAGCATCCCCACTACAAGTACTAATTAATCATTATATATTAATATAATTTGATGAAAATCATCATAATTAATAAGATATTATTTGTATCAGTATATATAAGTAGCACTAGATTTTAAGATAAGTGAAAAATTAATGAAGAAAAATATGTATATGTAAATATAAATAAAATAGAAATGAAGAAGTTTTATCTTATATTAATTAAATAAAAAATTAAGCGGCTTAAATTTGAGTATGTGTATAACTGTATAATTGTATATGTAATTAGTATATTGCTATACAAGTATTCATGTATTTATATAAATATTGCTTATTTATTGTAAATAGCCAGCATTAAATCATGATATAAGTAAACTATTCAATTTGTCAACATGAGAACTAGCATTGTCTCTAATTAATCCTTTTTCTATGTAATAATTACCTTATTTCAAGTTGCACCCTACATTTTGTGGGATTAGCAATGCAAATCACCACCTTCGGCAAAATATTAGTGAGACTCCAGACATGCGTTGCATCATGTAAGGGCGTAATCGCCAATTCATTGCAATGTGCAGTTTTTGTGGCCTTTTAGTTTATATATCGCTCCAATAGAAAGACAATGCAAATTCATAAATATATATATAATTATGCCTTTTTATACTGATCACTCAAACACGGTTGATTTGCTATTGTAAGCCTATAAACCCAATAAAATTATTATTATTTTATTCATTTTCTTCAACAAAATTGCTCTTATTTCAAATTGAAAAATTAAATTATTCTAACTCCGGCATACTTAAAACTAATACTCATCGTCCCATGATTATTAGCATTGGCATTTTACAATCAATTTTTAGTAAAGCGCAATTCTCATGGATCTCATGAGAATATTCCACCGTAGGAGTGTTTCACCTTTACCGGGTTCAAATTTTATGTTGCACTTTTTCATGTTTCACAATTTATAATTTTAATAATATTTATTATAAAATAAAAATTAATTATAACATAAATAATTATAGTCAACACTTATCAACAAAAAAATTATAAAATTATAAAACATAATTTTGAAAAAATCAACTATAATAATGAATTATTAATTAAAAATTAAAAATTAAATATTAAAAATAATTATAAACCATAATTGAGAGGGGTGAACTTTAAAAAAAAATCATAAAATTAAACTAAATTACAAAAAAAAAATCCAAAAAAAAAACTCATAATTTTTGAAAGTGCAACACGAAGTTTAACACAGAGAGAGTGCAACATGAAATTTCATGTGTCTTTAGGGGTTGGGGGGTGTGTTTTCTAATTCACCATCTTTAACGTATGATATTTCCTATTGCACTCTTTGGGTTACACCCGTGTCGCACTTTTAAATTATGAATTTTATTTTTATATTTTTTTATCTTCAATTTCAATTTCCTATTGCACTCTTTGGGTTACGCCTCGTGTCGCTCTTATGGTTCACCCACCTAATTAGGATTTATAATTATATTTTAGTATTTAATTTTTAAATAATGATTCATGTTAATTATTTTATAATTAAATTTTATAATTTTTTAATTTATTTCTTTGTTGATAAATAATGATTATGAGTATTTATATTATAATAAATATTTTTGAAATTATAAATTTGATAGTGAAACATGGAGTGAAGTGCGAAGAAATGCAATAGGAAATTTGAACCACATCTTTTAGGGTCACAATGATTTAAAAATTGACCATGTGATCATTTTTTTAACTCTTTTTGACGTGGGACTATTCGAAAGTGCACGAGGAGCTCGCTCTTATGTAATGGTTCTGCAAACCATACTTAAAAATAAGATCTATAAAGTGTCCGTGGATTTGAATTTGAAATATTTTCTATTAGTAAGGCATCTCCAAAGTTGTTCAATGATTTTTCTATTACAATCATTCATATTAAACTAAATCACAAAAAAATAAAATTGAAAAAAAATATAAACAAATTTCATAATTTGAAAATGCAACACGAAGGTATAGCATAGAGAGTGTAATATAAAATTTCATGCGTCTCCAAGTAGGACAAGTGCCATATTTTTCGGTAGAAGTATTTAGAGACTCAATCCTCAATGATCAAAAGAGCCTGGTACGAATCAATACGAGCTTTTTTTTTTTTCACCTACTTGACGCCAATCCGCTACATCAGAAATAAAATACGAGACTGAAATACCACAACAAATACAGAATGTTGAGAAATGAAGAAACTGAACGTGCTGGATTCAGATGATTGTGACTAAATTTGCAAGAGTACAATAGAAAATGGAATTGAATAACAGAAATATATGGTTTCAGATGCATTATGTAACATTGATAAAGGTAAGATCCCACAAAAACTTTTACATCAATTAATCTACGGGGAATAGTCACAAGAGATCTTATTGGTATTTGTTTGAATATTAATTAATGTCGAAAGCTGATGATCATATCAAATATGATCTTGGTTGACGGCCACGGGTGTAAGCTGCGATAGAAACAGTTCCAGAAGAGCCCGCTCTCTCGGCTGCGCCGTCGGAAAAGGATCGTTTCCTGCCACGAGTTCAATTCATAACAACGTCGTTACTACAAAAATGACATGACATGCACTGATGAAATAAAATAAAATTCAAACAATGATCCACATCCTAGACCCAAATGCAAGCAACACATAGAGCTAGAAACCTGTAGGGTACAATTCAGCCCACGGTGAAAGATTAACATCGATGGCTGGCCCGAATTCAGGCCTCTGCACATCATCTTCTGGGCTCAAATTGTTATAGACCTGCACGCTCGGATCATGAACAAGAGTCAGGGACTGAGGCAGCATGTTGTCGATCCGTTGAGGCTGATCCCTGCTGCATATTTTTCAATGTCGAATGCAATACATCAAGTTAAACGAAGTAGGCTCGATTAATGTATTACATACAAGGGCAATAATCAAGTAATCTTTGATGCAATAAGTAGAACCTCATAGGGAGTAGGCCATTCGAGTCCAAGAAATTGAGGATTTGAACTTGTGGATCTCTCTGTGGAAGCCAATCCAACACACTGTCTTGATTACTTGCAGCCAAAACATTCATATCTGTAGTGTGTGAGGGATAACTCATCACCTGAAACAAATGCAGAGACAAACTTGATCATGTTAGTCGTGTTTTTCGCCTCTGCTAATGTATTATATGCTTAGATATGCACACACACTAGCATAATTTATACATTCAATCAAATTCTTTTGCAGTTAAAACTTAAAAGGACTTCAGTTCATCAGTATCAATAATCAAACACATGAAACAACTATATGTGTTGAAAAATTAAAGAAACCTGTGAAGTTTGGGCGCCAGGGGAGTTGTGATGATCCTGCAGAACATGCTGTTGAAACACACAGAAACTCAGTCTAATAGGGGAAGGTCATCAAAATCAATATGCAAAAAATGTTGTAAGAGACGAACGCGACCGAGAATTCAAAACATGCCTTTCGCAACCTAATCTGCTTCAGGTTTTCTTCAAGAACTTGCTCCCTATACTCAGCCTCACCCAATGTTGTGATTTCACACGGATCGTCTTCATAAATCCTATGAAAGTTGAGATATTTTTTTTTTCAAATTTTCACAGCGATTAGTACATCCCAATTCACAAAATAGGAAGCACAAGATTTTGATCAATAATGCATAAACCATATAATCAAACATGCACCTTAGTTTTTTCTCCACATCTTCAAGTTGGCACTTGCATTTGAGTAGTTCTTGATGCATTTCCTGCTTCAATTCTTGTTTATAAAGTGAAGTTGACAATTTTCAGAAGAAAAAAAAGAAGAGAAAAACATACCTCAATCTGAGTACGAATCATGCTACCTGCTGGGCTGCTACACGCAATGGCAACAACAAAGGTGACAAAAACAGAGGATTGTTAGATTTAGTAATCGAAATTTCTACAAGAATTTAAAAAGGTCATCAATTAATCATTTTTGTACCTAATACTAGCTTGATTGTAAGTTCGATCTGCTTCAGATTTCAACTTTCCAAGGGCCCTTTCTAGGTACTGCAAATAATTTCATAAAGTACCAAGTTAATTTAATATAATTAGTCTAATATATCATAAAATCAATTTAATCTATATCAAGAAAACAAAATTTCTTGTATGTATTTTCACATTAGATTATACAAAAATGAATTTTATTACCTCTTGGTTATGTAGCCTGTCATCATTGCATGGATAGATGAGACAAAAGGGAAAAAAAAAAGATTACCAACTTCGCACATGAAGAAAACCAATTAATGTATTAAAATTTCAAACATACTCAATTCGATCTAATAATATTAATCCTTACCTTCCTCGCTCATGCTCGGGAAGATTAACGTATCGCGCCATGATCTCTTCGATGCTTCAAGAAACCAAACATATATATTAAGTATGAGAGAGAGAGAGAGAGATGGGAAATATGTAATGATTAGCAGCAATTAACCTAGCGTTTCCAGAGAAGATGCTAACTCTGCCAGAAGGGGAAAACATGATGAGGGCAACATCGACATCGCAAAGAACAGAAAGTTCATAGGCTTTCTTAATAAGTCCGTTTCTTCTCTTGGAGAAAGTGACCTGCCTATTTGTTGTGTTCTCAATTTTCTTGATTTGAAGTTTAACTCTCCCCATTATAATTTATTTAAGCTTCACAAAACAAGCCCGCCCACACAATCTTTTTTGGAAACGACGATGCTAAATATAGCACTAAATTTAGCAATAACATATATATATAATTATAATATATATATATATATATAAGAGATTAAGAGGAGGAGGATCCAATCCCAAATTCCAATCTGGTGTCTGTCTGAAGGAAGCAAGAAATATAATAGTTGGAGAAGAATGAAAAGTATAGATAGAGAGGAAATTAAAGAGGGGGTGAGAATGAGATGGAGAGGTAGAGGTAGAGAAGATTGTGCAATGGATTTTGGCGGTGTCAGGCCATTTGCAGAAAGGTGACGGGAGATGAGAGAGAGAGAGAGAGAGAGAGCAGTGATGGCAGGCGGTGTATATCTTTTAATTTGTTGATGAGAGAGAAAGAGAAGCATTCTAATTTCTATAGTAGTTGGTTATGGAAATTGAAGATGCATATTTCAGCCACGTACCAATTGGCTGTTAAATCTTCTGCTCTTGCCACCGTATAGTAATAATATGTATCCATATCTCTATTCTGGAGTGGATCGAGTCTATTAACAAAAACAAATATTTCTATTTTATTTTATTTTCGTATCAATTGTATTTATTGATTGTTATATATTGTATCCAATTATATAACAGTATTTTATGTAGATTATTTATGTTCAAATATGTTTGATCAAACATTCATGGTTAATTTGGATAAATGAATTGAAATCGTCTAATTTCTTCAGCTGCATAGATCAAATACCACAGTGCCATCATGAAACGTGTCCCTTCATTCGAAGATTTGTAACTATTTTAATTTGGTTGGAGTTTGCATGTAACTTCAATTCGCAACTGGTATTAATGAACATGTTATAACTAACACGATCGAAATGTATAAAACTACACTAAGAAAATTATGTAAGATAGATTCAATCGATATATATTTTCAAAAATTCAAATGAGATACTCCAGCTAGCCCGTTATATATAATTAGCTTGATGACACAGTATGAATTTTATCATTATTATTATTATTTTTCCTTGAAAATCTTGATTGTCGTAGTGGAAATTAAGGGAGAATTAAGAGTCAAAATGATTAGCCCAAAATTTAAGGTTGGTAGATTATAGTAAAAAAAAGAAAGAAACAGAAACAGACCTTTCCATAGCATATAATTGACCGTTACAAATAATATTCTAAAAAAATGAACAATGTTTACAAAATATTAACATTATTGCTTAGTTCATCAAAAGATATAGTTTCCCTATCCTGATACATCCCGGCACAAATACTTTCATAGCAAGACTTCTCGATAAAAATAACTTTTACTATCAACTACTGGTGCGATAGTGCGTGCAGCATGCATTAATTTAATAAAAACAAATATTATATATATATGTATATAATATTGCATCAAATAATAAAACATTAATGCTTCAATAATTATATATATATTAAATTGTATGAATAAGATGAGCAAAAGACGTAGATTTTTGAAGCAAATCTGTTAATTAATTAGTTATGTTTTTTTTAATAAAAAGATAGAGAGATTTATTTTTATTCGCACATCCGATTTATAATATTAAAAAAATTTAAATTCATAATTTTTGATCATCAAATAATCTTATTCCACCGCTTAAGTCTCGAGAGGAGGGGGGGGGGGGGGAGGGAGGGAGAGAGAGAGAGGGAGTGAGAGAGGAAAAAAGGCTTTTATGATGACAAAGTTAGCGAAACTTGGGAGTTTTTGTTGGTAAAATAATCCTCGTTTTCTGCAAACAGGCTTCTCCCACGATTCCTTCACACGTGTCGCTCTCTCATTTCCCTTTGTTGTACGCCGCCGCCCACAGTTTTGCCCTTTCCTGTTTTCTTTTTTTCCGGTTTATTTGGATTATCATCGTTAAAAAGTATAGCAGCACTCATTTCATGTGATATTATATATGGCATCATTTGCACTGCTATCAAGTATGAACGATAATAATAAGTTTGCAGTTGTTTCATTTTATTTTGTTGTGGTCGAGCAACACAATATATATGTTATAAAAATACATTCTTTTGTTTTAATTGGGGAGCACTGGATACATCGCTACATGAGACATTCGATATAAACACTATTAAACACCAATAAAATAATAAATAGATCGTTAAATATAGATTTTAATTCAAATATTTACACTTATATATTTTTGACCTTACAAGGATTCCACAAAAGTTTTGTACAAAAATAGTAGTAATTTAATACATTTAGCATTTGGTACATGTTATTCTAGTTAATTCCAGAGCAAATCAATTGCGGCGTGTAAACGTGTATTCTGAGAGATGATGTTTCAGCAATTAATTTTCCTTCCCTTTTTTTGCGTATTTTATCATTAAGCATAAATTAACTCTAATTAACATTTTTTAGGAATAAAGAAACCTAATTAACCTTAAACTGACCTAAACATGAGATTGTATTAAATCCTAATATTGGAAAAGGTTAAATCTAACAAGCTAATTAAGTAACATGAGATTTGAATATGAACTCATGGAGGGAAATTTACACTTTGATACCTACATTTTGGATATTTTTTCAAAAATGACCCACTTTATTACTATTAGCAAAACAGTACCCACATTTTCAAAAATTTTGTAAATCTAACATCGATCAAATTTTTAGCCTAAAATATCTACGAGACACGCCTGAATTCTTGCGTGGTTTTTTGCTCCAATAAAAAATATTACCTAGATATTCCATATCAATTATGAACTAAAAGTAAAATAAAATTATTGGGCATGCCACGTAGATATTTTAGGCTTGAAACTTGATCGAGGTCAGATTTGCAAAATATTTGAAAATGTGGATACTGTTTTGCTAATAGTAATAAAATGGGTCATTTTTGTAAAGGTGTCGAAAATGTAGGTATCAAATTGTAAATTTCCCACTCATGGACATGAAAAATAAAGTCATGCTTCATGGAAAAGTCGATATATATCGACAACCATGTATTTGTATATTTCTTTACTTACATATTTCTGTACATAAAAAATTAAAATCAAAGAAAAAAATTTAAAATAAAAATAAAAATTAAGTGTGTAATGAGATTTGCAATACTAAATGTACAATAGACGATTTCGTGTGAATTTTCCAACGGCCTCTTTTTTTTTTTTCTTTTAGGTTTGAGATTTTCTGGCTGGCTACTTAACACATCGTCAAGGCATAATAGAGAACCAATCGAATAGATTAATTATGGTAGATAATAACATACTATCAAATTTGCCGCAACACGTATTTTCTCTGATCTATTCCAAATATCTTCACATGAAATTAAACTTTCAACATAGAGATTCCCATCCGGTTCACTCGTGGTTAATGGTTATATATTCAAGGCCTAAACACATATAATACCAAAATCTCTTCGCATTCAAACAATATGAGATGATTACTTGCATCTCTCTTTTGTGTGCACCAAATGAGTTTTATGGATTTTGAAAATCGACCAACAGATGCGCCCCATATATTTAATTTATAAAATTTCAAAATTGTCCAACAATTGCGTCCCAACTCTTCAGCAGATGTATACATTGAATAATTTATTTATTTTTTCTTTCAGAAAATGTTATAACATGTGAATTATCAAATTTACCCTCACTATTCTGTTTTTAGATAGTACTAGCGGAGATCACGTGCGTTGCACGTAAATTGTATGATTTTTTACAAAAATATGTAAAATTTAAAATTCTTTAAAAAGTGTAAAATCTAAAGTTATGAGCTATATTATAATTAAAAAATATTAATAAATAATTAGAGTAAGAATATATACATATATATTAATATCATTAAAATGAATTCTTTTATCGAAAAAATGATAAGTAATATATCATTGTGTTAAATACTTAAATTATATATTGAATATTATATGTATATCTTCTAAAGTACAAATTAAATATACATGTGAAATATAATAAAAGTGTGCATAACAAAAGAATAATATTTAAATTTAAAACTATATATATATATACATATATATTGGACGAGTGTAGATTCTCGTATGTGTGAATGCAATAATCAAAATTTTATTACGTTCAACATTCATTTGAACAATTCTTGAATTAATATATCTTTATATTAAAATAGAACATATTGTCAATGATTTTTGGGCAAACCTATACTGATCAAAAAACTTTCCATCCATTGTATTAGGTATCAAACAAAATTCATTATGGTTTCAAAAGGGGACATCTCTTTTGTGGTTATGTTGGTTTTAACTTCTTACATCAATACATTTGTAAAAATTGAAGAAAATAGACTAAAATTATAATATTTATACTTTAGAGTTAGGAGTGTTTCTAAATACTTCATATATTTTTCATACAAGGCTACGTTCAAAAATTCATTTTAAAAAATACAAGGCATGTTTGAAAATATATTTTTGAACATATATGATCAATAGCTTAGGAAAAAAATTAGTTGAACGTATTTTCGAACTTATTGATCATATTTGTAATTCAATAGTTTCCAAATACAAAATTGAGCGACAAAATATCAATGTTTACAAGTTTTAATCACATTTTTATTACAAATTCAAAGTATATATGACAATTATTAACCTATTCAAGCATTTCTACCTCCCTCTTTTGAAATTCGAAAAACTAAATTGTGAAACCTCTTTATATCTCTCAAATCTGAACACTTCTCGCTCACCTGTGAAAATTTCTCTCTTTGATTTTGTAGCATACATGATTTTTTTTAATTGGTTAAAACTATTTTTTTAAATTGAGGATAAAATTGGATCTGAACATTGGTCCGTCTTAGGAATTTTGACGTGTAAGATGGTCTTATACAAGTTTTTATCATTTATGAAAATAATAAAGTTTAGAGATATTAGAGATACATTTTTTTTTATTTAGATGTTAGTTGATGAGCAATGCTTGCATAAGTTGACAAATTCCGTATAGTTTTCCTATAATTTGTGCAATGTCACGTTTACGCTCATTTTGAAGGAATTTTATGCTAATTATATTTTGAGACTCAATTGAGCCTTAAAAGTGTCTAAGAAGATAGAGAATAGAGTTAGGAGCGCATGGCAAAAAGAATCAGATCAATCGAGCAAAAAAACGAACGAGAATAGAGCAAAACGGTGAAGTGTGTCGGCAGAAGAAAAATAGCACGGCCCGTGCTCTTCTTGTTGTCCGAGATAATGAGTTTTTACATCAAACTTGTATGGTTATAATATAAATTAAATTGATATCAATAAATATACTAATACTTAGATATATTAATGTTCTCATCATTAATTAATTGATTAGTATATATTGATTGTCACCATTGTCATCATAGTGTAAGAGATACTAAAATAAAATATATTATTAATTTACATGCTATGTATATATACATACTATCTTAAATTTACTTGTAAGCATAAATTTTCATTAGTTCATGTAGTTGAAATATTAACCTCTATACGTTTACAATTATATAAAATAATATATATATATATATATATATATAGTTTTGCAAACACTTTATCTGTTCTTTCTAATATTAATTATTGAAAATAATAAATCTTAAAAATATATCTATTTTTTAATATCTAAGACTCATATATTCACGTTATAAAATATATTATATTTATTGTTATCTTTTTCTCTTTTAACTAATTTGGTGATTGTCTTAATAAAATTGAATCGTGAATAAATCATTTAATTGAATTGAAATTGTTTGGATGAATCTATGAAATCGATGATTTAGATCATTTCTTCCTCTATTATATCAGTTCCTAATTTTTTCTGTCTATCTTTATTTGTAATTATTTAATTATTTATCTTTCATAGATATAAACAAAAAAAATTTAATGCACTACCTATCCAGTATTTAGAAGATTGATGTTGTAGTACTCACATTATGATTAAGGTTTTATTCTCTATAGAATACGATCTTGCTCAACATTGTAATCAGTTACTTCGCATACTTGGAGATAACTAATGAGAAGTCGAACAATTGTAATGTAATAAATAAAAATTTGGTTGAGAAGTGCAATAAATGATATTTACAAAATAAATTATTATATTTGCCCAAATTTGACAACTAAAGTCTACATTTTTAATTATAACATTTGTACATGCTATTATAAAAGTAGTATTATGCTCTAATATAATAGTATAATTAAACTAATTTTTTCCCTAGTTAAAATAGCATTAAAAAAATTAGTAGTGTTCTAAAATGAATTGTTGTATATATGGTAATTTGTTATGGCCGCATTGAGACAGTATGGGACCTGAGGCGGAATAATAAATATGTTTAGAAGTAAAATATTTTTTTAAAAGATACTACACTAATATGTTTTAAATAAATTCATTTATTATTTCTCGTTTTATCAACATTAAAATCACTTTTAAATGTTCTAAATCCCAAATTGTGACTTATTACTCAACTTAAAAATTTACTTCAACAAAAAAATTGTTATAATTAGCATATCCAATAATATTCGATAGCTAATAAATGCTTGAGAAATGTTTATTTATACAATATAATATCTCAATATAAAATTTTGTATTTAATTTTATGTCCTAGGTTCTATTAACATATACTTTAATTTTGAAAATAAATCAAATCTATTAATATATAAGTGTTTTTCAAATGTTAGATAAATTAGGGTTAAAAAATAATTTGTTAAAGATTAAGACATGATAAACTTTTTTCACAAACTGTAGATTTGATCATTTATATATTTAAAATACTTGACTTCAAAAAAATTGTTAATGGAATGTGGATAATACATATATTTATTTAGCTAACTATTTTAATGAAAATAATGAGGCCTGAGGCGATCGATTTGTTTGCCTACCTTACGGCAGAAATGACATAGTGTTATTTCATTTACACACACACATTCTTGATTTATATATATCTTAATTAAATTACTTGTAATAAAATTCAAATTAATATATTCACTTATAAATAATATTTTTTTCTCCAATCTATCTATTTGAAATTATCCTCTATGATTTTACATTAATATTGAAAAATTATTTAGATTGATGAGTAATTGTGAAGTTTATTTTGATAAAATATGTGATTGTTTTAGAAATAACATTTTTATGGTTTGGAGAGCATGAAATAATTTTTACAACTTAATTACTTTGATAATATTAATCAACTTATCTTTAATAAAAGGGTTAATTGCTAAATAAATCACCACCTTTACACCTTTTTGCAAATTAGACATGACGTTTAAACTTAGTCAATTACAACATCACGTTTCAATTTAAATGGGATTAAACATCCCCAATTTTTTTCGACCAGTTATGAATGATGTGTTCGGTCTATTAGCCATGTCAACACACACATCATCACACACATTGGCAGCCTTTTATTTTTTATTTTATCTATATAGTTTTTATTTTGTTTCTAGAAGATCAACTAGAAGATCAACATGCTCTTTCGCACTACAAAATTAGGGATTAGGTTTGTTAATCACGTATATTACATCTCTTTTTGTAAAATTCCTCTTCCGCCACAAAAATTGACGAGAAAAGTTAGGGTTTTGAAACCCACCTTGGCGGCATAGGTACTGAAGCTCCCCAGAGCTTTTCCGACGACTGTAAACATGGAGATGGGTCGCAGGAGCTCCACCAGACCTGGGATTATCTCTCCGTTCACGGCGGTCCTCGACTCAGGCTTACTGGGCGAGGTCGTTCTACCCCCAACTCGCAACGAGATGCACAACTTGCGTAAGGCGCTCCACGATCCGACGAGGCCCTCAACCTACTCGCACTGAGATAGCAGCAGTGTGAGTTCCTCTTCCCTCAAATCACGACAAAATCTTGGTGGGCAAAGAGCTTGAATGTCAGGTTCTTCAAGAAGAACAACGATCTCAGAAACGACAGGTTCATCGACCACATTTGCAAGCTCCAACCGTCCAATTTTTTAGAGCACTCTATATCAACTAGAATGGTGGAGTTCGTGTACTGGTGTTGGGCATTCAATGCAATTGAAGAAGTGTAGTTTATTTTTGGTTAAAATTTATGGTTAATTTTTGGTTTAGCTTGAATGCAACTGAAGTAGTGTAATGTAGCTTGAATGCAACTGAAGCAGAATAGTTATTCGAGCTTCACCCTACATATATTTTGGCATATTTATGTTGAGAAATCACTCATTTATCTGAATTTGCAACTGTTAATCATCGTCTCTTTTCTACTCCATTAATAACATCATTGTGGCAATGTTAAAAACCATGGATTTAATGGGTATTATTCTTTTTTGTTGTTCAATGAACTTGCCCCTACCAATTAAAGCTTGAATTTTGCCTTTCAATATAATATTTTGCTGCATATTTCAATGGAATATCATTTGCTGATGGTTTGAGGTTGAGAGAGGTGTTTTGTGCATATTTATATTAGTTTTTGCATGGTTTAGATAACTGAACAACAAAATATACATATAAAACATGCTTCTCTAAGTGTAAAATTTGGCATTCAACAACCACCCTGACAAATGTATACAAAAAGTCTATCAAATGATATTTCTGTTCCTATCTGATGCCTCTTCTTTTCCCTCTGAATCAAACTTTTCTTTACCATAATGTTTCAGGTCCAATTAGTATCCATGATACAGGTCGAATCCTAGATGTCGAAATATAAGAAAGCAGGCCTTCTCTCCATCGAAAAAATGAGATTATTGCGAATATAACACATTAAAAAATTAGCCAAATTTTCCCAACGTAGAGGCAATCAACAAAGCTGCATGGGTGAATATATAACCTACAGAAAAATGGGCTAATCCAACCAATCTTGCTTGCACAATTAACAAAAAATAAATTAGAAAATGTTATATAAAACGTCTCACTAAAAATAGATCAGAAACATTCATAACTAAAGATCATATTAGAAATAGACAAAATAGCGGTTGAAATATGTATATCTAAAGATCATATTAGAAATACACAAAAAATTGTTCGTCAAAAGATGAAATATTTCTTGCTAAACCAAGTTTGATCATATCAAAATACATAAGTTTGCCTGCAGTTGATCAGATCAAAGTTCGGCTTTCTTGTGTCCCAAAGTCCCCTCCGCCTTGAACTCCTGAAGTAGAAGTTGCTACTATTGATCATCTTGCCCCTTGTAGTCCACCACACCCTCTAGATCTACCATCAGAGTTAACAAGGTACACTTCTTTATTACCAGACATCTGCAAAAATAATAATAAAAAAAATTAATTAACTTGTGAGGTGTGATACTATTGCACATGATATATATTTAAATTTTTCTTGAATACCCTCATGTAGATGTGTCCTGTGCCCTCAAACCCTAATACACCAAATCCGCTTTTTGCCTGCAATGACAACATAGTATTAACCACATCAAGTCAGGTTAGAACTAATTAAAAAAAAAAAAAAACAACAACAACAACTTACTATTGATCTTTCAGCAATGTTAGAACTAGATGGCTGTGAAATATTTTTCCTTGGTCTGCCTCTGCCTCTAACTGTCGAGTTTGGTTGATGTTCAATAGAATTTTCTTTCCTTGGCCTGCCCCTTCTTGCCTACAATACAAAGAAAAAATGCTCATGAAATGGAATAAAAGTAACCAAGCAATTAGATTGACAAAATGTTCAATATTACAGTGGGTTTTGTTGGTCTTTGGACTGGTTCATTTTTGCAAGTGCGTTTGTTGTGGCCTTCTTGAAAACATCGTCGACATGTAACCACTAATCCAAATCGTTTAAGTTTGGATGTATTTTCTTCTTTCTCTTCTGCAGACCTCTTTCTCTTTTTTTTTTGGCCTACCTGGCATTCTTATTACCTTTGGTGGTTGAACTGGATTTCCACTTACCTTAGGCCACATCTTTCTACTATTCAAAGGTTCAATCCTATTGCAGTAAGCCTCAATATATCTGTTGACTGTGAAATAATCTGCCACATAATCTCCTGCCTCCACCTTGAGAAACGTCATTGTGGCACATGCATGTAGACAAGGGATTCCAGTTAAGTCCGAAGATCTGCAAGTTCAACTCTTATTTCCCATGTTTACAATGAACTGGTCATCTCCAGATTGGATCTCATATTTGTCATTTAGTGCTGGAGTGACAATACAAAGCCTGCTTTCATACTTTAACTGCTCAATCTTAGCTCTGATATTTGGGCATACTTTATCAATAAATCCTCCAATTGCAGTGAACTTAACATATTGTCTCTTCATAAGTTGTCTTCCGATATCTTGAAGCATATCTATAAGATGTTTTCCTCTTGCTTCTATGATGAACCCATTATAGGTTTCACTAACATTATTATCAATCATATCACACGCAAGAATGGTGGAAACAAAGGCCTTACAGAATTTTTGAGGCTCTCTCTCCAAAAAATTCAGATAAGCTGCCTCATTTTCAACCCTCATATCCTCTAGAGCACTGTTGAATGATTCAATATATGTAGCACGCACAGCTTTCCAGAATATGTTCTTCAATGTAGGCCCTTTATATGTCTTTTTCCAATTGCAGTAAACATGTCGTGCACAATTCCTATGTTCGGCATAAGGAGCAAGCTCAGCCACGGCATTAATGAGGCCCTACACAATAATAACAAAAACATTAAACATCTATTAAAAATTCATTTATCAAAAAATTGTACAAGTTTTGTTATCACCTTTTGCTGGTCACTTATAAAAGTGAATCATAAGCCATCTGTTATTCCCAACTCATCCATCAATATTTTTAAAAACCAACTCCAGCAAGATTGATTTTCAACCTCTACCACAGCCCATGCAATTGGAAACATTTGGTTGTTTCCATCCTTGGAGACTGCACAAAGTAGCACACCCCCCAAAACGGTCTTCAAAAAACAACCATCTAGGCCTATAATAGGCCTACAACCTCGCAAGAATCCTTGTTTCAGTGCACTATAGCCAATATACATCGCCTGGAACAAACCACTGTCACTCACTTGAATCTCATACCGTCACTCACTATCAACTTTCATCAATTCAGCCACAAAACTCCTAACCCATGCGTAGTGATCTGAAAGTGAACCCCTAATCATCTCCAGAGCTTGCTTCTTGGCTCTGTACAACCTCCACTTACTCACTTGACATGCATACTTTCTCATCATATCAACCTGCAATTCTTTAATCCTAATATTTGGATTATCTCTGATAGTCTCTAAGTATTCACTTGCAAGCCAACTAGCGGTGGCTTGTTTGTTGTCCATAGCTCTAGGGCATTTATGACCATCAGAAGATAATGTTTTAATAACAAATGACTGATCCTTTTTCACCATAGACCCATAACACTTCCATCCACATTCAGGAATGCACTTAGCTTCACATTGCCTTTTATTAGATCTAGTAAAGTGGATCGGATAACCATGCACTAGAGATATAGTCTGAATTGCATGCTTGCACTGGTAACTATCCAAGAATCTCATACCTAGAACCAACTTCAATGACTTATGATCACATTTAGGATCATAAGTCACTTTTCTTCTCTTTTGCCTCCCACCAGTCGTATTATCCAAACTCAATTCACTACCACTTGAATTTGAGTTAACTTCAACATTTGAATCTTCATAGTCTGATTGAAATCCCCCGATTTCTTCATCTCCCTGAACATAACTAGGCAAGCAAATAATTGCTGCCACTCTTCTATCCGGAAACTCTAATGGGCTCTTTTTCTTATTTTGTCGTGCCTCTAAGTACTCTTCATCATCAGACACCAACTCATCATCGCTCAACCCATCGTCAGTTTCACTCTCACCTATTGGATTGCAGTCATCATCTTCACTGGAATTTTCAGAGAATATTTCATCATGTTTTTCTTGAATATTTTCATCCTTATCTCCTCTTACCATCCCATTCTCCACAAATATACGAAAACTATTACTTCCCTTAAACACATAAGATGTATTGGGCACTTTATATCACAAACCATCCCAAAAATCATAACCTAACTTCTCAACTTCATCCTCCAAATCTAAATACCCAAACCTATCAACATCTAGCAAATGTTTGCTACTCATATCACCCCCTTCATATTTTTTTCTACCTTCCATCATTATAAATTTACCACCATGATGAATGAATAACGAAAATGAGTCGCTGCAATAAAGGAAATCACAATTAAATAGGTTTTTATCAAGTGAATAAATTTCAAAGCAAGATTTATATTTTTGTTACAGTAGACGAGAGACATAGCCATGTAGAGACAATAACTTAATTGTTAATTTTTTAATTAATAGCTCCCAAGAAAGTCAGTTAGCAATTGTTAATTTATTCTTAAACAACTAAACCACAATTTTAAAAAGCAAACTCACGACAGAAATTGAAAAATTGGTCTACCTGTTCGCCATTGACGCAACAAAATGCAGTGAAGATGGTCCACCCTAAGTCAAGAATATTCACGGGACCACCCTGAAAATTAATACAATAACTACACTACTTCAGTTGCATTAGATGCCCAACACCAGTTACGACAAACTCCACCATTCTATAGAGTGCTCTAAAAAATTGGACAGTTGGAGCTTGCAAATGAGGTTGATGAACCTATCGTTTTCGAGATTGTCGTTCTTCTTGAAGAACTCGACATTCAAGCTCTGCGCCCACCAATATTTTATCACTCGATTTTTGCCATTTCAGAAATAAGAAAAATACATTGCAGCAAAAGACAAATCCACCAACGAATCCCTAACTTTTCTCGTCAATTTTTGCGGAGGATGAGGAATTTTACAGAAAGAGATGTAATATACGTGATTAAAAAACCTAATCCCTAATTTTGTAGAGAGAGAAATGGCAAAAGAGCATATTGATCTTCTAGTTGATCTTCTAGAAACAAAATAAAAACTATATAGATAAAATAAAAATAAAAAATAAAAGGCTGCCAACGTGTATGATGATGTGTGTGTTGACGTGGCTAATAGACCGGACACATCATCCATAACTGGTCGGAAAAAATTGGGGATGTTTAATTCCATTTAAATTGAAACGTGATGTTGTAATTGACTAAGTTTAAACGTTGTGTCTAATTGCAAAAAGGTGTAAAGGTGGTGATTTATTTAGCAATTAACCCTTAATAAAAATAGATAAATGGCCAAAATAACATTTCATTATATATACTATCTTTAACATAAATATGTAGGCGATGATAATTTTTTTGGTGCTCGTATAAGTCTACATCAGCCTTTTGCGATGAAATTGTTTCAATTTATGTACATAATTATGTAACATTTTTGCTATTTTTTTTTATCTATTTCAGTTCATAATATTTGAATTATTGACATCACATGATGTGAATCGGTAATTTATAAGTAAAAATTTAAATTGAGTATATATTGAATAAATTATGCTTATAATTCCCTGATAATTAAATTATTATACTCGACCAATTTTGAAATTTAACATGATTTTTAAAATGTTTTAATAATGACACCTTTTGAATTGTGAAAAATTCAACATTCCTAAATTCTTGCTAATTAAAAAATAAATTAGAACAGACATTCATCATATAAAAAAAGAATAATAAAAATAATTGACATGAATACATGTGATATGCATTGTGTATATATATATATATATATATATATATATATATATTAATTCATAATTTATATCTTATTGGTTTATAAAGATATTAATGAATTGTCTAGTATGTTAATTAAAAATATAATATGTTAATTGAAATTAGAAACTTATACACACACGCAAATATTAAATTGATGCACCATTCGAAATTATATATATATATTTTTAAATATACTATTATGGAAGTCAATAATAATATTTATTAATTGTTACCATATATATGCATATCAAATGAATAATCATTTGTATAAAAATCAAGTTAGAATTTTTATATCCACTACTTTGGGCTCGTTTGGTTGATAGGGGATAAAGTTTTTTGGGAATATAATTTCTAGGAATGTGATTCTGTGAAAAATGATTACTAACAGAATCTTTAGTCTGTGTTTGGAACATAACAATGAAATTGTTAGAATTCTTGTTTTATTATTGGATTAAATTTAAACAATAGTATATAATTAAATATCTCATATATATATATATATTATTTCATACTATCAATAGTTTATAATTTTAAATTACGAACAATATAATATATAATTCTTCAATTTGTAACACTACTATATATATTGAATGCAATATATTATTTCAATTTAAATAAAATGATATGACTAAAAAATAATCAAGAAATTTATTTCATAATTTTGAGTTAATATCTTTATGATCAATTAAGGTAAATATTTTGTAAAATTGTCTATATTGATAATGGTATGGACATATGGTGGTCGTTTAATCTGCAACGTTGCCTCAAAATTGATATTATTGAATTTTGATAGAAATGACAAAAAAATGATGGATAGAATAATTAAATTTTGGTAAGAATTTCGTTGATAACAAAAGTATCACATTTTTTTAATTTCCTTTTTTTATAAAGTTTTTTTATTTTTTTCCTTTTTTTTCTATTTTACTCATTTTTTTATTGAAATGTTTTAATCCAGACTTAGTATTAATAAAAAAAGTTGATAATAAATCTTTTTTTTTCAATTTAAAAAAATTAATTTGTTTTTGGGATAAAAAATATGAATCCAAACTTAATAGTAATTTATAAAAAAAAATAAATAATAATAAATGAAGAAATCGAACAATGAAACCATTTAACATCAGATTCTCAAAAACAAGGAAAAAGAATACCTACTTGGAGTAGGTATTCACATTCTAGAAAAATTGCACAATTTTCCGTGTTTTGAGGAATCTAAATTTCTTTCCATATTACATAAAAAATGAACCAAACACAGTAATGTTAAAATAAGGAATATAATAATACTTTCCCGAATCAGATTTTGTACCAACCAAACAGGGCCGTCTAATAGGGTGTGCAAGGTGAGCTTTCGCACAGGGTCTCAAAATTTTTAGGGCCTCATTTTTTTTTTAATTCTATTTAATATACCTTATATATTTTTTAAATAAATTAAATTCTCTCCATTTTCTACCATTTACGATAATACAAACATTTCGATTTCCAAGTTCCAACTTCTAACACAGTCATTATTTCATCTTCAATTTTGCAACATCCCATCTTCTTTCATGATTATTCTTCTAATTACTATTATATTTTTTATATGAAAATAGCTTCTCATCTTTTTCATGAAATACTCATATCAAACTCCAATATTCCTTCACAATTCACGCTTCTGAATCTGTTGTCACTACGATTCTACAATTAAAAAGTTTATCTTTCATTACACGATTCCCTCAAAAGCCAAATCCCCTATGAGTATTTTTTTAACCCTATTCTTCTTTTTTTTCATTTTTTTTTTGTTTGAATGATTCAAAAATATAAATTTAATTATCTGTTTGAGCGAATTGATGGAGAATTCTATTATCTACATGAATGAATTCTTTCATTCCTTGATTCTGATTCCTTGAACGAATATAGGACCCCTTGATATTTTGAAGTTTTTTAAAGGTTTAGATTATTTTCCTAATACAATTGTCGCAAATAGAATTTTATTGACTATTCCTATGACTGAAATAAGCTTTTCAAAATTGAAATTGTTGAAGTCATATATACGTTTGATGATGTCACAAGACTTGGATTGGCGATGATAGCCATATAAAATGATATTTTGAAAAAGATTGGATATGAATATTTTGATTGATGAATTTACTTCAAATAGTGCTAGAAGAGTATCACTTTTTATCTAAAATTGTAGAAGATTCATATTTGTTTAATGTTGTATTTATAATATTATTAACACTATAAATACTTTGAATTTTTAATCTTTCTAATAATATTACTATAATTATAAAAATTATAATATATGTTTTTTAAATTTTAGGGCTTAATTTTTATTATTTGCACAGGGCCTACAAAATGATTAAGACGGCCCTGCAACCAAATGGGGCCTTTATAATAATAAAAGTTCACGCTAGAAATTTTATATAAGCTATTATATGATAATTAAAGTTCATATTGTAGATTTATTACATTACTTATTGTGCTTAATTTAAATATGTTATAGGAATATATTAGTTAAATTCAATTCGTAAAATAATGTTCTTTTTATATATAGTAGTAAATTCATATAGAAACTAATATATTATATTAGATTTTACAATATAGATACATATTATATATTATATTACACAATTATCCTTAAATTAAAGTTGTAGTAGAGATATAATAAGTAAATCAAAATGTGTAAAACATCACACTTTTATAATAGTAATCAAAATGTGTAAAACATCACACTTTTATAATAGTAGTTGATATAGATATGGGATATATGATATAACAAATTAAATCAATGCAAATGCAATGTGAAATTATAAGACTTCGCATTTATCACGTAACTCACGTTTGGGTCATTATCAAACTGACTAGATCAAGGGTAAAATACTGACCTTACCATTATGTTATTTGGTTGACCAATTAACCCCAGTGCACCCCTGCCCTACCCTCTCGTTTATTTATTTTAGGGTTAATTGTAAAAAAAAAAATCACTATTTTTAAATGAATTTATAATTTATTCATTACTTTTAACATATTGTAATAATAACTCAATTTTTTTTATTTATAATTTGACGTTCGTAAATTTTCTTCTTACGAAGAATTCTGTTGTGGCTATATTTTTTTCATGTGTACATATTGATTTTTTTTAATACCAAGGGAAGTTACATATTTTTAAATATATGTATTACAACACCACTTTAGATTTAATGTAAAAAATGGTAGGAAAGTTTTTCAAATTTTCATTTAATTTGGAGTAAAAAACTGCATGAAAGTTAAAGATATCTATTAATTTGATTTAATAAGAAATAATGTTTTGAATCGGATCAAATTGATCCATTTAGCTTTATTACAAAGTTACAACATAATAACGTGTACGACCGATCCATATAGTATACATAAATATAAAATTCAACGCTACCTATCAGTTGGTAAATATGGGACCACATTCTAGTCATGATTTTCATCGTTGGGTGGAAAATACCAAGCAAATATTTGTTTACTGATGAATCTTATCTTCAATTCTTACGCTGCAAATTTATAACTATAACTGACACATTATTCAGAACCTCCGATTCCGATCTCTATCTTGTGATGGAATTCTCACACTTTTTCTTCATCTCTTCCGCCTTACTTTGTTTTCTGTATTTATTCCGATCATTTTTCCTGAGAAAGTTCCAGAACCTTCCACCAAGCCCGCCTCTTTTACTACCAGTTTTAGGCCACCTCTATCTCTTCAAGAAACCTCTGCATCAAACCTTAGCAAAACTCTCCCAAAAATACGGTCCGCTTCTGTTCCTTCAGTTCGGTTCTCGCCCCGTGCTCGTCGTCTCTTCTCCCTCTGCAGTCGAGGAATGTTTCACCAAAAACGATGTCGTTTTCGCCAACCGCCCGAGATTGCTGGCCGGGAAAATCCTTGGGTACAACTACACGTCGCTCGTTTGGGCCTCCTACGGCGACCACTGGCGCAACCTCCGACGCATAGCCTCCATCGAGATGCTATCCGCTCATCGCATCCAGACCTTTGCTGAGATGCGGATGAACGAGGTTAGGAGCCTCGTCCTGCGCCTCAGCAGAAGATGCAAGGACGGATACCAAGTAGTTGA
The DNA here is from genome assembly GCA_026008535.1 of Perilla frutescens. NCBI lineage: Eukaryota > Viridiplantae > Streptophyta > Magnoliopsida > Lamiales > Lamiaceae > Perilla > Perilla frutescens. Next base: position 49,005,424 of record BRKX01000009.1, on the reverse strand, counting down.
TATGAAATCTGCATTTTTCGAGACTACGCTGAATGTCATGATGATGATGATCGGTGGGAAGCGATACTACGACGACGATGATTCCGGGAGTTTGGAAGAGAGGAGGAGGTTTAAGGAGATCGTGACGGAGAGTTTCAAATTGAGTGGCGCCACCAATATTGGTGATTTTGTGCCGATTTTGAGGTGGATTGGGATGGATAAATTGGAAAACAAGCTCAAGTTGTTGCAAGAGAAAAGGGACAATTTCATGCAGGATTTGATTGACGAGCATAGACAGATGAAGGCTTCGGAAAAACACAGGAATACGACGTTGATCCATGTTTTATTGTCACTACAAGAGGATGATCCTCAAAATTATAAAGATGAAATTATTAGAGGGATGATGCAGGTAATAAATTAGCTTCTATGATAAATTTAATTGATTGATGCAAATTAATGGGTTAGTTAGTTCGATTTCCCTGTTACATAGGTGATGCTATCAGCTGGAACGGACACGTCAGCATCGACGATGGAATGGGCAATGTCACTCTTGCTCAACAATCCGGAGGCACTAATCAAGGCACGAGCCGAGATAGACCATCAAATAGGTCGTTCTCGGCTCGTGGACGAGTCCGACCTCCCTCAGCTCCCTTATCTCCACGGGATCATAAAAGAAACGTTCCGAGTGTGCCCGGTCGGGCCCATGCTCGTGCCACATGAATCATCGAGTGATTGCACCGTCGGGGGATATAGAGTGCCCCGGGGCACAATGTTGTTGGTGAATTTATGGGCTATGCAAAGCGATCCTAAGTTGTGGGACGAGCCGATGAAGTTTAAGCCGGAGAGATTTATCGATTTTGAAGGGAGAAAAGAAGGGGCCTTCTTATTGATGCCGTTTGGGTACGGGAGGAGAAGGTGTCCGGGTGAGAGCCTAGCGATTCGTGTCGTAGGCCTAGCCCTCGCATCGCTCATTCAGTGCTTTGAATGGGCGCGGGTCGGGCAAGAGATGGTGGATATGGTTGGGGCTCCGGGGCTTACAATGCCTAAGGCTCAGCCGCTTATTGCAAAATGTAGGCCGCGGTTGGCAGCTGGGAAATTGATTTCCCAACTTTGAATTAATTGCAACTTATGTTTATACTAGAAAATCTTAAATCTTGTATATCTGTGCGATTCATAGGGTCTAAGTGTTACTGCTTGTATGTTAAAAGACACTTGGCTATTTTCTTTTAGCTACATGTCTAAATCTGTTGAAACTATCATCATTCATCAGGTGTAATGTAAATTTGCAACCGTAAAAGTAATAGAAAAAATGTTTCTACTATCCTTTCCAATTGAGAAATAAATCAATCAGTAGCCGATAAAGTAAACCAACAGCGAAATCTACAATACCACTGCTGCTTCAGGAGGAGAGGAAGCGCCACTCAGCACTATCACTTTGCCATCGGAATCAACATCAACGATAACTGAGTCACCTTCTTTGATCTCACGTGCAAGCATCTTCTCTGCCATGCTATCCTCTAACAGTCTCATAATAGCTCGTCTCAGCGGTCTGGCTCCGTAGCTCGGGTCATATCCTTCTTCCACCACCCTATCTCTAAACCTCTCCGTCACTTTAAGTTCAATATCCCTGCCTTCCAATCTCTTGAACACCTCCTTTAGCATAATATCAGATATCTCCTTCACCTCCGGCTTCGTCAGCTGTCTGAATACGATCATCTCATCCAATCTGTTTAAAAATTCTGGCCTGAAATATTGTTTTAGCTCCTCAGTCACTAGGCTCTTGATCCGGTTATAACTGCTATCCTTCTCGTCGTAGTCTAGATCAAAACCAATACGGCGCCCTCCCTTCTCAATTACATTACTTCCAATATTTGAAGTCATGATCAGAAGAGTGCTTTTGAAGTCTACCGTTCTACCTTTACTGTCGGTCAACCTACCATCTTCAAGAATTTGAAGCATCATGTTGAAAACATCAGGATGGGCTTTTTCAATCTCATCAAAAAGCACAACCGTGTAAGGGCGACGCCGGACAGCCTCAGTTAGCTGTCCGCCTTCAGTGTAACCAACATATCCCGGAGGTGACCCGATGAGCTTTGAGACAGTGTGTCTCTCCATGAACTCGCTCATATCAAGTCGGACCATGGCTTCTTCAGATCCAAAATAATAGGTAGCCAGTGTTTTAGCTAGTTCAGATTTCCCCACACCAGTGGGACCAGAAAAGATGAAGCTCGCAATGGGACGGTTCGGATTTTTCAGACCAACACGGGCACGACGAATAGCACGACTGATGGCTTTCACAGCTTCATCCTGCCCAATCACCCTTGTGTGGAGTGTCTCCTCCATCTTCAGCAGGCGATCAGATTCATCAGTCGAGACCTTATCAACAGGAATACTTGTCCAAGCCGCAACGATATGCTGAATGTCAACTTCGGTAACAATAGGGCCTCCGTCCCCAGCCTCACTCTCTGCCTTGCTCATCTCCTTGTTTTTTTCAACAAGAGCAGACATCTGTGCCTTAAGATCCATTTCTCTATCACGTAGCTCCCCGGCCTACAAATTAGTTAAGAACATACAAATACTCAGGAGCTAACACCTTACTTTCTACCCACATTTAAAATTGTAGAGTAAAACCTCTATATAAGAATACTCTATATAAGAATAACCTCTTTATAGTAATAAAAAGTTGTGGTCCCAACTCGGGACTAGTTATAAATACAGGAAGAATAACCTCTACATTTAATATTCCGGTATTTTTTTAGGACCACTCTTAAAAAATTTACCTCCATATAGTAATAAAGTAACATTAAATTTCATATATATTTAAATACCTGTATAAAATATCTAGAACTATTTTAACTACATATATTATATTAAACTTAAGATTGTATGAAATACTTATCTGAAGTTAGTTGTGGCAGTGCTTTAATTTTTTTGGGTTCATATCACACCCTTCATTTGCACGTTATAAGTAATTAGTTAACATGATACTTTCTTGTTGAATCTAAAATATTTTCAACTTGTCCAATATATTTGAAGCTCATTGACACAATACTTTTTCTATTTCTACACTATTATTCTCTAGATTATCACCATGCCTTCCATGCACATCTTGCGTGTATTCTTCGGTTAGAACACATGAATGAATCTTATATACCTTTTAAATTCATGTTTTTAAATATGAAGATACATTTTCAAGTATTGTATAATATATATTAATTATTTTTAAAAAAAAAATAATTTTTATATGTAAACTCTATATAAGAATAACCTCCCCATAGTAATATTTTTATCTTGTCCCAATGATATTACTGTATAGAGGTTTTAATGTTATACATATTCGAGATCCTACATCTTAGCTATATAAGAACACTTCAACATGTATATCACACGCACAACTTACCTTCTCGAAGTCTTGACTTCGAACAGCTTCATTTTTCTCCTTTGTTATCTGCCTGATCTCTTTTTCAAGCTCCTTGGCTTCTTCAGGAAGCTGCAAAAAAGTAAATGAATCGTCATCAACTCATCATAACCATAATGAAGATGTTTATCAAAGTTATAAGGTCGGTATCTTACTCGTGCATGTTGAAGTCGGACCCGGGAACCAGCTTCATCAATCAAATCAATAGCCTTGTCAGGCAGAAACCGGTCGCTGCAATATGCAAGAATCTTCATATAAAGGTTGATAGAAAAATGTTCACTATTCAACTTTTTTGAGGTTCAAAAGACAAGACATGCTAATTTGGAGGAACAGAAACAAATAGTTTTACATGGTCAATCTCATCATTCCTCACAGAAGCCGGATGTTTTTTTTATAAGATTTATAAACTGCTTTTAAATGCACATAAATAATTGCACATTAATTTCCTTTTATTTTCACATTCATAATAAATCTCTAAAGAAGATAAACTAAAAATTACTTCAAGCATACAACTGATATAGCCAGTTCGTTTTCATTGGAGGACTGAAAAGAAATGGAAATAACCATTGTTTGAGCCCAATTGGAGCATAAAATACATATGAATCATGATGATAGACAAATGTCTTAAGACTACATACCTGATATACTGATGGGACAATTGTGCAGCAGCAGCTAAAGCTTCATCAGTGTAACGAAGCTTGTGGTGTATCTCATACCGCTCCCGGAGCCCTTTAAGAATCTCAATGGCTTCATCTACTGAAGGTTCAGGGACCCTGACAGGCTGAAACCTTCTTTCTAGTGCAGGATCCTTCTCGATGTGCTTTCGGTATTCATCTAGTGTAGTGGCTCCAATACACTGCAAATACATCATGGTGTTATACAGATGATACATTAAGTACCAGCAGAAAGTCCACAAATGAGAAAACGTTAAGAACAAAATGTACAAATAGGGCAGAACCTATTAGAATCGTAAGTGACTAAATCGGAATCCATGTTCATAAAGCATATAATTTTCATCACTGGAATCAATGATTCATGATGAAAGTGTAAGACCTCTAACATTGAAGCAAGATTAGAATTTATCTTCAAATCAGAATCAAGTTCCAAGTTGCATTATGATTTTAATAAAAGCAAGTCAATATATTAATGGGATGTAAAGGATAGAAAATAAAAGAGGGAGAAGAGAGATGAGTTCGCATGAATCTTGACACACTCACTCGTTTTCAACAATATCAATAATAGGCCGTGCAGCAAGCAAGGAATTAACTCTGCAACTATTATGCTTTATGTAATGAATTTCATCTTTGTTCCATAAAATTCTTCTGAAGCTAACCTGTAGTTCACCTCGAGCTAGAGCAGGCTTCAAGATGTTTGCAGCATCAATTGCCCCTTCTGCGGCACCTGCTCCAATCAAAGTGTGTACTTCATCAATGAAAAGTATGATGTCATCGCTTTTCCTAATCTCCTCCATTAATCTCTTCAATCTTTCTTCAAATTCACCACGATATTTTGTCCCAGCAACAAGGAGACCCATATCCAATGTTATCACCTGATAAGTAAGAAGTGTATTACATCAATAAGAAGAGACAATGAGGAAGAAAAATAGAAGACAGCTTCTGATTTGGAAAATGAATTCTGATGGGAGTGCATAGATACAATTAAAATTTTAAAAAATCAACATCAGATAGCATAATGCCAAATGCCAAATTGGATCAGGATTGGGACCATATCACAACCCCGAATTCAACCAATACGCGAACAAAAGCACGAACAGCAACCAACACGCCTCATTATTTAGTGAATTACAAAATTTTCTTCTTCTGAAAATGGCAAGGATCTCTGAGATAAACCAATAGAAAATTCTATATTTACATAGAAGTCAAGGCAGATACTCGATCTGTTTCAGGGTTTATCACTCATCGAGGACAGGAGTATTCACGGATTAAAATAATGAGAAAGTTTGCAGCTATTTCATATAATACACAAAATAAGTACTAGCACACCTTTTTCCCCTCAATAGTCTCTGGAACATCCCCATTGGCTATTCTTTGGGCAAGGCCCTCGGCAACAGCTGTTTTCCCCACGCCAGGTTCTCCAATGAGGCAAGGATTATTTTTAGTGCGCCTTCCCAAAATTTGAGTGACACGCTCAATTTGCTCCTGCCTTCCAGAAACAGGGTCTAATTTACCCTAGAAAGACAAGACCAACTTCTATTACACCTGCATAGGGGTCCAGCCTCAAGAGAAAAAATATAGAATAATAGAAATTTACCTCTTCAGCAAGCTTTGTCAAATTGGTACCATACTCCTCAAGGGTAGGCATTTTGTTAGCAGAGCTTCCATCTCCACCGACAGTAGCAGGCTCTTGATTCTCGCCTATCATTCTAATAACCTACTTTACCAAATGCATAATCCTTCAATTTCAGGGTAATCATAAAACAGCCAAACATTAAAAAGGACATCACACTACTTGCCTGAGTTCGAATATTACTGAGGTCAGCACCTAAGTTCTCCAGGACACGTGCAGCAACACCTTCACCCTCACGGATCAATGCTAGAAGCAGATGCTCTGGTGCAATATAATTGTGTCCTAAACTCCCCCAAACAAAGAAGAAAAAAAGTGAATTAGTCAAAGCAAAACAAAGACATCGTCAACAGTTGTGGCCAGAATCACAAACCAATAACTAAAATCCCAGAAGTAACAATCACACCTCGCAGTTAGTCATTAAGTCATATCTATAAAGTTAATAAACTTCATAAACGGAAAAAAGAAAAGAAATGCGCACTCAAAAAAGACTTTTGCAAAACTAGTTACCAAGCTGGCGGGCTTCCTCAAGCGAGAGTTCCAGCACACGCTTAGCGCGAGGCGTAAATGGTATCTCCACAGCAACAAATCCACTTCCCCGTCCAATTATCTTCTCCACCTCGATACGGGCGTCTTTCAAATTGATCCCAGTGGCCTTGAGAGTCTTCGCAGCAAGTCCAGTGCCCTCACCAATCAGCCCCAACAATATCTGCTCCGTTCCGACGAAATTATGCCCCAAACGCCTCGCCTCCTCCTGCGACAGCATAACCACCTTGATTGCTTTCTCCGTAAAGCGTTCGAACATGGCTCGTGGAACCATTCGCGATTTTCTCCCTCGCCTACCGGAGGTGGTGGTTGCAGCTGCCACTTTTGATAGGAACGTGCGCTGACTTTGGTGCAGAACATTGTCAATGGAATTAGCTCGCCGCAAACCTGAGAAACTGCTTACTCTCACGGAAGCGGATCGCGTGCTGCACAACACCGTCGCCGGCAATATTTTGCTCTTGTTAGATCCATTGAACTGCACATTACTCGCCAAACCGATTGAAGAAGTTAATTTGGTTGGTTGAAGTAGAGCATGCGCCATTTCTGTTACTGCATACAACTGCAAATATTCAAATTGCAAGCATCAAAAACCCAGGGAATGGTAACAGTAACAGAATCGGGAGAGTTATTTTTTTTAGTGCTCAGACATTTAAAAAAATAAAGGATGAACGACGCACCTGATACGCCGCCGGGAAACGGCTAGGGTTCAGGCAACGCCGCGACGGAGAAAGCGAGAAAAAGGAGAAGGTGGTTGAAGGGCAGAGGCAAGGCGGCGCCTCTGGTTTTAGAAATAAATATTTACTTCTTTGTGTAGGGAGATTAAATAATAATAAAAAAAAATTAAAACAAATTATGGGTAGGCGGATGATTAAAACGTGCAAAATAGTCATATACTAACCGGACACTTGAAGTTTCCAGCCGCCCCCAGCACTTTATGCGGGGTAGGAATGTAATTGAGTCGATTTAACTCGTAAATGATTTGGAAAATTTTGAAATTGATTCCACACTAATCGAGTCGTTTCAGGTAATTTTTTAACTCGAACTCAATAATATCAAACATGTGAACTTATTTGAGCTTCATTTTTTCACACTTTTACCCTTATTAAGCTTAGTTATTTATACAAATATCGAAAATAATTTTATTTTTTAATAATAAAATTATATTTTAAATAATTTTGAGAGTTATAAAAAAAAATGATCACATTTTTATCATTTTATTTTATCACACGATTAGAGATGGAAATGGATAGGGTACTATGGTACCTATCTCCATACCCGTGTTTTAAAAAAATATCCGTACCCGTCCTCATACTCGCTGGGTAATAATTTTTATGTCCGTCCTCATACCTTTTGGGTATTTAACTACCCATACCCATACTTATAACCCGTATTTTTTTAAGTAGTATTTCTTTTTTGTGATACACAAAACGTTTTATAGTATTTAATAAATTTTAAAATATTTTTATAAGTTCAAATAAAAAAATTGTAGTTATACATATTATGTATATAATTTAAATATATGAAAAATATATTGAATATGAAATGTAATCTATATATATGATGGAGTAAAATCATTATTTATTTTTAAAAAGACATAAAAAGGGACTAAACTTAGTTTATTAATTATCACTTTTTTTATTGTAGATCATTTCTATATAATATATTTGTGCATGCATAATGAATAATTTTTTTAATGTATATATCATTATGAACATCTTCTTAAGGGTCGTAAGCAGAAAATTAATAATATATAACTTCTCTGATAAATTTAATGATATTTTTCTATAATTATTCAAACATACTTATATTTGTACTTTTTATCGTATAATTTTAAAATATATATATATATATATATATTATATTTCACAGTAGGATAAAATTTGTTAAGCATTTATTTATCAAGTCTACAATATATATAAGAATAAATAACATAAGTTACAAATTAATATTTCAATAGTCCAATTAACAAAGGTCATATTTTTAAATATATATATAAACATACAAAATTCTTTATCACGAACTATTTATTGAATATTTAATTTAGTAATTATTATTTACAGTAAATAATTCAAAATTACGATTAAATAATTTATATTTTTTAAAATATAATACTAAGACCCTTCATGAAAAAGTGACATTACATAAATAATATCACATTATAATAAAAATAATTAAATATATAATTATACATATGTGGGTATGGGGCGGGTTGGGTATTAAAGTACCCGTACCTGCACCCGTACCCGTCAAAATTTACGGGTAATTACCTGTAACCGTGTCCACCCATTAAGTGGGTAATTATACCCTACTCATTGTGGTAATTTTTGCGGGTACTCATAGGGTCCGTTAGACCGTTACCCGTTGACATTCCTATACACGATACTCATTTTGTTCCCAACATAAAATCTGATTAAAGGGGCTGAACTCAACTTTTATATGAATGCAGGTCCATAAATATAATGCTTAAAAGGTTCGATAAGAAATGAGCCGACTCGATACGTCTAAGAAAGTGTTGATATAATCATCGTTCGTATTTCGTAGTTATATTTTATTAATTTAACATTTTTTACTCTACTTACATTTATTATTTGATTAATTCGGAGTGGAAAAGATGTTGATGTTGCTCGCACAGTTTAGTCTATTATCCAACTAGATAATTTATAACTAGCAACGCATACATATAGTAACCATATATATAATACTTTTTTGCAGGTATGAGAGATTTCATGTCAAATTATTTTCATGTTAATATTTCAAATTTTATCATTGTAAATATATATGTTAGATCTAGATGACATTATAGATATATGACTTTATAACAGATGGACTGAAATTACGAACAATAAAACACAAACAAAAATGAACCCCACATGTTATATCATAATGACTACAAAAAATAATTGACACCAAAGTAAAATGATGCAAAATGAATACCATTTCATATGCACAAAAAAAGCCACTAACATATTATATCGTTGTAGAAGACCGATGTCATTTAAAATGTCGAAAGACATAATCTGTCAAATAAAACACAAACAAACTAAATTTCCATCCTCATTTGCTATCTCGAAACAACTAGAGAAGATTTGACAAAATTAGGAATTGAATGTGATGAGCTCTCAAAATCAAAGTCCAGGCAAGGATTGAAGTATGAAACTGGACCAATGAGCCGTTGAAAAAGCTAGCCCAATCGAGCACCTTACTGTTTTCTTTTAAGGAAAGAGTCATCTTTGAGAGCCACCTTACTGTTAATAAATGTAAGTACAAAGAAAAAAATTCAATACAGTGAAGCATTTTTAAAGAAATCAAATATAAACGATCACGATTAACCTAAAAAACAATATAAACAAACAACAAAATCAATTGTGTGTAAGTTGTAATAATTTTAAATACATCTAATGGATATTGGTAAAATTCAATCAATAAATATAAGTACAATAAGAAAAATCCAATACAATGAAGCATTTATAAACAAATCAAATAGAAATGATCATGATTAGCTTCGAAAATTGAGAAAACGTAATCAGTGCAATGTAGATATTGTGTTGTCCTTTATAATGTTCATTTATTTAGTCCAGTCGATAATAAGAAAATAAATAAAGAAAGTATAAATGACACACGATATGTCAACCCAATTCAGTGAACGCACCTATTCTGGGAGGTCACGCTAAATAGAGAACCAATCAACTCATTTAAAGTTAGTTTCGATAAAGGACTTACACAACATGACCACCCATTTGAACAATTTTTCGAACACTATTCTTTCTTCAATGGATTTAAAATGTAAGACGGCCCATCTATGTCTCAAGTGTTTACGCTTGGTCTCTTTTGCAATCTCTGCGAGGCCCTACGATCTTCAGTAACAACTACATACACAGAAGTGTTTGTACTAGACAAACTAAATTACTAGAACTCCACGTTGAGCTCTACAGATTAAGAACAACACTAGTGGATAAAGAAAAATCATATCAAAAATCACAACTCAAAATATTTAAAGATTGTATATAGTAATTCTGCACGCACACCATTCCATGAGAATTGAATAGTCTTCATATAAGAGCTATGTAGCGCCCTGTAAATTTTAAAGCATTTTAATACTTTTATTTTATTCTTAAATGTTACATTATCGAATTCTACAAGTCAAGCCAAATAGTTAATTAATATAAGTTTTAATAAGCACAATCGAGTTATAATAAGTAAATTTTATATTTATTTATATTTGTTTAAAGTCCAATCCATATTTCTTTTCTCATGGTCAAGGAAAATTTTATTCAAAGTCTAATTAATTTCGAGGCCTATTGTTTGACCCCAAAATCTTGAAAATTGGAGGAAATGGGATTCCTCCCTTAGGCTTCCTCCACCATATAAATTTTCATATTCAAGCAATTCATGTTTTGGAAAAAAATAAATCTAACATTTTTCCCTTTTCATTATTAATCTCCAATTTGTAGTATAAATAGACCAACTCACCTTCACACTAACCACACCAACTCAAAGCTCATCTTCATTCTAAGCATTTCTTTGAGTTTCCTTTCTTCTCTATAGTGGAGTCTCGATGTACCCTGCTTTCTTTCTTTTTTGCATTTGGGGTTCTACAAACTTAAAGGAGGGATCTCATCTCGGGGTTGTGTCTTAGACAAGATATGTGATATTTTCAATTAGGTTGTTTATTATTATTATTATTATTATTATTATTATTATTATTATTATTATTATTATTATTATTATTATTATTATTATTATTATTAAATAAGGTTTGCTATTTTAACTTTCATTTTTTTAATATTTTATATTATTTTTAATATTTTTTATTTTCAATTACTGATTAATTAAGGATTTAAATTTTATTTTTTTAATATTTTATTTATTTTACTTTTTATTTATTTATTTATTTTATAATTTTTTTTATTTTTTTATAATATTTCATATTATTTTTTATATTTTAATTTTTTATTAGTTTTATTTTCTAATTTATTTTATTTTTAAAATTTTTTATTTATTTTATATTATTTTTTTTAAAATTTTTTATTTATTTTATATTATTATTTTTAATATTTTTATTTATTTTACTTTTTCAAATTTATTTTATTTTATAATTTTTTAATTATTTTATATATATTTTAATATTTTATGTCTTTTGTTATTTTTAAATTACTAACTAATGACTTTTTTATAATTTTTTGTTTTAATAATTTTTATTACTTCATATTATACTTATTTAATTTGGAAATAAAAATTCTATGAAAATATGTTTCGTGTGTATATATATTTAGTATTTCTATAATTTAACAAAAACATCTTGCAACCCACATGGTTACAGGTTCAAGGTTCAAGGTTTAAGGCATTTCATATGCACAGGTCCCGGGTTCGATTCTCTTGGGGGACAGAGTTCGTTGAATTAATTCAGCCTCCACGCAAGCGGCTTATGCGGCTTGGCTAAGCCGCAATTTGTTAGCTCGACTTGACTAGTTCTTTTTTTTTTAAAGACGGAATTAGCGATGGAAAAATTTCATCGTTAAATTATAATTGTTTTTATTTTTTTATTTTCTGACGACAAATATCACACGTTCGTTGCCTTCTTTTTTAGCGACAAAAATTAGGAGACGAACAATTTACATCGCCATTCCGTTACCCATTAAATTGGCGACGGAAAATGGATATGGGGCGACGGAAATTTCCGTCGCTATTCCGTGATTTTCTTGTAGTGTTAAATGTGCTCGCCAATATATACACACATATTATTATATATAAAATTCCCACGTGTATATATATATATATATATAGGAATTGGTTATAATGGGTACTAGGTATTCGAGTGAAAACTAGGAACCATGCTTATTTAATATGATTTTGTAGCTTATCTTGTTGTATTTTAATACAATAAGATAAGCTATAATTTTTTTAAAAAAAATTAGCACTAAAATACAATAAAATAAACTATAAAATTGTACTAAATAAGCATGATTCATAGTTCTCACGCAAAATCTAGTACTCATTTGAACCTATTCATATATATATATATATATATATGGATATTGCCAAAAATTATGCTATTTTAAAGCAGTAAAATATATGTTAACATATACTTAATATTATACCAAGTGGCGTGCGTAGATATAAATAATTCATTATTTTAGTCAAGGTCAAAGTGGGATTGAATATGATGAACTTGCATAATCAAAGTGTAGGAAATGATTAAAGCATGAGACTGGACCAATGAGCCCGTTGAAAAAGCTAGCCCCATAGACCAACTTCCCATTTTATGTTAAGGAGATAGTCATATTTTAGAATAACTAATGGCTATTGGTAAAATTGAGTCAATAAAAATATAAGTACAAAGAGAAAAATTCAATACAGTGAATCATATGTAAAGAAATCAAATAGAAATGATCATGATTAGCCTCGAAAACAATATAAATAAACAACAAAATCAATTTTAAGATATCAAAACAAACAATTTAAACAAAAAAAAAAACACAAATAAAAAAACATCATTTTGAAGCTTTTGAAGCATCATTTTCAAGAAAATACATTAATAATATTGAAATTAATATTTAACTCTCATCATTAAATTCTTGGAAGTACGCCGAATTAACAAACACCATTCGGTAGATTACCATTGCAACACATCTCTTTTGAGTTTGAAAAACAATTGGTGAGCAATATGCTATGAAATCGGTTAATAAAAATATAAAATTAAGTCATACCATATAATTTTACTTCAACATCTAACTACTAGGAACTCGTCAAACAATGGCACCACTTTTGGTCAATTTTCAACCGATTAGGTGGGTCATTTAGGGTTCGATACTACAAAAAAGAAGTGAATTACACATAAAAAAATATTACGTAGTGATAGTAGAAATAAAAAGAATAGAGATTTAAGAAGATCCCAAGTAATGTAGTGATCCAAGTTACGACATAAATTGATAAAAGATAAATGTTTGTGTAAATCGAACCATTATGCCAGTAATATGTCCGCCTCACACAAGTGTTCGGTTCATGATAAAAAAATAATCTTTAATTGGGTCAAATTGAGGAAGATTAGATTGCATATAAGCTAACCAGCCACCATCTAATACTATAAATATAGCCCATACCCTTCATAACCACAATGGTTCTTTGTCTTGAAGTTAAAACAACCGGGTGGTTTGTCAATGAATGTTTATGGCAATCGCGGTGATAAAAAATTATAAATATATATAACAAAATAACTTTAAAAAATAATAATTAAGGAAAAAATATAATCAAATGTATTTACCAACAATCATCCAACAAAGTTAAGAAGTGTTGTATGTCTCTCGGTAAGTCAATTATTAGTGAGCTTTAGCTCAAATGTCGTAAACAATTCAATGAGAGCATTACAAAGGTATTTGAAATTTTGCTTGACAATGATTTCTGAAAAATTCTTAGAGAATTTCAAGTTATGAATTTTCAATTAGAGTCTAGCTAGAGAGAGTGACAATTTTTTTCTAGACTATGGGCACGAAGTGATATTTTATAATTGTGCAAGTAAATGATAAATCGAATCGTCTCTCTAGCAAAAGGTCGATATCTATGAGCAACGAAGGTGTAATTAATACTATGATTTTTGGACTGGACATGAGATGTGCAAATAAATGGCACACATAAACAGTAATAAAGAAAGTAAATTTTAGTGACTTGATGGTAAATGACATTATATATAAGATCATATCACATAATGAGTATGAACGCATTATCAACTAATCTCATAGATATTTCAGAAGAAAAATAATCATAATCGGTATCAACATAAATCGGTATTTTAAACTCCCATTCCTCCAACAATCCTAAGACATTATCATCATCATAGTGAAAAACAGTACCCAACAGTACTCGTTGTATCACCATTTGCACATTATGAATCACCTTACTTCATTTTAAAGCTTTTAAAGCATCCTTTTCAAGAAAATACATTAATAGTATGAAAATTAATATTTAACTATCGTCATTAAATTCTTGGAAGTGCGCTGAATCAACAAACACCATTCGGTAGATTACCATTGCAATACATCTCTTTTCAGTTTGAAAAATAATATGTGGGCAGTATGCTATGAAAAATGTATCAGTTAATAAAAATATAAAATTAAGTCATACCATATAATTTTACTTCAAAATCTAGCTACTAGGAACTCGTCAAACAATGACATCACATTTTGGTCAAATTCCAACCAATTAGGTGGGTCATTTGGGATTCGATACTAAAAAAAACAAATTACAAATAAAAAAAATATTACGTAGTGATAGTAAAAATAAAAAGAATAGAGATTTAAGAAGATCCCAAGTAATATATTAATTAAATTAATTAAATATAAAAATTTAAAAAAAATTGACAAAAATGTATAATTAAAATAAATTATAATATTGATTAAATTTAAAAGTTGTTAAATATAAAATTAAAATGTAAATGAAATATGATCTATTAAAAAATAGATGATATGATGGTGACCCTAAAAAAAGATGTATGTACCTTGGGTATTTTAAAGGAATTGATTATTTAAAATAATGGGTACATAACTTTTATTGTAATAGTGAGGTGGCGGAGTTATGTACCCAAGAAGAGATAAACAATTGGTGATGCTCTCATAGCCCCACACCTAAAGTATAATACATTTAGAGCACCCCACAATGGGCGTTTATTTTGGGTACAAAATATATTTTTTCTACTCAAAGTTGAGTACAAACTATTGTGGAGCAAGAGTAAAAGGAAGTTAAATGAATTTTGAGTACGTGACTATGTACCTAAAATAGAGAAAATGAAAATTAGATGCAGAGAAGGCGAGTGAAATGCAACTTCACTGAGTGGACAACGAGTGTTCCCCACACATGCATCGGGCGAGTGGCGCAGACTGATACGTGGAACCCTACTGTCTCTCATTTTTTTTATCCTTTTCTCTTTTCTTTTTCTTCTTTTTTGTTTTTGTTGATTCATTTGTTGCGGCCTTCATTTTATTTTATTTTATTATTTCTTCTTGTGTCCTTTATTTACCTTTTCACATTTAATATGTGTGGTTAAAACATTTTAATCACATTTGCTGTAACATCCCACTTCTTCGTGATTTAAAACTATGGAAATTATTTGATTGGTTAAAAAAAAATTAATTAAAAAAAATTAAATTAATTTTTAAAAAATGAGTTTTATTTATTAAACGCATAATAGCATTAGTTGGACTTGCGTCGCACATGAGCTCCCACAGCATAGTCACTTGATATGTCAAAATGAGGCAAAGCAAGACAATCATTCATCCCAAGGACAGCTCCCACAGCATAGTCACTTGCGTCGCACATGAGCTCAAACGGGAGTCCCCACTGCGGTGGCTGGATTATTGGCGCAGAAGTCAGCTTCTCTTTCAACAAATCAAAGGCTTCCTTACACTTGTCATCAAAGACGAAAGGGGCGTCTTTCTGCAGCAGCTTAGTCATCGGTTGAGTTATTTTGGAAAAATCCTGAATGAAGCGATGGTAGAAGCCAGCATGGCCTAAGAAGGCTCGAATTTCTTTCTCATTGGATGGGTACGGCAACTTTGTGATCAAGTCAATTTTTGCTCTATCCATTTCAATGCCTTTCGCAGATATGACATGCCCGAGCACAATTCCTTGTTGTACCATAAAGTGGCACTTCTCGAAGTTCAAAACCAAGTCGGTTTCAACACACCTTTGAAGAACTTTGTCTAAATTTTCCATACACTGCTCAAAGGAGTCGCCATGCACGGTAAAGTCATCCATAAAAATCTCGATGCAGCTCTCTATCAAGTCGGAAAAGATACTCATTAT
This sequence comes from Perilla frutescens, assembly GCA_026008535.1. Classification (NCBI taxonomy): domain Eukaryota; kingdom Viridiplantae; phylum Streptophyta; class Magnoliopsida; order Lamiales; family Lamiaceae; genus Perilla; species Perilla frutescens. Next base: position 48,989,382 of record BRKX01000009.1, on the reverse strand, counting down.
GCATCGTTGGAAAGTGCCCGGGGCGTTGCACAAGCCAAAGGGCATCTTTCGACAAGCAAAGGTCCCAAATGGACAAGTGAATGTGGTCTTATCCTGATCTTCTGTTGTCTCGTTTTACACCTCACTGGAATTACAATGGAAGTACAGAAAGGTAGAAGAGTAGAAGAATAACAATTATAATATTTAACTGAATTAAACAAATGCTGCCCAAGGCTGCTTGCGTCTCTTGCTGAAAGGCCTTTTGGCTCTGTGCAAGGCTACTCACGAGGTTGGTGCTTTGCTTCAGACTCTTCATGATCTCATTCATAGATGGTGTGGAGCGATCTGCGTGGGCATACGGCTCAGCTCTTGGGGGGTCTCAGTGGCAAATCTCCTGCTGTGGATTGATCTCCAGGCTGTCTCCAATGAAAATTCGGATGATCTCTCCAACCGAGATTGTAGGAATTGAAATAAGGATCATTATTCCGTCTCCTCCTGAAATTGTCTCCTTGAGGGGCATCATAATTGATTCCTCTGAGAGCATCTTGCTGCGCATCGCCCGATCCATAACAAGCTTGTTCAGTGGGCGGCTCATGCAGATTGGGACATTCATCAGTAAAGTGTCCGTTTTCGGAGCAAACTCCGCAGCGATTTGGCCTTGCGTGTGCCACAGCCAGGCCTCGGACTAGGGATGTAAGAGCATCTATCTTTTCATTCATTTCTAACCCTTCAGCTCGGTCGATTGCCCTTACAGGTCGATGTCTTCCTTCATCTTCTTCTTCGTATTGCTGTCCGCCAGAAGCCATATCAATGATGAGCTGTTTGGCCTCGCTGAGGGTTTTGTTGGTAAGAGATCCCCCGCTGGCAGCATCGACGATTTTCCTGTAAGAAGACATGCCACGGTAAAAATAATTGGTCAGAAGCTGATAATCAGTGAATCCATGATCTGGGCATTTGCGGCAGAGTTGTTGAAATCTTTCCCAGTATTCGGCCAGGCTTTCATTCGGTTTTTGCTTGATACTACTGATGGCCATCCTTAGATTGGCTGCTCGAGTCTCAGGAAAGAATTTCCTCAGGAATTGTCCTTCTAATTCCGCCCATGTGGTGATAGACTCCGGTGGCAAATCAAACAACCAATCTCGTGCCTTTCCCTGCAAAGTGTGAGAGAAAGTGAGTAACCTTAGGTTATTAGCAGTAAAACCAGTAGGTCTTAAAGTTAAGCACACAAGATCAAATTCAGACAAATGTTTGTGTGCACTTTCTCCCGGTAAATCACCAAACTTCGGCAACACTTGGATGAATGCAGGTCGGATCTCCGCATTGTTGGCAATCGGGGGCAGCACAATACAGATGGGTCTGTTACTCCAAAGACGACCGATTTCCCGGATGAGAGGCTCATGATCAGGTCCATGATTAGCCACGTTAGCTTGGATGAGGGCTCTTCCTGCGGCAAGGCCTTGCGGGTTCGGTGGTGGATCTTCATTATTGGCCATGTCGAGGTGTTGATCAGCTTCGAGAGTCTTTGTAGGCTCTTTGGTAGTCTTCCTCAACCGGTGTAACGTTCTCTCTGGCTCTGGATCGAACACTAAATCTTTATCTGCAAAGGAACGGGTCATGTACCAGAAAAAATTAAAAATATAAAACAAAGTAAATACAAACTGAAAATTTCGAGTAATCACTGCTTTTAGAACCGATCCCCGGCAACGGCGCCAAAATTTGGTGCGTCGTTTTTCACCAAAAATAAATGTTCCGACTTTCATCGGCAAGCCCACACTGCAGAGTACAGTGGCGAGCAGGATCGTCTCCCAAAGGACCAGCGAGAATTACTCTTGACTTTCAGTCTGCGTGCCCAAACTTCCAGAAAAGGGGTTTTGTGTGAATTATATAACAAAATAAATTGAGGAATTAAATAACCAACTAAAGAAAATATTTATGCAAACGAACTGATTTAAACCAATGTCAAAAGGGTATTCCGGATCCAACAAACTCCACTCCACTTATAACACCGATCACAGATGCAAGAATTAATTAACCAAACCATGCAAATCAGTTATAGTCATCGAAGACGCTTCTGACATGACCTAATCTCTCCATACTGTTTCGATAATTAAGAAGACACTTCATTAATTATTCCGCTAATCGACTGACAACTGTAAGAGACGCTCTATGAGTTTAATGAGCCGACAACAATGAGCACAAGAAAGACCCGATTCTTAACCTACAGACTCTGACGCAGGACTGTAAAATTAACTCTGTTATTCCCCTAGTTATTTGAGCAACCGTTTTACCACTTATTAAACCTAAATCACGATTACGTATGGCCGATTTAATTGGCTAGTAATTAATCACAACCTACCAAATATTTGCAACTATTCGATAGACTTAGAATAATTAACGACCCGAAATCCAAGAATAACAGATACATGCATCAATTAATTATGAACAAACAATTAGATCTCACAGTTATATAAGCGGAGCTTCGTTGTCGTCACTGGAATACGAATTACTTAGCTACTTTGCATGCTGGAATCGAGCAACAAGAAGTTGTATAATTGCGCAATGATGATATCGAAGAGAAGAAGAAAATAATACTGAATTAAAACTGTTCGCTGCCTTCATTCCTCGTTCCTAGCGTGCGTAATGATAAAATAAGCTAAATACCTAATATATATTTACAATCCATAAAAGATAAAGTCTCTAATAGGAAATAAGATCTTAATCTAGGTAAATCCCATGCAAAATACTTTTAGAGGCGGTGGAGAGGGATTTCCGCGTCCAGGTTCGCGCGTGGGTCGAGAACTGGGCTCAACAAGCCCAAAACGTATTCTGGACCGGGCCTCCAGAAACTTGTCCCTATAATCCAGCTGCATGCCCTTGCAGCTTGCTCTGCTCGAACTTCTCCCTTTCCTTCACTTATATCTTTTCTTGCACCGAAACCCTGCCTCTCTTCTCCATTTTACACCATGTCCCTACACATCTTAATAACATGTCAAAGCACCAAAATACACAAATATATGGTAAACAAAAAGGAGAAAAGACACAAAAAAGTAGTGACAATAACAAGTAGAATACGTCCTATCAATCACGACCCGTTAGACGGTCTCACAAGAGACCTCTCCAACTTTAAATGTTTTAAATAAGTATATTCTAATTTTCTTATCAACATTTTCATTTTCTTAAATATTTCATGTGTGGTTTTTTTCTTTCATCTGTTTGTACCAAATTCATTTAAAATCATTTTTTAAAACATATTTTCTCCATATATGTGCATTTTATTTATTTCTATTTTTAAAAATATTGTGCATTTAATTATGGATCATTTAAAAGGTTATATTATTTTGTGGGCCTCAAGTGGGCACCAAATGGAAGCTCCACTTTCAAAATTGACTTAACAGAAATGATGTACGTTAGACAGACGTCAACTGTCGATTATCATAATATCAAATTCTTAATCAATTTTAAGATTGATGTTGAATTGTCGTATGGATACATAATCATTTTACAAATTTATATGTGCGTGTCTGTCTATTGTCATGATACCGAACAATATGGGTACTGTTAGCATGTAGAAACAAATAGATAATCTCATTATCTTTCATTATAGGATAAATTACACTTTGATACATATATTTTGGGCTCTCATTAGAAAATAACCAAATTTTTCAAAATTAGCAAAATAGTACGCAATTTTCAAAAAAATAAATAAATACAATAACATTTGATCAATTTTACGGCTCGAAATTCATATTTAATTAATCGTAGTTTAATATTCATATTTCCCCAATCACGTAGAAAATTCCCTCCAATCAATATATATTAAAACATAATAAATTACGTACGATTTTCGAGTTGTAAAATTGATTAAATGTTAGATTTGTAAATTTTTTGAAAAATTTGGTACTGTTTTGTTAATTTTGAAAAAGTAGGTAATTTTTTTTTAAAAAAAATACAAAAATGTAATTTACCCTTCATTGTATAATTAAAATGATTCACATACAATATTAAATATATAAATTTGTAGTTATAAATTTATTATCAATTGTATATTTAAAGCAATCAATAAATTACATTTTTATTTACTTAATAAGGTTACTCATGTTAAGTTTTTGAAATATTTTACCAACGCCGTTTATTTATATATGAGTTTTTTTTATTATCATGAATTTAGTTATATAAATATTGATATAGTATTAATTATTCAATATTATGTTCATTAATAAATTGTAATTCGATATATATTTCATTTTATATTCTAAACAATGTTCACGATAATGTGATAATTAATAATTCGTTAATTAATGACTGTAATTAATTATAGATAAATATAATAGAATTTTATGAGATAAATATAATAAAATTTGTGATTTTTAGATTTGATTAAAAAAAAATACCGCCTCTGTTTAGTTGTAAAAATTTTAGGCTCCAAACTTTCCCAGCAAATTAATCGATTTTTCATATTGAAAATTTTCAAAATAAAAAGGAGAAGGCGAAAGAATAAGGAAGAAATATAAAGTTTGAGACCTGACCACGAAACAACACACAGAAACTGAAAATTTGCTCATTCTCTCCACATGAAGATAATTTTTAATAATTCCAATTTCCTTCCACACCCGTTGGCGAAAACAAGAAAGAGAGATGATGCAACCTTAAAAAAGCCCCAAAATTGATTTCTACGTTTTGCTTCTATTACCAATTTCTTTTACTATTATTTGGTTGTTTTGATTTGTTATTGATTTTATATATTTAATCATCGATTTGTTTTCTCTGAATAATGTTCATTATTTAATTGTTTGTCGGCTTAACATGAATTTTAGTTAATAGGGATTTGTTTGATTTATTTCAGATATATTATGACTTATGAGTTGCTTTCTTTTTTCTTTCCATGTCTCAGATTCCGACAAGAAAAGCCTCTTACTCGTGATAGTTTCTGAATTTTTTTTATTTAGCCCAAATTCTATATAATCTATGTAGTGGGCCTAGTGGCTTAGTTATATTTGAATAGTTTTCATTTGACTTATCTTTTGTAAATCTTGATGCAGATTGCTTCCAGGGATTACTAGGAGCGGTTTTACATATACAACAAAAGAAATTTAAAGAAGTTCAACTTTAACCAAGAAGTTGAAGCTATTAGCAAGCAAATGGATATCATGGATGTTGATTCATACGAAAAAATTGTATTTTTTATTACGTAGATTTAGAATATGTTAGAGAGATATAGATGAGTATTACAACGTTGTTATATCTTTATGTACTGTATGATTATATTCACTTTTAGGTTTTCTTTGCCTTGTTAAAATTATGTAAACGCGACCCTAATAAAGTATGATATAAATTGTTATTGTTGGCATATTTTTATTTTTCACATATGATATTGCAATTTAAAGATAAAAATTACTTTCTACACATAATATATTTTTTACCTACACTTATTGACTAATGATATTAATTATTAATTGAATATTATATTATTAAAAAATGATTAACCACACATAAATTATTATTTATATCCACACATAAAATTATCATGTGTCAATTAGACATAAGATGTCATATCAGATGACAAGTCAGCATTATTGTAATGCTAGAATATGGTTAGTCACACAAAATTTACACATTTAGTGACATATATATGTGTAGGTAATGCTTATAGATTTATCTACACATATATTTATGCATGGCTAAAGCTTTTTACCTACAGAAATATAACCACATGTTGACATTTATATTATGTATGGATAAAAACATTATACTCGTACATTAGTATATTTTTAGCCACATTTACATGTGTGGGTAAAAACATGATTTCTTGTATGAAATATGATTTATTAAAAAATAGATGATATGATGGTGGAGTCCTAAAAAATGATGAATGTATCTTGGGTGTTTTAAAGAGATTGAGTATTTAAAGTAATGGGTACATAACTTTTGATATGACAATGAGATGACTGATTTATGTACCCAAAAAGAGGTACAATATTGGTGATGCTCTATACAAATACAATGTGTGGTGGTCATGAGTACACTAGTTGTGCATAAATCTTATATTTGACGGAAAAAATATCACTTCTAATATTGAAAAGTATTACGTTTGTTATATTGGAAAGTATTATTAAATAAAAAGGATGGTGACATTTTTATAATTATTAAGGCATTTTTTAGATGAAAAAAGTATCACTTCTTAAAATGAAAAGTATCCGTCCAATATAATATTTATATATGGCTGTTGTACAGAAAAATTTCACATAAAATTAAATAAAGTGGCTAACTTATAACTTCTTCTTCTTCTTCTTCTTCTTCTTCTTCTTCTTCTTCTTCTTCTTCTTCTTCTTCTTCTTCCCCCCGCGAAATTATAAAGGAATTATATAAAATTTTCGTGATCATTAAATGGTGGGTGATATGATTATATATGATTAGACAATTTTTGCACAAAAAGATAGACATAAATAAACCATAATTAACCTGCATGCCCTCAGTATTCGAGCATGGTAATCTTTCATGGATGCATAATCATCATCATCATTTTACTTTTTTCTTAGTTTTTTTTTTATGTTCTTTCATAGATTCTTGTTTCTTGATTTTCTAATTGTTTATAATGTTCGTTGATTTTATATTTATTTAGAACCTGTAATATCGGCTCGACCCAATTACTTTATCGGTTTGGGCCATCAAGATTCAGAACAAAAAAAAAATGTTTTTGGGACGGAAAAATTCATTCCTAAACATAAGTCCCTCGCTAAATGAATTTATCAATGGAATAAAATTCACGACAAAAGAAAAACTAAGACAGTGTATGAACGTGGTCCGGCCGTGCCGCATGAGTTTTTTTGTTAATTTTGATATTTTCTGATTATTTTATTATTTTTTCCCAAAATTATATATCATGAAATGGAATCATTGAATCATAGTATTTAATCTCTGCTCGAGCAGCATACTCGACCAGTGCCAATACACGAGTTAATTAAAATTTCTAAAAAAATGAAATTAGTGAATCCTACAATTAAAATTAATTAATTTTTTTTTTGATATGACGTCTTGTGCACTGCGCTCTATATATAATTATGATTCTTCGAATCAAATATAAATCTTAATTGTGATTAAATAAAGAGTTATTGAAATAAAATGGATAAAATAAAAAATGAAAATAATTTAAAATTGGCAATGCTTCAAGCTGAAATAGGCCAAATGAACGGATATTTGGTGGATTTGGCCCGTCTAACGTGTGCAATTCCTAGATGGTATGTTATAACTTATAAGTCTCAGTCTTAAATTAATTCTAACTTATATTTATGCAAGAAAATATTAAATCTTGTATCGATGCACAGGGTGTATGTGTAACTGCTTGTATGTTAAAGACACTTCGCTATTTTCTTTTTGAGAGAGAGAGAGAGAGAGAGAGAGAGAGGAAAAGTCAGTCCATCCAAATCCATATTAGATGAGAGAGAAAGAGTATTAATGAATGGTAACTTGAGAGTTGAGGTGTGTGTGTGTGTGTGTGTGATAGAGTATTTTAGTATGCACAGTGTTAATCAAGGGACCAATGTCCTCCTGTCCTGGGCCAAGTATGAGCTGCTAGACATAAATTGAGCCGGCAAATTTAGTACGTACATCTTTTCGATGACAGTATTTTAGATTGATTTACTTGGAATTGATATAGTAAACAAATAAATCGTTGATACTCATCTAGTAAAACACACGTCACACGAATTACGTCAATCAACTATTAGGCTCTTAAATAGGGTTCACCCAATTTTTCTTTCTTTATTTATTTTAGGGTTCTCACCCAATAAGTAAAACGTTTATTAGTAAATTTTCCCAAGTAAATGGATGTAAAACTTCTTTAAAATGATTGAAGTACAAAACATATTCTCAACGTTTAGTAGGTTAGTACGTAGGATCATATTTCTTCCAGCCTATTAGGAAAATGGAAAGTAATTTCTGGCACCAATAATCAATGAAATAGTCATTGTCATTAGATGAAAGAGAACCATAAACAATGAGTAAATCATTAAAAAAAAGAAAATGAATGAATGTTTCATTTATTTCGTGTTGTCAAAACGACCAATAGAAAGTTTTTAACGTTTGTACTTACTTTTAATTTATTTGTCCTTCAAAAGTGTTAATAATACTTGTTTGGAATTTTGTATTAGCGCGGGCCATGGTGTCATCGATCGTAAGACTAATGAATGGTCGAAAATGTTTTATTTTCTGTTATAGAAAAATACTAACTCGATTTTTTAGTGATAAAAAAAAATTATGGTACAATTTTTAATACGACAACCAATAAATCGGATGAAATTATTTGCTACACTTTGTGCAACACTTGGTACTATATAATTAAATTTATTAGTTTTTTTTTTATTTTTTCATTCAAATTCAATTTTCTGTACTTTAATTTAATTTTACATTTATTATTTAGGGTTCATCCTATCTAATTAGGGTATATAATCATTTTTCAATATTAAATTTTATTTTCTAATTAATAATTAATTATTTTGTAAAAATATACTTATATGCTCTAATTGGATAGGATGAACCCTAAATAATAAGTATAAAATTAAACTAAAGTACAATAAATTGAATTTAAATGAAAAAAATCAAAGAAATGTTAAATAAATTTACTTGTGTAGCACCAAGTGTTGAACAAAGTGTAGCAAAGGATTCCATCCAGAGTTGAATATCTTCAATATTACCACCTTATAATGTAATTTTACTACAATACGACTTTTATATGTATATATATATATATATTTTTTTTATGTAGTTACAACATGATGAATTTATTTTTTAGTGTGGTAAGTCCATTTATTTTATGTTTTTCGAATCTTTCATTAGCATAAATGTTCTTTTTATTTCCTTTTTGAGTCGGAAAAGGGGGAGTAAATGGACATTCTGAGATTCGAATCTGGTGAAAGATGCATTTCGGCCTTCAAATTAAATGTAATGGATGAAATGGGCACATGAGAACTTCATCAACAAAATCTGAACAGAGAAAGGTGGTGTGACCATATCAGATGAGGATCATATCAGGCTAAGTAGAAAACACCGTACACACAGTACTCGCACATATTCAGAAGACAGTGATGAGGATATAAGCAGAAAAATCGGAAGGTATTTGGGAAGGATAAGACTGATGGAAATGTGGCTGAGGTTGAAGACTGGCCACTGGAGATAGAGTGAGATCTCTGAAAAATCGAGATTCAGTCGAACCACTAGAAGATAAGCCTTATCCACTCAGATTGATGCGGGCACAGGAGATCCGGCAAGAAGTTGAAGATCCCCACATGATTTCAATTGAGATCCTGCTCTATATAAACAAGTTTTTTATTTCGGAAAACACACACTACGACTGCTATTTCTTGCACTTTAATTTGTGCAAGTTTAGTTTTTTGCATTTAAGCTGCTTCAGCAGCAAGAACAATCTCGGGGCTTATGCCCGCAGGAAGTAGGTTTTATGTTTAAATGTTGTTGTTGTTCAACGTTCGTGTTGAGCACTTTTAATTCAATTTTAGTAAGTTATTTCCTTTTTACCATATGTATTTAATTTATGCATTTTTAGTTCCTCGATCATAGTATGAGTAGCTAGATCTCTATTCCGGAATTTGAACTAAAGATAAAAGTTTAACATACACTTAGTACTCGTGAGGACTGAGGCCTTGTGTGCATAATACTGCATGAATAAGTTTTCGTGCTGAGTTTGTTCTTGTTCTAAGTGAGAGTGTGTTTAATATGGCTATTAATGCGACTGATCACTCTTTAGTTGTAATGAGCACACCAAAGTTAAAATAATTAATGAATCGTGACTGTGTGTTAATCAAATAATAACTAGGAACTTGGTGGGTTGTTGTGGGCACACGAGAAATGAATAAACACAACAAACTGGTGTTCATCTAAGGCACAATGCTTCCTATCATTTACATCTCTTAGGGGAACTGAGAGGTGGATGGTAGGTTAGAGATTTAATCGACGAGGAATCACTTTTAAATCTAAACTGAAAGGATGAATAAGGAGGCATAGCGAGGAATCCGGTCTCCATAACTGGGTGACTTAATCGTGTAGGAAAATCGGTGTGCCCATAGTTGAGTGAGTGTGAGTTAAACTAGATTCTAGTTCAAATTCTGTAACCTTTTGTTATTTGATATATATTTCTCTTATTTACCTTTGCAGATTTAATTTCCAGTTGTTGTGACCACGATACCAAACCCTTTTTTTTGTGATTGGTGACTGAAAGTAAGATTGCATCAGCTTTTTATGGGATTGACGATCCTTATTCACAGCTAGCTGTGAGCACATGAAAATATAAATTTATTTTGATCGTGAAACGACAGTGTGTCACAGTTACTTGAATGTTTATGTATCCAGATTTACTAACAAATTTTGCCGGAACATAGTTTAATATGAGATGATCAGATCAACACAGGAAATATAGATGCATTGATTTGTTGCAGTAGTATATAATACACTACTAACACTACTATATATAACAAACAGGTTAGTTCCATTTAAAAGAATTCAGAAGAGAAAACTATTATATTTTTTCTAATGTTGACGGAAAAATAAGCCCATTGAAATAAATATAACACAATTTTTCCCCAACAAATATTCCAATAATATATATATTTTTATTGGTCGGTGGGGGGAGATCCACTAACGGTAGAATTTGAGCGTTGGCATGGAGATTTATAATTGAACAACACGTACAATTACAAACTCAATATTTTCAGCAACATAGATTGTGACGTGAAAAATTAGCTCCCTTACGTATCATAATATAATCATGTTCAATTAAAAGAAACACGCATATATAAGAAAAAGCATGCTCATTGAATTTTCTGTAAAAGAATAAATTGGATTTATCACCTGGGTTTTAAATAGCGTGAACAACGACATTATTTTACAAGAGATCGATTGATTAGGAGCCACCTCCCCCCTCACCTTTCCATTCAATTTTCATGTTCCGTGCATCTCATATTGTTTCATATTTTCAATACGCTATATTCACGATGCTGACGTGTCGTCAAATATATATATATATATATATATTAATATACGTAACATGATACTGAAATATAAGATATAATATGTAACATGCAAATATAATACAAAATCAGCTACTATGTCTAGAACCAATATAGCCTGAGAAGAAAGAAAGAAAAAAATCTAGTTGGGCCAGTACTGCTTAATTATAAATGGTTGTCTAGTTGTAGCTAAATATTTATAAGACGAGTCTATACATATAAATTTTCCTAAAAACACACACGCAAAGCGTGTGTATGAATATTCAACCAATCCAATGAAGTACATATATTAATTTTGTAAACTTAATAAATACCCTACACCTACAGGCAAGAACAACATATTCCATAAATCCATTTATCCTCCAAATTAAAATGGATGCACAAAACTTGTTGTATCTTCTTCCACTCATATTTGCAGTTTACATCTTCACAAAGCAGTTGCTTCACAAACTCCAAAATCTCCCACCCACCCCTCTCCTCAGCCTCCCCTTCCTCGGTCACCTCCACCTCCTCAACAAACCCCTCTACCGCTCCCTCGCCCACATCTCCGCCCGCCACGGCCCCGTCGTCCTCCTCCAATTCGTACCCGCCGCGTCCTCGTCGTCTCCTCCCCCTCCGCCGCCGAGGACTGCCTCTCCAAGAATGACGTCATCTTCGCTAACCGCCCCCACCTTCTCGCCGGAAAATATATCGGCTACAACTACACTTCCTTGATCTGGTCTTCCTACGGCGACCACTGGCGGAACTTGCGGAAGATCTCGTCCGTCGAGATTCTGTCCACGCACAGATTGCAAATGCTGCAGGGGATTCGGGTCGATGAGGTTAAGTCCATGGTTCGGGCCCTGAATCGGGCCTCTGGTGTTGAGCGGAAGCTGGTGGATATGAAAAAGGTCTTCTTTGAGCTGACGATGAATGTGATGATGAGGATGATCGCAGGGAAAAGTTACTACGGCGAGAACGTTGAGGAAGTGGAGGAGGCGCGGCGGTTTAGGGAGATTGCGACGGATTCTTTGCGGCTGGCGACGTCGCATATAGGGGACTCCTTGCCGGTGCTGCGGTGGCTTGGGGTCGGCGGCGTGGAGAAGGGACTGGCGGAGGTTCAGCGGAAGAGGGATGCTTTTATGCAGGAGCTGGTTGATCAGGAGCGTAAGAGAAGTTACGGCGGCGGAGGAAAGGCGGAAGGAAAGATGAAAACAATGATTGAAATGCTGTTGGTGTTGCAGGAGAAGGAACCCCACTATTATACGGATGCCATGATAAGAAGCTTAATGCTGGTATCTATTCCATCTCTATTTAATTACGGCAGCTTCCAATCATTTAAAATTAAAGTTTTGATAATATATATTATATACTGTAATGTTTTTCTAGTTCCTATATTCTTTCTTATTTGAATGATATGATTGATAGGGCTTGGAATTAGGAAACCATCATCATCATCCATGTCCATGTCCTACTCCGTATTCTCAATTATGGGAGAATACTTATTATCTGCAAACCCCACTTATCATTCCCTCCCACTTAACCATAATATGTAAGACAAATATATCATTTCTGTGAGATAATTCGGATTAGATCCACGCGCCCTCCCATATTACACCCTCAATATCATAATTAATTTTTTTTTATATTGGAAAATGATGAATTCTAAACAAAATTTTTGAATTAAACTAATTCATAATCAAATGAAATTAAAAAATTGAAAAAAAATTGGTACAAGGAATATTATAGTAAATGACATAGGGGATCTGAGGTGGAGACAATTTTATGTGTCAAATTCTGAAAGATGAATAAATATTTGGTATTTAAATTAATATTATTCAATGCACATTTATAATTTTATTGGTGTTTTGTTGAGTTTGGATTTGAATACAAATTTTGAACCGTCTAATATAAGACTTCCCCAATATCGAATATATAGCACTTTTTACATAGAGTTATATTTATAATATTATTTGTCATATTTAGCAAAAATAGCCTCATAATAAGGTTATATATATATATATATATTCAATTGACTTCATTTATATTATTTTAAAAATAATTATTAAAACAAGAATTTGATAAGTTTTCATTATGCCCAATTATTGTTTCATCATAAATGAGGTTTTTTTATAATGTCTTCAATTTTATAACGTCTCCCATTGTTTTGCCAAAAAATAGAAATTCTCCATATGTTTAATAAAAAGTGCAAACGCCCTCCTCTTGTGATAAAATTCATTAAAAATGGTCAATTTCTGTCAAATTTAACTATGCGCGAATTAAACTCGCCAAGAAAAGTGAATATATATTTTTTCTTACTATTTTTACTGTATAGAAATAATAATTTTAACATTTTTATTAAATATAAATATTTTTTATATCTTGTGTCAGTGTAACTATAGTGTTTGGTTCAACCAGAACTACTTTTTTGGTATTGGGAGGACTCTAAGTTTTTATATCATTTTCAAATACTTATTTCTTTAAATATAAAAAGGGTACAACGAGAAAGTCATATTAACATTAACGGTGATAGATTATTAAAGTATTTGAAGAGAAATGTGTTTAATTTTAATCACCATAACATCTATATATGATATGAGGTTATGAGTTTTTAGACTATTTATTTAATATGGTCCGGGAGATTTTTTATTTTTTTTAATTTCCGCCGGGTATTAAACACTAGGAGTTGTACGAATTATTCCCAAATTTTTATTAAAAAAAAATCGATAATTTTCATGGTTTTTATTCTCACTCATTCATTTATTCAATTTCAAATATTTCCGCCAACTATACAAATATTGTTGAAGATTTTATCCACTTTAGTCTGATTGATTGATAGGTCAGCGTATATATCTAAATGTAAGTGGAGTTATATATCTTCCAATAGAGGAGAGTTCTTTTGTGAATCATATCCTAGTGCGTTAAATATGAATTGATCTCATCCATTGAATATTGTTAGATCTACGGTTATGATTTATTTTGTTCCATGTTTATTGCATAATTATTTTTGATAGAAAGGACACATTTGTCATTTTTTTCATATTGATAGCTACTAATTATAATTATCCTATAATCATGTTTCATCCATTTATTATATGTCGATTTCATTACGGATATATTTTACATTCTTAAATTTTCTAATTCTAATATCAATAAGATTTCAACTGCAATCTGTAAAAACATATAGTAATTCTAAATCATTCGAGTTAACATATTAAATATATTTAATTAATTGAGATAACAATCCTTGAATGCTTGATTAGTGTCTTCATCATATTATAAAATAAGTATCATTTTATCATTGATTTTTTTTCTACGTAAAATTCTAATTAATTAATCCATAAGCAACAATGTTGAATATTCAATATACAATCATATGCTATTTTTTAAATTTCAAATGCATCACATGATACTTTTTAAATTTCGGATGCTATGATTGTACAGTAATTTTTATAAGAAATAATATTGAATATTCACTATACATTAATATGCTAATTTTTAAATTTCAAATACATTTACATGCTATCATTTAAAGATGCTATTTTTTAAATTCTAAATGCTATCTCGTTAAATTTAGATGCTATTTTTAAAATTCATGCAATTTTTAAAATTTCAAATGTTATTTTTAATTAAATTTCAGATGCAACGGTGCACTTCTTGCAAAAATTGTTGATTAACTAATCCATAATACCAGAATGCTTGATTAGTGTGTTCATCATATTATAAAATAAGTATCATTTTATCATTCATTTTTTTCTATGTAAATTTCTAATTAATTAATCAATAAGCATCAATGTTGAATATTCAATATACAATCATATGCTATTTTTTAAATTTCAAATGCATTACATGATATTTTTTAAATATCGGATGCTATGATTGTACAATAATTTTTATAAGAAATAATATTGAATATTCACTATACATTAATATGCTAATTTTAAAATTTCAAAACCATTTGCATGCTATCATTTAAAGATGCTATTTTTTAAATTCTAGATGCTATCTTGTTAAATTTAGATGCTATTTTTAAAATTCATGCAATTTTTAAAATTTCAAATGCTATTTTTTAATTAAATTTCAGATGCAATGGTGTACTTCTTGCAAAAATTATTGATTAACTAATCCATAATACCATTGCATGTATTTATAATGCTAATACACGATATGATTATACAATAATTTCCATAAGCAATAATGTGTCATGCACATTCAAATGATATTTTAAAAAATTTAAATGTATTCACATGCTATTTTCTAAATTTAAAATGCTATTGTTTAAATTCTGGATGCTATTTATTAAAAACTTGGAGTACTTTTTAAAAAAATTACTAATTAACTAATTCATAATACTTTTCAATGCTATTATATATGAAATGATTATAAAATAATATTCATAAACAATAATATTGATTGTTTAATTTAATGTACTAATAAGTGCTAGTTTTTAAATATGAAATACTTTCACATGCTATTTTTTAAATTTCACATGCTATTTTTATAAAATCTAGGTGCTTTTTTTAAACATTGGGTATTATTTTTGTAGGGTTTTACGGAATCTTGATTAATATATAAAATCATAAAAAATATGGAAATAATTTTTGATGATGATATTCAATGAATCATTGCCATAAACCTATGTAAAATTAAATCATCATTTATGGGTAGTTGGGGGATTACAAATGATTAATAAATTTTCATAATTAATATGCAAACAAAACGGATTGATTCTCAAAACACAATAATTGTAAATACATATTTACCATTTCACATTAAAATCTAACAATTGTTAATAAATTTATCCAAACCAATCTAGATCATCCAAATTATTATATTAATGGCTCGGATTAATTCATATTTAACATACTAGGAATTATTTACACCCTAACCCTACCCTCTTCCAATATATATATACATGGTGCAGGTTTTGGTAATCGCCGGCACAGATACATCCGCCGGAACACTAGAATGGGCTCTCTCTCTCTTACTCAACAACCCACACGTCCTCAGCAAGGCACGAGCCGAAATCGACAACCGCATCGGCCACGGCCGCCTCCTCGACAAAGCCGACATCGGCGAGCTCCCTTACCTACGTTGTATCATCAAGGAAACGCTCCGCATGTATCCGGCCGGGCCGTTACTAATCCCCCACGAATCCTCCGACCAATGCACGGTCGGAGGATTCCGGGTCCCAGCAGGCACGATGCTGCTGGTTA
The DNA here is from genome assembly GCA_026008535.1 of Perilla frutescens. Classification (NCBI taxonomy): domain Eukaryota; kingdom Viridiplantae; phylum Streptophyta; class Magnoliopsida; order Lamiales; family Lamiaceae; genus Perilla; species Perilla frutescens. The sequence continues at coordinate 48,973,193 of BRKX01000009.1, read as the reverse complement.
ATGCGTGGGCCATACACAACGACCCCAAATTCTGGGAAGACCCCGCCGAGTTCAAGCCGGAGAGATTCGAATTAAAGCAGCCCGACAGCTTCAAATTGCTGTCGTTTAGCGCCGGGAGACGGGGGTGTCCCGGCGAAGGCCTGGCCATGCGCATGATGGGGTTGGCGTTAGGTTCGCTTATTCAGTGCTTCGATTGGGAGAGAGGTGGTCGTGAATTGGTTGATATGAGTGAGGGTGTGGGATTGTCGATGCCCAAAGCCACACCTCTCATACCTTTTTGCACACCGCGCGCCGTTGCGGCTCACCTGCTTTCTCAGATCTAAATTGCAAATTCTAGGAAATGAATCTATGTAAATTTATGGAATCAAATGGATTGCGTGCAGTGGCGGATCCAATGCCCCCCCCCCGCCGGATTTTTTTTTTTATATAGTAGAAGTCGGAGGGAGGCGGAGATTGCTGTTTTGCGCACACTGGTTTCAGTGAAATTTGGAGAAGGGTGATGTTTGGGTTTGGGAATTGGTGGAGACACATTTAAAAAGTGGATGGGACTCGCATATAAAAGTCAATATTTCTCATTTAATCTCTCCAAATTCCTTTCTCAATAATAGCTTTATCATAAATAAAAAAAATCTCATGAAAAAAGAAACCGCTAATGTGGTTCTTAAAAAAACAGCTTTAAATATAATTATATCATTCTTAGCTTGCCCAAAATCATATGTTTTGATAATATATTTTTTTAATTATTTGTTTTAAATAAAATAATACAACTAAATCTGCATCTATATTTTGCTTATTATTTATGTTATTTGCTTAATATTTTTATATTATTATTAGAAATTGTTTGTTAAATATTAGATTATTGTGGAAATTTTGAATTTTAAAATTTAAGTTATGATTCATGAATATTACAATATAATTAAAATAATTTAAAATTTAAAAGTTTATGAATGTTAATATATTATTAAAAATTAGGAGAAATAAAGCAAAATATAAGTAGAATGATGTCATCATCTCTAGAAAATAATAAGAAAAAATCTATTGTGTTAATAAAACAATATTATTTTCTAACATTAGTATAAAAAGAAATAAAATACAAATGGGTTCACAATCATTTCTTACACTAGTTTTTTTATCTGTTGTGCAAACGGGAGTACAAAATAACGGCCGCTAAGTAACCAATAATTTGCCCCCATAAAAAAATTCCTGAATCCCCCACGGATTGTGTGTGTGTGTGTGTGTGGATATTCAACTCTTGTATTATTTTGATGTGTTTATTCACTTTAATTATAATATTTCATAGTCTTATTGATAAACTTCAATAAACAATCAAATGATTAGATGCAAACAGAAGACGGTGCTCTCTGAGTAAACATTGGATTTCGAAAAAGAACAAGGGCTGGTCTCCTGTACAGAAGACTGATGGGTCGGCCCATTAAGTCCATCAGGAACCAGCCCAATCAGCTAGCCAACCTTAATAAAAAAAAAACAGAAAAGGAGCAAAAAAAGAACGGCGCTCAGCTCCCGATTCCCACAAGCTCATGATTTCATCGACGTTTGTTGCCGTCCAAGGTGAAGTCACTGCCATCGCCGTCAGTGAAATATGATCAAAATACTGCCATTATCATCGACATCGCGGAGAAGAAGAACATGAGATCAAAATCAACAAATCCAATTCTTTTTACAGCAACTCTCGAATTTTGAAGGTATGTTTCAAAAATTCAAGCTTAGCTTTTTAGTTATGTAGATTTGAGTTCTAAGATTAATTTTGTGTATTCGAACTCTTGCATGTTAAAAATTTGGGGGAACTTTTGTTTGAATTTCAGCAATTTTAATTAGTCGAATACATTGCCTATCATGGTTGAAATTGAGGAGAATTTGGAAGATAATACATGTACGAGTACAAAACGGAGGTAAAATTTTCAAATACAATCTTAAAAGTTAATTTGTGGTTGATACATTAGATGATACTTTAAGTGTGCTTGGATATCTGATTGGTGTTCAGAGATCAGTTTTTGATGATTTTGAGGATGACTTTTCAAACTGCAGAGTTGAGGAAGCAAATGCAACACAAACTTCTGCGCGATCTGAGTTTGGAGCCCTCGAACAATATAGTGGATTTCGTGTTGGAATGCTGGTAATTTCTCCTATAGTAAGTTTCATAATTTGTGGTGTTGGTTTATGTTTTGTTTCTTTAGTCCTATTTGTAATTACGTATTGTATTTGGTGTTATAACATTGTAAAAAAGATTAGGTAGCAATTAGGTCGTTTCAGCTGAAAATAAACATAAAATCGGTTAGATGTATGAAAAAGGTACGAACACTTCAAACATGACTATTATTAAACCATTCAATGAGTCTTGATCATATGAAAATCTGTATTAGCATCTGTATTTGAAGTTTCACCATCGCTAGCTTTTAATGACATTTTGTGATGTCTATACTTGATTATGTTGGAGGTTGAGTTGGTTTCTTTTATTTTTCTCTGTATTCATTTCAATCAAGATTAATAGTTACTAAAACCAGAAAAATGAAGATTTCAATAAGTTGACAATTGCGTAGATCAGTTATTTATTAGCTCAGATCTTGTGTTTTCAAGATTTTAGCCTAATTTAATCAAGGACACGGATGTCTCCATATCATCTGTAAGTGTACTCGATCCTGCAGAAACAACAATCAAGGGAAGGAAAAAAAGAATTAAGGGACAACTTGAGAAAGATAGAAAGAAGGGCAATAACGCAGCAAACTCAACTCAGTCGAATGAATTTGGCTCCAAAACTCCCAACCCTTGTTTGTTTTAGATATATATAAGGTTGATACCTGTCTTCAATATAAGTGAGACTTTTATACTTAATGAATGATACTTTTTTTTATTTATCTGACTTATATCTTCAATTCCTTTCGCAGATTCCTAGATTGAAGATTCTTCATTTTTTAAGCATATTTTAGGATATTTTACGAGTTGTATTGGAACAAAATATTTATGGGAATTTATTATATTGGAATTTTATGATTATGGAATATTATTATGATGTAATTTCATTACTTAGACATTCATTTATAAATTTTTTTTCTTTTAGTTTTTTCAATAGTGGTATCAGAGCCACAGTATCCTCGCCGGGTACCCTCCGTCGCTGCCTCCCCGCTGTTCCGCTGTCTCTGTGGCTGCACCATCCGTCTGCTCCTCGGCGAGCCCCGGAAAGGTAAGACGGGTCATCCCCTGCCTGGGATACCCGCTCTGGTAAAGTGGCTGAAAACCCTTGTTTTTCGATTTCTAGTGGTGTCCCGTGTGTGGGACTTAGGCTTGGTATTTGGTAAGTCTTTGGGCTTGTTGCCTTTGCATTGATTTTTGGTATATTTGATCCTGCTATTATTCTACTTCTGCTTCATGTTGATTGTTTTGCTTCCGCTTGTTGTCTCTGTCATCTGCTTCTGTTTGCTGCACTCTATGTGATCTTTGTGTTTATTGACGGCTTGAGTGACCCCCTGTGCCACAAGTCAATCTGTGTTGTGAATTGGAAAATCCTCTCACTTCCTCTGTGTGTGTTGAAGTCTGATGTCATGTCTTCTTCATCGCCTGGATTTAAAGCATGGTCGGGGTGCTAAAGTTGTACGTAATAAATGTTATGCATGTGTGGGGGGGAGATCCATAATTGTTCTAAGTGTTATAATTATGGTGAATCGGGTCACTATGCAAAACATTGTAAAGTATCTAAGGATAAGAAAATGAATGTTGAGCATGCTAATATTGCTTCCTCTAGTGATCTTGTGGATGATGATCATGGTGATGTTGTAACAGCCCGGTCCCGAGATAGGGGTTAACTAAAGGGGACATGGTGTTATTAAGGGTTAATGAGGTATAATGGACGATTAATGGGATGGTTTTACAGTCAAAATATGCTTTTAGACGAGGCTACTCGGGTTTACTCTTATTTAAACGGGAGCATGCTCAAGCAGAATGAAATGATAATAGATACTAATGCGTATAAGCCCTTTTGTGGGCGAAAGGAAATCATACTTCTAGAGGTAGAAAATACGAGTTAATATGCATTTTATACTCGAATAACCATGTTTAGGAAATATTCATCTAGTCTTGATAATCATAATAGAACTTTAAACGGAATTAGAAAAAATGCATCAGAGTAGCAGATCACATAGTGGGACTTCAAAAGACTATTAGGTAATAGCAAACAATCTTGGCAGCCAACCCACATCCACAACCACCAACATCCTCAGCATCTCAACCTATAAAACATTTAAAAAAGAGGGGGCATGAGCACTAATGTACTCAGTGGGTTTTAGTAAAACACTTTAATAAACTTCAAGATATCCAACAATCAACTGGCGGTTTATGGAGAGCAAAACGCTAAAGCCCTCTCCATATCCGCAAAATCTTTTCTTTTTCCTTTAGGCCCATCTTGGCTCAAACCTGACGTCAAGTGTACCCTTAGGCATGCCATAGGATAGAAGAGGGGTTACCTCAAATATCTGAACGAGTTTGCGAGGGAAAAACCCAGCAGTGACTCCCTTAATAGTTCCGAGCTCATATCCTGCTTAAGTGAAAAGCTAAGTTCTTTCCTTTCTTTTCCTTACTAGCAATATCAAGCTTAGAACAATGTCTAAAACCAATCCTTTACTACTACATGATCTTGGCCTACAAAGGGTTTAATGCTACCCTAACAAGGCAAACCTTAACTCTTAATTTTGCGAGCTTAACAAGCATAAACACTAAATTACAGGAGAAGAACGTAAACATGTACGAATCGGAGCTAAAGATAATTCTAAACATCTCATGCTAAGAATAAACAATACTTTAGTAGTTCTATCACTTCTAAACATGCTTGAGAGCTCAAGTAAAACATAATATCTTCCTTTCTTCCTTCCTTGTACAAAGATCAATCAGGCTGAGCAAAAATACTTTATTGGATATCTCATTTGCCCTAACATGCTTCTAGAGCTTATTAGCTCAAACTTTAGATGAGTATAGGTTTACCCACCTTGATTACGGAACGGAAGATGAGGCAACGAGCTGGTTCCTTAGTATTCCTCCGAGGCTCGATCCCTCCTACAAAAGTTGAATCATCGACTTAGCGGTTTTCTTTGAAGATTTCTAATAACATGAGGTAAAATATTACCAAACTAATATTCCCTTAGCTATGAATTTAACATGGATAGCACGACTTTTGAATTTATAAGGTTTCAAGAAGAATTTATTCGAAGAGAATCACACCTTGGTTACACGGGTTTTAAACGGAAAACATCTTAAGAAGTTTACTCGAAATAACTCGAAGATAATCTGAAAATCTTCTTAAATTAAACTTGGAACTAACTTCGGAAAAGCACGACTCGAAAGCTCGAAAAGAGGGTACGGAAATAGCTAGGAAAAAAATCAGCGTCGGATGACACGGAGGGGGGGGCACCGCGTGCCCGCGCACCCTCCGCTCCTGCGGGCTTCTTGGCCGAGGGGGGGTGTTGCGCGGCCGCGCACCCCCCCGCGGTCGCGGCACCTGGTTTCTTTCTCTTCCATCCAATTTCTGGGTGGACTTCAATTCTTCTGGGTTTCTTCAGTGTTCGTCGATTCCTTCGACGAACACGAAGAACATGAAGAACACTTATAAAATTTTGAAAAACACGTTTCAATAATTTAATTTAACATGAAACGGCTTGCCTTAATTTACAAGAAAATCGGCATTATAACGGCATAACCACGATAATCTTCCTTTAATATTTAGAATAACAACAAAATCGTTAAATGTGGCTTGAACGGAATTTAACGGAATAAATGAGGCTAATCTTTTTAGAATGATAATAACGGAAGTAGAATGAGAAATATAACATAAACGTTATTAACTTAGAACTTCAACAAAAATCGAAATACAATTTTTAGACGAGCAATAATGAAGAACCCGAAGAACGTAAAGAACGGAAAGTAAATGCGGAATTTAAAAGACGGAAAAGAATGGTGTTGAGACCGACGAGCAAGAATTGACGGGGTTAGGTGCGTCGAAGGAATATGGTTAGCTCGGCGTCTCGTCGAGTCGCAACGGCGGTAGAGCCGCCTACTACGATTTCAACGGCGCCCCTAGCACATTCCCTCACCGCATCCCTTCCACGCCACTCCGCTCGTCGTCTTGAAGAACACTCACGAAGAACGCTTTTTACTTCGACAGAACCTTCTCGGCTTTCAAAGCTTTTCACCCTCTCGATTTAGAAGTGAAGTGAATGGGAAAATGAGCAAGGGATGCTAAAGGGGTGGTCCCCTATTTATAGGAAAATCTTTGGCTTCTCTTGGATGCCATTGCTGTGCGAGAATACTGCAAAAGCTACCCCGGGTTCGGTAAAAAGCTGCTTTATTCGATGTCGAGGTCCAAATGACCTCAGACACGAAATCCAAAAATACCGGAAGACTCGTTGGCTTGATCACTAGTGGACCAACTTGATTCGTGAAGAAGAGGGGGTCGTCAGAAGAAAGACGAGTGAAGATTCTTTTTTTTTGGAATTACTTTTTACTATTCACTCGGACTGACAGATTTTGCTCCCGAGCGTTCGATTGACCTCAGAATGAGGATCCGTGAACGCCAACGGAATCCTTGAGTCATTTTCCATAAGAGGGGCCTGATAGAATGGGACTCGGATAAACGAGAAGGATTTCGTAAATTTCTCAAAACACGAACGCACGCAAAAGTTACTATTCATTTCCCTTTTAAATACGTTTTCCATCACCGGGAACTCAAATGACTTCAGATTTAAAATCCGAAAACACCGGTGTACTCCTTGAGTCAAAACCTTTCTAAAGGAACCATAAATGGTAATAAAATAATTAAGATTATATTTTCCGAAAAGACGATCCTCACGAAAATTGACTCCTAAAGTCGTGACTGACATCCAATCATAGCTAACCTCAATTAAATTCCTTCTTTAATAAATTAATTAATATTAACAATTCTCTAATCCTTATTCAAAAATCTGGGGTATTACATCCTACCCCCTTAAAGAAAATTTCATCCCGAAATTTACTAACCATGATAAGCGATGCCAGGGTACTTCTTGAGCAGTTCGGATTCAAGCTCCCAGGTTGCTTCTTCTGAACCATGGTGGTTCCAGATTACTTTTACCAGATCGATCTCCTTATTTCTCAGCTTCTGGATCTTTCGATCCACGATGGCTTGGGGCTTTTCTTCATAGGCTAAGTCCTCATTCAGGACTATCTCTTCCTTGCTAATCACGTGCTTTGGATCGAACACGTATTTTCATAACATGGAAACGTGAAAGACATCATACACGTTACTTAGGTTAGGTGGTAAGGCGAACCTGTAGGCTACTTCATTCACCTTTTCTAAAATCTCAAAAGGTCCGATAAATCTGGGCCTTAATTTGCTTCGTTTGCCAAAACGAATTATTCCTTTTGATGGAGACACCTTCAAAAACACTTTATCTCCAACGTCAAAACTAAGCTCCGTCCTTCTCTCATCTGCATAAGCCTTCTATCTATCCTGGGCTTCTTTGATGCGTTGTCGAATAAGCTCGATCTTCTGGACAACTTCCTGGACCATCTCGGGTCCAAGTATCCTTCTTTCTCCAACCTCATCCCAATACAGGGACGATCTACACTTCTTTCCGTAAAGGGCGTCATAAGGGGCCATGCCGATAGACGACTGGTAGCTGTTGTTGTAGGCAAATTCTACAAAAGGTAGTAACTCCTCCCAACTGCCTCCTTGATCGATGACGACTCCTCTAAGCATGTCTTCCAGAATTTGGATAGTCCTTTCGGACTGGCCATCCGTTTGAGGATGGAATGCTGTGCTAAAGTTGAGCTTTGATCCCATTGCATCTTGTAGGCTCCTCTAGAATCTTGATGTAAATCTTGAATCACGGTCCGATGTAATCGAGACCGGCACTCCGTGCAAACGCACAACTTCCTTAACATACAACTGGGCTAGTTATTCTAGTCCGTCTGTCATTTTAACAGCAACAAAATGTGCTGATTTAGATAATCGATCAATGATTACCCAGATAGCGGTATTTCCTCGCTTAGACTTTGGAAATCCTACAACAAAGTCCATATTGATGTGATCCCACTTCCATTCAGGTATTTCCAAGGGTTGAAGCAAACCAGAAGGTTTTTGATGCAAAGCTTTCACTTGTTGGCAGTTTAAACACCTTTCCACGAAGGCGGCTATCTCTCTCTTCATGTTATTCCACCAGAAATTCCTCTTGAGGTCTTGGTACATCTTGGTGCTTTCGGGATGTGCTGTATATGGTGTGTCATGTGCTTCACACATGATTTCCTCCTTTAGCTCTTCCTTGCATGGCACGCACAGTCTTCCTTTGAATAAGAGCGCGTTATCGGCGGCTTCCGCAAAATCTTGCGAGCTATCAGATCGTGCTTCTAGCCTTTTCTTTTCGAGAAACTCATCTCCTCTCTGGGCTTCAATTATCCTTTACCTTAGGTCGGGCTGAGCGACTATCATGGCAACTTGAGCTTGAATAGTCTCGGGTGGGGTTAACACCTCAATCCTTAACTTCTTGAATTCCTTGCGAAGATCCTCCTTGGCTAGGATGAGTTCTAACTCTGCATTCTCCTTCCTACTTAGGGCATCTGCTACCACATTTGCCTTGCCTGGGTGGTAGTGAATCGTGTAGTCATAATCTTTTACGAGTTCTAGCCATCTTCTTTGCCTCATGTTAAGATCTTTTTGCTCGAAGAAGTATTTCAAGCTCTTGTGATCTGAGAAGATCTCACACTTGGCTCCGTAGAGGTAGTGCCTCCAGATCTTCAGCGCATGGACGACCGCTGCTAGCTCTAAGTCATGCGTCGGGTAGTTCTGCTCGTGATTCTTAAGCTGTCTGGAAGCATAAGCAATCACCTTTCCTCTCTGCATTAGTACGCATCCTAATCCTTTCCTCGATGCGTCTGCGTAAATTACGAAATCTTCATTCCCTTCCGGGATGGCTAATACAGGGGCTGTGGTTAGCATCTTCTTCAAAGTTTGAAAACTTTCCTCACACTCAGGCGTCCATTTGAACTTAGAGTCCTTCTTAAGCAATCGCGTCATAGGTTTGGACATAGTCGAGAATCCTTTAATGAATCTGCGATAGTATCCAGCGAGTCCTAGAAAACTTCTTATCTCGTTCACGCTTCTTGGAGACTTCCAGTTGCTTACAACTTCAATCTTGGCTGGATCTACCTTGATTCCTTCTACCGAGGCTATATGACCTAAAAACATAACTTCCTTGAGCCAAAACTCACACTTGCTGAACTTAGCATAAAGCCTTTCTCTTCTTAATGTCTCCAGCACCACTCTTAGGTGCTCCTGATGTTCTTCTTCATCCTTGGAATAAATGAGGATATCATCTATGAAAACTAGAACAAACTTATCCAGATACGGGTGAAAAACTCGGTTCATTAAATCCATGAACACCGCTGGAGCGTTGGTCAATCCGAATGGCATTACCACAAACTCGTAATGCCCATAGCGAGTTCTAAAAGCGGTCTTAGGGATATCCTCCTTTCGGATCTTCAACTGATGGTACCCAGATCTTAAGTCTATCTTGGAGAAGACACTTGCTCCCTTGAGCTGATCGAAGAGATCGTCTATTCTTGGGAGAGGGTATCGATTCTTGATGGTTAGCTTATTGAGCTCTCTATAGTCGATGCACATTCTTAATGTACCATCATTCTTCTTTACGAACAAGATTGGAGCTCCCCAAGACGACACACTAGGTTGGATAAAACCTAGGTCTAGTAACTCTTGCAGTTGAACCTTGAGTTCTTGCAACTCCTTAGGCGCCATTCTGTAGGGGGCTTTCGAAACTGGGGTGGGGCGGCTCCTGGTTCCAATTTGATAGTGAATTCTACCTGCCTGTCCGGAGGCAGTCCTGGTAGCTCCTTTGGGAATACGTCGGGATATTCCCTTACGACTGGAACGTCTTCGATGGAAAGCTCTTCTTCCTCCTTCCTTATCAGATTAACTAAAAAGGCTTGGCAGTTCTTCTTCCTTATCATCTTGGTGGCCTTCAGGGCGGATATCACTGGGATTTTAGTTCCCAGCCTTGATCCGTAGATTTTCACCTCGAGTTTCCCGGGTGGTCGGAACACTACTTCCCTCTCAGGGCAGCTTATGGAAGCATAAGCTGAGGCTAACCAATCCATTCCTAGGATTATGTCGAAGTCCTGAATCTTTATCACATAAAGATTTGACTTAAAGTTTTCCCCTTCTATGTTCAATTCTAGGTTAGAGCAGATCTTTCTAGACATCATTTTCTTTCCAGAGGGGATACTTATCTCAAGAGGATTCTCAGCATTCTCGGGTTTTATCTTCAGTTTCTTACAAACAGACTCAGCTATAAACGAATGCGATGCTCCAGTATCGAAGAGAGCTAAAACTGGTGTCTCGAGGAGGGTAATCATACCTGCTAGATTACCTGGGGCCTTAGCAGCTTGCTGCTGATTGAGAACATAAGTACGGGCTGGCTGAGGCGGCCTCTGCCCTTGGTTGGACCTTTGATCTCGTCCTTGGTTCGGTCTTGAGTTCATCACTGGTCTTTGTCCTTGAGGTCCTCCTTGCTGCAGCCTTGGCTGGTTTCCAGGGAGTTGCTGAAGCGGCTGCGGGTACATGGGTTGTTGTGGTGTTTGAGATCGTCTGTTGCTTCTCTTAGGGCATTCTCTCTTGAAGTGCCCCTCTTCACCACAGTTAGATTTTCTCGGCAGACTCCAGGATGCATTCTTCCGCACCTTTGACACGGCCTAAAGCTAGAGGCATTGCCAGGCTGACTTCGAGGCACCCCTGACTCTCAGCTTTGCCAGTGGGGTTTCTTCCCTCTGTCGTCTCTTCTTCCTCCTTCCCACTTCCTTTTTCCCTTTGGATCATTAGATGACTGAGAGGGTTGAATTTTCTCTCGAGGGAGAATGGCTTCTATGCTCAATGCTTTGGCTAAGGTTCGAGCATAGGACATGTCTTCTTGCCCAGCGAAGGCTATGCCAATCTCGGATCTGAGTCCTTTCTTGAACTTGCGTGCTTTCTTCCCGTCTGTGTCCACTAGATGTGGAGCATGCCTTGACAATTGGTTGAATTCTCTATCGTATTCTGACACTGTCTTGTTTCCTTGCTTTAGATTCCAGAACTCCATCTCTTTTGCCTCTCGGTAATAATTCGGGATGTACTTCTGATACAGATCATGCTTGAAATCTTCCCAACTATAGTCTTCCCATTGATCTGGGGTTATGGTCCTTCGAACGGACTCCCACCAGTAGTCCGCATCATCCGTCAGCATAAAAAGTGCACAACTTAACTTCTCCTCTTCTGAACAGGCTATGATATCGAAAATTCATTCTAAGGAGCGAACCCATTTTTCGGCATCCATCGGATCTCCTAAACCATTAAACGATGGAGGATTGTGTTTGAGAAACACACTTTCAGCTCTTGGTCCGGGGTTTAGGACATGCTCGGGTTCATTCTCATCTTCGTTCTCAGCTTGATATCTTCGGGGCGGCATCCTAAAGAACCAGATATTAGCGGCACTTGATTGAATTCGCATATTTACAAGGATGCCTTTCGATAAGGTCTTTAAATTTAGATAGATCAAAGAAGGCGGAAATTTATACATCATTCACACATAATGGGAAAATTGCCTCATTAAGAGGACTTTTGGCATCAATATCATAGAATAGGTTATTGGTTACATCGAGATAGGGCAGTCTGTTGGAAAATTCACTGCCACTATTTGAGTTTTAGAAAATTTAAAGCATCAATTACATATTTAGAGTCTTTGGTTAAAGCGGATATTAGATAACAGACAGGCAAACAGATGGATTAGATAACTAGGTGTTCTAACAGAAACACCTCCTACACCTCCTACACCTCCTACTATGGCTTAATTGTAGGCTGGGGCCTTTCCTTTCCCCTTGCAAGGCGACCCTACTTCCTCCTCGCCTCCTTCTTCCGGGTCTTCCTCTTCTTCCTCATCTTCAACTGTCTCCGGGACGCTGAACTTGAACGTTCTCATGTGAACATTCCCCTCGGGGTACTGATGGGACATACATTGCCCCAGACTCTGAGAAGTGTATGCAGGGGTCCACTGGTTCATTTGAGGAATGTAAGAAAACAGGGACTCGGTATGGTTCACGACCCGGACATTTGAGGGTCCAGCTCCTGAGGTTCCTTCATGTTGAGAACGGGGTGCTTGGAATCCAGGGGGACTGTTGAGAGTTGCTCACTGCAGTTCTAGTTCTACCACGAGAGAAGGGTTTTGTTCGGTGGCTTGCTGCTCGGATAAGGCTTGCACGTGGCCATACTCCGTCACCCAACGAGCCATCAAGGCTGAGGAAAACTCCGTCAGATTCCTAATTTCAGCATATGTTACGGGATCACGGGTGATAGTGCCTTGCAAGATGCGGTACATTGTAGGCCTCCAAGCGGGCGGTGCGTGCTCGCACATGTGAATGCAGGTCTCTAAGTCAGATACACTCCCCGGCTCTCCTCCGTAGCCATTAGCCCAGGCCCACCTCTCTAGGTATCTTGCCATGAAGGACAACAATTGCTTGTTACCGTCCCAAGTTTCTCGTCTGAACCTTTCAACTCTTTCTTAAACCGGGCGAAAAAGAGGCACGCTTTTCCTAGCAGTCATACGGCGCTTAACTATCTAGAAGAGAATAGCTTAATTAGTCTAGATTATAAAAGGGAGACCTAAGGTTCTCCTGAGATCATACTAACGTCTAGATTTTATCTTGCATGCATCGTTCCTTTTGAAGCAGTTGACGTTTTTATAAAAAAATTTGGTGCCCATGGTCTTTAACATATGAGTTTACCTTTTCATTGAGTCAAAATTTTTGACTACAAATGTAAACCTTTTGGGATCGAGAAATCTTTTTCACAAACTTTTTCATTCTCAGAGATCATCTTACCCAAACACCTTTTACTTGGAATTTCATTCTCACGGTTTTTCTCTTATCCATAAAACAGGTATGCTTGCTCAAATCTTTTCCTTTCCTGTATTCCAAGAATCAAAATCCAAAATCCAGAATTTCTATACTATCATACCTTGATTTTTGGTTGAGGATAAGAGGGTGATGGCGAGCTGTGGGTTGCTGCTTTCACTTATCAAAGAACAACTTATGCATACATATATACTTAACTCATTTCAAACAAAGAGACAGGCCTACAATTTTGCAAACCTATCTCTGATACCAACTGTAACAGCCCGGTCCTGAGATAGGGGTTAACTAATGGGGACAGGGTGTTATTAAGGGTTAATGAGGTATAATGGACGATTAATGGGGTGGTTTTACAGTCAGGATATGCTTTTAGACGAGGCTACTCGGGATTACTCTTATTTAAACGGGAGCATGCTTAAGCAGAATGAAATGATAATAGATACTAATGCGTATAAGCCCTTTTGTGGGCGAAAGGAAATCATACTTCGAGAGGTAGAAAATACGGCTTAATATGCATCTTATACTCGAATAACCATGTTTAGGAAATATTCATCTAGTCTTGATAATCATAATAGAACTTTAAACGGAATTAGAAAAAGTGTATCAGAGTAGCAGATCACATAGTGGGACTTCAAAAGACTATTAGGTAATAGCAAACAATCTTGGCAGCCAACCTACATCCACAGCCACCAACATCCTCGGCATCTCAACCTGTAAAACATTTGAAAAAGAGGTGCATGAGCACTAATGTACTCAGTGGATTTTAGTAAAACACTTTAATAAACTTCAAGATATCCAACAATCAACTGGCGGTTTATGGAGAGCAAAACGCTAAAGCCCTCTCCATATCCACAAAATCTTTTCTTTTTTCCTTTGGGCCCATCTTGGCTCAAACCTGACGTCAAGTGTACCCTTAGGCATGCCATAGGATAGAAGAGGGGTTACCTCAAATATCTGAACGAGTTTACGAGGGAAAAACCCAGCAGTGACTCCCTTAATAGTTCTGAGCTCATATCCTGCTTAAGTGAAAAGCTAAGTTCTTTCCTTTCTTATCCTTACTAGCAATATCAAGCTTAGAACAATGTCTAAAACTAATCCTTTACTACTACATGATCTCGGCCTACAAAGGGTTTAATGCTACCCTAACAAGGCAAACCTTAACTCTTAATTTTGCGACCTTAACAAGCATAAACACTAAATTACAGGAGAAGAACGTAAACAAGTACGAATCGGAGCTAAAGATAATTCTAAACATCTCATGCTAAGCATAAACAATACTTTAGTAGTTCTATCACTTCTAAACATGCTTGAGAGCTCAAGTAAAACATAATATCTTCATTTCTTCCTTCCTTGTACAAAGATCAATCAGGCTGAGCAAAAATACTTTAATCGATATCTCATTTGCCCTAACATGCTTCTAAAGCTTATTAGCTCAAACTTTAGATGAGTATAGGTTTACCCACCTTGATTACAGAACAGAAGATGAGGCAACGAGCTGGTGGTCTTCCTTAGTATTCCTCCGAGGCTCGATCTCTCCTACAAAAGTTGAATCATCGACTTAGCGGTTTTCTTTGAAGATTTCTAATAACATGAGGTAAAATATTACCAAACTAATATTCCCTTAGCTATGACTTTAACATAGATAGCACGACTTTTGACTTTATAAGGTTTCAAGAAGAATTTATTCGAAGAGAATCACACCTTGGTTACACGGGTTTTAAACGGAAAACATCTTAAGAAGTTTACTCGAAATAACTCGAAGATAATCTGAAAATCTTCTTAAATTAAACATGGAATTAACTTCGGAAAAACACGACTCGAAAGCTCGAAAAGAGGGTATGGAAATAGCTAGGAAAAAAATCAGCGTCGGATGACATGGGGGGGGGCACCGCGCGCCCGCGGGCTTCTGGGCCGAGGGGGGGTGTTGCGCGGCCGCGCACCCCCCGCGGTCGCGGCACCTGGTTTCTCGCTCTTCCGTCCAATTTCTGGGCGGACTTCAATTCTTCTGGGTTTCTTCAGTGTTCGTCGATTCCTTCGACAAACACGAAGAACATGAAGAACACTTATAAAATTTTGAAAAACACGCTTCGATAATTTAGTTTAACATGAAACGGCTTGCCTTAATTTACAAGAAAATCGGCATTATAACGGCATAACCACGATAATCTTACTTTAATATTTAGAATAACGACAAAATCGTTAAATGTGGCTTGAACGGAATTTAACGGAATAAATGAGGCTAATCTTTTTAGAATGATAATAACGGAAGTAGAATGAGAAATATAACATAAACACTATTAACTTGGAACTTCAACAAAAATCGAAATACAATTTTTAGACGAGCAATAATGAAGAACGTGAAGAACGTAAAGAACGGAAAGTAAATGCGGAATTTAAAAGACGGAAAATAATGGTGTTGAGACCGACGAGCAAGAATGGACGGGATTAGGTGCGTCGAAGGAATGTGGTTAGCTCGGCGTCTCGTCGAGTCACAACGGCGGCAGAGCCGCTTGCTACGATTTCAACGGCGCCCCTAGAACATTCCCTCACCGCATCCCTTCCACGCCACTCCACTCGTCGTCTTGAAGAACACTCATGAAGAACGCTTTTTACTTCGACAGAACCTTCTCGGCTTTCAAAGCTTTTCACCCTCTCGATTTAGAAGTGAAGTGAATGGGAAAATGAGCAAGAGATGCTAAAGGGGTGGTCCCCTATTTATAGAAAAAGCTTTGGCTTCCCTTGGAAGCCATTGCTGTGCGAGAATACTGCAAAAGCTACCCCGGGTTTGGTAAAAAGCTGCTTTATTCGATGTCGAGGTCCAAATGACCTCAGACACGAAATCCAAAAATACCGGGAGACTCGTTGGCTCGATCACTAGTGGACCAACTTGATTCGTGAAGAAGACGGGGTCGTCAGAAGAAAGACGAGCGAAGATTCTTTTTTTTTGAATTACTTTTTACTATTCACTCGGACTGACAGATTTTGCTCCCGAGCGTTCGATTGACCTCAGAATGAGGATCCGTGAACGCCAACGGAATCCTTGAGTCATTTCCCATAAGAGGGGCCTGATAGAATGGGACTCGGATAAATGAGGAGGATTTCGTAAATTTCTCATAACACGAACGCACGCAAAAGTTACTATTCATTTCCCTTTTAAATACGTTTTTCATCACCGGGAACTCAAATGACTTTAAATTTAAAATCCGAAAACACCGGTGTACTCCTCGAGTCAAAACCTTTCTAAAGGAACCATAAATGGTAATAAAAGAATTAAGATTATATTTTTCGAAAATACGATCTTCACGAAAACTGACTCCTAAAGTCGTGACTGACATCCAATCATAGCTAACCTCAATTAAATTCCTTCTTTAATTAATTAATTAATATTAACAATTCTCTAATCTTTATTCAAAAATCTGGGGTATTACAGATGTTCTGTGATTTTGTTGTTTTCTGCTCTCTCTGGTATATGCTCCAAGTAAGGTGGAGCTGTTGTTCTTGTGCTCTTTGTGAGCTTTGTTGTTTCTTAGTAAATTATGTTGTGTTGCTCTTAGTGAGTTGTTGGTGATTCTTAGTGAATCTAGATTTTATTTTGTTGCTATTAGTAGGCTATTTTGTTGCTTTTAGTGGGTTGTTTTTTTGCTCTCAGTAGGTTGTTTTGTTGTTCTCAGTGGGCTTGTTGCTCTCAGTGGGTTGTTGTGTTGTTCTTAGTGGGCTGTTGATTGTTTCTTCGTGAATCATTAGTTGCTCTTTGCTAGCTGTTTTTGAGTTCTTTTTGAGCACTTTTCAGTTTAAGGTGGAGTTGTTTCTCTTTGTGATGTTGTTGCTCTTTGTGTGCTTTATTGATTTGATCTCTGTGATCTGTTCTAACTTTGTGTTGTATTCTTCTCTTTATCTTTGTGATATTGCATGAAAAGAAAATGGCGATGATGAATTTCCTCTGGACATCTTTGACAGCAACATGTGCCACAAGGTGGAGATTGTTGTTATATTGTGGCCCATTTGCTTTATGGGCTTATTAGCTTTAGCCCATTTAACTCTTTGTCTTCCTTGAGCCCAGCCCATACCCCTTTTAAACCCTATTGGCAGCCTATAAGTCAATCTTCTGTTCCCTCTTCTTCAACAATCAGAACTCTCACGATTCATCTCTCTCTGTAATCACTCTTTTTCGCTCTTCGTGAGCTCTCGTTCTGTTGCTCTTTATGGGCTGCTCTCTGTGAGTTGTTGCTCTTCGTGGGCTGTCGTTGCTTCGTGTTCGTTTCACCTCTGTGTGAGTCAGCTTCGTGCACTTGGTCTGAATAGTGTTACCTGGGGTTCGGGGTTCTTTGTGGTGCTGGGTTGTGGACCGACCTCTGTGGTCTTATGTTGCTGTTGCTGTTAAAGGTGAAAGTCCGGGCCCAAGGATAGCCTGAGCCATCTCTTGCCCATTGCTTGAGCGACGTCCGTCAAAGACCGCGTCAGCGGTGAAGAATTGAGTAGTTCCGGCGAGGCCGATACCCAATAAGAGTATCACTAAAATATGAGCTATAATTAAAGCATTATTATAGTACTAAATAGCATTACCAACTATCAATTACCACTAAAAATAATAGCATCGACAATCAATTAAAACATCACTATTACACAAAATAGTATTATCAACTATCAATTAAAGCATCTCATAGTATAGAATTATTGTTTCAATCAACCTAAACATTGAAAATTTGAAAAGGAAAAAAGAAACTAATTGCAACCAGTGATGCTTATGCTCAGTGTGTTTCTTGAGCATATTAATATTCTCCTAAAAAAGCATACAAGAAAATAAGTTGACCACCAAAACCAAATCAAAGCATCGTTACACATAAAAAAACATTATATTAATAAAATAAAAGCAGCCTCGATGTCGCACAAAACACTTTCATACAACTTAATTAAACATAAATTAATCATGATCATTTCTATTTGATTTATTACATATGATTCACTGTATTGAATTTTTCTCTTTGTACTTATATTTATTGACTGAATTTTACTAATCGCAATTAATTATTCTAAAAGATGACTATTTCGTGAACATAAAGTGGGAAGGTGCTCTATGGGGCTAGCTTTTTCAACGGGCTCATTCGTCCAGTCTCATGCTTCCATCCTTTCCTACACTTTGATTCTGAGCATTCATCACCTTCAATTCCCTATTTTGTCAAATCTTCCCTGACTATTTCGAGCTAGAAAATGGGGATGAAAATTTAGTTTGTTTGTGTTTTGTTTGGTAGATTATGTATCTCAACATTTTAAATAGGTTTCCTGGATGATGTAGTAATGATAAATTATGACATCGGTCTTCTACACTCCATGTAATATGTTAGAGATTTTTTTGTGTGCATATGAAATGATATTCATTTTGCATTATTTTACTTCGGTGCCAATTATTTTTTTGTATTCATTATGATATAACTATTGAAGTTTATTTTTGTTTGTATTCTATTTTCTTACTGTTGAAATAAAGGGATATTCTTGTGGGAGACATTGTGTTTTCGATTCCTTGTGAATCAAGCTAGGTTTTTTTTACTGTCACCTTAGCACATATTTACTTTGAAGATTATCCCTAATCATCAAAGGAAGACTCTCGCTCAAGAAGGAAACAAATCCTACTAACATGGAGACAAGCTTCATAAGAAAACAACTCAAAGGAGGAAGACGGTTCAGTCTTGTAACGCTCCAATTTCACTTTTAATAGAAAAAAGACACGTTACTCATTATTTTCATTAATAAAACAATTTATTGAAATACAACTGAAGTTTCAAATCATAACTTGACATTAATTCTAGAAAATAAAGTTAAAATAAAATAAAATAAAATCTCATTTAATCTTGACCATTAACCACTACCATCACATCTTGTCCGTCCACACATCGCTCGAGCTCTTGTCTGAAAAGAAATAAAAGATTGGAGTGAGTTACTTTAAACTCAGTGGGGCGTGTTCATTACCCAAACTATAAATTCAACAAGGTGATATGTGAAAAGATAAAATATTTGATTCGCTGATTTGTAACCCGTACTTTTGAATCAACCCTTAGACTAGGTACTTTATATATAGTCTAAAAGACTATGTACTAAAATTTCACATAACTCATGTACAAACATATAGAGAGAACCTTGACTAGAGTAATGAATTATTTATATCCACGTGTGCCGCCTAGTATAATATTAATTATAAATTAACATATATTTCTAAAATAATTCAATGCTTTAATAGCATCACTTTCTATACACTCCAGTCGCAAAACCTGTCCCATTTGCCCTTTCAAGCAATTAACCTGTATCTTGACCTCTTTCCCCATTGAACGTGACAAATAAAATGTAGCCTTGAACTGCTTAGGACCAAATCACAAGTGGTAATTTTCTCCTGGTTTTAGGATGTGTTTACTGTTTTTCAATATTTCATGGTCAAATATATAGAATGAATGTGTAATCGCACAAAATGATAACATTAAAATTAAAGCAACATGCTTGTATATGACTTCAAAACTGAAATATTTAGACAGGCAAGCATTAACTATGAAGATTAATTAATGCGCTTAAAACTATATAAACAATTAAAACACTTTCAACAAATATTCCATCGAATGAATTGCAATATCAACTATTTAATACTACAGTATTAGTAAAAAAAATGGCATCGCATTCGCAAAAAATAACCTTCATCGCTCTTATTCTCACCATTGTAATTCCACTTTCAACATGCCATAGAGAAAGATCGCGAAGATTAGAACATTCAAATGATACCGAACAACATCTGAGAGATCTCTGTTCCAAAACTAAGAGATCAGATAAGTGTTGGAATATCCTAAAATCCGCATTAAACAAGTTTGACGACAACTCCGATGACCAATATTTCATGGCCAGCGTCGTGACCGACCTCGCGATAACAAAATCCAAAGAAATCTACGACAGAGTCTACCAGTATCACTTGGATTCCAATGACGAAGGGTTGAAAGAGAAATACTTTTCGTGCTCCAAGAATTACTACAACGCTAACTGCAACCTCGTTTTGGCGCGAAGGAACTTAGAATATGACGAGTATCCGAATATTTTGGATGAGCTCGACGATGTTGAGGAAGAACTCAAGATCTGTAGACAGAAATTCAGGGAAGAATCATTCGACGCGGGCCGTGTAAGGGACCAAAACGAGGAGTTCGGGCTTTACGTGGACATTGTTCGAGCTGCAGCAGGCCATCTACCAAACAATGAAGACCGCATCAAATATTTTTATCCGTAGTCACCTCATTGACAATTATATCTCTACATAACCCTCAAATTTGTTTCAGAGTGTTAAAAGTGATGTATTTCAATATTATAACTAACTTTTTTTCAATTGAAAAAATACAGTAATAATTACAAAAATGACATCATCTTTTTTTATATTTTTTAGCAGTACTTTTAAGTGAAATATATAAACGTGATATTTTTTAGTTTTATAAGTTATACTTTTTTATGTCAGATATAAGGCTTATGTACAGTCAGTGTATTCAAAACCAGCCCACACTCAAAATGCAAGAACCACTAAAATAGTACTATTTTTGTCCCATAATTGTAGTCTGTTATATTCTTGTTTGGGATGTTCCAAAATTATAGTCCTATTTTTTTAGATTGTATTAAAATATTCTTTTACAAATACACCCATATTTAATATTCTTTGAAATCTAATATGCCAGAAAATCTTAAAGCAGAAAATAAGACAACTTTATTTAAATTGTGTATTTTCAATACATATTAAATGTTTCTTAATTTGTGTGAAAAATGAGAAGAGGGTTACAATTGTGGAAGCATCACAAAGCAAACAAAATTTAATTCCATTATTAAAGTGATATTTTTTCAAGTCTGATATAATTAATACTTATATACAACTGAGAGTCTGATATATGCAAAATCAACCCGCACTCAAAAGTTAAATAAAATGCAAGAACCTAAAATAGTATCTCAAAATGAACCAAACTTAATTTGATTTTGAACACCTAAACCCGAACATAATCGAATTAGCTAGTTTATTTTTAAGAAAAATTTGATTTGGTTTTGTTTTTCAATCGAACCAAAATCAAAATTCTAGAAAAGTAGATAACCAACCGAAGCAAAAGAAAGGTGAAGACAAAAAAAAAGAGAAAATCGCCCACCGTGGGGCTCGAACCCACGACCACAAGGTTAAGAGCCTTGCGCTCTACCAACTGAGCTAGACGGGCATTTTGAAGAGGCAACAAGCTAAGAACATTTTGTTGAATTAAAATAGTGTTATATCTGAATCTCATTACCCAAGTCCATACCGTTCATTTATTTAATTAATAATATCCCTTCTGTTTACAAAACGAAACGGCAGATTCCAACCTCGGCTCCTTTTATTTATTGAATTGAATGCATTTAATTAACAATGCATAACATCAAAATTAATTATGACTTCAAAACTGAAACTTTAATTTGATGTAAATATATATAGCAAGAATTAACTATAAAGATTAATGACACTTGGATGATCCTACTATATAAACAAACCGATCGATTGCAAGTAAAGAATAATAATATATAAAAAGAAATCAACTACGTACCCTAGGTACTTGTATAATGACGCAAAAAATGATCTTCATCGCTTTCATTCTGGCGATCGCGATTCCGATTTCAACAGGCCATAGAAGACGACATGGATGGAGAAGATCGGACAACACACAACAATGCTTGAGAGACCTCTGCTCTGAAACCGATAGATCAGACGAGTGTTGGAATATCCTAAAATCTGAGTCACACGAGTTCGATGACTCGGACGAGAAAGGCATTGCCAAGGGCGTGATCGACATGGCAATAGCCAAATCCAAGGAAATCCATGACAGACTCAAACACTATCACTCAGATTCGAGAGATGACAAATTGAAAGAGAAGTACCATGCGTGCTCGAAGAACTACAACAACGCCAACCGCAACCTCGTAGTGGCGCGGAGGAACTTAGATTCCGGTGATCACTATCGGAATATTCATGTTCAAGTTGACGATGCTATGGAAGAATTGAACAAGTGCAAACAGGAATTTAAGGAGGGCCGGTTCGACCCGGGTCATGTTGGGGACCGCAACAAGGAGCTCGGAATTTACTTAGACATAGTTCGGGTTGCTACAGACCGGCTAGCACGTGACAACGATAGAGACCATCACTAAATTGTTTCTAATTATATAGACTTAAGTTGGAATAAATTATTCTCAATTTATTATTATTATTATTATTATTATTATTATTATTATTATTATTATTATTATTATTATTATTATTATTATTATTATTATTATTATTATTGAGTGGAATGGATTAATGTTGACATAATCAATTTTGCGTTTTTAATTTATTTTATCGAGCAAAACCCATGATCCCAAATTGAGGAAGATACATATAGGCCGGACTCATGCTTTTATTCTAGAAAATAAAGCATTAGAAGAAATCGAGTCTTAACTAATTATTAGGTACTCTTTCCAAAAGATTGATCACTTGATGTTTTAGTCTCTTAATTTTATTGCAAATTATTTGATGTTTTATATTTTTTAAGAGGCACGCTTGTGTGAGACTGTTTAATGGATCTTTTACGTTGGACGGATCTCTATTTGACCCGTGAGGTGTTCTCTTCCTTTTTTTTCTTTTTTAGTGATACCCTTCCTCCTCTCCATTCCCCTTTTCCTTTTTTTTTTTTACTTTTTTAATTTTTTATTTTTATAAATATATATTTATTTTTTTAATTAATTTAGTCCACATTATGATTTATGTAGAAAATCATTTATTTATTTTTTTGAATTAATTTAAAAGTCCACATTATGATTTATGTGGAAAATAATTCATTTATTTTTTTGAATTAATTAAAAAGTCCACATTATGATTTATGTAGAAAATAATTCATTTTTTTTCTTAGCATGTGAAAATACTTCATAGTTGATTATACTTCAATTCATAATAAGTGATACTTCGACACATAATTAATAATACTTTATGTCATATATAGTTATACACAATGTCTAGAGAATCAACAAACATTCAAAAAAAAAAAAAGATAAATGATTCAAGTAAATTAAAACCACACATTATGATTTACGTAGAAAATAATTCATTTATTTTCTTCTTAGCATGTAAAGATACTTCATATTTGATGATATTTCAATTAATATTAAGTGATATCTCAACATATAATTAGTGATATTTTACTTCATACATAGTGATACTTTACTTTATACCTAGTGATACACGTGTAGCTGCGCGTGGGTTGACTGTTTTTGCGGATTTGGATGAGTTTTTTGGGCGGATTTGGGTCATATCCGACCCGTCTAACGCAAGAGACTCGTTAGACAGTCTCATACAAATTTTTGTCATTTTTTAATACTCTCTCTCCCAATTTTATCCTTATAAAATCTCCCACATTAAATATGTTGAGGAAATTAAGAAAATATATAAAGGCACACATATCAATGAGAGAGAAATTAAGATGTATTAGAAAATAATAACTTAATAGGGAGAGAACATATATTTGTCACATTTTTTAATTTTTAATGAGAAAAAGGGTCAAATACATCCTTAATGTTTGCCCTTAGGATCAAATAAGCCATTCGAGTATTTTTAGGTACAAATAAACCCTTAATATTGGATATAATTGACATGCGTGCCCCTCTCTATGATTTTCACTCCAAAATAAGTTTGTGTCAAATTTTATTTTATATTTTAAATTCTTTTAAAACATTAACAAATTAATTAGAAATTATAATCTCATTTACACTTAGCTTTTTCCGTTTATTTATATTTTGTTTTATGAAAATGTATTTAATATTATAGTGTTGGAATTTGTTGCCACAAACACTGAAATTAGACATAGATTCGTAATGTCAAACTCAATGTTAAAGATAATTAACACAACTATCTTAACATAAATATGCAGGAAATAAAGTGCAGAATGAAACAAGATATAACTTTTAAATCACACACAACATGTGTGTAATTGCCTCAGGGTGAAATTATACTACTAT